>OZ012678.1:148259969-149459969 GCA_963942445.1 Argyra leucocephala
CCCAGAAAGCAAATAATATTATTCTTCTAAGACATTTTTTCTAGCACTTAATAAAACTATTATGAAATTATAGTTGTATAACTGGTAGAGCACTGCTTTTACACCATTAAATTTGCAAAACTATTTGTTGAAATGAAAATACAATAAAATTTTGCAAGTGTAAGTATTATTTGTCACAGGTATTGGGGGATAGAGATGAACTAAAATTATTGTCCAGGTATAGACCTTATGAGTTCAGGCATGCTTAACCGAAATTAATTTTAGAGCCAGATTAGAAAATATAATATAAAAAAGAGCCACAACCATTTTATAATTCATATATTTTTTTATTAATTTGAATAAAAAATATTTACTTTTTTTGACAATGAGCTTGGAAATAATAATAATTCATAGTATCACAAATAATTTAAATTTACGTTTTGGCAATTATTATTTTTGGTGATGTTTTTTAATGAGAACTCTTTCTTATAATTTTTTTTTATAGTAAGTTTAAGTAATTTACAATTTTTGTTGTAGCTAAACGCAGCTGATTTTCTATATTTTTATCAAGTATTCTAGTACTATTTTTATTATTACAAATTTTCATTTAAAAAAAAGAATGCCTTTACGAACACTACCACAAGCACATATTATTCGTATTGCATGTTTCTCCAAATTTGAATATTTTGTCTCCGATATATATTTTTCATAAAATGCAATCTTACTACTATCATCATATTCTGTTTAATGGGATTAATATTGGATATTTATTTTTTGACCCGCAAATAGTATATAATATTATGTAAAATAATGGGAGCCACAGAAAATTATTGAAAGAGCCATCTGCGGCTTATGAGCTGCGGGTTATTCATCGCGCGGTTAGACGATTGCACAAATTCTTTCCAATTCAAATAAGTCTTGAAGTTGTGATTTTTATTTTACAATATCGTTATTACTATCCAAGCATCTCAATGATCGTTTTAAATTGAAATGGAGTTTGAATATTGATAATAGGCATAATTTGTTGAAACTCTAAATACTTAACTCTTGTTTTACTGTATTTTTTATGTAATAACTTTTTCTATTCTCTTCTTTTTCACTTATACTCTTTTCTATTTTGTTTATTATTCTTTACTATCTAGTCTTTTTTTGATCTTTAAATATCACCATTGTTTAAATTCTGCGAAGTTAGAAACTCTAAATACTTAACTTATTTCACTTTATTTTTTATATAATAACTTTTTCTATTCTCTTCTTTTGCACTTATACTCTTTTCTATTTTGTTTATTATTCTCTACTATCCTCCTTTTTTATCTTTAAAAATATGACTATTGCTTCTATTCTGCGAAGTGATTATCCCATTATTTTTGTGTCCCAATTATATATGTAAATAAATATATATATATAAATATATATAAAATATAAGTGTATATAAGTTAATATTCAAATAACCATGCTTAGAAACTATGAGGTTAAGAAATATTTTTACAAACTATATATACATTGAAAGAAAAGGTGAGTAAATTGGGTGTCGTAAAAGTATTTTCCGGCGCAAATTCTTATTTTTTTTGTTCTTACCCACATATCCTCATACTTAATAACAAAAAAAAAAAAAAAAAAAAACCAAACAAAAACAATAAAATAAAACAAAAATTGTTTTCTAATTGTTTTTTATATTATCTGAATGAATGATTTTATGCTTTTTTGATTTAAAGTCAATGTGAGTATATATATTTTTGTTAAAATGATGATCGTTAGTGGTTTATGTCTGATGCTTTTTGTCATGTTTTAAAATTTCGACATCTGTCAGATTGTCTTTTATTTATAGCGTAATCAAAACAAATCGTTCAGTTTTTTTTTTTCCATCTCAATTTTGAGTATTTATTTCTATCTTTTTGAAACCAATCCTAAATTGTTTTTTTTTTTTTGTTATTTTCATTTTTTTTTTTTTGTTATTTGAAATTTTTGGTATTTATTAGCTTTACAAAAAAAAAAAAATTCAATCAGCATCAGTAATTTTTTTGTCCTTGGGAATTTGTGAATTTTTTGAAATGAAATATGTAGGTTTATTATGCGTTGAATTAAAAATTAATTGATCGAAATTGTTTGTATTGTAACGTAGCTATATTGAGAATAAAAAAAGAGAATAAAAAGGACTAACCATATTATTATGATTATATAGATGTATATATGTGTGTGTAAGATACATATAATAAATTCTATCATAATGTAAAAAAGGAAATTATAGTACATAAATATATTGTATTGTAATGTAATAAATTAAAAATATACTAATTTGTAATTGTATTCTATGCCTATGGTATAGCAATCTATGCGTATTAGAGGACATATAGTAAACTCGCAAGAATTATTTAATAACTGTTTGTCTGTAATAGATTTTCATTTTAGCAGGCAATATTTTAGAAGAAATCTAATCAAATATTTTTATTTTTAAGCATTAAATGGAAAAAAGTACAGTACAAAAATCTGAACCATTTCACAACCGATTTTCAATAATTATTATTACTTCAAATAATAGATATTTAAAAGGAGACGTAGCGAATTCAAATATTTTTTAAAAAATTTTTAATTTTTAAATTAGAAATTTTAATTTGAAATTTCACCCATAAGTAATTTTAATATACAAAAATTTAATTTTATTAAATAATTTTATTGCTTATGCGGTTGTCGTCTAAGATAAACATAGTACCAAGGATAAATTGAAATGATGAAAACAATAATTCATAATGAAATTGAGTACGATTTTTTATTAATTTTCCTCGAATTTCGCGGAGAGGGCTAGCAGAGGACTAGTATCTATTTAATATTTTTCTTTTAATTTGCAAATATCTGCGGTAGATTTCTGCCTCGTATAGTTGTATAAACATGGGTATTAGTAATTCTTAATAATCCAATTCGACTTTACTAATTTCTTAATATGAAACTATGAATTTTCGTTTTTTTAAATGGTTTTTTTTTTTATTTAATATTTAATTAATTATTTCGTACGATTATTTATTAAGTCTTACAATAAGCTGAAACCTGTAAGGGATATTCCGGATTATAATATAAATGTGTGATAGATTTGTTCATAGAATTTTATGCTTGAGCTCTAGCCTACAACGAATTATTTCCAATTGGAAAATTACAGAACCTAATACAATATGGGTAATAATACAGTTGCAAGGGTAACTGGTTAAATCACTTAATCAGGGAAAATAAATTCAATGTCGAAACACTGATATGGTTTTTCACAGGACATAATCAATTCAACAAATATATATTTAAGTTTGTTAAGTCTAACACAAACAGATACAGATTATGTTTAAAGGAAGAGCTCGGGAGAGATATAAATATTACGAGGCAAGCAGATCACCAGGACATCATAAGGACTATTTCGATAATATCAAAAAATATAATATAGTAAGAAGTCGCATCTCATATAAATTTTTGAAAAAAAATGTTTGTACTACGCGCCTGATATTGGAACCCTATCTAGAGTAATAGAAAAAGGAATAGAAAATTTCAATGAAATAATTATATTTTCTTGATATGAATATACATATATGTAGTTTAGTTACATATCTAAATAATAATAATAATAATATGTATTGAAATAAGTATGTATAGTTTAACATACAATAATAGAGTCAATGATAGAATCACAGAATCTAGAAAATATTCCAAAAATAATATTAATAGAATAATAAACTTTATTAGTTAGGAAATTGGAAATCGTGAACTGTTAACGGAATACCGTTTTCGTTTGAAAATCATAATTCTATTTCAATTTCGATATTATTATTTTTTGAAGAAATAAAACAGACAACAATCCATTTTTGTTCTGTTTTTTGTAAGAAGATTTATATACATATCTATATCTATATATGTAAACAATTATTTATATGCATGATTGATAAATAGAAATAGATAAAGTTAACAAAATCAAAAAACATTCGTTGCTGAAAATTTAAAAATATACCTATTTTACGTAAGTGTTTAATTTTTTTTTATATTTTTTATTTTGAACCTTTGATTTGACAAAATATTGAATATATCTACATGGATGGTTAATCAGTGGAAAACAAATTGCCTATTTCTACATATGTACATAACTACATACATCGACTGACATACAGCCAAAAAAACAGAAAAATAAAAACCAGTATATAAAATACGATTTTTATTATCGTTTCATTTTCGTCGCCGTCCGTACGCTGCGAAGTTGAAAAATTAAAAATATCCAGATTAGACCTATTATATTTTTATACTTTTTGATAATATCTAATACGCCTGCAATTATATATATATTATTCTGCATTTATCTGGATGTTTGTAAGTTCGACGGAACGCTCCAACACATATACAAATTGCATATGTATACAAATGCATATATATACAAATTGCTTTGGTGCTTTTTTTGAACCCCTGTCTACCATTGCTGAACCTTTGCAGGAAAAATTGATTGCATGAACTATATTTTTTTAATTTAATGTTAGTCTTCTTCGCAAATAATAAGGAAAAATAATAAATAATAATAATAATATAAATAAAACAAACAATTTTTTTGATTTATAATAATAAGAACTAATAGAAATTTAATCAATAGTTTAATATGGTGTAATAACCAAAAGGGAAACAGCATTTAATACAAAAAAAAAACATAATTCACTCAAAGGTTATTCTTATTACTTAAAATTATACATAATAATACACATGTGTGTGTATCAGCATATTTGTATTGTATAATATTATACATTATACTACTTTATTGCTTCTACCTTTTATTTTTGTCATTATTGTGTGCGTAACTCACTTCACTCAAAAAAAATTATTTTTGTTTTTTTTTTGTTTTTTTTTTATTATTTGCTGTATCTGTATTCTGTATGTTCTATATGCTCCATTCCAAAAATATTATTTTATTTTCAGTGTTAAGTGTTCACTTTTCACTTCACTGTTCAGGTTCACTGTTCAATCAATAGAACTTGATAGAAGTAGAGTAGAATAATTAACTCTACTTCTACGCCGGATAATAAAACAATTGTTTTTTTTAAATTGAAAATTATTGATGAAAATGTTTTTGTATTTTTTGTAAATTTTACCAATTTAGATACAAAATTTTGAATATTTTTTTAAAAATAACACAATACCATAATAACAGTTTATTCATATAGCAAAATAAGATCCCTATATATTATACAAAAGACAAAATTTATATGAAAATAAGATCCCATTTTTAAATTTGCTCTCCCGGAGGACTCAATAACGCTAATACGGTATAATTTATACTAAATGGAACCCAACTAACGAATTATAACTAAATGGAAGTGAGTACGAGTATACCATACAAAAATACAAACATTTTATACAAATTTGTTGGTATGGTACTTCTTTTTCTGTTCTATAAAAAAAAAAAGATTAGTGTTAGGCCAATATAAACATAAATAAAAATAAATAAAAAGTGATATAAACATAAGTACTGTAATTTCGGAATAAAGAATCTAATGAAAGAAAAAAAGAAACTAGGATTTATTTTGCTTCCGTCATTTATGACGGGTTACAAAGCTAGTTTAAAATAATCAAACTGATTAAAAAAATTTCCCACCATCTAAAAAAGAAAAAAGAATATGTCAGTCAAAATATCGACCGGAGTTGAAAGTAGTAACCGAAATATTTTTCTATACATTATAATTTTCCAAAAAATATATATTCAAAAATACAGTTATAGGATTAATTTGCAACCAAAATAATTCAATTTCATTTTACTGACCAATAAAAAGGAATAAAGAACGGCGGATTTCAGTGTGATTTCTACGTCAAACAGATGCGATAAGCAAGTGAAAAGTAAGACGATCAACCACTGATAATTGAAATAAAGGGTCATGAAGAAGAACAACTTCATAAAGACTGTTATCACTTTAAAAATTTACCACATCTCTTAAGCAACGATGGGCTTACATAAATAATAGAAACGATACTGATTAGTTAAAGATCACATAATTATTTTTAATAAGCTGTGACCAATTCTAAGACTATATTAGATTCAAAAAGTCTTGTTATTAAAACAGCTGATCAGCACGTGATCTGATTAGAAGTTCGTTTTTGTAAAAATGTCATACCGTAAAAAAAAAATTAATTTCAACAGCACGTAATTAAATCGACATTTTTTTTGCTGTTTTTTTGTTTAACAACTCAATAAATAATAATGAATAAATTAACCAATCCAATTCTATTGAACAAATTTCAATACTATTTGAATGCAGTTTTTATTAATTTTTATTTAATTTTTAAATCGATTCAATTTTTCACATCTTTTTATCTATTTTCTTTTTTTTCTTCTTTGTATTCAAACTTAACTTAATCCATCTACTACTATTAAACATGATTAGCTACATTCACTAAGTATTCTCATTTCTATTTGTATTGTAATTTAATTAATTCTAATCTAAATCTTATAAAAATGATTTATCCTCAACCTTAAAAATATATTTAAAAAATAAAAAAAGTCTAAATTAGAATAAAAAATCAGAATATCGTATTTGAAGATCTTTTTTTACTCAACATTAAAGAAAACAAAGAAACTATAAAAATAATTCATGGTACTACTGGTATAAAAATAATATGTTGTCGGTATATTCGATTAATCAAAAATCGAAATAAATTCTAATTTTGACTAATCCAGAAAAACAAAAAAACAAAAAAATGAATTAAACTAACAAAGCAAACGAATATTAAAATACGATAAGAAAAATTTTTTTTAGTTGTTGCCAACAACTAAAAGGTAATTAGTTGCATAAAATTGGAAAATAGGTGTTTTTGGCTAATCATCTCCAGATGGTGTAAAACATTGGAGAATGATTTTAATGAGTTAATTGAGTCAAAATCCAAGCAAGTAAATTTCAAAAATAAAAAATTAAGTGGCCCGGTCACAATAAACAGTGTCGTCATAACATATTTGGTTTGACTGAATTTAATTAAAAGCTCTGATGGAAGGAAAACCTGAAGACAAAGAAACAAGAATTAGAACAAAATTAAAAAGCATTTTGATTGACTTCTACGCTTTCGACATATAACAAATTTTTCATTTGCAATCAAATATTATAGTCTGGGCATACGGTATTTAAATATGGGGTTGTGCTAAAAATCTTATATATTCAAGCTTCACAAACGTTCCAAAACAAAGTTTTGTGAAATATGTTGTCAATGCTTCTTGGTATGTAGGCAAGTAGGTACTGGTGTTTGTAGCCAATACGCCGACACTTTTAGAGCAGTAAGTTTAATTGTAATACCACCATCGCAGGAGAATCTAGTCGTGGAACCATTCTGAGCAAAGTCACAGAATGAGGGGAGTCTTGGATTTTAGTGACTTCACTGTTACCCAGTGGGTCTAGAAAGAGGGCCTCCATTAGGTGTAACAGAGAACAGTGTTGTGCAGAGAAGGTGTTGAACAGTTTCATCCTCTCTACACTATAAAAACAATCAAAACTTCAATCAAAGCTGATTAAAGACGACTTAAACAAACAAAATAGTTCGAACTGTGCCATAACTAATTCTTAATAGAATTTTATTTGATCAAAGATGTTTGCAATAATATAGTCCAAATTATCTTAATAAAAGACTAGTTTGAACTAGAGTTAGGGATAGGAGTTTCAGTGCATTAAAGTCGACACGCGGTCCTTTCATCCATTCAGTCCCTGTTCTGCTTAATTTAACTAATTGTACTTATGATGCAAATAAACGCATTTTTATCTATACTACTTTTATTGTATACTACTTCAGTGTTTTGTACTCGATTAGGGCTTCAAGTAGCAGACTAATAGACTTTTCAGTGTTTTGTTACTCTGAAGAGAGTAAGTCAAAACTTATACAGAGTTGCAACGTCACGACAAGTAAAAAGAGAACGTTTTGTTCACGAGTCGTTTTCTTTGCCCTTTGTATTAAATGTTGAACCGTTGGGTTTCGGTTTAATAAAATAATGCTAAATAACAAATTACAAATCCATAATAATATCAATATACTGCACCAAAACATCCCAAGATTATCACTTCATGCCATCAAAAAAAAAATGGAGAATTAAAGCAAAAAAAATCAAATCTGTCTACATTACTTTCACCACTAGGAAAGAAATCTGTCCACCAGTTAAAATCAATAACAACACGTTACCAATGGCGAATTCGGTCAAATATTTGGGGATTCACTTGGACCAAAAATTAACCTGGAACAAGCATATTGCAGCAAAAAGTTAACAACAAAGTCTAAAGTTTTCCAACTTATACTGGCTAATTGACAGAAATTCACAACTCTCTCTAGAAAGTAAGGTCCTAGTCTATAAAAGTATACTGAAACCAATATGGATTTATGGTATCGAACTGTGGGGTACGACAAGCAATTCAAATATAGAAATTATTGAACGTTTTTAAGCAAAGGTACTCAGTGCAATTGTCAATGTGAATTGTAATGGCTTACAAGTGAGATCTTTAAAGAGGAAATAACTGCTACAACCGCAAGATATTGGACCCTATTAGGAACCCACCCAAATCCACTGGTGAAAAAAATGCGGAGACAACCAGATAGACAACACAGAAGATTAAGATGCTTCTCAACAGCGGACCTTTCGCCAAAGATAATGTATAACCCTCAAAAGCCAATACACTACTCAAAATTGTATACATTTGTCATAAAAATTATAAATGTTTTGACAAAACTTATTTATTATATCCATAATAGATAAGTTTTGTCAAAATTTTTAAAATATTAGGATAAGGCGTTTTCGTTTTTAAGTTCAGAGCATAGATCTGAGCGCGTCTGACTTAAATGAGTATACTCTGAGCAAAGCATGAACAGATAAGCTCCGGGCGCTCACATTTAATAAAAAAAACACGATTTGAGTAAACTGTCATTTTTATTTTATTGTTGTTTCAAATTGTCATTTGTCATAATATATCGAATTTAAACTTTAAATTTGGAAAATTTACAAAAGTTGCGATTTACAAAAAGTCTAAACGCAAAAAAAAATTTTTTTTTGACTAAATATTAATTATTTACTATCTCAGCTTATATCGTTGTCCATTATTTCTGAAATTGTAAAAATTAATGTGGATATTTATTTTAAATTTTAAAATCGTTTACTTTTTTTACTATCGTATAGGAGCGTCATTTATTTTGTTTTAAAATAAACATCTCTTTTTGGCATTTAATATTCAAGCGCTCTACGTGCTCTGTTAATTTAAATTGAGCACATAGAGCACGCTCTGAGCGCGCTTGGAACGCATAAAAAATACGGATTTTAAGCTCTGAACGCTCTGAGCAAAAAAAAAAACACGAATCTATTTTTGAGAGTTCGTGCTCTGCTCTGAACTAAAAAACGAAAACGTCTATCGATTGTAAATAAACGTAGAAGCAATAAAAAAACAAAAAATCAATTGCCAAAGCCAAGAATCTAATCAAAAACATCCTTCACAAATGGACAATCTTAGACATCAACTTTATAGGTATAGACTATATAACAATAGAAAATCCAACTAACACAAGATCAAGTTTTCATCTCGCGGATCAGTAATGGTTAAAGTTGAACAGAATTCGTATTCAAACCATGGCAAATGCGCTGATTTTCTATATGGATGGGAAGTAATCACATCTTCATTTTGTGTTTCCGGAGCTTCTCTACAAATTATTAAACATATAGTGAAAGAGCGCAACATCAGAGCATATGAAGTCAACATGAACGAGGTTAGTACAAGGTTAGTACGAGGTGGTTAGTACGAGGTCATTATTTTCGAGTTAACCCCTTCAGCTTTCATTGTTTTATTTTTATTAACATTTCTTTTCCGTTAGACATTTGAATTTTTGTATCTAATTACCTAAATGTCCTAAATGAATATAATTATTATAATGCTATTTATAATTTCCATACGCTCTAAATTAATAAATTCTAATATTTAAAAAAAATATTAAAAATCTAAAAACAAATTCAGAATGCCATCAATTTCAAAATTTATTTAAAAAAAACTCAAAAAAAACATATAAAAATTTGAATTAGAAAAACAAATACGGACAAAAAACAACAAAATCCACCATTTTTAAAAACTGATTTCTAAAACCCGTCTAAAAACAAAGGCATTCCATATAACAAACTTATGACCAGAAGGTACTTTCCAATTAATTTCTTAAGTAGCTAAATATTCTCTCACAGCTTTACTAATCGTCGGTATTCAAAATATTTTTTTTATCACAAAAACAAGATTTATGATCTTCGGCTTTGCTAAGGAAGACAAAAAAAAAAAAAAAATTTGTTTTTTATTTTTATTCTTTAACAAAAGAAAAACGAAAAACTAATTTGGCACCTGTCGAAGTCAACTAATTACGGACTTTTAAAAATTGATTTAAATTAATTTTGTTATTGGATTTGATTGTCTTTGGAGTTTCTTTTTTTATTTCTCTTTCTTAATTTGTATTTTAAAAATTTTTGAAAATTTTTTTTTAAATTAAAAAAACAAAAAACATAATAAAACAAAATTAGTAAAAAAAAAAAATGTTTAAATAAAAAAACAAATAATTCATTCGGTTGTCAACACCATATCTTTCGAATCGGATATTTAATATCGAATTCAAATAATGATGTATTAGTTTTAAATATTATGTTAAAAAATAAATAAAAAAAGAATATTTCTACGACCGTGTAGAAAATATTTATGAAAGTATGTATTGTTTTTTTTTTTTTTTTTCTTTTATTCAATAAATCACAATACCAGTAGCGTTAAGAAAATTTGAAATGTAAACATAATGAATTAACAAGGAGCAAACTTCATTTATATTTTTGACATTTTTAACTTTTTAAGAAGATATACATATACATATAAGTATACATATACATATAATTATACATACCGGAATTTGGTAGGAAGGCTTTTGTACACTTAATTTAAATCTTATTTTTTAGCCAAGCTTTAGATAACGTATATAGCATGTAGGACTGCTGTATCAAATTAAACAGTTACTTCCTCAGTATTTCTATTTAATACTAAGGTCATACCTCATTTATGGCAAGGTATTTTTCTCCTATCAATGAAATTATGTCAGGTGTAACACAGGGCAGTGTTTTAGGCCCAATTTTATATCTAACTTACACTAGAGACGTACCAACTATAACAAACGGCTATTTAACTTGTATTACATGCTAACCTATAATTTGTATTACATGTACACTTCTGAGATCTTGGAACTGAGGATGGCAATCCGGATAATATTCGGGTTGAACTATCCGGATATTTTCTGATTTACTGATAATTCCAGGATTTTTCTTGAATTAATATCGAATAAAACGAACTTAAGAACTCAAATATTTTGAATTTTTTTCTAATTTTCAGAATTGGCAAATATCCAAATAGTATCCGGATAACCGAATATTTCATGTTTAAGCTATTTGATATCCGGATACCAGAAAGTCCGGATAATTGACATCTCTACTTGCAACACAACAAAAAAAAAACTTCAACAATGGTTTCAGAAGTGAATGAAACAAAAAAAATAGCATTGCAACATTCTGAAACTACCCAACAGATACTAACCGAGTATAACTAAATCGACATGAATGACTTACCATTGAATGACATCATTCGCAAATCGTTATAAATGTGCTTTTGACATATAAAAACAAAAAATCTTACAAACTATTGACTGTCTTCATTAGAGACAGACTGTACAATTTATAAGGAAAATAAAAAAAAAAAATGTTTATGGAATTTTAAAAAATATTCTAACAGGTGTGTATTTTATCATTATCAAGGCGACTTATCATAGCCTTCCAGGTCTAACCCCTTTAGGACTGTGATCTATCCCTGATAGGTCATAATCACAAAATTTGTCAGTTGTTTGGAAATTATCCCGAGCTGGGTGTTCTTCATGGGATTTCACTAACATCGACACCATTAGAATAGATAAAATTTAAATTGAAAGATTGTCTGGCTAGAAGAAGATTAACTGGCTACATATTTGAATTGTTGAACATATTAGAACAAGATTATAATTACACACATTTTTCGGCAATAAAAAAAATTATTTTGAAATTGTAAAATAAATATCGAATTCCGCTTACGCCGCTTATAGTATTTATGCATATGATGTATAACCAATGTTAAATAAATTGATAGCGCTAAAAATTTTATTTTACGGACGTTTTCGAATAATCAAAAACAGAAAGGTAAGATGAAAATGAATCAAACGTACAATCTGCTCCTGCTCTGAACGGTCGCAGATCTTGCAGATTTTGGTTATATTCAATTTTTCCTTCGATAATTAATTAGAGGCTGGCCTTGTTGGGAATGTTTCAAACACTAATTGTGTTACAGTCATGAAAATGTTGTCTTGCTGCAGATATTATTGACAGTAGGTAATTTTTGATTAATTTTAATTTATTAAATGAATGTTCTGAACTGGCAATCGTCACAGATAGTGTAAAAAAAATTATTAATACAATTAGTACATTGGAGGTAATCGTAATTGTTATTTAAAATATGTTGCAACATTTGCTCTCCGCATTCTTTACATTATTTTCTTTCAAAACAATTTATTTTAATAACATAATTTCTTCAATAAGATCTTGATCTACATCCTTATTATAAAATACTATAAAATCTTGGATTATTTTCGTTAATGCATATTTTTCTAATTTGTTATTAACTTCAATTTGAAAGCAATATTGGGAAGGTTCGTGAATCTTATATATTTGAATAATGACTGTATAATTAATATATTAACAGAAATTATACCTAAACACTTCGGTAGGATTTGTTGTCATTTCATCTTCTAGAACCCCCTTCATCTCTTTTTACAAAAAGAAGTAATGATTCACACCTTCAAATGTATTACTGCTGATGATACATTAATTAAAAAAGTGGTACATATACGCAGATATTCAGAAGTATGATACACTTTCGATAGCACTATCCGACCAATGCTTGCCAATAAATAATTTTGAGAGACTACACAATATAATCATACCAAGCAGAGCCCTCTTATTCGACATCGAATCATTAGTAGAAAATGGATAGAGTAGGTTTTGGGGGTATATGGAAAAATCCTCTGAGCCCATATTTATTCGAGCCTAGACTTTATACAAACACAATTTTCCTAGCCGAAGTATATGCTATAGAACTGAGAGAGAACTGTGTGCGAGAGAATTTAAGAAAAAAATTACAAAAAACGTAAAATCTACATTCTCTCGGATAGTAAAACAGCTACCTGTTAATTCATATAGCATCCCATCAAAGCTAGTTTGGAATTGTTTATTAACACTTAAAACCCTAACAAAAACAAATAAAGTCACGATAAAGCGTCAGGGTATTCTGGCATAGCAGGAAACGAATATTATCTAGCAGGAAAAGCATCGGATACGCCTTTCATAGGGCCAAACAAGTTCTGTGGAATGTCACTGAGCACAGCTAAGATAAAAAAACTGAGGGTTTCTGGGCCAATGTTACTGGAAATCGTGAAACAAAAATGCTCATTCTCAAGAAAACCAAAACTCTTCTAAGTGTCAATAGGAAACAGGTACCTATCTTGGCATAGATAATAAAATGGATCACACCAAAAACAGCTTATGCAGAATAAGTAAAATAGAGGAAGAATCCTCTGTGGATGCGAAGGGCTCACTCGTAGCAGACTTCGCAACTTGGGAACAGCATTCACCGAACAATGGCCACTATCCAGCATACCATTGATGAATATCATGCGTGTGATCACTAAATCAGGTATCCTTAAGGACTCAGAGACTAACAAAAAACACGGGTTAAGCAATAAGTTGATTTGCGGCTGCGGTGATATATGGGACATATTCTCTCCCGAAACTTAAAGTCTATCTATTTATCTTCTGCAAATTAAAAAAATAATCTTTTCTTTTTCTAACTCTATTTCCTCAGGCATACTATCTGAAATATTCATTTTCGGTGCCATATTCTTTGCCCGATTCAAAAAATCATAATGTTTTGTGTGGTAATTATTAATTTGTGACCATATTTTTGGTAAAGTCGGAAACCCGGGTGTTTTGCAGTCGCCGTACCCACTATATGAGAGACCGGCTGCTTCAATTAATTCTCTAAGACAGAATCGAATATAAGGAAAACTTCAGAAGAAAGCAGATGTGCTGAATTAGAAGCATTTAAAACTAAACTGGGCTACCAACAATTGGAATATTGAGTATATTATAGGTAAGTATATGTATATTAAGTCAGATGTCTTATGATATTCCAAATAATCGCTTAATTTTTAGATCTACAATTAGCCCGAAGAAAAAGAAAGCTAATACCAGCAAGTTTTATTAAAATCAATTTTAAAGCAATAATTTTATCCCACGCATACCAATAATAATATATAGCTATACAATACAGAATCAGTTTATCAAATTCAATTCCCATGACCTATATATTAATTTAATTTCGGAACTTATCTTGTATGTTAATTTTCACAGTATCCTTAATATACATTATAATATACTCCAATTTATCCATTAACTTTGTTTCATCACTGATGGTATACACTAATTTCGTTTATATAAGAGTCTGGGGTCTTTATGAATGAATGAAATGACATCACCTGCTAAAATCCATTAACCAAATTACCATCATTGAGTATATTTTTTTTTTTTTTTGTTACAAAACAAATTTAAAACAATCCTCATAGTATTTTAAGATCATTAATGCTCACTGCACTTGAACACGGTTATCAGTCATTAAGACACATCAGTACATCAGTGAAAGCCTACTTCCTTATTTATATTGTTGTGGTACAAAACTTCCTACTATTTCTCTCCGGCTTTATGATTTCACAATATAAAATCCAAAATAAAACTAAAAATATTTTATTTTAATTACGTTTGAATTCAAGCTGCATCTTTAAACAATGCAGTCATCATTTAATAGTAGTAAATCATATTTTTTTTTGTTTTTTTGTTTTTTTTATTTGTTTTTAATTTTCAAGGATATTTTGTTTAAGTCATAATGTAGCAGCACTACTCAGTATATGAGAGTTGCTCATTTTATAATTTTTATTTTTATTTTTTGTTTTTCAAAGTCATCATTGATGAGCATTGAAGTGAATGGCAACCATAAAAACTTAAAATTCATATCTTTTTGAAAATCTTGATGGAATTATAATTGCTGGGTTTTAGTTTTTTTTGTCAGTTTTGTGTTATTATTTCAATTTTCTTTGACTCTAATGATTGCATTTGTTCCATTTGTATATCAAAGACTTGTTTGAGATGTGGTAAAGAATAAAAAAAAAAAAAAAAAGCACGTGCCAAAATATTTTTACAACTTGCAGCCAGTTGAGTAATTAAAGTTAGTATAAAAACACAAAAAAAAAATTAAAAACTGGAATAAAGGAAATTTGTTCGGGATAATTTAAAATAACTGTCATTGTACTCATAAAATCGATCAAAATTATAAAAAATTAAAATATGAATTGAAAGTAAGTGTCAATTAAATTGAACACTTTTTTTTATATTTGAATTTGAATGAAAAGACATTATAGGTGATAGCACTTTAGTACGGTTTTTCTATTTTTGTTCGGAAATTACATCTCACGGCAGTCGATACTAAACGTATACTATGATGGTCATCACAATCAATCATGACTTGACTAACATCTTTGACTGAGGTAAAAGTAATAGAGTTGAATTTAGCGCATACAAAACGCAATTTATACAAAACGCAAAGGTTAACTTGATAACTTGTAAAACTATCCATTTTGACTCCCAATCATTTACAGAGTTGTTCAGATGTTCAAAGATGTTTCAGATGTTCATTTACGTGTTCAGCGAACTGAAATTTTACATATACTGGCATGCAGGTGGATAAATAATAATACCTTGAACTAAGGCACCGAAACCACGGTATAAACGGCCATCTGTATAATAATCCGTCGTTGTGGTTGTAACCATAGACAGAAATTGTTTGCAAGAGTACATTACATTGCTGAGCCACTATTTCCAAACAAGAGGCTACATTAACCTTCTTCAAGGGTGGTTTCTCAAACGTTCTTTGTGGTACAGGCGGAGCCTTTGTATTTGTTCTTTACTGTAATTTAACTATAATTTACTGAAATGAAATAAAATTAATTAATCATGTTTTTTCATTGAAAACCCTAATGTGATGTCCTCACTTGTTTTCACTTGAAAGTTGTCATAATTGTAATTCTAAATCGTAATTTTAAATCTAATATATGTACCTACATAATATATCAGTGGAAATTGATAGGTGGTTCTAAATCGGCTGTGTAAATTCGTTTTTAGTTAGATTACCCCGAATCGCAACCCATATTTGAATAAGTGTGTTCCCGAAATCAAATGATCAAATCACATATAATCTTCAAATATTCAAGAAGAATATAAATATCTTCATCCAAAATATCCCTACTGACCGAATATGTTCTTTCTTCTAATCATCGGATAATCGAAACTATATGCATTTATGTATAAATGTTTTACGACCTAATGTTTGGTAATATACTCGAATATACCGGGTGGTCCAGAGCATGGGTATCAGCTTTTTAAGAAGGGAAGGAACCGTTATTTTAAAATTTAGAAAAAAGTTTATTAACTAAATCGAAGGTGCTCTATCGATTGGTGATATTTTCAACTTCCGAGAAAGACTTGGAAAAGGTTTTTTAACCTATAAAATCGCCGAAATTGGCCGAAATCGACATTTTCAAATGGGAAGGGCTACTTTTTAATGCAAATTCATATTCTACGATAAAAAAGAAGAAAATTATGTTAAATGATTTTTTTTCGTTTTCTTAGTATTTTTCTTTAAAATTAATAACAATAAAAAAAAATGTTCAATATTTTCCTTTGATAAACTAGAATTAATGATAATAATTTTTATAAATAAATTTGTTTTTCATGTTATCATATTTTTTATCTCAGTTTTGGGTTCCTACAAAGTTTAAAAAAAAAAAAAAAAAACAAAAAACCGAAGTTGTATAAATAAGTATCCCTTTCCATTTGAAAATCTCGATTTCGCCCAATTTCGGCGATTTTTGGTCTGAAAAAACCGATTTCTCTTCCTTCCCGGAATTTGAAAGTATCACCCATCGATAGAGCACCCTTGATTTAGTTAAGAAAATTTTTATTCAATTTTAAAACAACGGCTCCTCCTCCTCCTCTTAAAAAGCTGATACGCATGGTCGGCAACACCCGGTTTATAAAAAAAAATATTGTACCATTAAATTTAAGCAGTAAACTTTTATTATCAAAACTATAAATCTCAAGAGAAATTCTTTTCAGTTATAAAACAATTTAAGTATTCCACATAATATGAAAGAGATGAAAGATCTAAGCAAATAGATTATTCTGTCAGATTACGGTTAAAACGAGCACAGCAGACGTCTATCATAGAAGAAAGCTTTTATCATTTTATAAGCGATGAGGTTATCATTCAGTATGGGTTGGTAACCATCAATAAGCAATAATAGCGTTCATCAAGGTAAACGTGCAATTTTAAAATAACTAACGGGAAAGTACAATAGATCTAAAGAGGTCGCGTCTACATAGAACTCCTTTAAAAAAAAAAATCCTCAGCGTTAGTAACTACTGTTAGTAAAATTTAACATAAAATAACTAACTATCATATCGTTAATAGAACGTTACAAATAGAAGAAAAATAAATTCAAATAAAAGGACAAAATAAGCAAATAAAAGGAAATAAAATAAAAAAGGATGCAACATTAAATACAAATACAAAAAATCTGGATAACACCTTTAATAATACAACACAACTCGATGTAACAATAATGATTTGATGTAACATAAATGTAAACAAACTGGGTCAACTTAACTTTATTCACAATGGATTGAAAGATGTTTACTGGAGCTCTTATCGATATCCAATCTTGTGTCCCGTTATCAATTAAAAAAACAAACCTATGACCAAAAGGAATTAGATTCAATCACAAACAAAATCAAATCCTTATCTTATATGACTAGGTTCTCATAAAACAAATTAAAATTATAATTAATATTTTTTAGCACAAGGTGGCAGGGCTATCCGCTTTGCTATGCTGTATTGTTGTCATTAATTAAATTAAAATATTATTTTTAGATCCAATATTAAAGTGGTTAGGCTCCGATATTACAATGTTACAATTCATGTATTTGTACGATAACATATCATTCTATTTATATAATATATTTGTAACATGAATATGTAGCATGTATTTATAGATAGCATGTGATTCTGATTAGTTCTTCTATTATATTTTAAGATGATTTGCATAGCTTTGTTCTGTAAAATTAGTTTACTTGGCTCACCACACCTCACAACATTTGGAAATAACAACAAGAAGTTAAAAGCTGTATTCGAAGAGTATAATAATGTTGTTTTTATACTCAACACATCCGACAGAATCCAGTTTATATAGAATATAATTGTTAAAAGATCCAATTTGGAGATTTTGGAGAATTTTACATTTATGCTACATCAAATCATTATTGTTACATACATCGAGTTGTGTTGTATTATCAATGGTATTATCCAGATTGTTTGTATTTATTGTATATAAATACATCTACCATATATTGCTATACTATAATTATGTTTATCACTTGTTAAACAAATCTATGACAATTAAAGTCAACAATAGGTAACGATCAATAACAGGAGTTTTGAATAATTTTCATAATAGGGTAAAAAAGACAAATGTCAAAAGAGAATAAATTGAACAGAGGGTTATGAGATAGACATTGAATCTATTTGTCAAGCAATTCAATAGATATGCAATACCTTATCAAAAGCTCTTCATGTACTTTTTCAATAATATTTCTTATTCTACCGGGTGTTCCAGAGCATGCGTATCAACTTTTTAAGAGGGGAAGGAGCTGTTATTTTAAAATTTAAAAAAAAATTTATTAATTAAATCGAGGATGCTCTATCGATTGGTGATATTTTCACCTTCTGGAAGGACCGAAAAATAGTTTTTTAAGCCCAAAAATCACAGAAATTGGCCAAAATCGTGATTTTCAAATGGAAAGGGGTATTTGTTTTTTGCAAATACAGATCCTACAACAAAAAAATAAGATACGCATGCTCTGGAACACCCGGTATATATGCAAATGATCGATTATTGAATGTGAGGCAAATAATCGACTGTTGAGACCCGAATGAATGGATTTGAATTAAGTATTTTTGATATTGCTGAAGTTGATTATTACTGAGCTTGATCGGAATAATTTCATATTTATCGTTAACTCCTTGTAAAATTTAGAAGACTTTTCTTTATTATACGAAATTTATTTTTATTATTGTTTTTCTAATTTATTTCATTGTAAAGTTATTTATACAGTATTTTTCTATTATTATGATTTTAAAACTGAAATGATTCGCTTGAAAACATTTTAAATTTATGAATTATGTACTCGTATATGTGTGTCTTATTCTAAAAAAAAATATATAGATATTAAAATCAAAAGGGATATTAATAATATTTTTATATCCTTTAGTATTGTTAGGATATTATCGCAAATAAAACCGAAACAAAATATCACATATGTTACAGCAATTACCTGAATATAAATGAAATGTTGAGACAATAAAATGTTATAAATGTTATATGAACTTCGACCCTTCTCTATACATATATATAAAATAATATGAACCTAAAAAAAGTTCACTATTTCACCATTAATTTTAATTCAACAAAACAAAAAAAAAAAACGAATAGAAAAAAAAAATATATTTTATTTACCCCTTAACAAATTTACACAAAAATGACAACATTTAAATAAATAAAGAAATCATTTTCATATTATCACTTTGATTTCAATTGTTATATAAAATTATTGTACAGGACAATTATTAGGGTCAAAAATACCAGTTTTTCAGATATCCTGTAGTTTTTCATTGTTTGTTTTTATTTTAGTTTTACGTCCAAAAAAGTCATGGAACATTGGTTTTTTTTTTATTTACTGATATTACAATACAACTGTAATATAATAAATATAACAGTGGTTTTATTCTACCTCAAAATTGTGGTCTGTAATTTATGTTAAAAAATATCCTTGATTTCATAATTTAGTAGAAAATGTTATTGTTGTAATGAGGTGTAAATTCTAATTCAATGTATAAAGTTCCGAATTGCAATGAAAATTATAAATTCAATGTGTAGAAGAAAAATAATTTTTAAATTTGAGACCATTATTGAACAATTTAAGAACTTTACTGATATACATAGATGGAAAGAACTTTTAATGTGATAGCTGACGTAGTAATTAAAATTGTATGTATCTGTTTTCGGATATTTAAATATTTACTGAGTTCGAATGGAAATGTTTAATATTCTTTTTTTTATTTATATTTTTTTTTTTTTTTAGTTACATAAATTCATTAAATAGTTTCTTCGCCTAAGTGGCATTGTAGAGACATACATACTAGAAAAAAAAATGTGTACGTGTCTTTTTTCCAAGTATGAAGACTTTTAACTGTAAACGTTTCAAAATGTATCTTTTTGTAAAAACCTTAAGTGATAAAAATTATGCATAGGAACTTGAGCCTTCTGATACAATCGAAAATGTTAAAGCAAAAATTCAAGATAAAGAAGGTATTCCATCAGATCGGCAACATTTAATTTTTGCCGGAAAACAATTAGAAGAAATTTTTCTGATTATAATATTCAAAAAGAATTAACTTTACCTTTAAGTACTTTTCAGCTGCTTTCAAAATAAATTTGACATAAAAATGCTGAAAAAAATGCATAAAGGTAATATTAATTTTACTTCGAAAAATATAGTACTGTCATAAATGTTTAAATTCGGATAAAAATTTAGTGCGATAAATTGGTAATTTCGGAAAGCGCAAGTGCGAAGTACGAGTACTAAGTGCAATTTGGAAAGGTTCAAAAATGCCCTTAGTTCTAGTTAGTTATTTTCAAACGGGGGTTACACAACAAACCATCGCCGCAACAATTCTAAACCACGTGTGGCTCCCTATGATACGAATTCGATCATTAATTTAGATCCTTCCATGGCCTAATCGGTTGTAGCACAGAAATGTGTTTCAATTATGATGTGGTAGTCACAGGTTCGATCCCGTGGGATGATAAAAAATTATAACTAAAATAGAAAAATAACAAAATATTATATACAATTTAAATCAATAAAAAATAATTAATATAATTAATACTTTATATAATTAAAAATATTACCTACACCAATATCTACATCAATACATCAATATCTCATACAACACAATAACCAAATAACAAAATAAATAAATATTGGACAAACACAAATAATAATTACACAATTATTGTCAACAACTGACAAAAGTATGTGACATGTATATGACCCAGTAAAACATAGTAACGTCAGGCATTCTAACGTCAAAGATGGATTAAATCGCAGCAACAACTTTCAGAAAAATGACGTCGTCTTACCACGTAGACGTAGATAGAGTTATCAAAGTGGTCTTGGAAACAGTAGGTTAATCCCCTTCTTAGACAGTACAAACAGATTAAAAATGAAATTAGACATCATCTCGGAAATAGAAATGATAGAAATGGAGTACGATGGAAATGTCAAATGGAAGCCCTATGCTCCAAAGAGGAGTAAGGGAAAAAAAAAATTGCTATTTAAGCTAAGCTGTGAAAAATTGTTGCTTGTCAAAAAATGAATGCAAAAAGTAATGCAAAATCGGCAGCAAAATTTTATCAGAAATTCATTTAATCAATAACAGGTGACATTATTTGCTCATTTGACAATCAACAACGAGTGCAAATAAAATATAACTATTTATCTTAAATAAACACTCTAAAAAATTTTGTTGAATTTCACTACAATTAAGGTAGGCAAACTAACCAACTACATTAATTGTAGTGAAATTCAACAGATCATAATTTTGTTAACTTTCACACTGAAAGTGTGTAAAAATTTTACTATCTTAAACGTGTGAATTTCCCTACAAAAAAGTAGTAATTTACTATCATATTTTGAGTGATTTTCAACAAAAATGTGTGTTTTCCAACAAAAAAGGGGTAATTTCGCTACAAAAAAGTGTAATTTACAATCCCATTTTCAACTATTTCAACGATGCTGTATTTCCCTGCAAAAAAAGTGTAATTCGAAAACAAATTAATTTTTTAATTATAATATATATTTTTCAGCTTAAGAATAATAATTTAATTTAAACAAAACAAGAAAATCTTAAAATATAAAATAGAATTCATGTACTCATTATATTCATTAAATTATACTATTATTTTAATATTACAAAATAGTTATTTTTTAATAACATTACCAAAGTTAATTTAATGGTATGGTATATATTAAATATTGTACGCAGTCCATTGTTGTTTTTATGCATACTATTTTATTAATAAGTTAATAGGCATACTATTGTTTTTAAGTAGAAATTTAATACAAAAATAAACTTTAATAGTGCTTAAGTTAAATGTTATATTAATATAAATATAAAAAAAGTAATATTTTTATAGGTTGAACCATTATTATAATCATAATAAACGCCATTTTTGAATTCTTTAGGTTCATAAAAACGCTTAAAACAATTTCATTCGATAATAATTTTTTCAGAGTTTCTAAAATTGGAATATAATGAAACCAGCATTCTTTATGAAAGTCATCGATTCCCAAATATACTTTTTTTGGTTCACTGGAGTTAGGATTTTCTTTAATATGTTTAGAAATTTTGTATGTTGAATTAAACTTAGATAATCCAGCACTAAAACTGTTATTTATTATAATACTATTTAATTCGATATCATTTTCAGCAATATGTAATTTGTTGCATACACTTTTAATTTTATATAGCTGTTCTTCCTGGTTTAAATTTGAAATTCGAACTAGTTCATCTGAAATATATGATAACGCATTTTCGCTAAGTTTAAATTTGGTTTTTAAATCAGTAAAAAATAAAATGATGCTATCTGTTATAATTTCGGCACGACTGTTATTACAAATTTTTGAACAACAATAATCATATTTATTAGAAAATTCTTCATTTCTCTCTAAATTCGGTGAATATTTTCTTTTAGAATTTGTAGAATTATTTATTAAAATTTCTTTGTGTTTTCTGAATACATGACACTTAAATGCGTTTTTATTCGAAAATTTTTTTTTACAATTTAAAAATGGACACTCAACTGAAATGTGCAACTTTAAGTGATTATTTAAATGGGAATTCATTTTTTTCCAATCATTTGTCATAAAATAACATTTATTCACATTACAAATATAAGTACTTTCTTCTGAAAAACTAGACAATGCAACTTTATTGGAATGATTTCGGATATAATGCATTTCATAATTTTTATACCTATTAAATTTTTTGAAACAATTGTTCCCCAAACAGTTAAATTGCATATTTTCTAATCTTCTATGTTTATAAAAATGCTTGTGATATAGAACACAATTACTTAAAACTAATTCACAAATATTACATTTATACATAATTTATATATTTGTTGGTGATTTCAATTAAATATTTCCTAAACTTATATCTTATTTAATAATAACTATAATAATAATTGTATATATTCAATTACTTTTATCACACAAACAATTAAATATTTAATTAACACCACGTTTGAAACTTGACTGACTTATGAAATATGAATGCTGACCGTTATTCAACGTAAAGTATCAAGTATGGTATAGTGGACAACCTTGCCATATTTTCAGATTTATTTGATTACCATATTTTTGGACAATAATCAAAGTTTCAGTTTTCTTCCCAAAAATGCCACGTCCTTTAAGATTTTTACAGATTTTACAAATTTTTCTGAATTTATTATAAAAATTATATTATAATATATTTGAATCATATCCATTTATATAATTATTTTTGATTTCGATGTTTCAAGTTTTTGTAAAAACGATATGGTAATACTAATAAATCATAAACTACATTACTTTTGTGTATTTTCACGCATAATTTGACGTAATTCCAGCAAACAAAACGAAACGTGTACATTTCCAATAGATGGCGTGGAATACAACATTAAATGCGTAAATAACAACAGCAAAATGTGGTATATTTCAATCGTGTAGTGCTAATTCACACATAAAATGTTTGATCAAAAGAATAATGTGAAATTACACATTTTTGTAGTGAAATACCACATTTTATGTTGAAAATTAAACAAACTAATAAATAAAATATTTAAAAATAAAATAAATCGTAAATAAAATAAAGTGAACCTTAAAAATATATTATTTAAAAATGGAACCTTTTAAATAATATTTTTTAAGATTTACTTTATTTTACTCAGATTTATTTTATTTCACTACAATGCTTGTCTTGTCACATCGATATGAAAATTCGTGGTTTCGTGGTATTTTTGTATTTTGACACTTATTAATATTTTTTTTTTTTACAGTAATGAATATTTTTTTCGTATTTGAAAACATGCTTCAGAACTTGTTTTTTCGGTATTGTGGAATGGTATTGGATGTCAAAGTAATATTTACATTTATTTAGTTTTTGAAATAAGTTTTTTTTTAAATGGCAAATAAAGCTATTATTTTAAATTTAATTTTTTTTTTTATATGTATATACATTACAATTACCATAAAATACCAAAAAACGGTTGTCATGTCGATACGAAAATATAATTCATTAATGTCAAAACAAAAAATTAATTTGTGTCAAAATAAAAAATAATCACGAAACCACGAATTTTCATATCGACGTGCACTTATGTATATACATAATTAGTAGATTATTCACTTTACTTTACTAGATCAAACGTTGCTTCTTGCTGATTGTCTAATGTCAAAATTTGGACGAGTAAGAAAATTTTTCATATACACGGGTACATAAATGAGGAGCAAAAATTTTGAAGTTTAATACCTGGCGGTCAAAACAAGAACCTCCTTTTTTTTATTGCTCACTGATACTAACAGCATACTGCAAAACAAAATTTGAGGCAAAATTTTTTGCTATCATTTTTTTACAACAACAAATTACATGAAACAATGTAAAAATTTTGCATAGCATAATTAGCATTATTCGCGGAAAAATGTCTAGTATGCATATTTTGTTCTGTACCTATTGAATTCAATACAATAAAGTACCATTTATTTCTTTTTTTCTAAAATTTTCGAAATTTGGAATATTTTAAATCACATTCAAAAGAAAAATTACCTTAAAACTACTATTTCTAACAAGATTTTAAAATTCACAGTTCTTAAAAATAGCAAGTATAGTATTTTAAAATCACTGCGTATAAAAACAACGATTAAATCAAGTAATCAAGGACACTATATCCAATATGAAAACACAAACATGGTTTATCACAAGTCATGATCCATTTAACAAACATCTGTTCAAGATTGGTAAGTCCAACACAGATAAATGCAGATTCTGCTTAGAAGAAGAGGATGCTTCTCTCATATTCTAATAGTTTGCATTACCATAGCTTGCAAAAAACATAAATATTTGCACGAATGCACATCGCCTGATTCTGAAATTGACATTAAAGTCATAGGTATAGATTGACACACTGGGTGGCGTAGTAGGTAGAGCGCTAGATATTGTAGTGTAAAATTGCAATACCGTACTTAATTAAACTGTCTACTAAGAGTGTAAAAATAAAAAAAATAAAAATAAAAAAATAATAGCGCTCATCAAGGACATAAACAATTTTGAGATTACAAACGGAGAAGCATAATAGATCTGAAGATGTCTTTTTAGCATAGAACTCACCCTCGAAAAAAAAATTGGGTCCTTCTGTTATTTACAAATAACATATGACCAAATCACTGTATTGTATACAACCGTACTATCTTTATTGGCTGCATTATGTAAAAATTAAAATTACTAATTAATGAAAAGCCACTCTAGTGACTAAGACTTTTGTAAAAAAAAATATTTTTTATTAATATTCCAAATTTTAATCTCGTTTTTGTTAATAAAATTTAATATTATGACAAAAATAGACGTTAGGTTATAGCCAGTTCTATAAACATTTTTTTTTTAGGTTGTTACCTCTATAATGAATTAGCATGCGCGCGTTACACAAGGACGATCACCGAAAAATTTTACTATTATTAATTAACCGCCATAAATTTAATTTATAATTAGTTTTATATTTTACTAATTATAATTTATTTATGAAATGACATAATATTATAGACTGAATATACAATACGATATTACAAATATTTTTGATTAAATTTGATTTAAATTACTTTTTTTTTTCTTTTTTTTTATGTATCAAATTTACAAGTTTTAAGAATTCATTAATAAATTTCAAATTAACATATTTTATCATAATTAAATTTAAAATTACTTATTTGATTTGATTTAATTAAAAAATTAGTTTCGTTTGTTTAAATTTAGTTTGATTTTAAAATTTCAAATAAAAAGAAGAAAAAAAAAAAAAGCTATGAGATGTCAAAAACGTTTATTGGCGGATGTAGGAATTTTGTTTTTTTTTAACATTATTTGTCAAAAATATGTTTTTATTAATTATTATAATAAATTTATTTAAGTGCCTTTTTAATTATAATTATTGTTGCTTTCCATTCGATTTGTTATATAACCTAGAAATTTTTTTTTTTTTAAAAACTGTGTTAATTAATAATTTTGATTTATATTTAGATTTGTTATAGGTGTTCAAATAAATTGAGATAAAAATTTACAATAATATTATGACACTCTCATTTGACATTAATAAATATTTTATTTATAAATTTTATATATCATAAATAAATTTTTAGGTCTGGCATTATGAGATCTATATATATAAATTTAAATTGGTCTGATTTTGACCTGAAAATTTATAACAAGACCGACTTTTCTATAATATCATTACCCATCTTAGACGTCATCACTGACGCAATGAAAAATCAATTTAGCTGAATGTGTATTTCTATAAGACCCTGTAAGATGGTAAAAAGTCATCATGTCTATTTAAAAATGTGAAATCTGCGGTTAACAGAATAGCCGAATTACATACGTTTAATATACGAGAATATGGGTGAATGTAAAATATTTTAATTGCTGTTAGTTATCAAGTAAAATATGCATGTATAATAATAGTTATAACCCTGTATTGAAAACTGGATTTTTAGGATTATCTAAAATTCATTTAATTTTATGCTATCATATATCATACTGTTTGTTATTGCATCGCAGTTCAGAACAATTATATAACCTCCTTGATTCTATTTCTTCTTCAATGTCGCTACATCCCCAAATCAAGTTTTGTTCTAATTAATATCCACCTCTTCAGTTATTTCTTCTTAAGGAATGTATTTTCCAGATAATGATTTTAACGATTTATTCCACATCATTCCGCGTCAATATCAATCTTTGCTTTTCAATTGAACGTTAATGTTTATCTAGGGGAGTTATTTATTGGATTCATTGCAATACACATTTCCAGTATTTGTGAACTACTTGTGGACGTATTTCAGACTCACGATGCTAAGCGAGCTTAGTGAGGGAAATTTATATTTGGATCAAGTATCATAATAGGTAATTGTGATGATATGGAGCTATTTATTTCCTGTATTCGACTAACCTCAATTACATTCACTGGTCTAAATTTCTAATTTTGATATGACTTTCATTAAATATTACTAACATAATTTCTTCTCAAGATTCTTTAATGGCTGTTAATTCTCATATTATTGAGTTACCTGAAGCTGACTTTTCAAGCTTAAAAATTAAACCCTACTTAGATCGATTAAATAATGATTCTTTTCCAGGGCCAGATAATGTGCCTGAAATCGTGTTAAAAAATTGTTCTGAATCACTTGCTCTGCCATTGTCAATTCTTTTCACTCGTTCTTTTGAATCTGGCATATTCCCAAACTACTGGAAATAGTCGTTTATCAGACCAGTGCACAAAAAAGAGTCCAGAAACATGATTACTAACTACAGGCCTATTGCTAAATTATCTTGTATCCCAAATGTTTTTGAAAAGATAGTTTATGATTCTATATATGAAACCTGTTCAAACTTTTTATCTTCTTGCCAACATGGTTTTATGAAAAATAGGTCAACTGTTACTAACTTAGTAGAATGTTGCTCTTCTTTTTGCAACACAATGGAAGCTGGTTTTCAAACTGATGTAATATACACTGATATGAGTAAAGCGTTTGATATTCTACCACACAATGTTATTACTAAGAAGCTTGCTAACCTTAATTTTCCACCAACATTCATAAATTGGATTCAATCGTACCTAGTTGACCGAACATATAATGTACTTTTTAGATCAATTATTTCTGATCCATACAATGCTAATTCTGGAGTTCCGCAGGGCAGTCACTTAGGACCACTACTGTTCATTTTATCTATTAATGATGTAACAACAATTTTGAGAAATAGCAGTATCCATATATGCTGATGATGTCAAAATCTTTAAGGCAATTAAGTCACCTAATGAAGTTACTTTACTTCAAGAAGATCTTAATTTGTTCTTAAACTGGTGTGACGTCAATGGATTAAAATTGAACGTGGAGAAATGTGCTCAAATCAGTTACACTCGTCGGACTTCTCCGATAATTTCGAATTATACCCTTGATAACAAGATTATCAAGAGAGTTAGTTGTTTTAATGATCTCGGGGTCATGTTCGATGATAAATTATCATTTAAACAACATTTCAACATTATCGTCAATAAAGCAAATTCAATACTAGGCTTTGTTAAAAGATGGTCAAAAGAATTTAATGACCCTTATGTAATTAAATCTCTATTCACTTCTTTAGTTCGCTCAAATCTAGAATATGCTAGCCCAGTATGGTCACCTAACTACGTCGACCATATCAATAGGATTGAAGCTATTCAAAAGAAGTTCCTTAGATTCGCTTTAAGAAACCTTCCTTAGTCTGATCCTATACGTTTACCACCTTACAGAGACAGACTAAAACTTTTACACTTAAACACTCTTGAATCTAGAAGAATAGTTGCTGACGTCATATTTATTTTAATGATTAATTCTTTAAAAATTGATTCACTAATTATCAAAGATAAAATCAATCATCATCGTAATATTAGTACACGTTTTCGTTCTGAAAATATATTCAATGTTGTTCATCATCGTACAAATTATGGTAAGTTCGAACCCATTAACAGAATGTTTCTCTTAGTTAACAGGTACAGAGACAACATTAATCTTTCTATGAATAAGGAACAACTTAAAATTAACTTGTTTTCTTTGTTACCATAACCTCTTATTTTCGTCATAAATAAGTAAAAGTTATTGAATATGTATTTAAAAATTATTATAGTCTAATTTCTTTTTTCTTTTTTTATATTTAAATTAAAAATTATGTTTGTTGTTTTAATATTAATTTTTATTCTAATTTTAAGAAATATTTTTGTAGTATGCTTGTGTTAAGTATAATAAATGAAAATAAAATAAAAAAAATATTATTATTCAACACTTCTTTTGATTATATATGTGTAATATGTATACATATTTTTTTTGTGCATAGCCAAAACAGTAAGTGGAGGCCTTTTATACCGATTGGTTGGTACATTTGTTAACGGAGAGAAAGGAAAGTTAGGAAAAGAGGAAAATTTACGAACGAATGTGTTCATGTTCGTCTTGAATTTATGTAGGTCATATACATCATATAGAATTGATCATGTTTGGGGATCACATAAGACAAAATTTGGTCCCACATTTGGGATCTTTTTTATTTTTTTTTTATATAATTTCAAGTCTATTGACTGAATACCCTAACTGCTTTTACACAGAGATTTGGTGTAGACAATTACATATACAACAGTTTTTATCTACTATGTAGAGTAACTTTGCTATCATATACTAAGCATAATTCCATTTTATTTTTTTAAACAAATTTACATAATTTGTCTTCAGCAAATTTCTATGGTGAACAGATGAGCACATGATGCCCTTTGTGGAAACATGATGCCCATAGCAAGGAAAGCTATTAAGGTAGTACGCAGGTGGAGGTAATACAGATTCAGTTTGCATGTAGCCTACGAGATATCTATAAAAATGGTAGAGAAGAGAGCTTCAGCTATATATAACAATTACCAGATGAAGCAAGAAGAGCAGTAATTTTTGAGTCATTGATTACATACGAATAGCTCATTTTTGGACTTTATCAAAATGCTTTAACCGATTACGAGAAACGCCAGCCCATATGTGAGAATTATACTCCATTTTGGGTCGTATATGGATCAACAACGTCACTGCATTTTTTGCAACATCGAATATATATGATCATTCTAAATTATTTCCCGATATAGTGATTAGCTCACTCTTCCCTTTTTATAATTCTACTTATATTTTTTAATAATCAAAAACAAATTGTGTTAGAACTTTATTGTTTCTCTCTCTTTTTTTAATTATAATACGTTTAGCATCATTAATAAAACAACTAATCATTTTAAAATATGGGCTGTAAAACGTTTGAAAAGCAAAAACAAAAAAAAAAAAACAATAAACAAAAATGCCGCCATCCAGTGTTTCAACATCGTAAAAAAAACATTTTTTTTTTATATTTTAAAATTAAAATCAATAAAACAGTAAATAAAATTAAAAATATATTTTTAAAAGCAACTAATACTCTTTAAATTAGCAATAATTTTTTAATTTTATATTATAAAAAAAAAAAAATAACAAATCTTGAATAAATTTTCTGAAACAACCCATTTTGAATGCACTAATCTCCTCATAATGGACAAACCTTAAAATAACCGTCTATTTTTTTTTTTTTTTAAATTAGTATAGTAGTAATGAATAAAATATATAAATAAAATTTATCTATGTATGTATATAACATACTCGTGTCTATATATAACTATTTTTACGTATGCGATAATTTATTTTTAAACTATCTTTAAGATTTTTAATTTAAATACTGTAAAAATTGATTGTGTAAAGTCGTAAAAACACATAAAAATAATTAAAATATATATATATATATATATATAAGATATATATATAAATACCTATATTTCCACAATTAATCCGCATATATAAATATATATCCACCCAGAAAAATGATGATAAAAGTCATTTAAACCACAAAAAAAAAAATATTCATTGGTTATTCATTGAATTTTCTTTTAAATACTGAGGTGGATGAGGGACTTATCTTCGGAACCAAAATTTTTTATTACTCAAAAATTGAAAAAATAAAATGAAAATTTTAATTTCACATAAAAACAATATAAAAACAATAAAAATAACAGAAAAATTAATTTCGACCACCAATATAGCGTGGAATCATTATGGGTTCTCATAAATATCGACAAGAACAACAACAACATTAGTACCTTTTGATTTTTTATTTATTTATTTTTTAGATTTTGTTTTTGGGAATTTTACAATTTTGATGACAACGATTCCATTTTAATTTCCAAACAAATTTGGAATTCAAAAAAAAATTAAAATTAAATCAAAAACAAGGATAATACGAGTTCAAAGTATAGATTCTGCTCATTATTATAAAAAAATTTCATTCATATATTAATTGTGAGTTTCGGTATATCGTCAGAGTTATTAAGAAAAAGGTGACCAATTGAAAATTCAATTTAATTTCTGGATGTAATTAAAATTCTATATAATTCTATTGGCTCCATAATCCAATAAAACTAATTCCGTATACATTACATATATTGTGTGTCTGTATATATATATACATTATATAGAGTTAATGTTATCATATAAATAGTAAAAATTTAATAATTTTGAGGTATTTATAAATGAATGAAGAGCGTGGTTAAATTAGAAAATTTGAATTAATGATCAATCATAAATATTTTGGTTGGGGTATTTCGGTTGCGATGTTTTCCATGTTCAAAATTTATTGCATAGAGCTAATAAAATTTTTTATTTATTTTTTTATATATTTTTTGAAAGTTTTATTGAATTCTCAAAACGTTATTTATTATACCATTAGAATATCAAATTTATAAAAAAAAAAAAATACTTATTTAAAATATTTTAATTTTTTGCCAGAAGAGGTAAAAGATTTTTTTTTTATTTGTTGTGAATCGTTTTGTCAATCTTCTTAAGATAAAAATCCTTCGTACTTTTAATAATATATGAAACTCAAATCAATATTTGATACTAGCTTTGTAACCCGTCATAAATGACGGAAGCAAAATAAATCCAAGTTTCTTTTTTTCTTTCATTAGATTCTTTATTCCGAAATTACAGTACTTATGTTTATATAACTTTTTATTTATTTTTATTTATGTTCATATTGGCCTAACTCTAATCTTTTTTTTTTATATAACAGAAAAAGAAGTACCATACCAACAAATTTGTATAAAATGTTTGTATTTTTGTATGGTATACTCGTACTCACTTCCATTTAGTTATAATTCGTTAGTTGGGTTCCATTTAGTATAAATTATACCGTATTAGCGTTATTGTGGCCTCTGGGAGAGCAAATTTAAAAATGGGATCTTATTTTCATATAAATTTTGTCTTTTGTATAATGTATAGGGATCTTATTTTGCTATATGAATAAGCTGTTCTTATGGTATTGTGTTATTTTTAAAAAAATATTCAAAATTTTGTATCTAAATTGGTAAAATTTACAAAGAATACAAAAACATTTTCATCAATAATTTTCAATTTAAAAAAAACAATGTTTTATTATCCGGCGTAGAAGTAGAGTTAATTATCCTACTCTACTTCTATCAAGTTCTATTGATTGAACAGTCAACCTGAACAGTGAAGTGAAAAGTGAACACTTAACACTGAAAATGAAATAATATTTTTGGAATGGAGCATATAGAACATACAGAATACAGATACAGCAAATAATAAAAAAAACAAAAAAAAACAAAAAGAACACAAAAATAATTTTTTTTGAGTGAAGTGAATTACGCACACAATAATGACAAAAATAAAAGGTAGAAGCAATAAAGTAGTATAATGTATAATATTATACAATACAAATATGCTGATACACATGTATATTATTGTGTATAATTTTAAGTAATAAGAATAACCTTTGAGTGAATTATGTTTTTTTTTTTGTGTTAAATGCTGTTTGCCTTTTGGTTATTATACCATATTAAACTATTGATTAAATTTCTATTAGTCCTTATTATTATAAATCAAAAAAATTGTTTGTTTTATTTATATTATTATTATTATTTATTATTTTTCCTTATTATTTGCGAAGAAGACTAACATTAAATTAAAAAAATATAGTTCATGCAATCAATTTTTCCTGCAAAGGTTCAGCATGGTAGACAGGGGTTAAAAAAAAGCACCGAAGCAATTTGTATATATATATGCATTTGTATACATATATGCAATTTGTGTATGTGTTGGAGCGTTCCGTCGAACTTACAAACATCCAGATAAATACAGAATAATATATATTTGATATTGTATTGTAGAAGCAAACGTTGTATGCACTATGTTGGTAATTCAATCATTAATAAATTAATTAAACTAGTACATATATTAGCAATTTACAGGGTATAATTACATTAGAATAGAAATAGATAAATATTTTTTATACTTATATAATTTAATTATTACTGTACCGGGTTATCCAGAGCATGCGTCACAGCTTTCTAAGAGGGGAAGAAGCCGTTATCGAGAATTCTCTTTCAATTAGTGATATTTTCCAATTCCGGGAAGGACCAAAAACACATTTTTTAAGCCCGAAAATCCCGAAGTTAACCGAAATCGAGATTTTCAAATGGGAAGACGTAGAATTTTTTTTGTCATAGAAGCCGAATTTGCAAAAAAACATACCCCTTCCCATTTGAAAATCTCGATTTTGAACCAATTTCGGCGATTTTTGGGCTTAAAAAACCCTCTCCCGGTCTTTCCCAGAAGTTGAAAATATCACCAATCGATAGAGCACCTTCAATTCAGTTAATAAATTTTTTTTTAATTTTAAAATAACGGCTCCCTCCTCTCGTAAATAGCTGATAGGCATTCTCTGGCACACATAATATATGTAAAATTGTCTAAATTTGAAAATAGTTTTAATCAAAATCGGCACTGTTCTCCACTACCTTCCCTACGGAAAAAAAACTAAACAAATGAATTTATTTTAATTATTTTCCATTATCTAGATTTGCCGAATCCATTAAAAATAATAACTTACTAAATTACTAACTATACATATTTTATCTATGATGTTAAAATTTAAACATTTTCAAAAATTTTCTGTTTTTCCCGCAAGCTCCGATCTAATTACAAATTCTAAGTACATAATCGATTTAAATTTTGTAAATTTAATTTTTAAATTTAATTAACATTTTTAACATCTGCTACGATTCATTTATTTCAATGTGTGCTCTTAGCACACGACTTCAATCACTTTTAATATTAATTTAAAAGTATGTATGTATCAACATTTTACTTGTACAAAGAGAAACAACGTATATAGGTAATAAAAACTTCCCAAAAATATTATCGAAATTTTTCTAATTGGTAAGTTATAAAATTTTTCTTAAAATCTGTAATTACATTTATTGAAATCGATTAGGTGTATACCCTTGTAATTTTAATTTTTAATAGGTACTTACTTATACTTAAAATGTATGTAGGTTGATCACATTTTTATAGTTTGATTACAGGTTTCATTAAAAGTTCAATTACTGGCTACTAGGTGTAATTATCAGGAAGAAAAAAATAAGAACAAAAAAAAAAATAAAGGTAATCGAAGGAATTGCCTCCCATTAAATTTTCAAAATATGTATGCATTTTTTTTTGTTAAAAGGAGAGAGAATATAGAAGTTTGATTTCTTATTACAGTGAGAAATAAAAGTAAACCGACATGTAATAAATTTTAGTTAGTTAGTTATTTATTTTAGAAGTGTTAATTCAGTTAATTTTGTATGTTATAAAAAATTGTAATAAGAAGAAAAAATAATTCAGCCCTCTTCTTCTCTTTCTATTTGCCCAATTCAGAACATAGTGACAATTTTTAGTAATAGTGAAATAATGTTAGAGTATGATTTATTATTTATAAAACAAAACAAGTAATGAATCAAGTTAAAATAAAATATTTTGGTAATATATGCAACATTCATCTAATCCAAGTCTTTTGAAAGTGAATGAGGTGGCATTATGCAACAAAATTCATTTTTTATATAAATTATATTAACGTTCTCAAGAAAATGTTATTAAAATCGAAAGATTGATCTGTCTTTGGAAGTTTATTAAAAGCTATGCGTTCGCCTGGTCAATTACTACAATTATGTGTTTGATTTACAAAAATTCAAAGGGAACATTAATATAGCATAGTTTACAACTCCCTGCCGCCGAACTACTACTTCATTTTCTTTCTCCTCCTTTCCAAAAATCAAAGGTACGAAAGTATAAAGGTTTTTCTGACTTGAATTTTGGACAATAATATAATAAAAGAGAAAAACTGAAATTGTAAAATGCCTGTGTACCATTAACGAATCAAAGGGGAACGTGTTGCATTGTATTTGGGTTTGGCCGTTATTTTAAATGTTCATATTTCTTGGAATTTGCATATACATACAATCATTTGTTTGTACCTCATTTGCAGTAGTGGAATCGCTGTTAGATACAAAATAGAAAATATTTCTTTCACTCAGAATACTAACCTAAAAAAGTTTTATGCGAGTAGCCGCTGTTGGATACAAATTAAATGTCGAATCTTGGAATTTTGAAATTTTGGTATTTTGTATTTTAGTATTTTTTGATTTTTATTAAGAATTTTGTATTCTGAGTTTCATTGCCAATTCATAAAGTATGTATATAATTAATAATTATGGCTTATGAACGTTCCTCATAAAATTATGAAAATATCAGATTTGGGAATAATGAATTGAATTATAAACTTAATTAATTTAGCCTTAGCTAATACTGGCATGGAAAATAAGCTGAAGTCACTGATCAAACATGCGGCGCAAGTATAGGATTATGGATAAATGTGAGTGAAACAACACTAATGCGAGCCAACACAGCAGCCCCTTGTAACTCACAGATTGGTGACGAAAATGTAGAGGACGTAACGTCATTCTACTATCTAGGCAGTTTTATGGACGCTCAACATATGGTACTTTGAAATTTTTTTGGAGCCGTCCGTCTCATGTAAACTAAAACTTCAATTCTTCAGATCTAGCGTTTTCTTAGTTCTTATGGATTCGAAACATGGAAAACAATGGAAAAAATCGTCTCACGAGTCCAGATATTTGTTAACAAATGTTTGAGCCGGATTCTCTAGATATTTTGGCCAGAAAAAAGATTTAAGAATCAAAGAAATTATTAAACGCAGAAAATGCAAATAAATGGCCACACACTACGCCGAATTGTAGGAGATTTCGCAAAAGCAGCTGTTTAATGGAATCCGCTGGGTCAAAGAAAGGGTGGTCGTTCTAAAACAACGTGACGTCGAACAGTAATGAACAAAGCAAATGCATGAGGAAACACTTGGAGTGAACTCAAGCCGCTTTCTTTGAAATAGTATATGGTATACGATAAATATATGACACAACTTTTCAGTTACTGTTATCCTATTTAAAAGCTACATTTATCTGTTTAATGTAACTATTTTTGTAATATTCAAGTCTAAGTCATATAATAATTTTCTCTTTACTTTCGACAAATCAGCAAATTAACAAATAAACAAATTAACAAAATAGCATATTAACTTTATTTCTTCAAATGTTGTCAATTTTATATTTTTTCATGTATTGTTCATTAAATTTTGTCACTTACTGTATCTTTACATATATACATATATTAAAAAAAAATTTAAAATCCAAATAATGTTTTTTAAGAATATAAGATACATTTGTAAATTAAAGTGGGTTATTAATTATTATAATTAATTTTTATTTTATTGCTCAATTATTAACTGCTTATAGCTATTACCTGTAAATGAGGGTTTTATTTGCACGTATTCTAGGGAACAATTGAATATTCATAGAACCATTGAAATTTTATTAATTTTCAATATAGAAAATATATTTTAGATTTGCAATAATTAAAAATTCTTGTTAGTCCTCATTGGTTAGTCCTGAATTCAAATTATTTGGCCCGGTAACTAGAATAATAATTTTTGATTAAATAATAATATACATATATGTATAGCAAATTTTTTTTTGTTTAGATTATTAAATTTGAAAGAAAAAATTTCATTTATTTTTTATTAGGTTGGCCACAATTTAATTTATGGTCAATTATAAGCGTTATTATCAGGGTCTTTTTGTTTATTCCAATTTTCACAAATTGTATATCTATTGTCATCATTATGTTGAAAAAAGTGCGGTAAAAATATATGAACCATTTTACAAGCGATTTTCATTATTGTTCTTTTAAATGATAGATATGTAAAAGCAGACGTAGCGAAATTAAATATTTTTTTTATTTTAAACTAGAAATTTCAATTTAAAATTTTAGCCCATGGATTAAGTACACTCATACATCTTAACGTACAAAAATTTTAATTTATCAAATTGTCGCAACTCTCACCAATGTACAGAGTTTCATTTATTTCTCGCCAACATTAAATTCAAATTTAGGTGCCTATTATGTATTTCGATAACGATTACGATTTGATCGAACGAAATGTCAAAATGCAAAATTGCCATTATGTATTACGATATCGTTCAGAAATTGTCGACGAAATCGATAAAGTTTATCGATGTAAAATTTTACCACGAAAGAGACATCAAAAGAGAGATTTTGTACAAATTATTTCAATTTTGAATTGAAAGGATAAAATAAAAGAGATACAAATATATTTTATTTATATTGGACATTATATTATTTTATTTATATTGGACACTTGGTGTTTTGTTTTATATTTATGAAATTTTTTGAAATAAAAATAAATTTAAAAGTTGAAATGAAAGTAGGTATTTTACTTTATTCTTCATAATAATTTTTTATTGAAATAAATTTTAATAGGAATGAAAGGCCTGTTACAAATAGACTGCAATATGAAAAGATATAGTGTAAATAATGAGACACCATTATAAATTTTACCAGGATATATTGTACTCACAAAACCAATTGCCTGATTATGATCACATATCTAAAAACAAAAACTGTTATAATAATGTAAACTAATTACAATAAAGTATAAACTTATCAGAATTGCATTAATGCTAAAAAATCCCTTTCTACTATAACATAAATGTTGTACGTTTTGCTTCGGTGATTTAATTTGAATAAGCTTTCCATCTACTGCTCCAATTATTTCAGTAATTCTGCTTTATCATAAAAATAATGTTTGCCTGACTTTTTTCTTCTAGTGCGTAATGGAATTTGATCCATTTTGCAGTTATAAACTGCAAATACATATAAAACTTCTTTAAGAACAAAAAAAAATTAGGTGTGCTAGTCCGACATGGAAATCATTTCCTACGTTCAAAATCATTTGCTTGGTACAAACCGCACAGAATCTTAATACACTAACCAATTTAATTATATTTGGAATCGACGTATTACTTATTGGCTATTTCAATTTTTGTCCTAATTTTATAGTTTTAATAATGTAGATAATAACTCATCAAATTTATGTTTAAATAACCTACGTATAATCTTCCAAATCTAGTGGATTAGAATAATCCCGAATATATGTTCGCTTGTTTTTTAATTCTGCAATTTGAAAGCGTTTTTCAGCACTATCAGAAATTGAAAAATTTAACTCTGCTCAAATCATTTTATTTATAAAAACTTATAATTTTATAGTTATATTTTATTTAAACACTTCAACTTATTTTCAACTTAAAAATTTTAAATATAACATTATTGTTTTGTTTTTTTTTCGTATAATAATTTGAATTTGACACTTAAAGAATGAAACATATGTCATTTTCATCGTAGATTTGAATTTTACAATGGCAACATTTTTAAACACTTTCGATCAAATTTTCATCGAAATACATAATGACACTAACGATCACAATCGAATAACTTTAACGATAACGATGAACGATTCGATTAATTTCGATCGAAATACATAATAGGCACCTTAATTTGTTTTTTTTTTTAAATAAATTATTACATATGCGGTTGTTGTCTAAGATAAATCAATAAAAAAAAAAATGATATAGTGCCAAGAATAAATTGAAATGATGGAAATGATAAAGAAATTGAGTATGATTTGTTTAAATTTCGAGTGACGGGCGAATACGAGTTATTTTTCATTAATTATAATTTATGTGTATTATAATATATAATTATAAGTTAATATTATAATTGTAAGTTATGTGTATGTTAATTATAATTTATGGAAAAGTGCACATTAAAATTTGCAAAATTTTAGACCTAAAGCTAAACGTAGTATTTTGTAGGTATATATAGAATTTCTTGAGGGTTTTTAATTTATACAAATTATTTGATCTTGGTTTCAAATTTCAACAGAGTGCTTCTGTTATTTGAAATTTTATGATACAGGATCAGAAGAAAAGATACCTTTGATAAGAATATCAACCGTAAATTTCTTATATAAAAATTTAGAAAAATATTGTTGAAATAGCATCAAAGAGCTGGGACAGATATATCAAATCAATAATAAAAATTTTGAAATACCATTCTTTGATCTTTCTATAGAATATAAAATGATACATGCAAATTAGAATGGCTATAATGTCGGTGATTATTAAACATTATTTTCAAGAAAAATAATTTTAAAAGCATAAAAACAAATATAGGCCAATTGAAACCATCATGAAATTATAGAATCTAGCATATACTTCACTTTTGATATATACATCGTGAATATAAGGTGGTTTTTTTTATATTTGACCAAAACTAAAAATCAGGGTAAGACGTATAACAATTATGACATGAAAATTTTCATATTACAATGGATATTTAGGTTCATCGGTATTAACCTTTATATACATATGAGATTAAGGGTGTTTTCATAAATGCTGCAAACTGATAACAAGGTTGCCACCAGTTGATATACTTTGCAATAATGAAAACAAACCCTACACCTATATTCTACTTTTACTTAAAAATTCTGCAAAGTTTCTGTTCATTTATTTCAAATGTTTTTTTTTTATAATATTTTCCACTTATAAAATCGTTTTCCATGGCAAATCTCGTAGAAATTAACAATTTCAAAAGTGGTGTTGACTATTTGTTTATAGTCAGATTTACTTCTACTACTCTTTATAAACAATAAATTTTTTATTTAAAATTTTTGTAATATACCTATTAAAAAATTTGGAGTACTTACATTTTTAAAATAGCAATTTTTTTTTTAATAACAAAACAAACAAACAACTAAGAAACTACTTCAAAAATGTTTATTACTCAAAATTTATTCTGCAAAATTGACGCCCAGTCGACTGACAGTTTGCATATATGAACAGCATTCAGAAAATCTGACAAGTGTTTTCATAAATTCAGAATATGCAAATTGACTGCAGGTTTGCATTTGTGAAAGCACACTAGCTCACTTGAAACGTATTTACATGAGCTTCTACAAAATCGTAATCTTAGATCAAGATTTCTTCATTGAATTATGCAAATTGTTTAATAAATATAAATCTCCATTTTTTCCTAATAAGTCTACAATAAATATTTTTTTTTAAATTAAAAAAAAATTATTGAAATAAAAGAAATAATTTTTAAACATTTTACCAATAAGGCTTCAGGGTATTTTAATTTGAATTTTAATTTAAAAAATTAAATTAAGTCCACAGGATATATTCATACAAAATAATTGCGTTAATCTGATGCCGAAAGTGCGCCTTTTAAATGAATATTTAATTTTAGTTAAAATTTTTAAATATAACTTAATTCTTAAAATTGAAGAATTTAAAAAATAAAACAAAGCAAAAAAAAAATTATTGCATGTTTAAGTTTAATTAGAAATCAAAGAATGAATGGCTGTCGATCAATTTAATATAATTGGTCAAAATCAACCATAAAAAAAAAAAATCAATAAAAAATAACAAAAGTAGAATGCAGTTGTCTCACCTAATTTTAGGATGATACTAAACTTAATAAAATTTGTTTGTTAATTTTGTTCGGAATTGTAATTATAAATAAAAAGTTAACGAAAAAAAAATGGTTATTTAAATTATTAATGAATTAGTAACTAAATATTTTCACATACATATTTTAAGATAGATTCTATGTAAGATTTTCTGATATTGATATTTAGTCGAGGGACAAATTCATGTATAAATAAATTATTACAATATAAAGTGAACTGGAAACTAAATTTGAAGTTATTAATCAATGATACATCGGTAGATTATCTAGAAGATGTATTAATTGTAATGCTATACCAAAATATCTGAAAAAAATAAAAAAAATAAAAAACTAACTGAGTCTAGATAGGATTTAAAATTCTAATACATAATTGGATTACTAAATTGATCGGCAGTATTTTTTCATGTAATGTGAATATAATCTATTATGGAAATAAGACCTAACCCACATGTTGTATTTTTTTTTTTCATTTGATAAATCTGGTTAATTAACCGGCCCTAAAAATATTGTTATAAATACAAATTTTGGGCATACACAAAGTTATTGTAATAGAGACTGTGCTTGCGTTAAGTGTGGCGGTAAGCATTTCACAAAAAGCTGCATTTTAAAGTTGGGAGAAAAAGCCAAATGTATTAATTGTCGTGGTGATCATCCGGCAAACTATAGAGGATGCGCAATTGCAAAAGAACAGCAAGCCAGAAGAAACAAACAAGCAAAACTACCCCAAATTCAAAAGATTAATACTTTTAAAAATGAAAAATTTGTTGACACGAATAGAAAACCTACAGTAATAAATGCTGTACGTAATGTAAATGCTAAATCATATGCCCAAATTGTGAAAAACTCCCGTAAGGAAGATGATTACTCAGTCAAGGATATATTAAGTCTTATCCTACAGAGACTAACAAACCAAGACGAATTTATTAAAACATTATCTGACGAGATTACAACGATAAAAAACCATAGCAGAAAACCACCGCAGTCACATAAAAAATAAGCCACACCCTTAGAGTTGCTACATGGAACGCAAATGGACTCTTCCAACACATTTTAGAACTCGAAATTTTTCTGAAGGATCAAAACATAGATATATGTCTAATTTCTGAAACACACTTCACAAAGAAATTCAGTATTAAAATTCCTAATTACGTTTGTTATCATACTTCCCATCCAGATGACAAAGCAAGAGGAGGAACAGCAATACTGATAAAAGGCAACATTCAACACCATGAGGAGCAGAAAATAGAAAATGCAATGATGCAAGTTACAACAATTAACATTAAGGTCAAAAATAAGGACTTCAAAATCTCGGCTATCTATTGCCCACCAAGACACTCACCTACTAGAGTCGACTTCATAAATCTCTTTAAAATACTTGGAAACAATTTTATCATCGGAGGAGATTTCAATGCGAAACATACCCACTGGGGTTCAAGATTAACCACAACAAAAGGGAGAGAGCTATATCAAGCTGGAAGAAATCATAAGTGTGAATTTATTTCTTCCGGTGCCCCAACCTATTGGCACACTGACCCAGCGAAAATACCTGATTTGATTGATTTCTTTATAACAAAGGGAATAAATAGAAACCACACATATGCCGTGAGCAATGATGACCTATCGTCTGACCATACTCCAGTGATCATGGTTCTAAGTGAAAAAGTTGAACACAAAAATTGCCTCCCAAGACTTACAAAAAAGAAAACTGATTGGGATATGTTTAGAGAAAAACTTGAGCAATTCATTACTCTAGGATCCGTGGAATCAAGGAACCAAATTGATGCAGAAGTCGAGCAATTCATTGTAGACGTGCAGCAAGCAGCAAAGGAGAGCACGCCATGTTTTGACTCGAAACATCACTCGAGAGTGAGCTATCCTCCAGAAATAAGAGCACTGGTTATGGAGAAGAGAAGGGCACGACGAAAATGGCAATCAACGAGGTACCCAGGTGATAAAATTATATTCAATCGCTTAAATAATCAACTAAAACAGCAAATCAGAAATATAAAAAATAACTCATTTAATAAATTCTTAAACAATTTATCAGCCGATGCTTATACTGACTACTCGCTTTGGAAAGCAGCTAAACGAATAAATAGACCACAGGTGCAAGATCCACCTTTGAAAACACAGGCTGGTAGCTGGGTCGGTAACCCAAAAGAAAAAGCTAAGATTTTTGCTGACCACTTGGCAGAGGTCTTCACAGCACCAACACAAAATCTTGCAAATGAAAATATAACTCTCGAAGTTAAAATAGATGAAGCGGAAATTTCGCATGTCACTCTAAGAGAAATTAAACAAATATGCAGACACAACCTGAGTGTCAAAAAAGCACCAGGTTACGATCTCATCAATGGCCAAATCATGCGGGAACTACCAGATCTAGCTTTGTTAAAGCTACAACATATATTTAATGCATGTTTTAAGTTCACATATGTTCCGAGACAATGGAAAATTGCAGAAGTAATTGTAATACCGAAGCAAGGAAAACCGCCTTCAGAGGTAACATCATATCGACCAATATCGTTGTTACCTATTATATCAAAAATATTTGAGAAACTGCTCCTCAAAAGACTTGCCCCGATTATTGAAGAAAGAGATCTGATCCCGAACCATCAATTTGGATTCAGAAACAAACATTCTACAATTGATCAAGTGCATCGGATCACAAATATAGTGGAAAAAGCGTTCGAAGAAAAAAAAGTCTGCTCAGCAATCTTCTTAGATGTTGCTCAGGCTTTCGACAAAGTGTGGCACCAAGGCCTTGAATTTAAACTACATCGTGATTAACCAAGACAATCTTATGAAATATTAAAATCATATATGACCAATAGATGCTTTCGTGTACGTTATGCCCCAAATAATATTCAGAAGTAAAAGAAATATCTGCTGGAGTCCCACAGGGAAGTGTTCTTGGTCCAATACTTTACCTGCTATATACAAGAGATATCCCACAAATTGACAACATTTTTATGGCCACCTTTGCAGACGACACTGCGATTCTTGCAGTTGACGTATCTGTCGAAAACTCCACACCAAAACTTCAAAATGCAATGAATAAAATAAGATTATGGACCCAACGTTGGCGCATTAAACTTAATGAAAGCAAATCAACTCATATAAATTTTACATACAAAAAGATTGCAACCATTCCTATCTCAATCAATAACAAAATAGTACCATATGCCAATACAGCAAAATATCTGGGAATGACACTCGATGCTAAGCTAAGATGGAAGGAACATATAAGAAAGAAAAAAGAAGAGCTAAACATTAGACTCAAAAAATTTTACTGGTTACTTGAGCGTGGTTCTGAGTTATCAGTACAGAACAAAATATTAATATATAAGCAGATATTAAAACCTGTGTGGACGTACGGTATCCAATTATGGGGCTGTGCAAAGAAAACCAACATTGAAATGTTGCAAAAATTTCAAAATAAAGTGCTCCGTGGTATAGTAAATGCACCATGGTACATACGTAACAAAGATCTCCACCGTGACTTGCGCATTGAAACAGTCACGGAAGAGATCAAGAAACATGCAGTCAAACACGAGCAGAGACTGCAAACTCATGTGAACTCGGAAATGGCAGCAGTTCTTCATATCGACAGCAGTATCCGTCGACTCAAGAGAACGAAACCCCACGAGCTGGTCACGACCTAAAATGGAAAATTCTACGATAATAGTTTCCTTTACGGAAATTTTTATTTCAATAATTTTCCTTTGCGAAAAAATCTAAAAAATCTTCCCACGCGGAGCTATTGCTGTGACTATCTCCTTCACGGGAAATATCATAGTGATAAAGTTCCTACACGGTAATTATTATGATGTTAGCGATCCTCCACGGAAACTATCACTATAATAATTTCCTAAAGACGCCTAAAGAAACCGAAAATTTACGAAAAAAAAAGTCATTAGTCGATCTTACGTAGATTGGTTATAACGGAAAAAGATAGGTGGGCTTTAGTGGGTTCGATTCCTACACTATCAAGATGCACACGCGGCTGGAGCTCTTGATGTCCTTCGGGGATTACCTCCTATCTTTCGCAAAAAAAAAAAAAAAAAAAAAAAAAAAAAAAAAAAATAATATAAATGTAAAAAAAAAACTAAAAATATTAATTAGTTTAAATATCAATATTTTAATAAATCACCATAAATAGGCCCTAATTTATAGCATTATGTATAGAAAAGATAATTATTTGAAAATATAGTTTTATAATATTTTTTAAAATACTTAAATACACACTAAATTGGTATTTTTAATATTATTTTAAAAATGGAAAGAAGGAAAAATCGTTTTTTCTACTTCCAGTAAAATTTACATGTTGTGGATTGACAGCCACAATACAATATGTAAAATAAAAAAATACCATCAAATCTCTATCGTCTATCATTTTTATGTAATCTAAATATTGTTTTTTTTTCATATCCAGTGTTTATTAAAGTAAATCATTATATTTAATTTGTAAATTAAAAAAAGTACGGTACAAGTATTTGAGCCATTTCAAAATCAATTTTCAGTATTATTCTTTTAAACGATAGAAAGGAGACGTGGCGAATTCATTTTTTTTTAATTTTCAATTAGAAGTTTCAAATTAAAATTTCACCGCATGTATAAGTAGTTTTAACATACAAAAATTTTAATTTATCAAATTGTCGACAACACCTCCGATTTAAACTTAATTTTACTTTTTTATAAATAAATTATTACTGTTAAACCAAATGGTTCAAGTTGTTCGTTCTATTCAAATAATGTACCGTTTGTATACTTTTGATTAGTTGGTTTTATATTTCTAATTTTTTTTTTTTTTGTTTATACGCAAGCTCGTGGAAATCTTCAAAAGACACAATGTGCCCCGTATGTGATCCCACATTGTGTGTGGGATTCTTACACACTAAACACCACCCTACAATACTATAGACTACATATTTGTAATTTGAAATTTAATTTGAATTTCTATTTTTTATATTTTTTAGTCTTTTAATAATGGTCGAGAATTTCATACGTGTAAATAAATTATATCTTTCTTTTATTTTTCGTACGTAACGACCTATCCGATACAATTACGTATGATTGTTGTTTAAGATAAATCAATAAAAAATATAGTGTCCATGATAACTTGAAATGATGGAAGACGGCAACAGTAAGCACAAAAAAAAAATATTTAAGACGAAAAGTTTTGGAGAACATTTTGTACTCGTAAGTGCTCTTGCAAATTTGTACTAAACAAAAATACAAATCAGACATTTCAAATATGTACTAATAATCGTAGAAAATTGCAAAACACGTTAGATACCTAATTTGTTTTGTATATGTTTTTTTTGTACGAAATTTAGTGTTAAATAATACTGTAAATACAAGCAATTGAAGTCATTATTCCACTCTCCAGTTTATACTAAATATATATATCTATAGAATTAAAAAAAAAAGAAAACAATTTATAAGCTTAAAATGTTTCCATGGTGCAGCGAATTTAAGCGGTTTGAGGTTGTGATTTTTCGTAGTTATTTACATTTTTTTATTAATTTATTTTTTATGTATTTATTCGTCTTTACCAATCAAACTCTTACAGAATAAACAAAAACAAAAATAAATAAGTAAATACCTAAAATTATTCAAAAATATAACCAACAATATATAAAACTCTAGATCTTTAAATTGAGTTATTTATTTAATAAAAAAGACAACAATCTTATTATTTATAGCTATAGAAAAGTATTAAACATAGCGGAAATTCTTGAAATCAGATTATTTCTACCATAATTAGTTTTATTCTATTGAGTATGTAACAAGTTCTGCGAATTCAGGTAATTCTAAAACGTAATTTTGTAATAAATTCGACGAATGAATATGCGATGTTACACAAGCCTTCTATATTAGACAATTTAGTTAAACCTAACAACTTACAGCTTCTATCATATGACTCAAATCGTGTTGTGGCGAAACGAGTACAATTTTTTGAATTTTGTTAATTCTTACAACTTGAACAATACAATAAGGATTTCGAATAATTACACCATATTCTAAAATTGATGTCACCACAGAAATATATAACACTTTTAATTTATAAACTAACATAAAATGTTATAATATGAATAGTAAGCACTTTTTTTTCAAATTTTTTTTTACCATTACAAATGGAATATCAATATAATAATGTCTTTAATTTCTGGTTTGTCTGTGTGTTATTATTGAAAAAATTTAAATTACAAATTAAACCTAAAATTATTTACTCCTCCACATCACGATCTTTAAACTATTGAATTATGAAAATTATTTTGGACAAAACGAAAAAAAAAAACACAAAAACAAAAATTGAAATCAATATTAAAAAAATTTTGATTGTCGCTTTAAGGTATTTGCGTGAAATTAAATTGTAAATAAAAAAAAACAAAAAAAATTCAAATTAGAATGCCAAATTTTCTGAACTACTTGTACACTTTTTATACGCTTTGTATACACACTGCGCATCCTCACATACAATTCGAAAGTTGAATGCACTTCACTCATACTGCCTAAAGTAGTCTTATTAAAAAAAAAAAAAGCCAAAATAAGACACTGTATTCGTATTCGTAACAAATTAATATTTTCAAACGTATAGGTTAGGTACTCACAAAAATGCATGGTCCTTTATAATTACAGACTTCTTACAAACGAAATTAAAGTAAAATTTTTTAGATTAAAAAAAAATTATTTTTAATAATATTTAATGTTTAATTTCTAAGAATTTAAAATTGTGTTGTATACGAGTGTGTAGGTATATTTAAAATACAAATTGTTGAGGAATGTTTAATTATAGAATTTTTCAGCATTTAATTTAAAACAGCTTAAAATGACACTTAAATAAATCGATAAATTTTTTTTTTCATTTTACACCATTTCCAATATCGCTAGTTAACATAACCTTAGCGTATATTAGATTCAATTTGAAAGGATTAGAATCCAATAATTAATACAGCTTCTTCTGCCTTCAACAAATTACCAGATTCTATGAAAAATCTGTGTACTTCAAAATTAAAAATAAATCTAAAAAATCTATACATAGAACAATATTGATTTCGACATTTCAAATTAAGTTTAGAATATAATTATTTTAATATATAATTGTTGTGCATGAAAAACGGCAAGTCTGATATGAAAGTTGTGTATGAAAAAGTTGTAGGGGATGATATAGCGCATCAACACACAAAAAAAAAAAAAAAAAAATTAGCGAATTTTTTCAAGATAATAAACGTTTTTTACAAAATTTTCAGTTTTTAAAAGCAAAATTTTAAGTTTATGCAGTTATTATTCAAAAACGGTAAGTCTGATACTCATTCAACTTATACCGTTAATTAGATGTATTAATTCTAAAAAAAACTTATGAAGAAGATGTTGCTCTAGTTTCAATTTCTTCTAAGCTGTAGTGAATATTCTTTAGACATAATTTTTCTAATCCGATTTTCTTTAATCCTCTGTAGCCCAGATAAATTTAAAGATAGACCCCTCTTCTAGAACAATTTTTTTTCTAAAATACTTCAAGGAATCACTCCTTAAAAACTTTTTGCTTCAAACCGGACCACCCTGTATATTATATTTTTAATATATTGGCTTATATATGTATATATGAAGATATTTTTATATTTGCACTGAACTTGATAATTGTTTTGTTTAATTATTTTGACTATATTTAAGTTTTAATTTATATATGTTACACTCTATATGAGCTTTAAGCTCTCATGAGATTTTATGAAATAAATAAATAAAATAAATAAATAAATATACGTATATTAGATATTACATCAAAGATTATTTATAATAGAGAAATAATGGTTCAAAACTTGGCTAATTAAAGAAAACGTTTACTACTAGGAACTTTGATATCGCATGTGGTTCATGTTTTCGTCTTAAATCTTTTAACAATTCATATGACTATTAAAAATTCACAATTACAAATTTTCAGGACAATCTGTATGGGTTCAAGAATCTTTTTGGTGAATGAGATGACCTAAAATGTTAGAACAAATTTGCGTTAGTATTGGTATATTTCTAACGGAAAAACACTATAAGATTTTTGGCCATGAGATATTGGAATAAATTAACTACTTAATCACATCAATCAATCAAATCCATCAATTCTAACAATTTAGGTCATCATGTTAACCAAAGAAATTCTTGACACCCATACAGATTGCCCTGAAAATTTAATAAGGTCAATAAATTTACGGTGAAAGCTGAAAAATATGTACTGGTATATGGCCCAACTGTACATATTTTCTTACGAATGTATTCGTTAATACCAATTGAGACTCGTCTCATAAATATCAAAATTGAATCACCTTATGGTGCTTAATGAAGTACGGTACTGCATGTTTATACTATACAATATATACAATATTTCAAGCATTTATTTGTCAAATTACTGTCTTGTCACTATATGTGGAAAACTACTGCTATTGTCTTCTAAAAAGGAATACCTCAATTTTATTTAAATTGTTATCAAATTATACTCAGAACTGATAATTTTTAAATCCAGTGGTCTGAAATGTTTCAGTCTACACTCACTTGATATTTCTTATTGATATTTCGTTTAGGTGCAAATGAATTTTGGTGAATCTCTAAGCGATATAAATATTTTTTTAGCTTTATTTTTAATTGTATGTAAAAATATTATTGACAGATGAAATATTTAAATCTAGCATTATTTTATCATTGCGGACGTATACCAAAAACCATTAACAATGTATCAATGGATTGGCCTGCTGATAGCTTTATGGACCGCTAGTTATGGATTGGCCTGCTGATAGCTTTATATACTACTAATTTACACTGTAAAGACAGCTTGAAGTATACTATTGCGTAAGCTAACGAGGTCAACTACCTTATAGGCAAAAGACTTAATTGGAAAAAGTACATCGCCGCAAAAGAAGAGCTACTAAAAGTCAAATCGAACTATATACAAATGCTGCTGTTGCTATATGCATATACAAAGCCATTCTGAAACTAATCTGGTCTTATATGGGTGTGGTCCTATATGGATGAAGAATTGCTTCTAATAGAAAAATCGAAATAATTCAAAAAATGTAATAAAAATGTTTACGTATTTAAGGTACCTAGGTCTCTTCTTGGTATAATTTGAATATAACCTTGGTTACAGAAGACCTTAAAAAATGTAAAAACAAATATGCAACCAGGCTGGTCTAAAATCCTAACATATTTGGCGAGAGGTTTACAAAACATTTCTGCAGCCAGTATAGGTTCAAAAAAAGTCACTATAGCAGTCATATAAAGGCAGAACATTGGAATGAATGACCAAATATGAAGTATCAAATCAATTGATAAATATTATTATGCTTTTTTTCAGGAATGGCTTTATGAAAGAAAAATAAAAATCAATGAGAATAAAAGTGTACCAACTGTCAACTTTTTAGACTGTAAGATTCGAATGAACCAAAAAGGTCACAATTGGTATAAATTATTGTAATTTTCGTTTAGAAAGATTCAATAAACACAGTTAAGACAAAAAAAAACATGTTTTTAATAAATTAGAAGCCGATTTTTAATAACACTCGTAATTAATTATTTAATTAAAAATTATTAATAAATAATTTGATCAGTTGCAACACTCCATAGCACACATATTAAATACCCAGTAAATTATTTCAAATATTATTACAGGTCAAAAACCCTAATTTTTGGATTTTCATTATTGTTTGTGACTTTAATTTCTCTTCAATCGAATCGAATTTAATTGAATCAATAAAAAAAAATTTAAATCTGATGATTTAAACTACATATCTACAAAAAATAAATTCACTAACAAAAACTACAAATAATATTCTTAAAACAAAATCCTTGCAGAATTTGTGTTGATGTTAAAAAATAAAATAAGCTAAAAAAAATCACATAAACAGAAAAAAAAAAAAACCAGTAAAAATAAATGCTCATCTCTTTTTAAGGAATTTCAACATAATTGATATTGATCATTGATATTCGCGTATTTGGCTTATTGATATTTTGATCGCGACCGTATAAAAATATGCTGTCAGATCTTAACAATCAACCAACAACAACCCCCAATCCAATGTTCACATTCACATTTTTTTATACGTGATGTGATGATGTGATGTGATGAAAACAAGATAAAAATTTTGGTGTTTGTATATTATTCAAAGTGTAATGCTCACCGAGCCGCCGCTCTTTTTTTTCTTAATCTCAATATACATATTTTTTGATAGTGCAGCAGTGTAGTACGATAATATGCAACAAAACCTAAAAACAACATTCAATTTATATAATAAGGGTGTTGAATTTTATGCTTTAAAAAATCTTCAATCTAAAGAGAATTTGTATTTCACAAAGAAGATGCCTTGATTTTGTTTTAAAATCTAAAGGCAAAAAACAAAAAAATAAATAAAATCAAAAACGTAACAGCAGAATCCAAATCGTTGTTAACCCTTTTTTTTTTTGGTTTATTATTTTTGGTTTGATTGTTATTTTTAATCAAAATAACATGATTCTGAAGTTGGTTGTTTGATGTGTGTACAAAGAGTGATTTGGTGATTGTAAAGAAACACTGACTATACTTGATTTGGTTTGTTTTTTTTTTTGTTTTTTTGTGGGTACCGCTCATATTATTGACACTGTTGTTACTGTTGTTGTTGAAAGTGATTCGCGTTAATATTCGCGTTGAAGCGAATTAATCGAACATTATGAACACATATTCTGGTATATTACCTAGTAGAGTGGATTGTATCAGTTGATATAGTTTGTCTCTCTTTTTTTTTTTTGTTTTTTTTTTTTTTGTTTTTTCAATGTACGTACGTATATACTGTGCAATATTATGTATTGAAAATACCTTTGGGAATTCTTGCAGGTGTATCAAATTCCTGGAGGTAAATATTTATTATCTTTCGCACTATCAATCAATTCGAAATTAGGGATTTTCATTTTTATTTGTTATAATATAATAAATATATAGGTATAGTTTTTTTGTCAAAGGTGATTTTTGACATCAATGTGAAAAGTTGGAAATTGAAAATATTTGATTTTTCATTTTTATTAAAGAGGGGGATTTTGTTGGATTTTTGTATTTATCGGATTTTTTTTTATTTTGTTTTTTGGAAATGGTATTATTGTTGTTATGAGCTTTATAAAAAAAAATTTTTTTTTTATTTATTTAGAGTTGGTTGTTTTGTTTTTTGTCCTCTGGTATTGTTTTTTTTTTTGTATGTTTGTAAAAATATTTGATTTTAATTTTTGAATGAGAAGGAATTGAAAATTATGTGTAAAGAATACTAAATTGTGAATAAAACAATTTTTTTTATTTTTTGGATTTAGTTAACAATTTAAATCTTTAGTTTTAAACTGTTTGGGTTTTTTGTTTTTTGGAAAACTGCAAATTTGTTAAATGAAATCAAGTTTTGTGGAAAAATCACAATTTTTATTGAATATAAATGGTTTTTAGATTTGAAATAAAACACCTTTGATTTGCCAAATTCGTTTTATTAAAAAATTATTTTAGAAAAATTGGTATTTCATGATTAAGTTTTAACATGAAAATATTTTCATATTCAAAAATCAATAATCAAATCCACCCCCGTATAACAAATATCAGGATAATCAATTGACAATGAAAATGTTATTATGTTGATTGTTTTTTGTGGTTTTATGTTATTTTTTTCTATAATACAATTAATAATTCGTATTTTCTGAAAGTATCGAAAGTGTTGAAAACTATATTGCTAAAAAAAACTAGACAAAGACCCAACTGGCCCCATTAATTACAGGCCAATCATTTTAATGCTTATAACATCAGTATAGTATTCAAAACGCTCATTAACGAAAAAATTTCAAATTTTATATAATCAAAAAATATTATAACTGAAAATCAGTTATGGTTAGTATATTTTTTTTTTTTTTTTTTTTTTTATTTTTTTTTTTAGAATCATATCAAATAATTAGGTACCTGGTGGTTCACAACTAAAAAAATACGGGTAGATGCCTGTTTGGCCGATTTGGAAATGTTTTCAACTCGGTCTAGTTGGATGGTTTAATATTCAAACTAATAAAATATGAATTGCGATCACATCTAATTGCGCTCATTCATGTTATATGGGAATAAATTTCAGATCTATACTATCAACAAAATTTATCAGATAACGTATTCCCAATCGAAAGTGGTTTACAACAAGGAATTGTTAACGCACCAATCCTTGTTTCAATCTATATAACAGATCTGCTCCACTTGTATTAGCCTTTGCTATAACGATATATAAACGATATAATAGTTTATTCTGCGTACGGATAGCAAAGTTAGTATATACAATCCAAAGGATCAAAAAATGTTTACTATTATTTTACTGCAAGATATCCCACGTAACAATTTTATTGCTATAAGACTCTTGCGCAGTCTTATAACATTATTACAAACACTCTTACAACAGTATTGGTGTTAATTTGAGTGCTTCGCAGTTGTTGCAAAACGCTATAAATACGTTATGGCACTAAAATAGAGAATCCTGTAAGGCACTAGGCACCGGAGCAATTGCTGTAATATTGTTATAAGGTTAGTATACATATGTTTTAGTGTATATGTTTTTATTTTTAAATGAAATTCATTTGAAACAATTTATAAAAATTCATTATAAATAACCTAAAAAATGTCTTAATTTTGCGGTTAAGAATAATTGTATTAATATTTATAATTATTGTGACCAAAATGCAAAATTGGTATATTGTAAATACATTGCCCATCAAAATTAATAACACTTTTAGACTTATAACAACATTGCTTTAGCACTTGCTGAAAATCTCATTATAACAACTCCTAAAATTTCCATAAGAACACCCTTATAGCAATATTATTCACATTATCCCATAAAAATATCATTATAACACTTTTAGTGCTTATCGGGAGTCATATAAAAGTCTTATAAATATACAATAAAATATTACGTGGGATGGATACTAAAATGAAGTTTAATAAATTCGAAACCGTGGTATTTCGTAACACGGTCTACAAAGCAAGTTCAAACAAATTGGAAATGTTTTTCTATAAAATAAAAGTTTAAATAAAACTTTTCTATAAGTTAAATATCTCATCTTTTTTTTTCGTCGTAATCTGTAATTACTTCGAACATATAAAATATACAATTTCTAAAGGCAACAAGTTCTTCATGAAAACGTAAGCAATAGAATTAAAATAATATATTATCAGTACATTAATAAGGTCAACATTTGCATATGGTGAACCAATATGGTACAACATCAGTGCAAGCTTAATGGAAAAACTACGTAAATTTGAAAAGAATGTATTTAAGAGTATGTACCAATATTTATATAGAAAATCTGATTCCGACTGCAAGCATTATATCTATTCCAATAAATACGTATACAAGGAAGCAAATATGAATTGGAATCGAAAATTTTCTAATAAAATTGATTCGAAAACATTATGATAAGGCAAAAACAAACTACAGAAAATGGTCTTATATCGCATATATTCGCTACCACAATGAGAAGTACATTAAAAAGACTATGCATACACGTTTTATAGCCCCTGAGCAATTTATATTTTTCGATCAAAATGGAATTTAAGAACAGCGTTTTTGTTTTCTCTGAACCAAATTGAAGTTAGTTTTGGCAGCATACTTACGCATACGGGGACACCTTATAAGGAAGTGCTTCAAAAAATGGATTTAAATATTACTAATTTGTTTGCAAGAGTTAAACTAGATTTTTTATTTATGGCTGGATATAACATTTTTTAATAGAGGTCTATTCAGTATATTATGCAACCTTACCATATTTTCTACTTCTACTTCTACTTCTACTTCTACTTCTACTTCTACTTCTACTTCTACTTCTACTTCTACTTCTACTTCTACTTCTACTTCTACTTCTACTTCTACTTCTACTTCTACTTCTACTTCTACTTCTACTTCTACTTCTACTTCTACTTCTACTTCTACTTCTACTTCTACTTCTACTTCTACCTCTACTTCTACATCTACTTCTACTTCTACTTCTACTTAGGTACTTCTACTTCTACTTCTACTTCTATTTCTACTCAGTAGACGTGTGTTTCTACTCAGTCAATTTCTACTCAATAGATTTCTACTTCCACTCAGTAAACTTCTAATTCTATTCAATAAACTTTTAATTCTACTCAGTATACCCCTACTTCTATTTTCCACCAAGAAAGCTTCTATTACTATACTCAGTATAGACTTCTACCTCTACATCTAGATATCTATTTCTATTTATTTTAATACGCCTTCTTAAATATCATTAAAATCAAAATCACTATCAGCCGTATAATTTCCCACAACTATCTAAAGTCAATACCTACTGCTTTTCAATAAAATTAATTTTTTTTTTTTGTTATTTTTTAACGCAAAATAAATTAATAAAACGTCATTGAAAGTTGGTATATGGAAAGATTTACAAATAACACCTACCTTACCTATCTATTTATGCTATTTTTTAGGTGCCCAGTTACTGCGTGATTTTCTCACGATAATCAATACACTTAATAATGATTTCATTCCTTTTTTTTGTTTTTGTTATTTTTTAGTTATTGTTATCATCAAAGTGTATTTAAAAAAAAAAATGGAGCATTACTTTGACATACTACAGTAGATGAAATAAAATTAGATTTTTTTATTTTTTGTTTCAAAACTTCTGAAAACCATAGTCAATTTATACAATTCTATACACAAAATATTTGGCACACATCTTGTTTGTATTTTAAATCTGTTTTATTACTGATATAATGATTTTTTACTTTTTTCTTTCATTTTCTCAGCAGATGAAAATATAAAATCAGATTTTTTTAGATTGTAATTGCCTATACAACATTTTAATTATTAATTTTCAGGTTTAATTGTAATATATATAGAAAATTATTAAAATACGGTTTTATGTAATTATTATGTATTTTTATTACCCCATTGGTACCTACCTACTTAAACATTTTTGGGGTATTTTTCTAAATATTCACATTTTTTGAATTATATTTTCCTGAAAACTAATCGAACAATTTCACTTCATTTAAGTACCAAAATACTTGATACCTAAATATTCTAGCTTATTACCACCACTGTGAGACGATCGTTTTTAGCCTTCTTTAGTATTTGGTTCAATGTATCTCGACTTATTAAAATATGTTTAATTCCAATTTATAACTTGTTATGTCTATCATCTCTTTAAAGCCATTTTATAAAATCATTGATATATACATATATACAATATATTGATGATTTTTTAAAATTCTTGCGATTTTAACACTCTTATTATATACACTGAACCAAAAAGGTACGTAAATACAATAAAAAAATTCGTTGAGACAATTAAAAATTTATTATTATTTGTCCGATAAACTTGTTCATTGAGCCAATGAATAGCCATTTATTAACTTAATAACTTCGTCATTAATACAATGAGCAATTATTAAATGTGTTAATTAAAATAGATTTTTGTTTTAATGAACATGTTTGTTGAAATAATAAAACATGTCATTGATTTAATAAATCTGTTTATTAATAACATAAATTTTTGTTTCAATAAACATGTTTGTTGCAAGCCTTGCAAGCCTATCTAAACCATTATTAATTGGTACAGTCATATATTACGTATATTCTGAATAAATTTTTGAATCGAATATTAAACGTATTTCTACTTACTTTTCTTACGTACTATTCAACTTTGAATTTGGAAAGCTTATTAGCAAAGAACATATTTAATATTTTATTATTATTTATGTATATGTATATCTAAAATGTATATTCATATCATATTCTGTATTCTGTATGTAGATAATCCCTAAAATTATTATTTTAAAGAGATAAATCACTATAGCTGAAAATAATTTTCAAACAAAAATTTTAATTTATTTTTATTTACAAAAAGTCCTTATAAGGACTACAAAATACTTTATACCAAAGAGTAAAATTTTGAAATTCTTTTATTTATAATATAAATAATGTGAAGGTAATATGATAAAAAATTAATATTTTCGTTCTAAACTATTAATTTTTTTGTTTTAAATTAAATTATTTTGAAGATAAAATGATAGAACGGGTGGTAATATGATGACCCACTATATAAAAATAATATTTTAAAAAATTGTATGGGATGAGATATCTTTTTATTATATGTTCTTTGTTATTATGTTAGCTTGGAAGAATCCTGGAACTAAGAAATTTGAAGGAAAAACCAGAACGTTGGAACAAATAAAATGAACATGTTTTTAATTATTTAAAAAAAATTATTAATTGGTACAATAAGAGAATTTGATGTATAGAATAAATAATTAATATTGAGTTACATCACTCTTCGTCTTAATCACTGCTTGCATTCAATCAGGCATGATTAATATTAGTTTCTGACATTTATTCGGAATAATAGAATCCTATATTTCTTTAATTTTATGTTTTAAAACTCCGGTAGTTGCTTGTGGATCATTTCTCAATCGGTGTTTCATGATTGCCAATATGATTTACTAGACTTCAAATCTGGACTAGAAGCTGGCCAATCCAAAATATTAATATTATTTTTTAAAAACTAAAAGACTCTTGTTAATTTCACAAAATTGGACAAAAATGGATTCATGAATCATTTATGATCCATGATTATGACCGAAAGATCGAAACACGTGTCGGAATAAAATAATTTTGTGAAATTAACAAGTCTTTTATTTTTTAAAAAATGTTTATAAAATTTCGCGAAGAGTGTACAGCATAAAAACTATATTAATATTATTATTATAGAACCATTTTTTAGTAAATTTGACAGTATTGCATAGAAGTAAATTGATGTGTTGTAAAATTTGGTATTGAAGTTATTAAATTGTATATTATTATAACACTCTTAATATATTATTTAAGTATTCGTATTTCATACTTTATTAATGAATCTATAGTCCATTTTTAACTGAAAATGTGCAAGTACAATGATTGTGATTCGTTATTCAAACGATGTACAAATCTGTTAATGTTTTATCATTTCTAGTAATTTATCAATAATATTAATTTCTTTTATTCCCTTTCCTCCACTGTATTTATATAGTTTTACTGAAATTGTTTCACTTATTTGGATATTTTTCAATTATTCAGTTATTTTGATAATTTTTTTTACACTATATTTATATGAAATAGGGTATAACGCACCGTATTAAGTTCAGTAAAGTACATTATTTTTATTACGTTCAGCTTCTGTTCAACACTTTCGAGTACAGTAGTGCCACTATCGTAAATTTTTTAATATTGACATATTAACTACTATATAATAATAATATATGTATATAGTAGAATTGAATTTTTTTTAATACTAGTTGAAGTTTTAGACTGAATTTTTGTGCTATACAAAGTTTGTTTGATTTCGTCATGAACTTTGATAATAAAAAATTATTTTACTAAATAATTCAACCGTTATTGCATTTTTTTTCGATTATTTTTTCATTTAAATTTTAAGTAAATTTACTATTAATAACTTATATCTTAAAAAAGTAATAATTATATCTTAAAATTTTAAGTAATAATTGATATCTTAAAAAAGTGGGTATGAAAAAATTAAAAAATTAATAAATAAAAAATATACTCACTCTTTATAACTGGTGTTTTTTAAGCCCAATAGAAATTAAAATTGTAAAAAACAACACAAAAAATTAAATTTTAATAAAAATTATTTTAATTATTTGAAGCATTAACGTAGCATTAATATTTGGAAATTATTTCAGAAATATAACCACCGGGGTTGTTCTTAATCAAGCACATTCTAAACGTTTAACTTTTTCGAACACTACTTACTGTATGTAATGAATAATACAAACTATATTATCCTCCAAGGCGTCAATTGTTGCTGGTTTATTAGTATAAAGAGTGATATTACGTAGCATCACAGAAAATAGTCCAATTTATAGGTCCATTTCTCGAAATCAATTAATTGTTAAATTTTGATTTCAACAAGCTTATGGTTGCGATCGCCGTGTGGCATGTAGCGCCATTCACTAAAAACAACATTTCGTCCAGGTCAATGTCATCCATCTTTTCAAACAAAAAATCTTCGATAATGGTGCGGTTTTTGTATTGAAAACACATTTATTGGAATTAGGTTCTAACATTAAAGATAATGTTCCACATTAGAGATAATGCACTTTTATAAAATAAATCCATTGAATAAAAATAACTTTTGTAATGAAGTAAATCAGAAGATTGTTACTTCGTAAAGGGCACATTCCTAGTTTTATATAGAAAAAGGGTAAAACAAAAAATATTTTTTTTTAATAAATGCTTATATTTTCTAAACTATTGATATAGATATAAAATATGTGTAGAAAAAATAGAAGCATTTTCAATAGGGTATAAATATTATATTGGCGGGAGTTTTATGGTAAAATCTTTTGATATTCATTGTGAACTGAAAATTTTTAAAAAAATTACTTTTTTAGAAGACGCTTTACTCCTACAAGGCGATTTAGATAACTTCTTTAAATGGTGTACATCAGCTAATAATCTTCTTTTAAATGTGATTTTTTTTTTTTATTTTCATTTAAATGTGAATAAATGTGCACTTATGTGTTACACACGTCAACGTAATCCGGTTTGTTTTAATTATTCGTGGTAAAAGTGGTATTAGCCTTTCCAAAACGAGCTCAATTAAAGACTTAGGGGCTTACTTTGACGACAAGCTTAACTTTAAATCACATTTTTGTAATATTATTAATAAAGCTAATTCTATGCTAGGTTTTGTTAAACGTTGGTCAAAGGAATTTAGAGATCCCTATGTTCTCAAATCTTTGTATTCTAGTCTCGTTAGACCAAATTTGGAGTATGCTAGTCAAGTTTGGTCACCTTTCTATGATGTTCATATTAACAGGATTGAAGTAGTGCAAAAAAATTTTTTAAGATTTGCTTTGCGTAATTTCCAATGGTCAAATCCATTAATTTTACATCCATATGAGCATAGATTGAACTTAATTCATTTGAAAACTTTGAAATCAAGACGAGAAGTGGCGGATGTTATTTTTCTTACTGAAATTTTTAAAGGAAACATTGCTTCTTCTCTGATTTTGAATAACATCAACATTAATTCAAATAATCGCCTACGAAAGACAAACTTCTTTACATTAAGTTTTCATAGGACCAATTATGGCAATTATGAGCCAATTCATAGAATGTTACTAATTGGTAATAAACCCACATAAACTATATTGACTTCACACTTTTGAAACAGACTCAAAAACTTAAATTATATAAGTAATCTGTAGTAATTAAAATATGTGTGCAATTTATTTCAATGTATTTTAACTAGTTCTAAGTTAGATATAATTTTAATTTGTAAATTGAATGTGTTACTTATGTTGTATTGTAAAAAAAAAAAAAAAAAAAAAAAAAAAAAAAATAATTATTGTAATGAAGTTTGACCTAAACTAAATAAATAAATAAATATTAATTGGTTTATTAAAGAAAGATAATAAAGATGGATTTTCTTCATAAGATTTTCTACTTTGAACTCCAATATCTGCATAACGGCAGCACCTATTATCATCAAATAAATTTTGAAATATGCTCCAGATCGTTATCGTACTAGATGAAAAACCGAATATATTTATATATATATATATATCTAACAGATCAACAGATATAACGGTTTATATACACGGTTTATATCAAAACAAGAAGGATACTTACAAATGTCCTTTTAATCGTTAAAAGGATAAGATGCGCCCGTTAAAAATATATATTTTTGCATAGCTAGGAACAACTTACCCTTGGGATATAGTCATTAAGTTCTACACGGGTACACCATCTTCTTCAGATTCTCGAGAACTCAATTTCATTTTAAACCATACTAATTTTATTGAAATCATCTGAGTTGATGTGGTCTAATTTCGTTAGACATGGTTTTTAAATTTGAATCTCTCCTGTTAATCTACCAAGGAAAGGTGAAACAACAAATTGATTAGATGCTTTAAATTTTGATTTATCTTTTTTTATTCTGGTGGTTTAGAGATTCATTTTTTAATTAATTTCAAAAATTTCATAAATTTTTGCATAAAATATTGAAGAAAAAAATCCCATAAACTTGACTAGGTAAGATTTCATAATTTATTTATTTTGACATTTAAAATTAAATTTTATACACAATTTATTTCTTAATTTAATTTCTAAAATTTATTTTTAAGAAGTTATACATATCACTTAATAATTTCAATTAAAATAAATATTAATTAATTAATAACGATCATTGATCGGCTGTCATTTTATTTTTATATTAATTTTTACATTAAATTTATAAATAAACAAATAAATTAATTCTGAAATGAATTTTTGCAAATATTAAAAATTAAAAAAAAAAAATTTATATTTTTTTATTTTAAAAATAAAAAAAACACAAAAATTTTTTTTTACTTAAACTAAAAAAACTAAAAATAAATTAAACTTAAATATTAAAATAAATTATTTACAATTAAAATTTTTAAAATAAACCAAAAATTAATTTAATCAACAACTTCAACATTTTCAATAGAATCTTCACAAATTTCTGGTGTTTGATCGATTTTTTTAAATTTTTTACATGGTTTCTCTAAATCATCTGAACTTTCACTACGCTCTTCATCAACATATAATTTACGTTCCGGTTTCTTTAACAGTTCTTCAATTGAATATGGATTCCTTTTCCGTTTACTGCTACCACCATTTATAGCAAAATTCGGTGGTATTATTGTTGTAGCTGTTGGAGTACTTGATGTTGATGGTGATGATTTACCTGATTCACAATCACTTGCCGGATCTGTATTTGAACTTGTTGTTAAATCAATAGAACTTTCTGATTTTGTTGTTAATCCAATTGAATTTGGTGAGCCTGAATTAAAATAACTGGGAAATTGTGAATGTGTATAGGGAAAAAATGTTGCAGCAGCAGCAGCAGCTACAGCAGCTGATTCATGTATCCGTTGTTGTGACGAATATAATAATGATGAATTCCATAACCAATGTTTTGAAAAATTTGTAATTGGATTTGTTGCTGCCAAAGTATAACTTAAATCTTGAACATCAGCAGCAGCAGCAGCAGTAGAATTATTAGATGATGATGATGATGATGTTGTTGTAATTAGAGATGTATTAGAAATATTTGATGATATAAGTGGAATTGTTGGTGATGGTTTTAATGGAAATTCTATATGCCTTGTTATATTAGGTGGTGTTGTTGAATGTGGTGTTGTTTGATGTATTGAATGATGAATTGAAGAGTTGGTTGGATGTATTGGTCTTGGATTTTTTAATGTATCAATATTTTGAAAACGTTGTTGTACTGTTGGTGATTGTTGAGATAATATTGTGGTTGTTGATAAACCATTTGTTGGTGATGATTGTTGTTGTTGTTGTTGTTGTTGATGATGATGTTGTTGATGATGATGTTGATGATGATGATGATGATTTGAATGTTCAGCTGATGTAGCTGAATTTAATGTTGTCTGATTATTTAGATTATATATATGAGCTGGTGGTATTACACTTTGAGAGTGATGTTGTTTTAAGTAAGCTCCAGATTGTATTTGATGTTGTTGATCATGACGTAAGGCATTCTGTTGTTCATTTGATGTCATTTCATCTGTCCATAGACCACCATTACGTAATATACGATTTATTGAACTAACTGATGGAATTGAATTTGGATCACAAATACGTTGTGAAAGTAATTGATCACGTATTTCCCATGCAAACATACCAGGATTTTCTTGTTTAAATCGAAGAATTTTTTTGACAACAGTTGGTGTTGCTACTTGCTGAAATTAAATATAAAAAAAAATTTTATGTAAATTTTGAATTGAAATTATTTAAAAAAAAAAAAGTTATCTGATTTCAATTCTCTTCAAAACCATATAAAATGTTTGTAAATTGTTCTTTTCAATATGTATAAAGAACATAAATAGAGTTCATCACATTGCACGCAATATAAACTTCCGCTTTTGAAATCAAGATTTTAATAAAAATGAATAGTAGTCCATAACCATAAAAACTACCACTTAGTTAAACAAAAATGGTTTTTAAAAACTCCCTGCAACAATCAAAAGGTGGTTCAAAGTTACGACTTTATTGAGAACATTTTTTTTGTTTTGAAAATTTAACCCTCCTTGTTGTGTTTTTTGAAAAAATTTACTGAACTGTTTGTTTTGGTCAGGTGCCAGGACATGGCTATTTTAATTTTTTATGATTTATTAAGAGGGTAGTAATTATAAAAAAAAAAAGTTTGAGGGAGAAATAAATTTTATCTATGGGATATAAATCAAATTTTCATTTTATGTGCAATTTTCATGTTTTCTTTTTTTCTGAATATTAATTAATCAATTTATTACGTACTGATAATAATAAAGGTTATCTTATTTTATATTCAAATTAGAAGTTTCATATATACTTCAAATAACTGTGTTTGAAAATAAATTTTTGATTATTATCACAGGGTCAATGAAGATAAGACGCAATATGATTCATTTTTTTTTTTGTGAATGGGTTGGCCAATTATTTCAATGAATGGCGCCTGCAATCGATTGTGGAGACATGTGAATACAGTAGTCATGTGGTACTTTACATGATTGCTATACGTAGTTCCACAGCCTATTGAAACTGTGATCCATCTGCGATACTGAAATGTACCATCCTAACAAAGCTCTCTTTACTCTGGACGAAGTGGAATAAGGCAAATTCATTAAAAATGTATACAGGAAGAAAATAAATTTCATAATTATTGCAAAATATCAAAATTGTATATCTATTATAAATACTTAATATTTAATTTACTTAATATTCATTATTGAAACAGATTCCATATTTCGTTGCCGCTTTTAAAGAGAACAGATTGCTTAGAATGTTTTAAAATAACAAAAACAACATGTTCACCAATGTACCATACTTTCAAATAAAAATTAATAATGAGCAAAATATCAGTAATATAAATTTAGATAAATGTGAGCTTCGTTAACCTAAACTATAATGAACTAAACGAAAAACTAAAAAAATTTCCTGATAAAAATAAATCTATAAAAAAACATGCAAAAACCTCTCAAATGATCTTGAGTCTTTGATGAAAGTAATTAATTAATAGTAAATGTGTTGATAAACAAATAATGATTAAAAAAAATTTTTTATACATAGCCAAAACAGTAGATGGAGGGAGACCGGTTAGAACATTTGGCTAAGAAGTGAAAGAAAAGTTGGGGAAGTAGGTAGATAAAAGGAATTAATTTTCGACTTGAATTTATGTAGATCATAAGTACATAATTATTTATGTTACAGGTCCTAATCGGTTCGTTTTTTGGCTTTATCCAAATGTTTTAACGCATTACTATAGAAACAGAGTAGTCTATATGTGAGAATTGTACTCCATTTTGATTCCTATGAAGGCTTCATTAGGTCGCACATAGTGAAATTGCTCTTCGAAAATAAGTAAAAAACGAAATTTTTTTTATTCTTGTAATTTTTTAAATTATCCAAACATTATTATTGACAAATGAGTAAAACATATTTTCGGAGTAACTGTTGATATTTAAAACTATTGCAAATTCCATCAACTTATCATTAATCCGTTACCACTAATTTATTTTATATAATAATACAATTTTAGATTGTATAGCTTTTTTTATGTTCTTAACAGTAAATTAGGTAGAATTACCTTTTTGTGCTTAAAGTACGGTACTACAAGTTTTTATTACATGTTTTACTACAATGTTTTAAAAAAAAAAAACATTGTACTCAAAGTATTTAGTTGCCAAATTTCCCGGGGACTCTGAGAGAGATGTTGTATCCGCGTAGGACCTAATGACTATATCTCAAGGATACCTGGTGTTCCTAGCTTTCCAAAAATATATATATTTAATAGATATAATTTTCCACATTTAAATTAGTCTACCACAAAAATTCTACAGAAAAAGCTATTGCATATGTGATTGTGTATTCCAAATCTCTGTTAGTTTTATTTTTACTTTATTCTAAGCTTAAATCAAGCAAGTTACAATACATATTATTTATTTATTACAATTTAGGTTAATTTAGTAAAAGATTATCAAGTTAAGAAAAAGGAATAATAGTTTTAATAAAAAAAAAAAAAACATAACGTGAGAAAAATATAAAAAAAAAATAAAAATTACAGAAAAAAAAACAAAAAAAAGAATAGAAAAAGCAAACTTATTCTAATTCAAAAAAAAAACAAAATGATAAAAATTATTAATATTAAATACTAAAATTAATAATTATATAATAGTGATAGAATTGATATATGCAGAATAATTTAAAAATATAATTTGAGCTACGACGATAACATAATAATGTAATCAATAAAAATATACTAAAGCCAAGAGACATAATAGGATACATGTTCATTGACACAAATATAAATTATTCTTTAAACATTGCTTTGTTAGTAGTAGATTAATATGAGAATTATACGAGTTACATGAAGACATCATTCTATTTAAAGCTTCATACTTCCTATAATTAGTTCTATGAAACTGTAAGGTAAACATATTATTAGATCGTAATCTACAATTAGAACAAAAGTTGAGCTGAACCAGTAATTGGGTAGAAGAAATGTTCCCTTTGACTAATTCAGTTAAAAATACTATATCAGCGACAGTTCTACGTTTTTCAAGCGTATTGAAATGTAGTTAATTCAATCTGTGCTCATATGAAGGTAATCTTAATGGATCTTCTCATGGAAGATTGCGTAAAGCAAATCTGAGAATTTTTTTTTGGACTAATTCCATTCTTTGTATATGGACATTGTAAAAGGTACTCCATACCTGGCTGGCATATTCCAAATTAGGTCTTATTAAGCTGTTGTAAAGAGATTACAGTACATATGGATCATCAAATTTTTTTGGCCCAACGTTTAATAAAACCAAACAAAGAGTTAGCTCTAATCAATATGTGAGTATAATGAAGATGAAATAATAGCTTACTATCAAAAAATACAGGGTGTTACGGTGTTCATCTCATAGACTTGAATTATATAAAAAAAAAAAAATGGCGCATCTTATCCTTTTAAGGATGAAAAGGACATTTGAAAGTATATCCATGTTGATGTTTTTGTATATAAACCGTTATATCTGTTGATCTATTAGATATTCAGTTTTTTTTATCTAAGTAAGATAACGGTCTAGTAGAGCATATTTTATTTATCAAATACAATTTTGGTGCATCAAAAATTTCCATAAATGTGATAAAATCCAAAGCTAGAAGTGATAGAAAAATGTTTGGCCTATATTGTCCAGTTCTAGTTAAATATCCAGAATCTTCTGCACTCAAATATGGAAGATATAACATTTATAACGTTTTTTATTATTGAAAAGAAAACGGGCAAGTAAATTTATTTACATTTTCTTTAACTTAAAGCAGAAAATTATAATCAACTGCAGGAATATTCTATAAAATTCATAAACTCTTACCCTAGCCAGTACAATCATTAAGTCTGTTTATTATACTTTATTCATACACAGTCATCTTAGTTACGGTGCGAAATTGGGTGGTATATAAATTCGAAAAATTATATTGAAAATATGCAAAAAATCTTAATTAATATAATAAAACGTAACAATCCTGCTGCCAACGTGCCGTACCAACCGTTGCTAGGTTGCTACGTAAACAGACAACGGAAACCAAAATTTATTCTACTCAGTTGCTTCAAAACCGTATCTGTACTGATTGTGTATGGACAATGAAAAGACTTCTAATTATGACATATATATATATATATATATATATATATATTCTAGAATTGATTTTGAAATTATGTCTAGCTAAACTGATGTTTAATATGAGTTATTGTATAGTTATATATTATATATATATACATAGCTATATTTTATTTATTTCATATAGTTATGAATAATTTGTTGTTATTGTAAATGCTGTATGAATAGTATGGATAATAATTTTGGATTTCAATTTTATTTTTTTAAAGGTTTTTAAGCAAAATAATTATGTTGTGAGGCTGTGAATAAGCTGTGGCTGTGAATAAGATATTGATCTAACGAATAACCTAAGTTTGCCTAATCTAATCGAAGTTCCTTCGAATATGATTTGAAATAATTTTATAGTACAAGAAATTTTTGGAAATACTTTGCCCAAAAAATTCTGATGTTGATATAATTAACGACCGAATTTTAAATATTTTAGAGGGAAATGTAATAAATTATCTTAGTCCACTAATGATTGCGGTGAAAATGATGCAGTGAATTCCTCTAGAGTTATAGGCCGCTAAAAGGCCGCTGTTCAAATAGAATGCCTCCACATAAACTTAATTTGAAAGTTGGTAATATAATAATACTACTGAGAAACCTAAATACTAAACACAACTTCTGCATTGGGACTCGATTAGCTGTAAAGGCTCTAAAGTGTAATTTAATAATCGCAGAAGTCCTATAAATGAGACTGTATTTCTTCCTAGGATAGATTTAGCTCCAACGACCACAGAACTACCATTTATTCTTAGACGTCGACAATTCCCTGTTAAATCCACATTTTCTATGACCATAAATAAGTCGCAAAGGCAAACATTGGAAACAGAAGGAGTTTATTTGCCTGAATCAGTATTAAGACATTGGCAAGTGTATGTTACAATTTCCAGAGTACGCCGGTCTGGTGATATTCAATTAAAGCTTACTGAAGGAAGGGAGCAAGACAAATTAATTCGACATTCCAATAAACTATATACCAAAAATGTTGTATATAAAGAGATTTTGATATCTAATCATAAGAGAAAAAATGATAATATGCTACCTTTGTCAATCGCGTTTTGCGTCGGAGTATTGAGTAGGCCTATTGGTTAACCACAAAAAAACGCACCTTTTTCTTTAACTCCTGAAAAATCTTTTCCATCTTAATAAAATAAAAAATTTACAGTATGGCTCTACAACTGTATATATTGGTAACAAGTTATACAATAAGCTGGATATCAAATTAAAGCAAGCAAATTTATCTAATTTGAAATTAATTAATAAAATTGTTTATAAATATAGTTATATGTTTTATATAATCAACAACATTTAATTTCTGATTAATAAATATTTTTTTTAAATTTATAGAATAGACATTTGCCTTAACAATTGTTATAATTTTTCATTTCGCTTTCATTTTTCACCGTACAATTAATTGATTTTCAGTATTGATAAATAATTGAATGTTTTACAAATTTCTCATTATGCCTGTTAGGTACATTAATTTTTAAATTTTCTATTTTTTATTTTTATTATATTTCAATAATTTTACTTTTTCATTATCATAATTATGTAATAATTATAGGTATTTGTATAACTTTAAATATAATTTTTGGTATATTTAAAATCCAAAATATTAACATATTATATATATATATAGAGTTTGTAATGAAATAATTAAATATTGTCTCTCTATTTAGACATTGTTTTTGCAATTATTAAATAAAAAAAAATATAACGGTATCAACAGAAACCATCAAACAAAAATATTAATTGATTTCTCAATAGATTCCTCTAAATTAGAAATTAATATTATATTGATATTATTAATTAAAATTGGGATCCTATCTTATCTCTTATCCTTTATTTCTTTACATCCATTTTATATATAGTTTATAAATATACAAATATAACCTTTTTAACATCTTTTCAAATCGAATAATTTTAAAACCACCTTTATTTTAAAAATATTTTAATCTTTAATTTAATTTTCAATCATTTCTCATGAATTAAATATATTCCAATATCAATAACAATCCTTTTTTCAAAAAAGGATATCAAAAAGGACTCACCTAACTCATTTTTCATTTTATAATTATTACAAATATCCATTTCTAGCCAATTCAAAAATAATAACAAAAAATAATAATTTTTTAAAGAATAAAAAATTTATTTTAACTCACTTTAGTTTTACTGCCACCAATCGATCCAGGTCGTATTGATCCAGTCTCATAGAAGCGTGTTAGAATTTTTGACACGCAACCTGAAACAAAAAACAAAATTAAAAATAAAATTAACAACAAATAACAAATATACAACTAAAACAAAAACAAAAAGAAAAATAAAACAAACAAGTTTTTAAATTCGGGTGTTAATTGGAAATCGATTAATCAAAATAACTTGATAGAATCTATTCCAAAAAATTTCCGAGAAGAAAATAAATTAAAATATACTACACAACTATATTTTGTGTTCTATTTAAAGATTAAATGAAAAATCGAAATATTCAACTCTATTCCATATACGAGCATAATAGAATCGGTCGTCAACATGTCATTTGAATGTAAATACAGAATGGCCGTTGAATTCGAATATATTTATTTATTTTTGATTTTTTTTTTTTTACTTATGACCTTAATATCCAAAGCTGCATTTAAATATAGTAATTTATTTTTTTGTATATTATGATAAATTAAGGTGAGAAACAAAAATTTTTAAAATAACAAAATAAAATAAAAAAAAAAAATATTTTCAATATTTAAACAAATAATCATTAACATACCATGAGAGACAAGTAGCTGCCGTGAAATATCACAAGGCCGTACGCCCATTAATGCTAATTCAACAATACGACGTCGTACACAATCTGGTAATGGGCGACCATTTACAAATACACCGCCCAATTGGTTAACACCTGCTTGACCTGAAAATGTATAAAAAAAAAAAAGAAAAAAAAATTATTACCTTGTCATTTCTTTTATATATATTTTGTTAATTTATTGATATTTGATTGAAGATATTCTGTAAAATATATTTTTGATCGGAAAAAAGAAAAAAAAACAAATAAAAAACAATTTTCATTAAAATAAATAATTTATTTTTGCTTAATTTATGGACAACCCTTTTTTGATAGTAAATTTTTGGTAAATTTACAAAGATTAAAAATCTTGAAATGAATAGATTTAATTGGCTTTAATGGTATTTTAAGTATAATTTAACAAATTCAATAAAAAACAAAAAAAAAACAAAAATTGTTAGCAAAATGGAGATAAATAGATAGAGAGAGATAGAGAAATATTTAGCTCAAATATAATTTATGCCTTATTTGTGATCGAAGTAGTGTATGAATCTATCAATTTGTGTACTATAATAATAATATCCTCATATAAAATGCAAATAAGTGTGGGTAAAGTATAGTGCGGCGCCTTTAATAAAAACGGCAAGAGATTGTTAGATAAGTTTGAAAATAGTTGTAACAATATAATTTGCAAAATAAGTGTGACAACAAGTAAATTGGTGTAAACACAAATGGTACAAGAAAAAAATGTCATAAGCCAATCATAATTTCGGATTTAGAAAACAACACTTAACTGTTGGATAAGTCCATCGAATAACTGATGTCATCGAAAAGGCACTATAGAAGAAAAATGTATTTGCGCTTTAGTGTTCCTTGAATGTTTTACAAGCTTTTGACAATTTACATATTTACAAGCTGCACTGTATTCTACTTGAAGTCTATGTCGAAGTAATTTCATCTTACTTGTCAAAAAGAATGCTCCATATTAAGCAAGGGGAAACAATATACATGCAGGAGTATCCCAAGGGAGTATTCTATGGGTCCTATTCTGCATTTATTCTATACCAACGATGCCCCAGAGCCAGAAAATGTAACGATGGCAACTTTTACAGATCATACTGTGATATTAGTGGTTGGTAATAATATATACGAAGCAACAAATAAACTGCAGCAAACAAACAACAAAATCTCCTTATGGTCCAAAAGGTGGAGAAACTAAACCAGTCCAAATCCACACATGTTAATTTTGCAAAATAGAGCCACCCATTTCAGTCACAATAAACAATGTCGTTATACCATATCAAATTTCTGCAAAGTACCTTGGTATGATACTTAATACAAAGCTCAGAGACAAAAAACATGTTAAGAAAAAAAATTAGAACTAAATCTGAAATACAAGGAGTTGTATTGGCTAATTGGGAGGACATCTACGCTTTCGGTATATAACAAATTTTGATCTAAGATCAAATTTTAAAGCTAGTTTGAGCTTACGGCATTCAAATATGGGGTTGTGTGTAAATGTCAATTTTGTCAACCAATTGACATTTTTTATTTATATGAGAGTCTGTTACCAAACTTATATGTGGTAAAATATGAATTGATGGTTTGATTGTGTGTGATAGGTAATACCATTCCTTTGAAACATAAATTTTTATTTTTTTTTGTTTTTTCCTTATTATTTATGAGCACATATTCTAAAATGAAATGCTGGTGTGCAAATTAATCTGTAGACCAGTGGTGTATTTCATTTTAACAAAGCTGTCAATTGTGCTTGACATTTTTTTTATACAAAAATATACAGGTGAAAATTTTATAAATTTGTGATGACAATTTTATAAAAACAATATATGTACTTATTATCTTTATAAATATAAAATGCAACGTTAAAAATAACCAAAAAAAGTAAAAAATGGCAAAACATTTTAGAAAAAGCCCACGTACTAAAATCCATGGACTCTAATAAAGACTTGAAATATCTGCGCCACACTATGTTACTAAATTGAAGGAGGCGGACAGTTATAAGTACATACATTTTTAGCTCAAAACATGTACATGCACTTTTTTTATTTTATATATTTCAAATTGTGTATAACAAATTATTCGACAATTATAACAATTTTGTAAAATAGATTTTTTTTTTTATTTCATGACATGGTGGAAATTACTGTAAAAGAACCTTGACAAATTTTGTAGATTTTACATTTCTTTATGAAACACGAATTGATAATTTACGATTGTGTCAATTTTATTTTAAATTTGACTATAATTGTCAACCTGTAATTTACAAATTTGTAATTTACAAAATTGTCACTTGTCAACCTATCTATAAAATATAGTCCAGAACTGTTATACAAATAAATAAATAAATTTATGAACAATAATAATTTATGTCGCAGATTTTTAAAAAAAAATCTTAACTAATAATTTACTTGGAATGTGATGGAAGATTCATTGGTGTCCTTTAGCTGACTAAACATTATTTAACACAAATAAATTTCTTGATATTATAAATGTATATGGTTTATTAATAAACAAATGATGTTGCATATCTAAATGTTCTAGCACAAATAATTTCATTCTTCGTTGAAATTTGTTCCTAATAGCAATAATGTTTATCAAAATTATGAAATTATTTTTGTTTTTAATAAGTAATTATACATCTGTAGGTCATGGTGAATCAGTTTAAAACAGCCATGATTTGACGAATTCACCATTCCATAAAAAACTGGTAATCATTTTTACGATATGGAGATCTATTGACAAAGAGCGTATTAACACTAAAGTATTCCATCAAATAATAATAAATTTTTTAGTATTGTATTGCAGTTACTATACAGTACATTTTTAGTATTAAGTTATGTTATAGCAATATTAAAATAATTGTTCAAGAATTTTTCTACAGATTAAATTTGAACTTCAAAATTTAATATTTATTATATTTATTATTATATATGTAATTATTATATTTTATTATATTATTATATTTGTACTATTATATGTAATACTACTCTAGTGTAAAAAAGTTGGCCATATCTTGTTTGTATTTTAATCCGTTTCAGTACTGGAATAATGATTTCTAATTGTTTTCTAATTTTTTCCATAAAATTTCAGTAGATCCGAATCACAACATTTTTTATTGTGATGATAAGTTTAAAGGTGGGCCAACTTTTTTGCAATAGAATAGTATTACATATAATAGTTAGTACAAAGATATAATATAATAAAATATATAAATATACACATACCTACCATATATAATAAATATAATAAATAACATTTGTATCAAATACTAAAATTTATTAATTGTTGTTCTGGTTGTTGTTGTTGTAACAAATAGATTTTTTATTTTTATTATTAATTTTTTTTTCCTGATATGTGTACAAAAAACACTAAAACCAAATTATCTTATTTCCAAACTTAATGAACTTTTGAGGCATGTATTCTAAGATTTAGGATTTTTTAAATTTATTAATTTATTTAGTCAGCAGGTCAGCCTTTAGTTATTTATAATAATTATTTTGTTAATGCGTACCTTATACAAGTACATTCTTTCTTTGCATAATTTAATTGCAAAATAAAAGTTTTTTTTTTAATAAAAACCAGTTTTAATGTTTTATATTATGTTTTTATAAAATCGTACACTACTTATTCTAATCTACCACCTAATTACAACTAGTTTTATTAACTTACAACTACCTAATCTACAACTCCTAATCTACCTTATATATTAACCCTAACTATATTTATATATGTTTTTATGAGTTTACTCATTATTCTGTTCTAGCCGCGAAAACTCAATAACCTTTTATTCAGTAGCATTTAACATATTTTGCACTTTGTTTAGTTTTTAACATAGTTGTATATCAAAGCATGAGGTGTATGTAACTGTATATGAATAGACGTGCGCAGATATTTGGAAATTTTTACAATCAAATTATTCGTTTTTTCGAAGTTTTCATACTCACTTCATACAATATAGCCGGTTACCCGTACAGATATAAAAATTATTTAATTATTAGGTTTATTTATATGTTCTATTATCTGATTAGATTACGTACATATATCAAAAATGAAATTATTAAAATGTATAAAATAAGGTGGCTTCTGTTCGGTGACCTATTTAATTGACAAATAGCAGGCCAAAATTTCACAAAATAGTCGCAATTATCTGACATTTTTTATACAAAAATTTACAAGTAAATTTAAAAATAATTATAAATTACATAATTTTTGAATCATAATTTTGTAAATTATAATTAATTACAATTGTGTCAATTATATTTTAAGACAAATATTTGACAATTGTCGACCTTAATTTACAAATTGTCTATGAAAAATATCTATGAATAATCCACTGACCACGGTCACAGTTGAAGTTTAATAGAAAGAAATTAATCAGATATACATTTTGACATTTTGTTTTGATAAATTGTTATTATAATATCATTTTATTATTATAAAGGTTCATTTCCACGATTTCCATTTACTAATTTATTATTAATGCATTTTTTGCTTTTGCCTTATAAAAATAAAAGTAAGTATGGTTATTAACATTAAATAAAACTGGTCGAACGTCTCAGCCGATCTGCCGATTTAATACTTTTTCTTAACTGTTTGTGCGAGAATAATTTTCTGTGTAACATAAACAATTTCCAAACCTTTTTGTGGCTGTTTTAAGTAAGTGGATGGAATGAGCTACAATTTGTGAGGCAACTAAATTTTAGTTGAAAATAGACAGACGTAGTAGACTGTAGAGCGAAATGATAATATATGATATCAATATGATCAAATTGAAATACATATAGTTTAAAAATTTGTGGTTTATTCTTCTAACACATAGGAAAAAATTCAAACTTAAATTTTGCATGTTCATTAGAAAACAAAACAAAAACAAATCAAGTACAAAATTAAAGTAAATTACAAAAAAACCATACACATAATATAATGCGTACCTACCTACTTACTAAATTATTTTTTTTTTTTTATGAATAAAACAAAAATTGTGTATTAAAAATAAATAATAATAAAAATATGTACTGCAAAAAATAGGAAGTGTGGGAACAAAATAACTCATAACTTCTAAAGCACTGATCGCCATATAGTCTTTCGAAGATTTTTTTTTGAAGGAAATTAAATTTTCTTTAATTATGTGGAAAAAATTCTAATTATGTGAAAAATTATTTTATGGCTTTTGCTATTAAATTATAAATATAATAAAAAATAAAAATAATAAAAAATTATTTTTTTCAATTTTATAAATTGGTTTACTTGTTTTCCGCTACGCTCCTGTTAGTTTTGTTTCATGAACCAATGACACAATCCCAAACTATCTATTTGTATTATATATTATAGATTGTACTGAATTATACGAAATAGTTATCATAATAATTGTATACGATTTCAGATTTTATGATTATGGAAATATTTATTTATAGAGTCTGTTGAAATCGATTTCAATTCAAAAAAGTTGTGGAGTTGCGAACTTAGACGTAACTCACATCCCAATTCTACCTGATGTTAGAAGAAAAATATTAAAATATGGACAAGCTTGTATATGGCACGTTAACAAAATACATTTTTACTATATTTTGTTCAAGTATATGAATTTATAATACATTTTTAATCATTTCGTTACAATTATAGTATTTTTATTATTTCAGAAATAAGTTGTATAATAAAGTACACATTGTTATAGAATTCAGTTTTACTATATAACCTACATATAGATTATTATATCCTACAATATACAACCATATATTTATTGAAAATAAATTAATAATTCATAAAATAAAACAAATTAATTTTTAGACAAGTATTTTAGCCCCTATCCATATACCTAACTCACATATTAATAGTAATTTCATTAAATTGGATGCAATTTTGAAAATCAAGTTTTTGTTTTTATCCATTTATTACTTGAAATATATTTTTTATGATTATCTAATAGTATTTTCAATCAATTAATTTTAATTTATAATTACTAAAGGCAATTATATATACGAATTAATCGTGTTATTATTTTACTATATTTATATTTTATAACCATTTTCTTTTAATTTTGGTATTTTAATTACCTGTCTCGTTCTCTTCGATAATAACCCTAAGTGTTTTTTTTTTTTTTGGTATATTTCAACCATAAAATTGCAAAATTTATATTTATTAGTTAATTTATTGATCTTTGCATTTAAAAGCTTTAGACACAAAAAAATTTAGAAATAAAAAAATACTTTCTAACCAATCCTTAATATGACATATGGCGCCTTATAATTACTTACTTACCGTTATTAAGATGAAGGTTATTCAATTTTCTTTACAACGGATTATTATTAGTAATATAGACAAATCGATTGATATTGTCCTTTATAACATTTCTATTAATTGTAATTAGTACATAATAATATTCTCATAATATGATAGTTTTTACAATTTAAAAAATATATATATAATATGTACGAGTGTACATAAATCGAGAAAGTCTATGCGCAGACATGCAATTTTTAGTTTTGCAACTGTTTGTGTTCCATTATAGTTTATATGAAAGTAAATATTAGTTTAAACGAATGGAATACAAACTAGCAATCAAATAGTTGCAAAACTAAAAATTTGATGTCTGTGCCTAGACTCAAGACTTAAATTAATTAAAATTATTTTTATCGTATTCATCTCTAACTCATAATTGATCAAATATTTCTACTAGTGATCAGTGGAGCAAAAGTACCTACCCCTGCACCTGCAAATACCTACACCTGCACCTATAATTGACTTTAATCAGGCTGAAAACTGTTTTTCATAGCATGCGGAATCACACAAAAATTGACATATTTAATTATGCTAACACACAGACCCACAAAATTCAAGGTAACAGTGCAAAACAAAATAACGGACGAATTCGAAATCAGAAAATAGAATAAAAATATTTTGACAGAATAGGACACATATTTATAAGATCATCTATAATTAGAGCATATGCTGTCGATAACGGAATGCACTTTATTGCAATTATATTTTGCAATTTATTGTAGCCACATCCTTTATCGAATTAAAAGAAATATTTGTAAGTATACAAAAATAAGCTCATACTTTAGGATTATAAATTAACGAGAGTAAGACCAAATATTTGAAGATCTGCGCACACAGAAACAAGACGATCCCGTCTAAAATATAACAATAAATGACTATAATTTTGAAGATGTAAACCGTTTTATAGGTACCATATAAAAATATAATAGTATGCATTTTACAATTAATAATAGAACCCAAGCAGTACAATAATGCTTCTACAAAAAGGTCTTTTCAAATATTGAACAGGACAATTAAATTCAGAATATACAAGACGATAATTTACTATAGCTGCGAAGCCTAAACAATGACAATTAATAACCAAAATAAATTAAAAGTATTCGAAAAAAGAATACTGAGGTATGAAAATATTTGGTTCCACAATAAATGATGATAGTTAGTACCTTATAAGATCAAACGAGGAGCTAGAAGCACTAATTGATGGACACAATATTGTAAAATTTATTAAAGCACAAAAAATAAGATGGGCAGATGGGCATGTGGAATGATCAAAGGATGCCCAAAAGAAAATTAAACACAATATCGTACAATACTAGAGCAAGAGGTGGAGCATGATCAATATGGCTGGATGAAATCGATAACAATTGTCCAAAGATTGAAGTTAACGAATGGGGGGACAGTTGCACAAGATAGAGCAGAATGGAGAAAAATTGTAAACGAGATTACGGCTCATCCTGAGCTGTAGAACTAATAGATGATGATCAAGATCCTAACTTATAAAGAAACATTACAACTCCTCATGATATTAAAATTATTTTAAATACAATTCAGATTTGAAATTTATTTGAAACAAATTAATTAAATTACATACAGTAATTTACAATAGGTTAATTTCACACTTTAATTTGGAATGGCCAAATAACATGATTAAACTATAAACTACTAGATACCAAACAATTAAAACTACTAACGATGAATGAGATCAGCTGGATCTAATGAAAGTATTAAGCTGTTCTAACAAGGTCCAGAAGTTCGAGTCAATATCTACTCGTATCTGTACTGTAATATGTACTCCTATCTGTACTGTATGATAAGCATACTCAGTAAAATTAAAAGGAAAATATTCAAATATGTATTTTTAACACTAAAGAATAGAATTTTGTAAAAACTGAAATTTACTTATAAGTAAAATTTATAAAAAAAATATATAAAAATAAGTGTAATCAATGTTTTTGCTTGATTTTTATAATTCACAGATATGCTTATAGCATCTTATAATAAATAAATAAAAACCACTGGGTTTGTTTCGCAAAATACTTTATTAAAAATCTTGATCAATTATAGTTATTACATCACTAACGTTAAAATAATAATCGTTGTGTTTCTGATATGGTGTGATATACAAAATCAATTAAACACAATGGTTGATCAATTCTCTGACCAATGCCTCGTCGAAGAAGTTTTCGGACAAAGAAGAAAAAATAAATACAATTGGGTCAAATATTGAGAAAAATAATACAAAATTATCAAAGAGAGTTTATTATTTTTTTTATTAATAGGGAAAATGAATTGTACCGTAATTTCTTGCATATAGAATATTCTGTATACATATATATATCTATATAGTATAAATAAATATAAGTAAGTAGTTTAAGCTATATATTCAAATATAAACTAAGTAAATTATTTTTATTGGTGAAGTCAATGATTAATTTTAATTTGAAAAATTCAAAATTAAATGAGCCTTGAGTTGAGTGCATAAATACAGATAAATTATTTTATTATTCAATAACAGGATATCAAAGAAATAAAATTCAACTAAATACAATTAAAATGTACTTGCTGTTGTTTACTATAGCTATAACATTAAAAATAAAAATAAATCTATAGATAAATATAAGTCTGACTTGCTTATATATTATGCAATATCCATATGTACATATGTAATTAGATGCCATTAAATTTTTCTTTACTATATACCTGAAATGAATATAAATTGAATGAATTCATTGAAAATTCCAAGAATTGTACAATATTTTTTTTTTTTTTATATAAAGGAAGCTAGAGGAAGATAGAATAGACATCTTGGTGTTGTTTATGTTCTATATTCGCTTTATATTCTATTTTATAAATATTTTTATGTTAAAATTATTCACCTTTGACCATTTAAAGGATTCACTATATATTCAAGATTAAATATGTACATATATATATATGTACGTCATTCATAAAATGGATGAAGTTTTATCATCTTCTTTAATTTTATATACAAATACTCTATTTTGTTGTATTATTTTAAAGCCAGTGAGATGTGTCAAAAAGTCATGACAGTTAAATATTCTAGTCAATCAAAGTTTTTATTTAATTTTTTTCCTCCCTTTTTTTTTTATTATTTTTGTTTTTGTAGTTTGAGAGGAACTTTAAATACTGGTTTTAAATTGTTACAAAAATAAATAGTAAGGTTTTTTTTACGCACAAACATACACACAATATAATAGGTACATATTATAATTTTGTTGTTGTATATTTTGTAGATACTTTGTAGTTGTTAAGAAAAGTGTGTATTTTTTAATGGATATCACCTTGAATAATTTTATTTGGCAAAAAAAAAGAAATAGGAATAAAAATTGAAAATGGAGGTTTTTTCAATTTATATTTAAATTTTTAATTGTTTTTTTTTTTTTTAAATTAATATATTTATTATTTACTTATTTATTTCTTTATTAATTATATATATCTAATATATATTTTGTATAAAATAAATATTTGTTTTTATGTTTTTGATAGTAACATAGACACAATAATTACCTTTTCCAACTTAATTAAGTACAGTAGGTACTTCAAGTTTTTACTATACATATTTTACTATAATGTTTTTCGAGTATTTATTTATCAAATTTCTGACATGTCAACTCATAAAATGTAATATAAGTCAAAAAAAATGTTCCGGCTATATATCATCAAATACAGTGTACATCGTCTACAATTTAATTTTTAGAACAAAATCTATACTTGTTTGTCGCTTTTGCACTTATTTTATGAAGGTCTCTTCTCTTTTGTTGTTACTGCAATTACCAATACGTGTCAGAATTTTTATATGTTAACAAATTTCGACAGAGATTGGTTCAGTAAATAAATTCTACTTATTGATGTTTAGCAAATTCGTCAATTAAACATGAATCGATCTACAATTTAATGCGTTACATTTAGAGATTTTATGTTTTCGATATTAAGTTATTCTTTGAAGTAAAATTTTATATTAAAAATCTGAGAATTTTGAAATTTAAAATCAGAATTTAAAACTGGCTACACTGACTTTGTAAGCAGAAAGATTTTAATAATTTGATATGGAAGTTTCCAATGCGCTATTCGCATATGATGAGCACATTAAATAGTACCTGTTATAGATATTTATTTACTACACAGTGTTCGTTGTATGATCATCAGGTTTTCTAGCGATAAAAAAATAAATTTTCAAAATACATTCTTTGTTTGTTTGCGATCTAGGTATTTTCACATAGAAATCTCAGGATCTCAATAACATTGTGATTGTTTCAATTCAGAAGAAATTATTCATATTTTTGAACATTTGTAACATTATATTCGATTCGATTAGATTTTTTTTATATAGGTGAGATTCATTAGTACAAAACAAAATATAGCCGCTTATGTCAATATATACGGAAAAATCGAGAGCCACCATATTCAAAATTTTCGAATATATTTCCTGTCAAAATTTAGTTTGATTCTGACAATTATAAGTCATATTTTTGCTATGTTACATAATCGTTTATGTCAATATGACCTAAAAATGTTTTTTTGTCAGTATAATTGCTTAATGTAACTTAAAATATTTTGAATATATTTCTGCAATGCATATATATATTTAATGTATAACAGTCACAAATTTGGAACATCATTTTAAAATCGATTGAGTGTTTTATTAACGGCTGATTTTACTTAAGCGGTTTTTACTAAATTTTATTTAATAATATTAAAATTTAACAACAACGGAATCGTTTTTTACAAAATAAAATATTTCAATTCCAAATCCATACATAATATATAAGCGACTAGGGGCCCCTGTTGAGTAATTATAATTCAAGTTGAAGTTTTATTTTAGATGTATGTATTTGTTTTTTTGTTTTTATTTTGTAGATGTACATAATTTCAGATGAATTTGTTTTTTTTATTTTTATTTGACATATGTACAATGTACATAATGTTCCCTGCATAACTGATTTGTTTGTTTTTGTTTTTATTTGAATAAAAATTCACATATATAATATGCATAATATACTTGCTGAATAATAAAACCATATGAGTAAAAATTTTTCAACTGTGTACGCATTATTGTTTTATATACAACTTATTTATATATCAGGAGTTCATTAAATAGAAGCGAAATAAAATGAAGAGGTGTCTACTGCGCAGGTCCTTAAATGCTTACCAATTATAATTATAGATTTTAAAAAAACAAAAAACAGGAATAGTCCCGTTGCTATTTTTTAAAAATCTTATTTAAACTTCGAAATTGATTTGTATTGTCAGAGATATTTCATATTGAAACCTCCATCCATATAAATCTAGCCGTCGCTATAGACCATATTATACGAGTATACTTAAATTGATAAAAAAAATTTCGATTGAATAAACATGAATCTTTTACACGCAAAGACCTCATACACAATGTAAGACTACAATATCTACATTTGCGCATTGATTTATCAAATTGCAGGCTTATTAACTCATTACATGCATCCTTATATAATATCGTTCTTCTATTTGACAATACAATATATAGATATGCACAATGCACATAAAGATCCGTTCCTTACACCTTTAGATATTTATTTGCTTTAACACAGTGAACCGTAAAAAAATTCATTTGCCTTTCCTACAATTTGAAATAGTTTTGAAGACATTTTTTTTTTTTTTGTGTGGAAACACGTAATTTCTTACCTATCAACATTCCTCGTTTATTTGTTAATGGACTTGTATTTCAAGCCAATTTTTTAAATTTCATTTTAGCAAACAATATTGTTATTTTTTTTCAAATTAGAAAAACAAAAAAAAAAAATAAAAAAAAAAAATTAACGGAAAAAACGATCCCCTGATGGGAGCGTCTAATAACACAATTTCATGTTCAATTTAAATATTCATAAATGATTCGTATCTATATAAGTTTATAATATTTGGCAATAGATTTTTCTTGTTTAACACAAGTGGGTACTGAAATTATGGAAATAAATTAAAAACCATATAATTTTCTAAGATCGAAATTATTAAAAAAAAAAAAGTTTATAATTGCAAAAAAATTGGCACACACATTTATTAATTTATTTATTAATATTAGCTTTTTTCAATATTTTATATTTTTTAATTATATTATTTTATTTTTTTCTAAAATTATTAAAATATTTTATATTTTTTTTGAATAAAATTATTAATTAATTTATGCGCATAACATATTTTCATTTTGAATTATACCGCCTCTTAAATAAAACATAAAAACAGGTTATAAATCATTAGGAGAGGATATTTTATATATACTACTCTAACTTACATATTATATATTTAAGTAAAAACGAAATAATTTAATAAAAGATAAAAAGGCGCCAAACGGCAAAATTCTCAACCATAATAAATTCTAAGTTTTTTTTTTATTTTGAATTTTTTCACAATATGGAAATTTTAATAATTAAAATTTTAAAAAAATAAAATAACATTTTGACATTTTAGTATTGACAACCGAATAGACTATATTTATTTGTGTCTTCTTAATTATTTAAAAAAATTTCATTTTTACTATCCACCGATAAAAAAGAACAAAAAATAATGAATTGAATTTATATCTAATTAGAAAGCATCTCTAATTTTCTATGTCTGTATATGTAGATATTGATCGTGCTTATTTATTTATATCTAATGAATAGAAAAATATCGATAAAATCAAATTGACTTTCTATGTTTTAATTTTAAAAATAATAAATCTCTTTTAAAATATAATTATTTATTCTTAAAATATACTATATTTAATATAATTATATACAATAGAAAATTTCCATAATGACAAATAAATGTATGTAAAAAAGAATGTCGTAGAAGTAATTGACGATATTTAAAAAAAATTAAAAAATCATTGGTAAATGACTGTAATGACGCTATCATAGTGATGTGCGATATCCAAAAAAATAATCGATATATCGATCGATACATCGTATCAAAAGAAAATATCGATGCATATAAAAAAATCAGATCCAAATATTTCGATTTAAATCGGGAAAATAAAAATTCTAGATTTTGAGTTGAAGATTCAGATATATGATATGCGATATCCTGAAAAAATCAAACCAAAAAAGTAGCTAGTGGATAAAACCAACAAATTTAACTAACTTTGATTGATTTTTATATATAAATTTTATGATGGTAAAATATCAAGGAGGAATTTTGTTTGGTTTTTATAACTCACACATGTATTTATTTTAAATCTGTATATTATATGAGTTGTGAAATTCACAATAAAAATCATATCCCTTGTGTAAGATGGCAATACCTATACTACGTATACTGATAAGTTGCACTCCCTTAATTAAAGTTAAAAATAGAAAAAATATTTCTCTTATACTATAATTGTCAGTAATTCAATATATATATACATATATTAGATTAGATCTATATTTAAATTAACCGTATGTTAACTATATACGTAATAAGTATATAAGTATACTTTTTTAATTATAGTAATGGACTTTACAAAATTTTATTTATATTTTATTATACGTTTGGATGCATTTTAAATGTAAAATACTGAAAAAATTAAAAAATAGTAGTTTGATGATTATCTATAGTCCAGTGTATTTTATTAATGACATTTACGAGTATATTGATGACTATTTACCTAAGTAATACTTCGTATAGTTGTGAACCCACTTGTTCATCAGAAGCAATAATAACACTTCTTTCTCCTTTCAAACAATTCCAAATTTAAACATGAGGAGTCGCAAGTGGCGTCCACCTCTTCACTGTGCAAATCTCAAGATATCTCGAACTGTATACATGTCATACCTTACATTCAACATACAATCTACAGATATTTCAGGGAAATATTAATATTTTTATTCAACAACTTCCAACTATCCTCTCTCATACGGTTTTTACTACCTAATTTTATCATGGACCAACCAACCGGTACGTAAGTGCTGAAGGTAATATCATAACGCTTTGGCAGATTATATATAAAAAAATTCCTGCCTGCACATTGATGCCCAATAACATATTAAGTCAAATAATAAAGAACGTTCAAATCTAAAATTAAAATTTCAAGACCATGTAAAACAGAAATAACGGTAAAAAACGCCGGTAATAATGTCATTAAAAACAAACGTCATTAACAAAATTTTTTTACTAAAATCGGATTCATTGCTGCAAAATAAAATAATTTGTAAAAAGCAATAAAACTCTCCCTAAACTTATTATTAGTTCATTAATAGCTAGTGCTATATGATTTTAGTTTAACTACAAGTTATTTTCACGGCTAACATGGCCCTCACATAACATCAACAAAACCAAAAACCTTTTACACAACTCCTGTACTGATATATCAAGAGTCGAAGCGATCAGTATGGGTCACTGATCCAATAGGAAGCCATTATGCCCAGCTATATATGTATTCTGTTAAAACCCCATTGTCTCAACTTTAGAAAAGAAAATGAGACAGAAATTCTTGAACACTTTCTTTGCATATCTTTCTTCCCAACGTTAGCTAAAAGTTAGATTCCGGACTTTAGATGATGCTTTTTGAATTATTATGAAAAGCTCAATTGGTGATAGATCTTATCGACTTTGTCATTCGCACAGGGTGGATCTAATACTGAATTCTTTGAGAGAGTAAAAATGAGAGAGTGATCCTATTAAATAACTAATAGCATTAAATAGATCACTCGAGTCGTAACATTAAAAAACACAATTAAGTGTCAATTTGTTTTGTAGAAGCAGCTAGAATCTACCTACCTTCAAGATTTTTTTCTATTCGTTATTCCTAAAATATTTTATTAAAATACATTTTACATTATATAGGTATATATTCTATTAGATGTTCTTTGCCCGGTGCACTAAAACCAAAATAGTCAATTCTGGTGCATATTCAAACCTAGCTCGGTGCCTATATATAATATCAAAATTCCCAATTCTAATACTATATCACCATACGTAATAAAGCCATAATGGTCTTATTTCACTTTCGAATTAGAAATAAAGTCATATCAGATATCACACATTTTTTCGTGTATGGATAAAATTTTACGATATAAAGCCATATGGCGACATTGATACAAATTTTATAGTGAGTGAAATATTCAAAGTGAAAAAAAAAAATATTTATTATAAATTATATTTGTAATAAAACCATTATGGCTTTATTACGTATGACGTTATTTCACGGTGCCTCTACTATTACCTATTAACAACTATAGTAATTTTCTCTTTAGTTTCATTTCATTCGTTTCTAATTTTATTTTTCTCTTATAGTTTTTTGATTAATAACTCAAAAACACCACCACTTCTATACACCATGAACTGAAGTTATTTTATTATTTTTTATTTTACTTTTAACTTAATTTATTGAGATAGTTTTTAATTTCATATACAACAAAACAAAAATATATATATTTTTTTTTTAATTTTAAACCTTTTTAAAAGTTCCGAACAAAAACTAATATTATTGCCTGTATCAAATATCGTAATTTGAAATTTTAATTTTCCTTTTTTTTTGTTTTTGTTTTTCTTTTTCAATTCATGTACATTATATCGTAATATGCTAGTATGGATATGTCAAATTGCATATTGTATTTGTATGTATTGTATATTATCTAATAAATGTCAACAGATTTATTATTAGTTTTTGTATATATATTATTTTTAATAATTTACGACCGCATATCCATTATTCATTAATGGAAACCGGGAGCTGATTAAAAATATATTAAAAAATTAATAAATTCTCTTTTGATTCTCTTTTGTTGATTATACACTTATGAAATATGAAAAATATACTCGTGGAAAACTTGTTTTGAAATTTTGAACAAAAAAAAAATAATTAAATGATCAAATAATAGTTAAATTTAGTTGAAATTTTACAAAATTTAGGGATTTTGAATTTAATTTCCGAATGGAAAATAAGTTTATTTTATATAGTCGAGATATTTTAACACTTTTCAATCAATAGATATATGAATATATGGGTGTGATGTGGATTTTCACAAAAAGAGCGTATGGAAATTACAATACATTACAAAAATTATATCATATATAGGTTTTTTTAAACACAGTATATTCTATATCTCGATACGTACTGTGACATCGTAAATGTATCGACAACGTCGCCATCACATTGACGTATGATCTTAAATGTCAAAAATATTTTGATCATTTATATATGATTATATGAAATATATTGGGTATATTCAGTACATCATTCAGTGGAGTTAGTAAAACAAAACGACAATGTATACCGTTAAATATGAATTTAATTAGTCAATCAAACTAAGAGCATCCTATTAGTATTGGGTAATTAAAAATACAAGTAAAATTTAACCTAGGATTGGTTCCGTTGACCAAATATTTTGATATTTTTGTGGTTAACATATTGCCCGAAAGGATTTGATGATTAAAACACTACTACTACTGATAGTATTCTTGCATTATATTAATTTAAAAATTAAATAACATAGAAATAAATAAATAATATATGCAAAGTAGTAATTTAAATGACGAAAATATAGTATTTAAATTTGTAGTATTATAATATATGTAATCTTAATGATAAAAAATATATAGTTACATCCACACCACCTACTGCCGACAAAACCATCACTATTGTGGTACCTACCACCGTACAAAGGGATGGAATTTGTCAACAGGAAACTAAAATACCGTTTCTTTAAATTTTGTAATTATAAAATAAATCATTGTAATTTAATAACTTTATTTACTACCTTTTTAATTACTACTTTTGAACTCATTTGAACTTTATTTTTCTTTCTTTTGTTTTTTATGTGGCATATGGAAACATATTAGCCACTCATTAAAATCATGATCGACAAATGCTGATAATGCACAATCAGCGATTTGTTTATAAAATTTTAAAACAAAAATTAAGCATGTAAAATTATATTGAAAAATAAAGTCAGTCTTATTTCTGAACTAAATTAAAAAAGAACCGTTTTGCATTTTTATTTTTTAAAACTGAATAACATTATTGGCGCAGTCGGTAGGATTTCAAATTGTAGGAAATCCAGTGATAAAAGTTTTAAAAAAGTAAAAGTAAACAAAAAAAAAAAAAATTTTTTTTTAAAAGTTCTAACTAAAAGAAAAGACTCTTAGTTCAAATCGAAAAAATTTGAACTAATAACAAAAAAACAAAAAAAAAGGAAATAATATCAATTACCTAAATGTGTAAAAAATAAAAACTTAACAATAAAATAATTTAACAAATTTTTAAAAATTAATTAACAAAAAAAATAAACTTGCTAATAGACAACAGAATGCAATAAAACAAAGGGAAAATTATATTTCGAAAACGGCATTATGGTATTACAAAGTTTTGGGATAAAAATTAGAAATATGACGGAAATGGTGAAAACAACCAATTGTCTACCAAGGAAATCATGGAAGAAGAAAAAAAAGCAGTTTAAATTAAATAGGTAAATTAGTAAAAAAAAAATTAGATATTGTGATGTATAAAAAAAAAAAAAAAAATAAAGAAGAAAAATTATAATTTAGTATAATTTAAACACATAAAAATAAAATTTGTACTACTTTTTAAGAGTTTAAAATCAATTTTCCTATAATTGTCCAACTTAATTATGTATTTTTTATATTTTATTTTTTTTTTTGTACAATAAATAATACTTTGATGTTATTAATATTAGACTTGTATTTAAAAGATTTGAAGAATATTATAAAACTAAGCTTCCAAAATTAAATAAAAAAATTCAAAATGATTTTAAAGCTTGCTACAAAACTATGAGTGATATAAATCTAATTATAATTATTAGAAATTACTCAATAATATATTGTATTACAAATGATTATAAGTAAGTAATATTTTATTGCAATAAAGTACATTCCAAATAAAAAAGTATAAAATTAGCAAATTTTTATTCTATTACAAGTAAAAATAAAAATAACATATGTAAACTTTTAAACGATGCACTTGAACTTGAATTCAAAAAAAAAAAAAAAAAAATATTTCATTATAAAAATGCAGAGTTCTAAAAAAAAAAAAATTTAATTAAAATAATAAAAAATAAAAATTAAATGATGAATATTCTATTTTTTGTTATATTAATTTTTTTGTTTGAATAATAATTTTACTTTTATTGTAATTTAAAACCTCCAACTTTAGCGTGGATTTTATGTAAAAATAGAAACAAAATTTATAACAATAAAAATAAAAAAATATATCTAATATATCTGATATCACAATTTGTTAAAAACAAAAAAAAAAAAAAAAACAAAAAACAATTCAACAGAGTAAAAATAAATAAGCAAATTTCTTAAAACTATCAAAAATAAAAAAAAAAAATAGAAAATATAGCTAGTTAAAATTACCAATTCCCAATATATTTCGTATTAGTGAAATTGAGTAAAAATATAATATTTTATATCTTTGATTTTAGCCGGGTTTTCAACAAATTCAAAACTGAAATAAAAAATAATTGAAATGAATTTGTTTGAATACCTTCAGCTTTTATGTATTATCTTTTTATTAATTAATAACATAAATCAACAATAAGTTAAGTAGGTCTAAAAATTTTACTCTCTATACAAGTACACATAAGTACACAAAAGAAAAAATAAAAACAATGTACAATAATTTATAAACTTTTACTTGATTTCTAGGAAAAAAAAAAATTTGCAATTAAATATCGGTAACGCTCTTTTACTTTTCTTCAATGAAAATGAAGAAAGGGAAAATAAATACGGATAATATTCTTGACATATACTTCAATGAAAATGAAGAACAAAAGAATATTCAATCCCGATTCACTTAGGAGGGAATAAAATTAGATGCGTGTATCTATAAAATCAGAATCTTTGAATTTACTAAAAAAATTCGACAAAGCTTTCTATAATGAAAGTGATGACGCTACAGCTACCCAAATAATAAAAACTATGAAATACATTGCAAATCTTTATACAAAATAATATCACACAACAGATCATTTAAATTTTGGAAATCATGTAAAAGTAATTGAAAATAAATAAAGTTGTTCATTGTTAGTCAAAGATATTTTGACAAATATAATATAAAAAATATCGTTGGATTTAAAGAATTACAAATTTTATTAACAAAAAATGTTATAAAACAAATATTATAAAAAATACCTAATAAATAATAAAATTTAGAACTAGATAATGAAGTAAGCCAAACATAAATAAATTTAAAGATTGTAAAATTTTAATTAATAATTTTAAAATTGATAATACGGAACTGCAATATGTAAGCAGAATTTTAACGTATGTCGAACGTGAGATAAAAGAAAAAAAAAATATCAAATGAGTTTAATCTTGAAACGTTGCACGTAAGCAACATAAACAATACAAAATACATTGAAGAAATTAAATTTGATTATACTTGGAAATTGTATGCAAGCGTAGCCGCTGATTTTTTGATTTTTGTAAAAATAATAATATTTGTTATAACTGGAATCTATTGGAGATTTCAATTTAAATTTAAAATACCTAAAATTAACTTAAATTCTAATAATATCCGCCCGGAATCGGATCTTAAGGAGGGAGGAGTTACATCCACACCACCTACTGCCGACAAAACCATCACTATTGTGGTACCTACCACAGTACAAAGGGATGGAATTTGTCAACAGGAAACTAAAATACCGTTTCTTTAAATTTTGTAATTATAAAATAAATCATTGTAATTTAATAACTTTATTTACTACCTTTTTAATTACTACTTTTGAACTCATTTGAACTTTATTTTTCTTTCTTTTGTTTTTTATGTGGCATATGGAAACATATTAGCCACTCATTAAAATCATGATCGACAATAATGCTGATAATGCACAATCAGCAATTTGTTTATAAAATTTTAAAACAGAAATTAAGCATGTAAAATTATATTGAAAAATAAAGTCAGTCTTATTTCTGAACTAAATTAAAAAAGAACCGTTTTGCATTTTTATTTTTTAAAACTGAATAACATTATTATATATTCAAATAAAATGTGTTTTAGTGTGCAATTATTTAGATTTGTAGAAGTTAGAAGACACTACTAACTACTACTTATGTTCAATAATAAGACATAAAATGTCAACCCACAGTCGGGAATTTGAAACTTCCCAACTCATCATCATAAGTGTTAAATACTCTAATTAGATTATATATATTAGATTTCAAATGGCATTGATCATCAATATCATCGATATCATCGTGCTTGCTAGGCCTATTATACCACTTTCCATAATGAATTGAATACCGAGTTTTTTTGGTTGAATAACTCCACTCTAAGATGAAGTGATATTTTGCGCTTCGTGTATTTCGTCATTTCTTTTACTTCGAGTGTGAGATTTATTACTGTCTACAAAGTGTTGAATTTAATTTCATTTTATAATATCACTATCATTTTCATTCCAATCATATTTTTTTCCTTTTATATATTTATTATTCATCACTTTACCTTAACTCTATATTTTTTTATTTTTATATTGTTGTAATACAATATATCAAAATTTACTACCAATTAATTATTTAAATTTCATTTTTTGAGTTATCATTTATCATAATAAAAATAAATATAACTAAATTTTATCATTCAACCTAACTATTTCGTGTGTATATACAAAAGGTATGAATTGGCGCCGGTAGGTGATTTAGAAGTTTCTTAAATAATTTATTACAAAAATAAATTTAAATGAAAATTTATTGAATGTTTATAACCATCCATTTATGATAACATAATATTTTTTATTGTGTTTTATTTTTAAATAGTTATTTAGTTAATCGTAAATTATTTTATTTTCAAAGACTAGAAGATAAATTTTTGAAAAGAAATCATTGACCGGGGAGGCGATATCACATTATTTTTAAAGCAATTTCAAACTAAACATTAATTGTGTTTCAAAGAAACATTGCCAAACGAGTGTTTGTTAAGATAGGAAAGTTCGACAAGATAAATGTTTGAGTATTGAGTAATTACACAATATACAACTATACCCAACGTATACATATTTGATTCACATGATTTTTGACATTTAAAATGCATCGAATTTATACCAGAGTGCGATTTCTGGATAAGATTTTGAAAGAAGTAGAATTAAGCTAAATAAATTCTAGGCGTCAGCACTGTTTGTTCTGAGATTATATTTTCTTGGCATATAATGCCTACCATCTTTTCTTGGTAAATAATGCCTACCTGTTGTTATTTCTATATCTCAATGATAAAAATAACAACAGATAGGCATTATTTACCTATATCATCATCATTTTATTTAATCTGTAAATTTAAAAAGTACGGTACAATTCTCAAACCATTTTCATTATTATTCTTTTAAATTACAGATATTTAAAATGAGACATAGCGAATTTTAAAATTTTTTTAATTTTCAATTAGAATTATCATTTTAAAATTTCACCCCATATATAAGTATATACATACATATTAACATAGAAAAATTTTAATTTATCAAATTGCCGCAAGTCACACCATCGCCAGAGTTAAATTTAAATTTAATTTTTTTTTTAAATTATTACATATGCTTGTTGCATATGGTTGTTGTCTAGCATAAATCAATAAAAAAATTGTATATAAATTGAAAATGCATAATGAAATTGTTTATCAAAATTCTTTGAATTTCGGTGAGCGAGTGAATGCTAGTTTATTTATAAATTTACAAAATTTATTTCGGAATTATTAGCACCCAACAGTACCCTCCAGTACTTAGATAAAGTACAAAAGCGAGCCATCAAAATTATTAATGATGGAGATGTTACACAACACCTAACATCGCTGAGTCACCGTCGAAATGTAGGAGCAGCCACTCTGTTTTATAAATATCTATTGGGTAATTGTTCTGACGAAATTAAAAGAATTATCCAAAAATAAAACCATTCTAACGAAATACTCGCAGAGCAGCCCTTTCCCACAAATTTGTAGTCGAGCCTCTTCGAACCACAGAACTGTGAAATACAAAAATTCTTTCGTTGACCGAACCTCTAAACTATGAAACACTCTACCACCTTATGTGTTCCCCCAAAAATACAACTTGGAAGTTTTCAAAAAACGAGTGAATCAATTTCTGTTAAGTTGTCTGTAAACCTGTGTTACTATTTCTATTTCTCATCTATTCTCTTCTTATTTTCCGTTTATGTTATTTATTTATTTCCTTTATACTTTCTTTTATTCTATTACTATTACTAACTGGTTAAAATTCTGCGAAAGCAGCTAGGGTGTTTATCCGATTATTTTGGCCATTAAAAAAAAAAAAAAAAAAAATTAAACATATTGAAAATTTTTTGTTTTGCACTGCAATGAAATCCAATTTCGAGAGTGGGCAAATACTAGTACCTATACTTAAAATTGTCATCAATAAAATAAAAGATTTTGATATGTGGATCTATAGACGAATGCTATATTCATATACTTCCAACAGAACATATTATATATTATAACAAATTCCTTTGAGGCGAATAAAAACTATATAATATGGCCATTAATAATTTAAGGAATAAAAATTAAAGGTAAGCGAAAGAACAACTTTCATGACCAAAACATTAGAAATTGTATTGGAATTAAAGCTGATAAATATGATCACTATTTTATAAGGCTAATAATACGTGAGGCATGAGGGCGAAAGGGGAATTTTACAACATAGACATAGGCATAGACATTCTACAAACAACAGGAATTACAAGTGAATTATGATCGCCAACAAATAGAAGTATGGTCGGCTCTACGTCAAATCTCCTAAATGTCAAAATGTTCTAATGTTAAAACTTCTAAAAGTTTGTTTTTATGTTTGGAGTATTGTCAATGACAAAAGATCTAACTTTTAGAAATGACTAAGCTTCTAACAAAAATGTTAAAATTCTACATGTACGTTATGGGCCCCATACACATTTAAACATTTTCAGAAACTTTGAAAATTTTCAAAATTTTGATTTCGTAAACTGTTTAAAAACTTGTTTTGAAATTTATGAAATTTACTCTTACGTGTGGGGTTGCTTCAAAACAATTACTTAAACAACTTACGAAATCAAAATTATGAAAATTTTCAAAACTTCTGAAAATGTTTAAATGTGTATGGTGTAGTTTCGAAACCAAAATGTAAATAAAATCAGTTGTTTATGGTTTTTTGTCAGAAGTAGGTTATATTTTTCATAATATGTATTTGTAACCAATCTGTTAATCATTTCCTTTTTTTTTTTATAAATATCTACAATTATTATTAAGTAATGCGATAATTTTACCCGCCATTAATTATGGGTATATCTTGTCTTGACTTAACTAAAAAAATAGTGAAGTTTCTCTACTTGTTTAAGCAAAAGTATTTTAGTGTGTGGTGAACAGAAAAATTAGTTTTGAAACAAGTTTTTAAACAAATTTAAACGACTATGGGGTCTGTTATATGTAATACGTATAACACTGATTTTGTATATACAAATATGAGTAGGTATATACTATACATATTTGATGTAGTAAAAAATTCTTTCACATTTTTTTACCGCGACCACTTGCATTGCATTGTTGTATTTTGTACCCGATGTGGTGCACCATGGCACTTGTGCGGGTACGGACATAACTTCACTAAGTAAAAATGCACATGAATTATAAAACCACATGCAATGTGTAATTTTTAAACTTACCGTTTCAAAATATTTCACATTATACATTCCATATTAATATTGGATTAAAGCATTCCAGTTGGGATCACTTTGAAATCAGAAACAGTTTAACCTTATCAAAGTCTTTCGCAAAAGTTTCGAAGATTATAAAATTTTACATTTTTAAGAAATGACAAAACAAAATTTTAACATAAATAACAAAACCACTAACAATTGGTGGGGACATATCACTTAACATTTGTCAATGATATCCTAATCATTCCCAAATTTGTATGAATAAACTGTTAGAAATTCAGACATTTTTTTTTTTAGGAGAATTGACATTTAGAAAATTTGAGTAAAACCGGTATAATTTATTATGGTAGTGCAGATTAATCTTAACCAATGATAATATATATGTAAATCTGAACCCAGACCACCTTAAGTCTAATATGTAATCATCTAAATATTATATTCTCTTCTCCCAAAAAATATTTAAAATTCTTTGATGAAATTTTTCATTTTTCACTTAATAACAATTACTTAAATTGCATGTTAACACGTAAACTATATACTCACATCTTGTAACACTCAACATTTATTTATTTTTTTATTAATTTTTTTTTTCGCTTTCATGTTTTTTAATAATAGTGATGTTGTATGGTGCGAACTAACTAAAATGTACCGTAATTTACAACTTAACTATATATAATATATGTTGTTAAAATTACAAAATTACAAAACAAAAAATAAAATTAATATTTATTAATGGTGTAGTGGAGAAAGAACAGCAAATACAGCACAAAATAACAACAACTACAAATAAAACAACTGCTGTAGGTTGGTGAATAAAATATGGTAGATGGATGATGTATACAACAATAATTGAATATATAGCGACAATGAAGATATGAAATTGAAAAGTGAAGTGTCATATTAAAAGACACGAACGGAATTTCTTTGATTACAGATAATTATAAATATATATGAGATACTTGAGGCTAACAAATTGAAGTGTGGCGCTTAAAAATTAAATTTTTTTTTTACTGTCTCAGAGTTTTTTTTTTTTTTTTTTTTTTTTTGTTTTATCATGTGATCCATTTTGTGGTAATTAAAGGTGAATTTTAATGTACATTAGTAATGTTATTCTATATGTAATTATATTTTTTTTTATTGTTTTTGTTTTTATTGTTATTATTATTGTCGAATCAATTAAATATAAGAAGGGACTAAATATATAAGAGGGTAATTACAAGAAAATTATTATCTTTTACTTGAAACAAACTGATGATAAAGTGCCGTGATAAAATCAAATTGCAGTGTTCTGATTTTGTATATATACATAATGTATATGTATATTATACTTACTTGTATATCACCAAGAAATTATTAGGTAGAACTAATGACACTAATTTATTTAACACTTAGTAGGATATTTACTTATTAACTACTCCTGTAATAAATGTTATTGATTTATTTTTGTAATTTATTATAGGTTTATGTTAAGCTATTTATGTGCGTACCTAATACTACCTAATACTCTGTCATATTCACATATAAAGTTTATATAAATAAAAATCCAGTATACATCAATTCATATATATCTATTATGTATTATGTTATACATATTATAGGTCCGACAAGCATTAAAAAACATTCTAAAGGTAAATAGCTATCCACCTTTCTAAAGGCCTTTTTGGAGAGGGTATATGAAACATGTATATATTGTTGGTCGACTTGTATTTGTTATGGATGTTTTATGTTGGAAAATTAGGTAACATTTTTTTTTTTTTTTAAATAATTCCAAGTCTATGGGATGAACATCCTAACTGTATTTATACAGAAATTTGGAATACACAATCAGATAATAAGCTTTTCAATAGAATTTTTATGGTACCTATATCAACAAATTTAAATGTGGAAAACTATGTATGTCTATATCTGAAATATTAAAGCTTAATAGATTGCACATAACTAAAATAGAATAATGTGATTAAAACGCGCACATAAAGCAGTCAAATTGAAAATTGGTTTTTCAATGAAAACAAATTAAAATATTGATAATTTAAATATAAAATAAAATATTGATTTCCATTATCATTCTTTTAAATAATAGATATTTAAAGGGGACGTAGCGAAACTAAATATTTTTTCAACATTTTTTAATTTTTAATTAGAAATTTCAATTTAAAATTTCAGCTCATTTAACAAAAATTTTAATTTATAGAATTTCCAGAACTCACGCATTAATTCAATTAAATTTAAATTTAATTTTTTATGCGGTTGTTGGCTAAGTTAAATTAATGAAAAAAAAAACAATTATATAGTAACAACATAAATTGAAATGATGAATACAATTCATGTTTGTGTACGATTTTTTATCAAAAGCTTCTTCGGATTGCAAGGAGCGAATACTTACTAAAGTTTTTTTAAATTTACTAAATATATTTCAGAACTACTAAACATATTGAAAAATTTTTGTTTTACATCCAAATCATCAATTGTGTTTGGAACCGCTATTAACAAATAGTAAAATGGTGTTTTTAGTTGATCATACCATATGATTATATGATATAGTATATGAAAAAAAAAACAAAAAAAATAATAATTGTAATGAAGTTTGAACTAAACTAAATAAATAAATAAATAAACATATACATATTAACTTCAATCAAAATCAATTTATATACTTATAATTTTTGTTATACTCATTAGAATTATAATGTTACTTACCAGTATGAGGCATTATTATCCAACGATGGCTGCGCTCTTCTTTACGTTGCTGCTGTTGTTGTTGATGTTGATGATGTATTACCTCTTTGGTTGATATTGTACCAGAACCAGATGATAATGGTGCTGGTGGAGGTGGTGGTGGACCAGTTTGGTGTTGCTGCTGAGTTGGTTCAACAACTTCACCCAACTTATTATTCTTTTTGTAAGCCACAATGTTTTCTTTTATTTAAAATTTTTGATAAGAAATTTTGATTTTTTCTTATTGTTCAAATAAGAGATCAGTTGCAATGATAATTGGAAAGATTTCAAATAATTGTAAATCTGAAAAATAAAAAACGTTGATAAAAAATATAATCAAGAGTATATATATTTAGTCTTTGTTTTTGTTTTCTGTTTAGCTTGATTGACCATATTTATTTATTTATTTCATAAAATCTCATGAGAGCTTAAAGCTTACATAGAGTGTAACTTACATAAATTAAAATTTAAATATAGTCAAAATACTTAAATATCTTAATTATCAAGTTCAGTGCAAATATAAAAATATCTTCGTATACCTACATATTATATTCAAAATATAATATATATTACATAAAGTCTAGTTCAGTTTATAATTTCAAAGTAAAATAACAATTCAACAATTCATTAACACTTATATTTTATATATTCAAACAATTATATTATAAAATTAATTTGAAATACTCAATATTGTTCTATATGTATATATTTTTTAGATTTATTTTTAATTTTAAAGTAAACATATTTTTCATATATATAGAATTTGGTAATTTATTGAAAGCAGAAGAAGCTGTAAGCTGTAAGTATAGGTTCTAATCCTTTCAAATTGTGATACATATTGCCCGTATGGTCTAAGGGTAATAATAGTTTACACTTACAAAATTCAATGATTATAAACTCTCTTAAATAATTTAAAACATATTCACTTCATGTTTAATGGTAGATTGAATTATTTATAACAGTTCTAATCACAATATAGAACTTAGATTTATAGTTCAATTAACTTTAGTTGAATTATTCAAAAACTATGCTAGCACTGAAGGCTTATTAATTTTGAAATAATTGAATTGTTTTTCCATTTTCTATTTCTTTTATACCACTTATTTGAAAAGTATAGTTATAACAAGCATTTTGATACATAAGTAAAATAGATTATGTCTCATGGAATAGGTTATAAGATTATATAGAAGATTATAGTGATTAATGATTATATTCGTCTTATATGGAGTAGTCATCTTGGAATCATATTATCATCATGTTTATAGAATCTAAGTTGTAATATTTGTCTTTCGTCCTATGTTTCACTGAATAGGTCATAAAGATAGTAATGATAATAATGATATTTGTCTGGTAAATGTTGTTTTTCCAATTTTCTGATTAGTAATGAAGTTAATTAATGATAAGATAAGGAATGCTAATAAGTTAAGTTAATGATAATAAGTTAATTGAGTTAGGTATCTTACTATTTTTATGTCTGAAGAGACCTAATAATATGATGTTGATAATTTTTACTTATTCTTTTGGCAGTTTAATGAATTATACATGTAAGAATTTGTGACGTTTTAATCTGAATAAGTTGAATGTTCTTGAATGTTGATTTGGATATTAAATAATATAATTTTATTCGGTATAGTACCTATAGTACTTTTTGAAATTCATCAGACCTTATGATCTTATAGAGTGAATTAGATTGTTTCTACAAGTATTGTTTTAGATATATCATGACCCGAGGACTTAAAGGACGTTCACAATACTTTCAATTTTAATTATTTTAAGATATCAATGCTTGATATGCCCCATACCCAGGAAACTCGACTCATACAACAAAACAACATAAGTTTATATACAATGTGATTTTGTTTTCTACAACTATGTTGTAAGTTGTGCAAAGAGTGTAACGAGTTGTGCCACATCAACCATCATTACATTTTATTGATTTTTTCCCTTAATTGTTTGTTTTTATTTTGATTTGTTTTGATGCCTTTAACTTAACACCTCAATATAGAAAAATACTTAGAACGATGAAACATATAGTTTTGAGTATTTTGCGTAATCAAGTTGCGGTAAAATTTTATTATATATATATACATATAAGTATATAGTATTAAAAATACCTCAAACTATATATATATAGCATATAGGATAACAGTTGAGCACATTATGCATCTCATCATATTTGGAAATATGGAGCGATGCAGATATGGGAAATGTGTCGGCGGCAAATTGACCGACATTTTTGTTACGTTTCTTTAAATTTTATTTAAATAATTTAAAAAAATATTAAATATTATAAAATGTTGTTTATATTAATGATTTGACTGATTTTAATATGAATTTGTATACAAATATTACAGATATTTATATACAGATATTTATTATCTAGATATCTATAATAATAATAAATATTTTGACTGTACACCGGATGTATATCGCACACAAAACAAATGACATTAATCGTACGTTTTGCATCATTTTTATCGTCTCCCGATAAAAATGGGTGATTATGTTTGTCGTCCTCATACATAAAGATGGGATATCTTTAAAAAAAAATGTAAATGGGCTTAAAAGGAATTTGTGAAACCAGATGAGCAAGTCGCATTGAAACACTAAATCCGATTCGATTCCAATTAAAAGAAATTATAAATGCTCTTAATGCATTTTTGTATTAACCAACGAATGTGACAACTGAAACAGCAGCCAAAAATAAATCTGAATCAATTACCATTTTGAAAAAAATTTAATGTTTTAAAAATAAATTTGCAGACTGATTGTCTGGTATGATGTTTTAAGTCAAATATTACAAGCAAAGTACTTTAGAATGAAAATTTTAATGTTTTGGAAGCTACAACAGTATATGCTATCTAAAAATATTGACTATTTAAAAAAGTATAGAACAGATGATAAATTTAATGAAGTTATTAAAGAAGGCAAAAAAATTGCACTAGAATTAGAAATTGAGCCAGAGTTCAAACAAATAAGAGAAAGCAATTCGATTATGAGCACCCAGATGAAATAATAAATGATGGAGCACAAAATTTTAAGAATAATTTAAACAATAGTGGCATCAAATGACAGGTTTACGTTAATTCAGGAGCACAATAAAAAATTTAACTTTATTTATAATTTAAACGCAAAAATGAGTGGTGAAGAGCTTCGAAAAAAGTGTATGGAAATGTACAAAATTTTGCTAGATATATAAAAAATATATATCCTGTTCCGATTTATACGATGAATTAAGGTTTTTAAGAAATAATAATATTAAAGAATCCTGCTACACTCCTTCAAAGATATTGGAATATTTATGCTCAACTAATTTAGCATCATCTTTGGCCAATGTTTTTAAAACCCTCATCAACAGCCCCACATCAGTAGCTAGCGTTAAAAGGAGCTTTTCAAAATTAAAACTAATTAAAATCTATATACGCTCTATACTATATGAGACAAGACAGGTTTAGATGAAGTGGAATTAATTGACACGTTTGCAACTATAAATGCACAAAAAATTTGTTTTTATCTCAACATACTAACAGCAGTGAGTACATCTTATAATTTGGAAATTTCTAGAAGATTATAGATTACTAAATTATGATTTTCTTTTTTATTGAATTTATTGTTAATGGATTTAAAGTACTCTTAGATATTAAATAAATACATTTTTTCATACATTTTTCCCAGATATTAATAAGTTTAAGAAATAGTATGGGGGAGAGAAAATTTATATATATGCACAGGGCGCAACATTTGTTGAGCCGGGGTTGTACCATATTGACTTTATTTCGTTTCAAATTGACATTTTTTTTAAATTTTTACTATTATGTATATATAGGTACCGACATACCAGTATTTGTATTATATAAAATTTATTTTTCGAAATTACTATATAGTATAACTCAAAAAATCTTAAAATTAGCTTTACCCTATTTTTATATAGCGATTTATTGTTTTTTCAGTAACAATTTTCGAACAAAAATTCATTCCTTTCGTGAACACAGAAAGATATTGTGAACATTTTAATTTTTATTTTCATATTCATATATTCATATTACCTTATACCTTGTGTATAACAAAAAATTATTATTGTTATTAATTATTATATTTACCTTATTATTTACCCATAAAAAAAAAAAACAATAATTTAGCAAAATAAAAAAATTATTTTGTTTTATATTTTGACTGATGGTTGTTAACACTATTAACAAATAAAATTAATGTTCTTACATTTCAAGGATTTTCACAATAAAATCAGAATACAAAGGGTATAATAATTACTATATTGTATAGATTTAATTTGATTTAGAATGGTATATGCTATACCGAGATTTCATTACAGTTTCCTCAATATTTTGCTTAGATTGCTTTTTGTGATTCAACCAGAATTTTTAAATTGTGTCATAGATTTCGGTATATCTATACTGAGTTTAAATATTTTCATTTTTTCTATCATTATTATTATTTTATGTCAACTATTTATACTAAGTTTAAATATGAACATTTATTTCTTATTTATTGTTTTTGATACACCAAGTTCAAGTTGTTTAGTTAATTTATTTCAATATATTTATTGATCAATGTTTGACACGCTATAGAGATTTCCAATAATTTAATTCTAATGTTCATAGAAAAACTGTATAGATATTATCCCTTAAAATATTATCTTTATACATTCAAGGTAGACTGAACAGTTTCAAATAACAGAATTCCCAAAACAGAAATAAAAACGAAAGTATATCTTTTCATTATAAATCACCCTGTATTAAAATGGTATACCTACATATTTAATTTACATAAACGTCATAAATATTTACATAATTTTCACAGCAAATTTATTTTATATGCTACGTAAATTAAGCGAAGCATACAATTACGTGAAATTTGAACTGTTCGTAGTCATGCATGATATTTAAACTTGTTATGGGGTTAACCTTTAATAATTAACAAAAATAAATCAGTATAATGAAAAATATGTGTTGAAAAGTAAAATTTAAGAACGAAAGAGTTGATTTTTTAATAATATTGATTTTTTAAAATAAATTAGTCTTATCTCATATAATTATTCCAGCTCTGTTCTGACTTTTGAAATTAAAGTTTTTTGCTATTTAGAGTGTAAATTTCGTTGTGGAGTAAAATAAAAAGAAATAAAATAATTTGTAAGGACTAATTTATTTCGTTTATTTTGTTCGCCTCATTTTGTGGGCGTGAATGAAATAAAACAAAATGGTTTTTGTTTGAATTTAAATAGTCACTTGGGCTCATCTCCGTGATCGCACTATTTAAAAGCGGACTAAAGTTTCGCAGACATCTAGTTTTTTGGTGTCGTTGATTTCTTTGATTACTTACTAAAAGTCATTTATGATAATGATGGCATGTCATGTTCCTTACATCGCGTATTAATCTAATTTTAAATTTTTTTAATTTTTTTTTTATTTTTAATAAACTTAATATATAAAAAAAGATAACATTGTTATTAAATAATCAAATGAGATTCGAATACAGTTTTGATGCACATTTATCACTACACACTGTACAATCTTGATAAATGAGTTGTTCTCTACTGAATAGGTACTAAATGTTTAATATAATCTAAAGTTTATTTTATTTATTTATTTATTTATTTTTTTTGATTTGCCTTAATTTGTCTAAATATTACTTAAAAATAGAGTCTTATGTATAGTGTTACAGGAAATCTTTTTCATCTACAATATTTATATTAGGTCAGCAATTAAGCTACAATGAGATATATTTTGTTTAATTTTTATTTTGAGTTAAGGAACATGATCTAAAGTAATAATTTCTGAACGTTCACAAATCTTTGATGAAAAACTCAATAAGCCCACGGACATAGGGAACTTTCAGACATAAGATCAAAAAGTGAAAATGGAATAGTTGCTGGGTTATAGGGTAATATTTTCGCTTCAACAATTCTAACAACTATCCCCGTCAAAGGTGGAATATATCCCTTAATTTTACTTACTAAGTGTATATCGTTAGGTTGCGATAAAAATTTGTTATTTCAAACATCTATAATGTATCCAAGTATATATAATTTAAGCTATTTGGTAGCGATTGTAATTTGTGTGAAGAAATATGTAAATACATACTTCAAATTACGAAGTCTTCGTATTGCAAAAGGTAACTTTATAATACTGTTTTCATTTAATTTTAATGTACCTATAGTTAAATTTTTTAATTTTACAATTTTATGTGCGGAAAATAAGATATTAATTTTTTTTTTATTAATAATTTATTTTTACTCAAATTCAATGACCTTCATGTATTTAAAATAATTCGATTTGTAAGCCAATCTTTTAATGATGAATGTTCACCTAAACTATTGCTTGATAAATCTAATTCTGTATAATTTTAATTTACCCAAATCCTTTGGTATATTTGAAATATTATTTTCACTTGAATTAGGATTTGTTAAGTTTTTTAGGAAAAGAATTTGTGAATCAAAATTTAATGACGATCTATTCCTGAAATTGTTAGAATTTCAACTGTTTTAGGAATACCATGAAGTGGAAATTCACTTCTTTTAAATATTGATAATTTTTAACAGGATATATGTTTTGTGGAACTGCTGTTGTAGCTAAAGTACTCAAACCAATTTTATTAAATTCAGCTTTTCCATCAAGACCTAATTTTAATGTGGAAAAAAATGATTTTAATTCAATTGGATTACATTTTATCAATATATCATATTCTGGCATTTTAAAAGATATTGTAGCCTTCCCATCATTAATGAATTTTGTAAATATTTTCCCAATATTATCTTTTACTTTATATTTAATTCCATTTTTGTACTGAGGTGTAAATAACATTATGAATAGTTGACCATCCTTATTTTCGAGGAGGATGAATTCCTATACAGATAATGTTGATTTGGCTGATTTACTGGATAGATTGTTAGGTAATTGACGGTATATTGTCTGAGTTTCACATGCTATTTTCATTTTTATTTTATACTACAACTTAATTATTATTGTTTACGTTAATAAAATTTTGGCATATTTCACTTCTAACTTGTGTATTGTCTGTATGGGATGTTGTGTGATCTACTGTATAGCGATGTATTCAAAGTTACATCAGAGATGTTGATCTAAAATGTGATATTTTTCCTGTCTTCTTAACAACTTTGTCTTTATTTAAATGTTATTGAAATTTCATTGTTTTGTCCGTCTAATGTACATCTTCTCACATTTGTTATAGGATATTTTATAAATTCCATACTTTCTTTTTTTTCATTTTTTATCTTTTGTAGATCATTTTTCAATTGATCTCCTCATCACCTACTACTACTTATTATAACGTCTATGTTGCCCTTTTTTATTTTTTCCCTATTGACTTCATTATTTCATCATTATACCTATGTGGTTGTAATTCTTTTGGTTTGTAGAAACCTTGTAGTTCCTGTAGGAACGACTGTTTGATCAGTTGTCAAACAATATAACCAATATGTACGCTATACCTTATAGACTTTATTGCTTCATAATGACATTTTTTATTAGCTAAATTCTAGAACTTAAGCATCACCAGTACATTAAACCCTGTAAGATGATGATTGAAAATGGAATTAATAAATAAATACCTGCTGCCATACTAAAGTAGAAGAAATACCCAAGCCGAGCCTGGGGTATAGTGGCAGATGTAGTTTTTTATTATGCAGCTGTATTCTAATTTCTACGAGTCTAAATAGGCATTGGCAATTATAATTTTTCAGAATTAATTGCTTTACAAATTTTAAATATAATTTCTTAAAATTCGAATGAGAAATTCAAAATTTTAATAACAACTATATATTATTTCGAAAATCAAATAAATTTATCAATCAATAACAAATTCATAATCATTGACTTTTCAATTATATAATAATCACTCTATTAGCACCCATTTACTTAAATTATCACATCAGACATCACTGAATTCATATTCATCGTTAATTTTATTAACATCTGAATTCCACAACGAACCGTTAAGATATATCTTCTCGTTTAGATAATTACTATATATGTATATAGTATATAAAAAATATAAAGATAAAATCAGTCGATTTAAAATAAGGATATATAAAATCAAATGTATTAATATTTATTATAAAAGGAGCACCCGATGAATATTTCAATTCACTTCAACGATCCCAAATGATCCCAAAATTACAATTCTGTGGAATATAATTTTTTTTTTTTATTATTATTGTTTATGTTATATTTTGTTATTATTGTAAAGCAAAAAATCTGCTTCACCCATTGTATTTTATTTATTGGATTCTCAAGTATATATAAATGATGAAAAAATCTTTCAGGGATAAAATGAAATATAGAAGGAGCAAAAAAAGAATAAAAAATAAGAAAAAAATCAAATAAATCGTTTAGGAAATCAATTACGAAGTGTTTAAAAATATAGCTAGCGGGGTGCAACGTTTTTATTTGCTAGATTTAAAGATTTAAAATATGGCAATGGGTGGTTGGTTATAATTGTTTTAAAGAGATAAGAATATTTGGTATTTAATACAAAAAAAAAATAATTAGGCTGTGTATTTTAATTTAAAATTAGATCTAACAGACCATCAATTATGTATTTAAAAAAATTAAAATAAGCTTTAATATAAAAATGAAATAATTCAGTATTAGGAGTGCCTCTGAACCTATATTATGCTATTTTAACAACTAAATACTATCTATAAAATGTGGTAGGTAAAGATAAAACAACCCAAAAGCAGTAAAATCAACTTGAGAATTTCATATTACTTCTAAATCTAATCTTCAACACAACACAAGTATACTTACAATAGGCTATCGTTCCAATTTGAAACATTATTTGCTACTACTCTCTGGTTAAATAATTAAAAGGAAAACATATTATTATTGACGTAATTATCTGCCAATTATTTAAATCGGATTATGATGCAAATTGCTGAAGAAAAGAATGGTTTTCGGTCCCATCATCGATGTCACATATTATATTCAGGTAACTCATTGAAAAATCAATCGAATTCAATAAACCTATCTATATGTGCTTCGTAGATTTGAGTCAAGCTTTCAACAGAGTATAAATGAATGATGCGATCCAAATATTACAAGAAAAATAAGTCAACACTTTAATAGGACTAACATAAGATCTATATACAACTAATAAAGAAAAAATCAAATCACACATTGTGCTCATCAATGATATCACAGTAACAACCAGGTATAAGAGCAAGCGAATAGCCAAAGTCTAACTCTGTTTAACTTAATAATAGATAAAGTATTCAGAAATATAATTAACGCCTTTTGTGGATATCGAAATGCCGATAAGAATGTTAATATCATATGTTACGCAGATGACCCTGTACTACTCGCAGATAGTAACTCGATTGAGAGTAATCTGGCAACAAATTAAATAAAATGAAACTATTCTATTTAAGAAGGCTTAGTTCCTGACAATAGCAGTAACTTTTCACCTTTAATGAGTTGATAAGCCCGTAATTTGTTAAATAAATACTGGAAATATTGTAGTGTAAAATTGTAGTACCTACTGTACTTAATTAAGCACAAAAATGTGATTCTACCTAAGTTACTGTCATGAGTGTAAAAAAATAGTGAAAATGATCTGGAAAAGTTGTTATACAGATTTAGCGAAACTGCCAAATTGTACAGCATAGAGGTATCTACAACAAAAATCAAATTCATAACAATTTCGAAAGAACCCATATATGATCTTAAATATCCATTAACAATCAAATTATCGAACAAGGGCTCAATTTTAAATATCTGGGCGTAAATATTGCCAGTTCTGCACGGAAACAAAAATAAGAACCCAAGTCCAGGAAAAGCCAAAGTCAGTTCAGGTTATCTCCCAGATATTATTTATGAAGAACAAATTCATGCACAAAAGCTGTATTGGGCCTGTACTAACGTACGCTTGTGTCCCAACCGCGTACATATCTAAATTAAAACAGAAAATTCAAACAACAGAAATGCGAACTCTGATGAAAATATGTGGGTACACAATAAGAGATAAAAAAACGTAACAATCAAACCAGAGACACATGCGACATTTAAGATATTGTCCGTTGGAGTCGATAAATAGACGAAGAAACTGCATAGACCACGTAAATTAGAATGGCAGAAGGTCGATTGTCCAAGGTATAGTAATGAATGGTCAAATGCTGGAAGTTCATACAAAAATGGTATGAATACTGGAAGTTGTCATCACAAAATTGAGCATGAAAAATATTAAAAAAACAGGCTCTAAATGTCTAACACACACAATTATTTTTAACTTTAAAACAATTATTGGCACTTACATACAATTGATATTAATAACAAAAGAAGAAGAAGAGGAAATAGAAACAGTCATTAAACTATTTTATAAATTTACTTTTTTCGTATAAAAAATATATGACTTCAGGATTAGGATTAGTAACTATCAAGTTGTCTTTGAAACCTGATCATCACAGAAGATGACAGACTTTGTTAAACACCCTCTCCATCAGAATATAGGAATTTTAAAATTATGAGAAGCATTATTTTGAAGGGTTGCCCAATAGAAATTGTTAAATCACAATTATAAGCTTATTATTCCGCTAACTAGTGGTTTGGACCCATATATAACTAAGTCATTATTCACAATTCTCGTTCACTCTCAACTTGAATACGCTACTCCTGTCTTGTCACTTTATTACTACACTCATACCAGAACAGAATAGAGTCAATTCAAAAAATTAAAACCGACACCGATAATGAAAAAAAAAATTAAATTAAAGGAGTTAACCAACACATTTGGAGCTCATCAATAGGATACACTAAAAGTAGCAAAAAATTTAAATCTCATACCTTTATATAGATTTCATATATAGAAACCAATATGTGAGTTATAAAAACCATCTCAAATTTCCACTTAATAAAACGAAAACTAAATGTAAGTAAATGTAGTAAAATTATAAACATTAGTAAGATATTAAATATATATAATAAATAAAATAAATATAGTTGTTATTATAATTTTACTAACGAAAAATTAAACGCGCTGTCAATAGAGAAGTAAAAATCATAAGTATATATATATATATTTGTTAGTGATCATATTTAAATCAAATTACATACTCAAAAAAAAAACTAGGTCAAACTAATAAGTAACAAAGGTAAATAATTGAAAGTTGTTAGTATAGCCTCAGGTCTCACGTACATTACTGGTGTATATCAATCTTGTTTTAAGAGTTAAAATACTGAAATGCCGATAAAAAGCGATAGAATTAGAATTTACTTCACTGAACATTCTAGTAATTATGGTTCAATTCACTATATTCAGTAGAATGGATGGAACGGTTCTGAGATTATTCCAATAATTTGAAATTTCATGGCCTAATGTGTTACTCGAAGGGATTTGGTGAATATTAGAAATATCTATAAATAATTTTAAATTTCATACTTAAACAGTGTAGGACAGTTGAAGAGATAATTTTATGGTAAAGAGAAGCAGATTTTTTGATATGAATTTATTAAAAAATTTATATTTGGTAATGTGGTATATGTCGCAGGGTAATATGGTATAGTATGTCAGAATACCCAAACTAATTTAATTATAAAAAAAATGTTCTTTATTTTTTTTTTTATTATTTCTTCTTATAGTTCAATGTTTATTGCTAAACTAATTTTATAAATTAAATATTTCTTCAGTCTAAAAAAAATTATTAACAAAACTAAAAAATACGATAAAAATTAAAATCAAAAGAAAAATTTCATTCAAATTCATCACAAAATATAAAATTATTAAAAAGCTTAAAGCTAATATACAAATTCTGGCACGAACTGCTAATGAATATGAATCCATTATCTGGACAACAACTTTCATGGGCCCAAACAATGTCACAATGCAAAGATTGTATCCATTTTGTTTGCTTTAAGCTCGTACCCCATCTGATGTATAGGAAAATCGGCAAAACTTTCATCTTTCGAATCATCAAAAGATAAATGTGTAATTGGCAACATTCTTCCTTAGATACGATGGTGAAGATAGTACTTTTTAAACCTTTTTACTTCAATCTTAATTAAGTTATTAATACATTAAATAAACACCCACTCACTGCACAATGTTAATAACTTTCTAATGAACACAAATTGTAATTCACTTAAAAAAAAAAATTGTCACCAGAACATAAAAACAAAAATATCTACCGTTATTCAAAATTAGAACGAAATCGAACATCATAATTAGACAAGATTCACTTTATTAAATTTCTTAACAAAAAATTATGTAAAAACATATTTTGCTATACATATTGCTTATAGAACATAAATAGATGTACCACATTACCCTCCTAATAACACAATACGTGCACTTATTCTACATACAATATTTTTAAATTCACCATTTTGTTTTTAAAAAAACATAATAACAGATTTTAAATTTAAACATAAACAGATTTTAAATTTAAACATAATAACTATAATGTAATGAAATATATTTAAACTAAATTAACTAAGAACTGAAATACTAAACTATATAATCAACATCTTATTATATTTGCCTTAATTAACTTGCCTTGGACTTTATATGTTTGTTTCAATTTGCTTCAATTCAACAAAATACCAATTTCAATAACCATTTAACCAAAGTATATCCATAAAAAGAGTAAGAACTCATGTATGTATTCATTTGTTTGCACACAAATTCATATGCAAATTTGATAAACATTGTCAGAAATAGACGATAATAAGAATTTTACGTGTAAGAAAAAGAAAAAATATAGTAAACAAAAGAGAGTAACAAAAAAAGTTGGCTGAAATTAAATAAATAAAGTTTATAATTTTGAAAAATATTTTCGACAAAAATTTTCGTTGAAATATTTAACAATATTATTTTCTAAATTGTATCAACTATGCATAAGATTTTTAGGAGACCTAACTAAAACAGCGTTATCATATTCTTTAAATTCTGTGATTTGTAAATAGATGTTGTCCTCAGTATTATTTTATAATCGTATACCAATATAATAAATATTTAGGTTTACTAATATAATTAATAAAAAATAATAATGTTTGTAACTCCAAATTATTACTGACAAAAATATTAATAATATTTTATATTATTGTAATGTAATTATAATTTAACTAGGGGCCCCTATACTATATCAAAATGAAGTACTCTAACTCTACTATATAAAAATAAATTTGCTAGTCATATGAACAATTCAACTGATTTTTTTTGTTTTTGCTTTTTTATATTTTTTATTTGAGATGAATTTGTTTCTTTGTTTTTTTTTGGCATATGTACATAGATTCATTCGCAAGTACATAATATAAAATATAATAACTGATTTGTTTACTTTTGTTTATTATTTCCATAAGATCTCACTTATGCATAATGTACCTATTTGCTGAATAATAAAATCGTATGTGTACAAAATGTTCAACTGTGTGCGCATTTTTGTTTTATATACAATCTTATATATTATATATATTAGAAGTTCAATAAGGTGTAGGAGAATCGAAATAAAATAAAAAGGTGTCTACTGCGCAAGACCTTAAATGCTTGTCAATTATAATTATAGATATTTTTAATAGGTATATAAGAAAATAATAATGTTTAAAACGAAAATATTAAAATAATAAAAGACCAGAATTAATCCTCGTATAAGGGAACAAACTAAATTAGAACTAACATTTTTTGCCACCCTGCCTGATATAAATAATGGGAGGAAACGTAAACAAATCCAAAGGAGAATAATGAGAACGCAAAATTACTTTACAATATAAAGCAAAAGGCAAACATCTGTTTTGTACCTTTTCTCTCTCATAATAAATTTGGTATACGATAAGTAAATGTAAATTTTACCTCTTTTAATTAATGATATTTTGCTCGGTTTGGTATTTCTTAAAAATTAGGTTTACGTAAAATGTTAGTGTATATTCTTGTTAATATAGATTATAGATATTATTTGCATTCAACTAAGCTGAAATTTACATATGTGTGTCTACTAATAATGGAATATGGATATTTGATAAAGTTAAAATTTGGTTTCTCTTTAAATTCACTATATTTATTGACATTTCTATGCTGTAAAGAAGCAAAAAAAAAAACAAAAAAGGAATACAAAATAAATGTGTGCAATACAAATCATTATCAGTATATTTCAATCATTTTCTATTATTATTCAATTTCAATTATTTTCAATCATCATTTTCATTATATTTTTTTTGTGTTTTTAATTTGGTTTCTTTTATTAATCTCTTTCTTTTATTATTTCTCTTTCTCTCACTAAGTATATGTAAATGTACGCACATGTGTCATATAGAGCTTGCATTTGATACATACATAATCATATGGCTTAGTTTAATTGAAAATAAAATGCAAACATTATTTATGGAAGAAAACAAAATTTGAACCTATCAAGTATCAGTTATCTATCATTCAGTTACAAATTAGTCTTCTCGCATGTAAAAAAAGTTCAATTTCGATTTATGCATGTATATATTATACTTTTATATGCCAATTTATGCTTAGGCAGCGTTTACACGTCGGACAAAATCAAATTTTATCGTGGATAAAGTCGGATGAGTGTTTACATTTCAGACTTTTCCACAGATTTAATCTACGATTTTACGTCAAATATTTTTTGTATTTAACAGGGTTTCTTTTTATAAAGTGCGTAATTTTTTATTGGTGAAAACTTTTTAATACGTAAATTAAAAAATTCAAAGGTATCTAATCAAAAATCTCCAAACATTTTTTAAAAATACACATATTTTTATAAAATTTGTTACAGTAATATAAAATATAATTACACATTTGAAGTATGAGCAATAATAACCACATTGCGTTAGAGTGAATTTTAGTGCCATTTTAGTGTTGTTCTTTGAAAATATATTATTTTTCATTAAAAAAATTGTTTCACTAAAAAGTCGAAAATAAAATAAGGAAAAAAAAATTTTTTTTTTTAGAAATATTTGCCTTCAATTTAAGCGTACTAAAACTACAAAAATAAACTTTAGAATCGCAGCTTGATATAATGTTTTCATAGCAAGTTATGATTGTAATTACGTTAAAAGCAAATTAGCCGAACTTTTTACCAAATCTCTTAATCTCATCTCAAGACTTCCTAGAATTTCGGCTAATTTGCTTTTTCCGTAATTACAATCATAACTTGCTATGAAAACATTATATCAAGTTTATTTTTGTAGTTTTAGTACGCTTAAATTGAGGGCAAATATTTCTAAAAAAAAAATTTTTTTTTCCTTATTTTTTAATTTTAGTTCTTCTATTCAAATCTTATCCAATTTTAATTCTTATATGATGAACATAAGTTTCAGTAAAATGGTAAATAATATCATAGTACCTATTGAAAATATTTTTTAAAATAGAATAAAATTTATAAATTATCCGATTCAAATTCACCATTCGAATCTGGCTTAGAATTAATTCTCTATTCAGAAGTTGAAATTTTTTATCACCGTGATTAAATTAAAACCCCATGTTGAGATTTTCAATTTTAAATAAAAAAAACTGCCTTCCTTAAAACTATATGATGAAGTGAATATTAATTATAGATGCATCATTTTGTTTTTTAGCGTATCAACGACGTTATATCATATTCAATATTTTGTATAGTATATCGAAAAGACAATCTAACATTTTTTTTATTTATGTCGCCTGAATATTTTCCGAATTGAAACTGGATGATTATCAATTGATCAAAAATGTTCGGAATTGAGAATAAAATATGATAAAAATCAAAAATTTACTATATATATATATATAAATATTTAAATAACTGTGAAAAATTTAAAGATATGAATTTAAGATAATTATGATGTACTATGAATCTGAATTAAATTTTTTTTTTTGTTATGCCTTAAAGCTCATAATGTAGGTACTTACAAAGAAAACGTGAAGAGCAACAAAATTGATTGGGTTTTTCAATTTTGTAAACGAAAATACCAAAGTTTGATTTTATTTTGTAAGAGCTGATAAGAGTTTTTTGTCTAATTTGAATTATTAAAATAATTTAATCAATATCTATAGGTAATTAATAAAATAAATGAAATAATAAAATATTTCGTTTTAAATTAAAAGTCCATTGTATTATCATTGTCCATGATTTGGTATATGATTTATGTATATATATATACTAATATTATCATATCATATACAAATGGAGTAATGTGATTTATATATAGACATTTAATTATATTTTAGTACAATTACACAAAATCAATTGTTAATTTTGAATCAATTTAAGTAAGCCGTAAATGTGTCATATTAAAGCACTCAGATCTCCAGACTATTCATTTTATTATCTTGCTATACCACATCATTATAGTGCATAAGATGAAGACCCAAGACAATTTTGGTGTAGAAATATTATTGATTTTTTTGGTTGATGTATACGCTTTCATTCTGGATGCATACATCTTATTTTTTTTTTATTATAAATTTTCACAAAGCAAATGCTTGTTCTGGATTTTAAAATCTGGTATAAAAAAAGATGGAGTATATCTCCCCCTAAACTTACACTCAAGCAATTTGCCTCCCACCTAAACTATACATAGAGATGTTTTAATAAGAGTGAAGGGTAAATACTTTTATTTATGGAATATGGAAAACACGAATTAACTATATATACATAAATAAATCTATTTATTGATTATAACTGCAGCATGTGTTACCAATATTTTGTTACATAAGCCATTTAAAATATTTTTCTTTTATTTTGCAAAATATTATAAAAAATATTTAATTTTAATTTTGGAAATGTATAAATTTTATATTATATGTAGAACAAAATTTCGAAATAATTTATTTAATAATAGTTATGTACCTAATTGTGATGTAAAAAAATTTAGAACGAGATGATAAGTCATGTACAATGGGCATTTACTTTAGCCAAAAAAAAATATTTTATTTAAGTACAGTTTCGCACAGCGAACATAGGCTATATTGTTTAATTCATTCAATATGTTTAATTGTTTTGATTTTGTCAGGTACCACCACAATCAAGAAGTGTCTTAATTGCTTTGATGTAAAAAAATCGAATTGGTTTGACTTAGTGCATTTTTTTTTTAAATATTTTGTTTACTAATGCTCTTAATATAATGTCTTCAGTTTAAACAAAACTAAATCGATTCTATTGAATATCAATAGATATTTATATATTGAATATATTAAATATCCGCGATAGCCCCCATATTATAAAAAACTATATTAAATGTATGTAATTGTGTATATCAAATCCCAAAAAAACAGTTAGAGTATAGGGTGTGTTCATCCCATAGACTTGACATATCAATGACATAAAAAAAATATGTTTTAATTTGATTATACAATTTTTTTTTTTTTTAATTTACATTATTAAGAACTATAATTAATGTATTTACATCTATGATTTGTAATTTACTAAAACTAATATGAATTTTTCTATTTATTATTTAAAATTTTTAAATGGAAAATGACAAGCAAAACTTTCTAATCAATTTATTTTTATCTAAAAACTTAAAAACTATAACTTAAACATAAAAAACTAAAATCTTAACCTACTAAAAACTTAACCTACACTAGAAATGTTCTTATTAGCGGATTTTGTAAATTTAGACAGCTCTAGAGAGACAGGTGATTTTTCATTTGTTCGAAAACAGTAAAAATATTTGTAATGTTATGGAATCTGTATAGGTGGAAAAATAAAAGACTTTAACCAAGACTATAATTTTAGAATCGAATTTCGTGTATTTAACACGAAGTTTGCTTTCGTGGCGCTCATTCATCCATATAGGCAGGAAAACCGTACAAAAGAATTCTACCAAAAATACCTATAGCTTAAAAAATATTAAAAATTTATTTTCTACATTTAGCTGAATTTGTTATTTATGATCAGATCTAACATTTGTGTATATTTCCATATAGGTCTATTTTATTAACACACAGTCTTAGTTTTAAAGATATGTGCTTTGAAGAGTAACTTTTATTAACCTTAACCTAATTATTAAAGCCTAAACTTAAACTGATTAGTCTATACATACAACCTATTCTATAGCTTAGCTTGACCATATACTAATTTTCAAAAATATCCAGTTTTTGTACATTTAGAAAAGTGCTGAATAAAGTTATGAAACATCTACTAGGAGACTTTTTATATCTAAGTGTCGGTCCAATTTAAACACAAATTTAAAAAATATACCCTTATGCTACTGCCACACATGTAGTATCGATATTGTAATATTGCTGATATTGTGATATTCCTACATGGGTGTCACCTAATATCATTATATTAAGGCAACATAAACGTAGTATTGATATTACCAATCAAAAACATAATATTGCGAATCAACGCGGCAATGATGTAAATCAGCGTATAGTCTATCGTTAAATAAATAATTAAATTAGATTAAATTTGACACCATTTTTCATTGCCAAAAGGCAATATGCAAAATGAATAAAAATAAAAAAATGGAGGCAAATTTGAAATTTAATTTAAGGAAAAGGCAAATTTTAAATAAAATTTTAAAAAAGTTATCATTTTTAAAAAAAAAAAAGTTTTATCCTCCATTTTACGTGTCATAATGAATACTATACGTTAATACTACGTTTATGTCTGGTAAGGGGTAATATGTCAAATATTACAATATTGATATTATAGTATTGATATTACATGTCTGTCGAAGGCATTTATGTTGTGCATATATATTTAGTCCAACAGCTCAAACGGTTATAGTACAGTTATAGACTCGTCCGTAATTTATTCGCAATTATATTCCTACTTTACTTATAATCTTTCCTAATACTCACTTAACCATCTAATTCCTACAAATATCCTACTGATGGTGTTAAATATTTGCAAAGTAGATTTAGGTATTGTAGTTTTTCTAAAAAAAAAATAGATTTACTAAAAATAATTAATTTCATAAAATCTAAGTTTAACTACAAAAAAAAAAGTATTACTTAAAAGTATCACAAAACACTTTTAACATTATTAGGATGGATTGGATAGGATAATATGTTAAAATATTAAAAATTTGTATTTCACTTAGGTAGGTGCCTATACTTATGTGAAATCACGACTATAATTATACATATATTTTTCTGGTCAATCGGTCACACACGCTTACCCACAAGCTTTTAATTAAACATTATAGCCAAAACATTATACCTACCTACCTATTCACATAAAATTTTATGATCTTTAAAAATAATGAAATTTATAAACTCTGACTTTAAAGAAAATTTTGTGCGGATTGCGGAGGTCAAAATTATCAAAATGTGATCGTAAATTTCAATGCGATAATGAAAAAATTTAATAGAGCTTCTTTTTATCGTTTATATTCAACTACATTTTTATCGTAGTACCGTACCCGTATTTTCACTATACTACATGTGTATGTATATATATAATAAAAAATTTGATTCAATAAATCTTTTGAAATATAAATTTTCTTACTTTTTTAAAAGCCGGTTTTTTTGTTTAATTAATCAATGGTTGTAAAATTGAAAACACAAAAAGTTTTAATTTAAAAAATTTGTATTGTATTGAAAATTCATTCAATTTGCTTTTCTTTCCCTGATATAATATATATATATATATATATATATATATATATATATATATATAACATACTCGTAGTTTAAATGACTGATGCCTTTAAAGAGATTAATAGTTTTTTTTTAGAAATTAATTTCGAATTAAGACCATTAATCCATCAGTGATAGATAAAAAAACCAGTGGCAGTAACAGTAATCAATGATAATAGATAATTTTGACATTGATTTTATAGACGATATGGTTTTTAAATTTAAAATTGCTATATAAAAGTATATGATTTAATTAAATTTTACAATTTTACTTATATTTTTTTACATACACTCTAAGAAATAATCGTAATTTTCAACAAAAATGTTTAACAAGTTTTGTTGAAAATTAAATAAATTAATTAAATTCACTGCAATAATTGTAGGAAAATATAAAAAATTCTATTAAAAATCAACATTTGTTGTATATTAAACATTTTTTGTTTTATAATAAAACATCCATTTAATTTTAAACATTTGTTTTTTCATTGTTGAATATTCTACCAAAAATGTTGAATATTCTACCGAAAATGTTGAATATTCTACTGAAAATGTTGAATATTATAACTCGGCAGAAATTTTTTTTCCATTTCGTTAAAAGAACGAATGAGTCAGTCTTTCTTTGTTGTTTGAAGTGTTTATATAGTGGCTTATCAAAACTTTTTAATTATTGAAATTAAATCATTATATTTAAATATCAACAGCAGGACAGGTATGTAAATTTTTTTTATACATTATTATTTTATACATTACAATTTTAGTGTATTATTCTTTACAATAAATAAGTGAAATAAAAGTATATAGATAATATTTTATAATAATAAAATTATGTATGTATGTAGAGTTTGAAAAAATAAAAAAATTAATTGAAACACTCGGTATAATTGATTTTCGAAAATGAGAAAGAAACAGTTAATTTTGTAATTTGTTATTTCAATTTCAATCATTCTTTCATAATTATTTAGATTCACTCAAAGCCATTTGGCTAAAATATTTTAAAACAGAATTGTAAAAATCACTCTTAGAGTAAACGTGGACGTAGAATAAAGTAATTAGTTTTTCTATGTTTTGGAATTTATATTAATTTGTGAATATTAATTTAATGAATTTTTAATTTTAATTTATCTTAAATAATTAAAATCAATTTCTTTAATAATTAATAAAAATATTTTGTATTTTTATTTAAACAATCAAATTTAATTTTTACCAATCCCACATTTGGGGGCTCAACCGGGATTGAGTCAAAAAAAAAAAAAAAAAACAAAAGACACATTTGAACTTAAAAAAAAAAACTTAAAGTGGAATAAAGGTATTTTTTTTAAAATAAAAAGTGATTTAAAAATTTAAAAAATTGGTGTCAGAAGTGGGATGAAAAGCTCATTAATAAGATTAATTCATGACAATGGTCATTTTCATCACACAAAAATGAAGAAACAAATCGAAACAGAGTTCTACATACCGGACTTGAAGAAGAGAATTGATTCCTGCATAGCAAACTGTATTCATTGCATTTTAGCTGAAAGGAAGAATGGGAAACAAGAATGCCTACTAAATCCAATTCCAAAAGGAGACAAACCACTGGAAACATTTCACATTGATCACTTGGGACCCTTAAGCGCAACGAAAAAAGGCTACAGATACATTTTAGCAGTTATAGATGAATTTTCAAAATTTTGTTGGCTATTTCCAACAAAAACCGTTAATGCAGATGAAGTCGTACAAAAATGCGAAATAATTTCAAGCACGTTTGGTTATCCGTATAGAATAATCTCCGACAGAGGCGGCGCGTTTATTTCAAATCAATTTCGAGAGTACTGCAAAACATACGATATTAAATTATATTTTATTTCAACAGGCTTACCCAGAGGTAATGGACAAGTAGAACGACTGCATACAACTACAATTTCAGTGTTAACGAAGTTATCATTAGATAAACCAGAAAAGTGGTACGCACATGTGACTGATTTGCAGAGAATTTTGAATTCTACTTTTCATCGGGCTATTCAAATGACTCCATTTGAAGTTATGTTCGGAATCAAAATGAAAACGAAAAATGATGCAAATATATTTCAAATTATCGAAGAAGAATGGCTCAAACAATTTCAAAATGAACGTGATGAACTTAGAGAACAAGCTAAGAATAATATAGCCAAAATTCAAGCGGAAAACAAACGATGTTTTGACAAGAAGAGAAAAGCAGCAATAAAATATGATGTTGGAGATTTAGTGGCGATTGAACGAACCCAGTTTGGGGTAAGTTTGAAAATTAGACAAAAATTTTTAGGTCCGTATCGAGTTGTGGCAAACAAAGGTTTTGATAGATACACCGTACAAAAGGAAGGTGATCATGAAGGACCAGTTAAAACGGAATGCAGTGCTGACAAAATGAAACCATGGACACGAGATGAAAGTGATATTGATGATGATGAAGTTTCTGAGGAATTCGAGGCGAATTGAAATGCAGGACGGCCGAATGTAGAGTTTGAAAAAATAAAAAAATTAATTGAAACACTCGGTATAATTGATTTTCGAAAATGAGAAAGAAACAGTTAATTTTGTAATTTGTTATTTCAATTTCAATCATTCTTTCATAATTATTTAGATTCACTCAAAGCCATTTGGCTAAAATATTTTAAAACAGAATTGTAAAAATCACTCTTAGAGTAAACGTGGACGTAGAATAAAGTAATTAGTTTTTCTATGTTTTGGAATTTATATTAATTTGTGAATATTAATTTAATGAATTTTTAATTTTAATTTATCTTAAATAATTAAAATCAATTTCTTTAATAATTAATAAAAATATTTTGTATTTTTATTTAAACAATCAAATTTAATTTTTACCAATCCCACATGTATGCATATGTCTTCAAATTATGAAAAACATGAATAATCATGCATAACCACGTGAACAATAATTACACAGTTATAATAAAAACATTCAACAAAAATATTTAAAATTATAGCAATTTTTTGAAACTTCAACTCTTATTGTTGGATATTGAACAATTATGTTTAATTATAAATTATTTTTGCTGAATATTTTTATTATAATATTTAGATTATAATGAGAATTGAAGAAATCGATTTATTTTATTTGTAGTGTTAGTTAGCATCTAAAAGCATCTAGACGTTATACAGATTCATAGTATTAGTTTAAAAAAAAATTGTGAAATAGTTTAAAGCACATAATGATTCTAAAATGCAATATGTGTAATTTTAAATCGGAAAAAATTAATTTATATAATAAACATTTGTATGTACATAGGGGAAAGTTAAATGGCGAATTTAAGTGTTTGTGGTCTAATTGCTTTAAGCGGTTTTCAAAGTATTGTATTTATACTACCCACTGGCACCGAAAACATTCTTCTCTACAAAAAAAACGTGAAAATATTTCTACGAATTTAGTGAGTTCTGATGTTTTAAATTTTAATTGTAATATGTGTCAAATCTCTACAAATTTTTTTTCTGAAATAGTTACGCATATGCGAAATCATTTAAAAGCTGGTGAAAATATCAAATGTCCCATTCAAAAATGTAAATTTCAATTTAAAAATTTGTCAACATTTAACTCACATTGTTTTCGAAATCATAAAGATAACCGTAATTCAAATTTCCGACAACCAGAATGTTCTTCCCAAACTAATAATGAATGTCATGGTACTGCATCATTAGATATTTCAGCAAAACCTTCAGAAACTAAATCAAATGAAGAAAATGAATTTTCAAACTTGTTTCAAAAACTTAAATTTGAATATAAATTATCAGATGTAGGGCTTAATTTTTTGCATAGCGAAATGACGGAAATTTTTAAAAACAAAATGGAAATAATTTTAGAAGACAATAAAAAATGTTACAATGCACAAACTAATAATGGAAACGATAAACTTCGTGCTTTATTACAAAATACTTTCAATCTTCCAAATTTAGACATGTTCAAAAGCAATTTTTATCGCATGAAGAACATCGAAAAATCAAGTGATTATGTACATTTGGATAAAATCGAGTTGGGAAGAGATAATTTTCATAATAAATGCTCTTTTTATTATATTTCTGTACTTAATACACTAATCCATTTAATGGAAGATCCTTCATTTCAAAAAAATTTTTATGCAGAGTAAAAGCAAAAAAAATGGAGTGTTTTTAGATTACAATGATGGCTCGGTTTATAAAAACAATTTATTTTTTAATTCTAATGAGAAAAAAATTGAATTGATTCTGTTTCAAGATGCCTTTGAAATTTGTAATCCTTTAGGATCGTCCAAAGCTAAACATAAATTGCTCGGAGTTTATATGGCTATTGGAAACATTGAAAAACAATATAGGTCTTCAATAAAAAATATTCAGTTGGTTCTTTTATGCAAAGAGTCACATATAAGAAAGTTTACATTTGCAAGAATTTTAGCTCCTTTAATTAGAGATCTAAAAATTTTAGAAACAGATGGAATACAGGTTAAATTTAATAATGAGTCGCCACTAATAAACTATAGAGGATCCATTTTCGCAATGATTGGAGATAATCTGGGTAGCCATCAAGTAGGAGGGTATACAGAAAATTTTAGTACCAGCGATTATTTCTGCAGATATTGCTTTTTTACAAGAAATTCTCTTAACGAAAAAAATATGAAAATTGCGGAATTAAGAAGCCCCGAAAATTATCATATTTGTTTACAAAATTTACCTGCTGATATTGAAAATGCAAACGAAAAGGGTGTAAAATCAAATTCAATTCTAAACACTTTAAATTACTTCCATGTTTGTAATTCAGGCCTTCCGCCATGTCTCGCTCACGATTTGTTCGAAGGCTTTATTCCGTATGATTTAATGCAAGTTTTATTGTATTTAAATCGCTCTGGAACACTAAATTTTGACTCTATGAATATATTTTTAAAATCTCTTCAGCAAAAATTTAAAACTTCATTTTCATTTCCTCAAATTGGGAAAAATATGAATAAAGTTCCTGGAAAAGCTTTCGAAGTTTGGAATATATTAATCCTTCTACCATTATATTTCCGAAATCTGGACATTAATTTTGAAGATTCAGTATGGCTTTTTTTTTGTTCAATGGTTGAAATGTGTCGTCTAATATGTGCTAATGAAATTTCGGTACAACAAACAAATTTGCTTCAAAATTATATTGACATTTATTTTGAGCATAGAAAGTTGTGCTTTCCGAATTTAAAACTCCGACCAAAACACCATTACATATATCATTACCCTGAATTAATACGGAAAATGGGACCATTAAGAGGACTTTGGACTATGGGATTTGAACAAAAACACCAATATTTCAAGCAGATTGCAAAAACAAACAAAAATTTTAAAAATATTACATATTCTCTTGCGAAAAGGCATCAAGAGTATCAAGTATTTATCTCTACAGATCGATACAAGTTGAGTATTATATGCGACGAAGCTATTCGCTTTTCTACCAATATTTATAATGTAAGAGTGCCATCAGAGTACATATTTATAACAAAAAAAATTGAATACTTAAACACCATTTATAAAGAAGGCCAAAGTGTTTTAAGTAAATTGGATGAACAAGCTAACATTGAAATTCTCAAAATTGAAGTAATTTTTGTAAATTTTTGTTATGAGAAAGCTATTTTATATGGTTCAGTTATAAAGTGCTGGTACAACCAATATACACTATTATACGAAAATATTAACACTGATATATATTATACTTCCATTAATTTAGATGATTTACTTTTAAAAAAACCAATATATGTATTACAAAATGAAAATAAACACTTTTATTCGCCACTTAGCTCATTTATATAATATCCTTGCATTAAACTGCATTAAAATTCAACCAATTATAAATGGTAATGAAATTTTAATTTAAGAACTACACGAATATTAACATTATTAATTTTTTGCATCAATATTTTCTTTTATTTATATCTACAGATTTCTACCATTTTTATTTCTACGTTTATGTTGAAATGTCAAAGTTACCATTTCAAGTTTGGAATCTGGACCGATGTATTAAAAAAACTTTTTTATGTTTACCTAATTTAAGTACTGTTATTGAAAATGGTAAATATTTGCTCAAATATTATTTTAACAACATTCAACTCAATCCGAAATAATTATTAAATATTTTGTTTACATTTTTAGCAAATAGATTTGGTATTATTGGTACCAAATTAGTTCTGGAAAATTCCGGATCAGAAATAGTGGAAGACGATGTGCTTGAATATTATGCTGAAAAAAATTTTAAATTTATTTTATTAAATGAAGTTGAAATATGGTCACCGGAAGAGTCAGTCCAGATTTTTTCAGAAAATCCTACATCAATACCAGAATCATCAGTTTCATCAATTTCGAACATTCAGGTGTGTTTACAAATTAACACATAAAATAAAACTAAGACTAAAATTGATTATTTGTAGGAGTTTTCAACTAGTTCACTTCCATCTACTTCTGAAGCATATTATGTTCTGCATGAGAAAGTGAATGTGGCTGAATTAACTGAATCAAGGTCAGCTTGTTCAAGTCCAAATCTAAGTAGCACACTTAGCATGAGCAGCACCGCATTGTCCTCATCGTCCTCAACAAATGCTTCGGCAATCGTATTATTTTCAAATTTTAAAGTTCCATGGGACAAATTACCCAAGGACATAATTGAAAATTTAAATTTAAACCAAAAATTGGAAGGGCGCCTAAGTGCATTTATAAATTATGTAGTTGATGAACTGAGGCGCTTTTCATTTTTCATTCCCATAAAGATATTTCGATCAGTAGCTGAAGATATAGTTCGGAGATACCCTAACTCATTTGAACAGCGTGATGCAGAAAACAAAGTAATATCTTCATTTTCAGAAGCTTTGCTGACAATGATGCGGAATAGAAATAATTATTTAAATCATTCATACAAAAAATTTGAGCCAAAGATTCCAATTAAAAAGAGGAAAGCTGCGAACGCTTTAAGAGATTCTACTCAAAACTGGCAACCAGAAGTAGATTTTGAGTCCTTAAAATCTGTTGATGGTATGTCATTGGAGAATAAGAAGGAATTTTTGATTAATTTATATTTAACAAATCAAGATATGGTACGAGAAAAAGAAACCATTTTATTATATATGAAAGAGTGTTACGCAATCCAACGAAGTTTTTTCAACAATACCGAGAACTTTCCATCAATAATCACTATTCAACAGAACTGGCCTTACATTTTTAATAAAGATTGCCTTTATCAACATTTTGTTGAGTTGACTGGCATAAATAAAGAAAAATTGGAAAAAACATTTGACAAAGAAAAAAAAGCTATTGCTGACTATTTTATAGCAATATACAAAAAACAAAAACGTATTGGGCAACCTCTACAAAATAAAAACACAGAAGAAAATATTTTGAACGCAGTAACAATGTATTTTAAGGAAGACGTTAAAGCTATTTTAAAAAAATTTCCTGTAAGTCATAAAAGTTTTATATTGTGTACACATAATCATTTTTATTTTTTTTTTTAAATTTTTAGATTTGTACAACATTAGAAATGGTGCAAAAGGAAATTGCAATCCCAGGGGTTTGGACTGCAGTTGTAGGTATAGCACACAAAAATATTTTTTTGCTTTAAAATATTAATACCTAGTTTTATTTTTTTAGAGTCTACAAATACGGAAATTTGTTATACATTTATTGAAAGGGTGCTAGTCTGCACCCGAGAAAATATAAAGTTAATCGATGTAATTATACAAAACATAGCTTTTTGCTATTGTTTTAATTTACAATATCCGAAGCAAATGTCCCAGTCATTGGATTTCTTTGCACGGTTTCTGCTAAATCACTATCCGGAAAAACCTAGAGGACCCAAAAAAAATATCCAAAACATGTGCAGAATTAATAATTTTATTTCAAAACTAAATAAAGAAAATATGTAGTTTTCTTTTGTCCTAATATAATCTTGTCCTTACTTTAATTTTTATTTTTTTTTATTTAATCTTTGAACTGTTACTTTTGTTTAATTTAAGTTTTTATGATTTTAATTTAGTCTATTTTTGATTTGTTGAATTGTTAATTTTTGTTTTTGTTTTAATAATGCTTTATATAATTATAGTTAATTTAAGTAAAATAAGTTCTTTAATAAAACAAATGCAATGATGAATATAATCAAAAAAAAGTGTTATTTATTCAATATTTTTATTTACAGATTATTGTTGAATATTCAACAAGATTTTCGTAAATTTTCAAATTTACGTTTAATATTCAACAATTCAATATTTTTACATGTTGATATTTCAACAATTCGAGATAAAATATTCAACATATTTGTATTAATATTTTTTTCTTGATGTTGAAATTTAAACAATAAGGTGTTGAAAATTAAGCTGGACAAATGCTTAAATTTAAACTGACAGTTTAATTTTAAACGCCAAAGTTTAATTTTACTACAATAATTGTAGGTAAACAATTGCCTACATTTATTGTAGTAATATTCAACAAAAATTTCTTAGAGTGTAGGCTATGATTATAAATTTTAAAGTCAAATGCAATTAGAATCTATACTATACATAATGTATATATAATTGAGAGTGCAAACAAATATAAATATCTTAGTGTAATTATGGATGGCCTGAGTTGGAATAAACATATGCCTATACCTATATAAATAATTTATCAAATAAAACCCGGAAAATAGCTGGTATTTTTTGGAAATTAGGTTCGTGTATTCCATAATGCAAAAAAAAATGTATTCTATACAGTCTACATTTCCTAGCAAAATTACTGTAATACTGGTAAATACTGGTAATTTGGGGAATTTAATGAAAGAAATTTAAATTCTATCTATACAGACCATCCAGAACAAAGCAAATAAAATAGAAAACTTTAACAAATCAAGACTTTATACCTAATAAACAGTACATTGAAATATCTATATCTTTAAGTCACAGTAAGAATACAAGTATAAAATTTCAGAAGACAATCAATGATGATAAGGAAGGTCAAAAATACAACACAAGATGGTATACTCATATATCAATTAAGAGCTGTAAAATAATCGGAATTGATTCATAAAATAAAATTTCTAATTTGTCTTTGGAAGGCTTCCGGAATGTTCACTTCAATATGTATCCAATGATAAAAATTAGAATGTTTGTCTTAACATATAAAACGAAGGTGGTCGGTTGTCCAAACTCCAAAATAATAGATATTGAATAATTGTGTTATTGGAATTTATAAAACATTTATACAATAGGATAATTTCTATCAAGTGTAGGTGGTTACATTAGAACATAACACAAATTAAGAAAATTCCGTTATTTAGTATAATAATAATTGCTATTGATTTATCAAATAAAATATTTCTATTTGGTCTGTATAGATGGCCTCCGGAATATTTATTTTGAAGTATAAAATATACGTATATAATATTTCTATAACAGATATGAACTTAATGGATAAATTTATTCTTATTATATCTTTAATAAAACACAGTCTCTAATTAGCAGAATTGAATTTGATATTGCCAATCTCGATTCGACTGATAATGAATTAAAATGTATATACGTTATTCAATCGTCTTTGATTTGATTACAGGTCAATTGATGATTAATTGTCGATTATAATTCATGGTTGATTAAAGTTTAAGGTAATATTATGTGTCTGATGGTATACTTTTTCTAAGCATTAATCTGTTAGTTTTAATTGTGTACCTTAAGTCCAACATTTTATTAAAATTAAAAACAAGAACTTATATATACTTAAGCTATATTATTAGGACCTAAGTATATACTTAAGCATCCTATTTTTCTATATTTATCTATACTTGAATCCACTGAAATGCTCTTTGAGCAATCACTTATTCGCTTAATTTGTATACAAATTGAAATTATTATAAAAAGTATGGCATTAAATATTTGTATGTATATTTTATAGTTGAAGAGAAAGCGAATTAAAAATTAACTTTTAATCTTTTTAAAATATATGTATGTCACTATACATATACATATATTTAATTGGAGCTAATTTCATTTTTAACCTTTATCCCTCATATAAAAATTAAATTAAATTAAAAAACAATTTTTTGTCTAAAATGTCTAAAAAATTTCAATGACAATAAAGAATGTGCTTTAATCAAACTTTTAATTTATATTTTATATAATAAAAACTATTATCTCTCATCCTCATATAAAAATAAAAATAAAATAAAATTTTAAAATAATAAACACATGTATATATAGCTACATAACTAATAAAATTAGAGATGATTAATTTTACGAGACTTACCTACCTTTTTAATTAAAAACAAAAAGGTTTCAATTGGTTTCGCATTAAAATATCCAATAAATAAAAGTGTTATTTATTTTTGTATAATATATAAATATTCGTGTTGAGGCCTAAAGCTTAATAAATTTTTAAGTATAAGTACTAAAAAAACGGGTTAAGTCATAAACAGTAACTATATATGGACTTGTGCCGATTAAATACCCTAAGTATTTCTAAATAATTACATTGATTTGAAAATCAAAGTTACTGAAATCTAAAATTAATTTATAATTTTCCATATTACCAAAATAATACCCATACATATGATTCCACTTTGTAGATTTAATAGGTACACTCTGGTACAGGTAGAGGTACGTAAAAAAACACTTCAAATCCTGGTGCATAGTAAAACAAAAATCGCTTCTGTTGCGAAAATTGATGTCGTAAGCAGTTCTAAGTGTAAAATAAAAACAATAAAATAATCAACTATACTTTGTGATAAGTATTTTAGTTGATTACGAACAACAATAATATCAAAAAATACATTTACTTATACATATATATATATATATATATATATATTTTAATCTAAGCAATTTAACGAAATCATTCGGACCAAAGTCGTCTTTAGAATTTTTTCTCACCTGTGCTAAAAACTATAATGCTCCCTAAAAAAACACTGTTTTGCAAAAATATATTATTTTTATTAATAATATTATACGTATATAATGTTACATTCACATATATTAATTATTGCAATAAATCAACAAATCAATAGGTTGATAATAAACAAAAGATTATGAAAAATAATATTGCATTAAATTAACATTAGCTCACAAAAATTCAATAGGCTAATGTTTTTTTTTTTTCAAATAAAAACAACTAATCAAACATAACATTAAATAAAATTATTAAAATAAAAAAATTAAATTATTAAAATAATAATAATAATGAAAAAATAAAGGTTTTATTATAATTTTCTTCCTAGATTTCTATCTCGCAAAACTATCAATTATTTCCTCACAGTCAGTATTTGCAAAAAAAAATCAGACTCCATGCGGCTAGTATACTTAAATTATTAAATTTTTGTTGTCCGAAGGAAGAACGAAGATGATTTTTTAATCTTTTAAGAAGCGAAAACGATCTTTCGCCTGAACAGTTAGTTAATCCTACACTCTAAAAAATGAAGGTTGAATTGTGTAAATTTACAATGATAATAAGAATAATTTTCAATGCGAATTTACAGGCAAAATGTAAAAATAAACTAATATCTGTGCAAAACTAAAAAAAATCGTTCAAAAGAGTAATTTTACGCATTTTATGTATTATTTACATCGAGAAGAGTAAATTTACGTAAAATATTACACATATGTGTTTAAACTCGCAAAAAAAATGTAACTTTCCATTACGAGTTTAATATTTAATTGATTATAAATATAAACCCAAATTTGTTTTTCTTTTTTTTTTAGCAGGCTTGTTAAAGCGTGCTGATGTGAAATCATCATTTGTCAATAGAAAGTCATCTTATTAAGTTGTGTTTGATTGTGTTAAGTAAAAATTAAATTAATTATAAGTTCAAAAATTATTAATAATTAATATTTATAAATATATAATATAATAACGGCGATAGAACGATTAAGAAAACCTTTTTAGCATTGCCTGCCATTGATGAGCTGCTGGAGAAAGGTGAATTTAAATTTGTAATATATATAACATATAAGTATATATATAATTGAGCTCTAAATTTAAAAAGATAAATTTATGAAGAAAATTAGTATTGATTAATAGTTTCCTTTCCAGTTTGAAGCAACTCTGGATGATGTTGCAAATGTATGCCCGATAACTTCTTCTTGAATTGCAATGTTAAGTAAGAAAACTTATAAAAAACAAAATCAAAATTTTGCTACTTAAAATACCTTTTTCAGGAACATCAATGGAGAATCAGCTTACTATCAGTAAGTTATAGTAGGAAAATTTTAAAACGAAGATTTTTTAAATTTATTATCATTGTCAACAAAACATCAAAACATCAAAAATTTATGAAAAATTAACACTTTAATAAACAAATTAAATAAGGACGAAAAAGAATAAATTATGTTTTAGCATTATTTTTATAAGTTTAAATAAAAATTTAAAATGTAACAAAAAAATTTTATTTGTTTAATTTATAACAATTTGCTGTAATTTTGCAATTAGCTTTATAAAAAATTGTGTAAATTTACATCATTCTGCTCAAAATTCTACGAAAATTAAACATTTTACTGTAAATTTACACCACGTAGTATGAAATTCTGCCTAAAAATTAAATATTTATACTGCAAATTTACTCTTTTTTAATGCAATTTATTTTACATCGTAATGTGTAATTGTTTCAAATTACACTTAGAGAGTAATTTTACCATGATAATCGATGGCAATAGAATACCATCGATTATCGAGGTAAATTTACAACGAAAACTTTTTAGAGTGTATACTCAAAAATATTCTTAGTGCAATTTCTATGTTTGGAAAAGTGGATTCGATATTGAAATCAATTATAGTTTTTAATAAAATTTGCAATTGTAAATTTTGAATATCAGTATGGACAGTAATAGAGGCATTCTTCAATTAAACTGTTGTCTAGATCATGCGTGTATATTTCACGTAATTGAGAAGCCTTTTCTCTGATTTCTGTGTCTTCTAAATTTTTTAAATCGAATAAAAATCCGTGCTTAGCACATTTAACACTATGTAGAAGACGGCGTTGATTCGGACTTCTATAACACATTTTTATTTATTGAAATTGTTAATAAATAATTATTGTTTTAAAGATGCTTGTTATACAAATAAAATTAAGTATTATCAACACTTAAAACTGGCATTAGGAATACTTTTACAAAATTTATAAACTATTTAAATTTAACAATGAAATTATTGATTATACTTCAAGGCATAACACCATGCCAAATGTTGATTTCAATTTATATTAAAATTTAATTTTTTTATTTTATTTAATTTATATTAAAATTTTAATTATCGCTTAAAGTAAAAATGATAAATAAGATCAATTAAATAATTTAAAATATTTCCAAATTGCTACTTTATTTTCAAAATAGGTACCTATGGTATCTATATTCTATATAGATACTAAATTATGGTCACTCAATCAACTATATATATATATTAATATTCGTTAAAGGTTGAGGAATATTTTAAATATATCTACAGATGATAAAATAATATGCATATCATATCAATGGCTTAGAACACACTTATGGTAAGTCGCAAATTAATAATTTTGCAGGGCAACGTTTGTTTCGTCAAATTTTTTTATGCTTAAATGATTTTTTTTTTTTAATTTTTTTATTTTCTGTAACAGATTTTGTATTTTCATATATATGTACTTTTTTCCATTCAAATTCAACATTTTTTCAAACTATACCAGCGCTATCAAAAATCTGCGAAAAACTGATCGTAAGAAGAGACGCCGGCGTCCTATCATTGAAGTGAATAAGATTATCACATCGGCAGTATATAAGCCAGGCATTTCACAAAGTTTGGCACAAAAGGTTTATTTTATAAGTTAAATCTATACATCGCCGGGTGAGTTCTTAAGTGTCCAATATCATACATTAAGCACTTTTTGATTTTTTGATTGATCTAAACTAAACTTGACGCGCTCTTTCTAAATTTTTAATCAGTTTTGTTCTATCTATAATAGTTTTTGAGATACCTATTTAATTTTGCTTTTGTTCAATATCATAGAAAGTGAGTTTTTTTTTTACATTTATAGTGCTTAAGTGTCCAATCTGCAATTAATATGATATTGGACAAAAAATGTCGAAAAATATTTTACTCTTGAGTAAGTTATTAAAATTATGTGCTTAAGTGTTCTATTTCAAATGAAGTTTTTGTATAGATCAAGGTAAAGGTTTGTTTTTCTTGAGAGAGTTTTATCAGTGTGAATGCGAATGAGAATAATCGGAGAGCAGTGCTGTCGAAGTATTTGTACTGCAATCTTAGCAGCTGTATTCCGTACTGTGCAACCTCACTCTAAATATGAAGGAAGTACTGCAATATGTACTTAATTAAATAATTTTTTTAAATTATTAATTTTATTTTATTTTTTGTATACTAAATGTTTAGTTATTTTGTGTAAATTTTTTTATTACACAATAGGTAAAATAAGACAAATTTCTAGCTTTAATTCAACTAACAATAATTTTGATTGTTATTTTGATTGGTATATTTAAAATTTGAATTTAAAAAAAAATGGTATAAATGAAGAAAATATGATAGGCTTCGCTGCTAATAATACGTCTGTCATGATGGGAGCTAAAAGTGCAGTTAAAGCATTTTATTAAAAAGCATAATCCTAATTTTTATTCTATGGGAAGTATTTGTTACTCAATCAATTTGTGTTCTGTTGCTGCTTCAAAAAAACTGCCGATTAATTTAGAAAAACTGGTTCGAAATATTTATTACTTTTTTTCTCAAAGTCCGAAACGCCAAGTAGAATTCCGTGAGCTTCAAGAAAATTTTGATACCAAACCTGTGAAAATTCTGAGATTGGCTGAAGCTTGTTGGCTTTCCTTAGAACAAATAATAACAAGAATACTATCTCAATGGAATAAACTACTTTAGGTTTATTTTTTATAATTTATTTAATAATTTTTGTAACTTTGTCATAACATAAAGCAAGAAAGACTGTTTAGTTTTATTTTTTATGATTTATAATTTTTTTTATACACATTGTGATTTGTTTTTTAGTTTTAGCGCTTTAGTTTATACTGTTTTGTTTTATTTTTATATTATTTAATTAAATGTGTTTGAATGAATAAAATAATGTTTCTCCTTAATGTTGAAAGTCTTTGTTAGTTTTATTTTTTGTTCCCAAAACTTGAGAAAAATGTTTAGTTTAAGTTCTTAAGTGTCCAAAATATCAAATGAAGTTTTATTAACTGTGTTATTTCTCCATAAGATATCGGACATAGAAAAAAATTTTTTTTTCAAAATATTTTTCACCCATACGGTTTTGTCGAATATACATTTGGGCTATTTTATCAAATTTCGAATATCAACAGAAATATATAATTTTTTTAAGAAATCTAAACATAGTATTTCAAAGCTAACAAATTACAGATTCTGTCACAAAAAGTTTGATTTTCTATATCCTTAAAAAAATATGTAAAAATTGCTTTGAAACTTAAAATGCGTTTTTTTCCCATTTCATTTTTCGGTATATTGGACACTTAAGAACTCACCCGGCGACATGTCTATCACACCAATATTATGAATTACTCAAAAGCTATACTGAGGATTGTTATTACTTCGTCAAGCAACAAATTGTTACTTTAAATTTTCATAAAATCAACTCAGGTGTACCTCAGGGAAGTGTTCTCGGGCCAACTCTTTATTTGTTGTACACTGCTGACTACTAAATTTTGGAACGATAGTAAGAATGAGTGAGAATAAAATAAACCTTAATTTAGTCTTGCTAAATATAGTACCGGGTTCCAATTTGCCAAATTTACACGGTCAACTATAACCAAAAAAAAAAAAATAATAAAAGAAAAAGACAACACAATATGGTTTAAGCGAAATTAAAAATAAACAGAAAATATTCAAATGATCGATTGGTTGAAATTTTTTAAACTGATTTTAAATTTGAATGTTAATTAAGTCCCAGTTACAAAAAAAAAATGTTATATAACAAAAAGGCGGTTTATTTTGAATTAATAAAGAAAAAAAAAAAAAAAAACAAAGGCTACACTGAACCAAAAAGGTACGTAACTACAATAAAAAAATTCGTTGAGACAATTAAAAATTTATTAATATTTGTCCGATGAACTTGTTCATTGAGCCAATGAATAGCTATTTATTAATTTAATAACCTCGTCGTTAATACAATGAACAATTATTAAATGTGTTTATTAAAATAAATTTTTGTTTTAATAAACATGTTTGTTGAAATAATAAAATATTTCATTGAAAATTTCATTTTGTCGGCATTTTGTCGGTTCCCACGTCTTCCACTTCTATCCTTTATTTGGTCGTTGTCCCCACTTTCTGAACTCTCCTCTTACTTCCCTTCCCACTCTCAGCCACTTATCACTTCTTTAAATAAAAATACAATGTTTTTTACTTTTTGTATATTTTTATTTTAATTATTTGGATTTTATTTTTTTAAACAATTTTTATTTTATAATAAATTTTTGTTGATAACTTATTTTCTTTTGTATCTCTTAGATAAAATTAGTTTTAAATTTTCATTAGTTTTAAATATGAAATGATTAAATATGTTTTTTCATTTTTTAAATTATATTCTTAAGTAGTTTATAACATTTTATTTAATTATTATTTTCTTTACTTGTTATATTATTTATTTTGGATTTTTCGTTTGTATCTCACAATAAATTTACTTCTTAATTATTGTAAATAATTTTTTTTATGTGGCGTTTAACACTATTTTTTAAATAAAAAATGTCACTAACTATTCTCTTTTTTGTACATTTGTATTTAATTTTAATTTGTTATATTTTATTTTGGAATTTGATTTAAGTTTTGTGTATGATAGAACCATCTAATTATTGTAAGTTTTTTTGTATTAATTTTTATATAGTTTTTTTGTAATTTTCCTTCCTTATGTATATTTAAGACTCTATTGGAATTGACCGGAAAGAAAATAAAGAATTTAAAATTACGCTAATTTATAAGATCTTACAATTATAAATTCTTTTTTACACTGAAAAATTCTGTTTAAATACGAGTACATAAATTACAAATAACACGCGTCGTGTCATTAAGTAAACAAAAAAATTGATGTATAAAGAAGAAAATTTGATTCAATATTCGCATGTCGTTCTGCTAAATTACAAAGCCAAGAAAAAAAAACCCGTCATCAGATCCAATGAATTACATTTTACATCTTAAGTCCCATCATAGTTCTTCTTTTATTTTTTTTTATATATTTATTCATAATCTCTCATATATGAACTATATTAGAGCTCGTTTTGAGTATTAATTAATACAATTTATTATAGGTTTATAGGTACATATCTAAAAATAATCAAAGTAAAAATCCAAAAAAATGTCGAGATAATAAATTAAATGCATACAGAGGTATGAAGCGAGTTCTAAAATTATCTCTCATTCCAACTCAATAGACGTTATAATATTCAATTCATTAAATTTAGTAATAATTTGGGTTTTATTAAAAACGTTTAATTACATTGCTTTAGCTTGCCTCAAATTTCTATTATAATACATTTCATACCATCAGTATTATCGTTGGTTTCGATACCAGTACAATATCTTTTATTTTTTTAATCATGGCCTAAAACCATTTAGTGGCATTCTTAAACCATTTCGAAGTTCGAGTCAGTTTAGAAACAACCGCCATTGATTCTAAAATGTTAAATTTTTTAAAGCAAGCCCACAAGCCTTACGTATTTTTTGACGAAGTTTATTTATGAAAACTTTGATATCAAAATCTTAAAATAAATTCAAAAATTAAATTTTCTTTTTTAAATCTGAAACTTTTTTTTAAGTTTCATTCATATGCAATTTTTTTTACAACTTTCAATTCAATTTTAATCCTCTGCCAAAAATAATCCTAATATAACCCATTTTATATACGTATTAGACACAATGTGTAAATCAAAAGTATAAGCTATTAACTTATTTGAAGTTTTCAAGAGCAGGGTAAACAAATAATATATTCTAAGCTGTCTGTAAATATTAACTATGTAAATGCTAACTAACTAACCCTCTTTTTCTTGATATAGGTACCTATATTCAATTATATAATTTTGTGTATTTCTCGACTATAGGTAGATACCTACCCCTTTTTGTTTTTTTATGATCTTTTGAATGCGTCTTTACTTCTGCGAAGGCAGTTAGGCTGTTTATACCGTTATTTTGGCTGAAACAAAACAGTTGTTACGAAACATTACGCCAGTTAAAAACAATTGGCGTGTTGAATAAATGATACTAGATTTTTTACTTATATATACCTACATATATATTACTTCCATATAGGTACATACCTACCTAATTAGTTTGCTAATAAAATTAATTTTAAGGTCTCATTCAAATTCAGATATAGAGAAATTCAGACATCTAAAAATTCGCAAGAACATTTCCAGTAAATACAGATTACATTGTGACTTTACAAGTGGTAAAAACAGTCAATGGGATCAAAAATGAACCTAACTAGGTATACTAAATTTTAATTGTTCTACAGTTCTTATAAATAACCATTTCGCAAGCTTCATACATTTATATTTTTTGTTCAATATATCATACATTTTTTTTAACCTAATGGTATATCACAATGGACCTTTGACTGGTCTAAGTGTGTCGGCATACTGTCGTAATTCACTAGTATAGGTACCTATAATGGTAGTATATAGAATATTAGAAAAATGCAATTTTACAATATGTTCACAAGCACGTGTTCAAGCCCCCTGGGTAGAACTCTTGTTAACATTGTCGTGTCTCGTCAAATTCAACTATTCCTATATATATATATCGTCATAGTCTAACATCAATACTAGTTGATAGTATACCCCAACGACACTAAGTAGAATAGCATTGGCAATAATAAGATAATCAAATGCACTTTGTCACAAAAATTTTAATAATTACATGAAAATGAAGCATAACCTCATAACAACAAGAACAAACATAATTTCAAAATTTATATCACCGTAAATAAACCGGTAAGTAGTTGCATAAATTTAATTAAAAAAAAAAAATCTTACCGTTTCCTTTAATAAAAAAATGCAGTTATAAAAATTGTATCCAAAGTTTTTATATAACACTGGCACTGTTTTTAATATTTTTTTTTTATATTCTTCTTCGATTTTCTGCCGTACACCTAAGTAGGTACCTTACCCAACATATGCATACATATATGTATTTCCTTATTTGTTTTTATTTATTTATTTTTTTCTTTCATTATTATTTTAAATTAATAGACATTATTTTGAATTAAGCTATACAATAAAAAAACTTTAGCTTCATTTCTTTATTTAAAAATTTGAATTCTTTAATTAAAAATTTAAAACATTATAAAATTTAATTTTTAATTTATAAAATTTAAATTTCTTATTTATTATTCTTTCTACCTGCATATTTGTTTTGAATTCATTTTAAATTTCACAAATTATATTTTATATAAATAATTTTATTAATTTTCATTTCATATGTAGGTATAAACTTTATTTAATATTATTAAAAAATTTCTTATTTAATATTTTTTATAAAAACAAAAAACAAAAAAAAATTCTTTTAAATTCACCTTGACTCTTTACCACTAAAATAGCAACTAAATTTAAAACCCAGATACATTTTTCTACATAACGATCATTTAACTTCACAATAGTTTACTAACTTACACACTATCCCGTTCTGAACAATATACACTATATTATAAAACTCACAGATTAAAAATACACTAACACTATCATACACATATCACATCAATAATAATAATCAACATCATCATCATTAAATTACAATCCATCCAAATATTCGATTCGAATATTCGAATTATAAAATTATACCGTTTCAAAACGGTTGCGGTTTTAGGGTACACTAAAACCTTATCAAAAACGAACATAATATTTTTATTATGTTGAAAGCAGAAAAAACAAAACAAAATTCATCAAAAAAAATGATTTATTTATTATACATGTGTGCGTATTTATCATCTATCTTTTTTCCAAAATAAACAAAAACACATTCAAAAAAATAAAAAGGCGTAACGAAAATATTTTCTTTTTAACTAACTTTTTTAATCCCAAAAGTGTTAACTCCTTTCTCTTTAAATACTGTATCCGCTCAATGCTTATTATATTTTTTCACTCACTAACACTTATATAATTTCAATATTTTTCAAAAGGTACAATTTTTATATGCTTACGTATAACTTCGTTTATTTTTAATTAAAAAAAATATACGGTAAAATTTTCAATAGTAAAATGGCTAACTAGTTCACCAACCAGAAAGAAGCATGTCTGGCACGTACCAAATCGATTGTGAAAACGTTTTTGTTTTTTTTTTTATGCTATTTTTGTTTTTATATAGTTTTGTTTTGTTAATATGACACTTTTTGAATGCCAAAATAAATACTGTGCATGTGTGTTTGTATATAAGAAGATCACAACGCAATAAGAAAATTTATCAGAATATAAAAAGAATAACAAAACAAAAAAAACAACAAATGTTGTTTTTTCTGTTTTTAAACAGCTTTTCTAGAGAGTAAACGGTTTTACGATACACGTATTAAAAAAGTTAACAAACAAAATAAAACAAGTAAGTAAAGTATAAAAGTAAGTAGGTAGGTGTTCATAATATGAAATGGAACGAAACATTTTACAGTATTTTTTTTACAGAAGAAAAAAAAAATTTCTGTTGAATTGAAATATTTTGTAAGTGTGAGTGCATTTTATGTAAAAAAATTTTGAAGGCTTGGTTACGGCTATTATTAGAATAATGGCGGAAAAATATTAGAAAAAATAAGATTATAAGAAATAATAAAACATGGAAAAGTTTTAAAGAAATAAATTATAGGTAATAAAAAGAAAATAATTAAATTATTATGATATAATTTAGTTTATATAATTGGAAATTAATATTGATTTGATATAGTACAAATAAAGTATACAAATAAAATGTTAATTAATAATAAATAAATATTATTAATTCAATTACTTAAAGAATTAAAAATTGGAAATTAATTTAAAAAAAAAATAAATTGATATTTAAGAAAATAAATTAATTCTAAATCTACATTTAATTTAATTAATTGTGTAATTGATATTGATATAATAATATTAATTAATTTTCAATTATCAATATCCTCTTTAGAGCGTAAATATTTCAAAACATGATTGAATGTTATTATTTATCTATTATTTTATTATTAATTATTTTTTATTTATTAATTGATTTATTTACTATTTAGATTTTGACTTGTGATATAACTTTGATTGAAGTTTGCTTGTGATTGCAATAGAAATATTTTTTTGTTTGAAATAGGTAGGTAGGTATGTACCTAATTAAAACGAGATAATGGAATTTTTATAATTGATTTATGTAAATTTTGCAGTTCTGCTATATAAGCACAGAATGAGACTATAGTCTAGTTACAAAACTTCAAAGTGTTATATTTAGTATAGCGTGGCCAATAAATTTTTGAAACACAAAAAAAAAATCTATATTTAAGGAAATAGGTATTCAGATTTTTTCTAGAAACTGATGCTATCGCACAGTCATATCAAACGTCTGAAAAATCTGCTAAGTCTGCTACTAAAAAAAGCTCGTTAAAATTGATTGTGTAATATATATTACCTATCTCCAGCAAGGCATTATTAAATGTGGTGGTGTTTATAGAACGTTAATAAAGTTAATAAAAAAAAAATGTAAGTAAAATAAAGTAAAGTGAATGAACATTTTCATATACGAAGTTCCTAGAACTGTAAAAGCCGTAAAAATTCTACTGCATTTGCTTCAACAAAAATTCTATAGCGTCAATCGAAAGTTGGTATAATAAGAACCAACATACATAGTAACTGCAACTGAATAGTATTTTCGGCAACCTCATCCGAAATCAGCGCAGATATATGTACCGCTACATGCTGTTAGTAGAGAAGTGAAAATCATAACTATATACCTACCTAATTATATTTGTTATAAAATTATACAATATACCTAATACACAATACTCTAAAAAAATTCCAAACTAGTAAAGTAACAAAAATAAAAAACAAAAGTTAAGGTAGTTAAGATTTTTTTTAGATTTATTTTATTATGACCGAAATTTTGATCATAGTTGAACAATCAGTAGAATGAAATGCCCCGCTATATCTATACTATTGATAGATTTTAAGAAAGCATTCGACACAGTCAAGAGATGCGCAATATGGAGAACACTTACAAAGAAGGGAGTTCCTGAAAAAATCATCAACATCATCAAAGCGATGTATGAAGATGCAGAGACAACAGTTCAACTCAGAGGTAAGATCAGTGATCCATTCTACACCAATATAGGAGTTAGACAAGGATGTCCACTATCTCCACTTCTCTTCAACACAATACTAGACGACATTCTAAGAGAAGTTTGCACTGGAATAAACGGAATAGAATGGGATCTCTTCGGAAACTTAGAAGACTTAGATTACGCAGATGATGTATGCCTCATATCAAAAAATCAAAGGGACCTACAGAACAAAATCAACAGATTACAGGAAGAAGCAAAGAAATCGGGACTAGAATTAAATATCGAGAAAACCAAAGCAATGAGGACAAACAATAGTTATAGTGAGCCAATAACAGTGAGTGGACAACAGATAGAATACGTAGAAGAATTCAACTACCTGGGGAGCATTATAACATCAAGAGGAGGTGCAACAGAAGATGTCAACAGCCGTATAAATAAGGCAAGAAGAACATTTGAGAGCCTAATGAAGATATGGCGGAGCAACCAAATATCGAGAACAACAAAGCTAACAATATTCAGAGCATGTGTTAAGTTAACATTAATATATGGCAGTGAAACATGGCTCACTTCGGTCAGAATCAAACAGACACTACAAGTATTCATCAACAAGTGCTTGAGAATTATATGCAGAATATTCTGGCCGGCAAGAATTAGCAACGAGGATTTATGGATGATAACTGGAGAAGAACCGATCAACAGACAGATAAATGGGAAAAAATGGAAATGGATAGGTCATACACTAAGGAAATCAGAAAGTGATATAGCAAGAAGAGTTCTATAGTGGAATCCACAAGAACAAAGGAGACCCGGCAGACCATACAACACATGGAGACGCACAATTGATCAAGAATTAACAATCAACAATTATACCTGGGACGATATTAAGGTAGCAGTACTCAACAGAGAGGAATGGAGGTTCACTATTGAAGCCCTATGCTCCCACGCGAAGTAATAGGAGAAAAAAAAAATGACCGAAATTTTGATGTACCATATTTAATTAATAATGATGAGTACCTACTACTGAACTTTCTGCATCAGTAGAGAATTTTTTTTTTTTTTTCAAATATTTTCTATGACTTTTTTATTTACAAAATTTCGTTCGTTATCTCAAATCCAATTTGGCGAATATTCGTTCGTTTTTATGTGCTCCGAATTTCAAATTTGTTAGAACAGACATGACTTTTACCACAACATAGCAAAAAAAAAAAATTCAACAGCTTTAAATTGCATGTTTCTTGTCCTATTACGATATCAGTTGAACTCTTAAAAACATGAAATAATATGGAACTTGAGAAATATTTCAAACAGTCCACCCGATTTGTATCAAAGTTTATGATTTGTTGGAATTATACCTATCTTCCATTTTCCACATCAATAAATATTAGGTATATTAAATTTCAGGCTAAAAATAATCGAATATCATATGCTTTTACGCCTCACCATCGATTGTTATATACCTAGTTCGATCTTTATCGTTTCGAAATAAAATTAAGTTCAACAACGCAGTCTGAAAACAGTGGATACAAAACAATCACTTTTAAGCAAGTAGATGCATATGGTGCAATGTGACCTACTAGAAACTAACTTATTGATGTGACAACCTCTATGAAAATGTGTCTCATCAAAGACGAAAATTTACTATATAAATTACAGTAAAGAATAATATTTATGTCAAAATTCAAAAAAACAGTATAGTATGCCTACCTATGATTGGTCCTTTCTTCTTTCACATGCGGCAATCCTATTCGGATTGATCTGCATCACCCAAAATATTTATGCACCCAACTACAAATTCGGGTCAATAATTATGCGTATACTTTAAGTTAGTTAGTTCTCAACAATGAAGTGCTTGTATATCCCCGTCACATTATAATCTTTAGACTATATACCTACCTATAATCTATTTATGTAGGTACATCCTTTTGAATGTGTTTAGAAATTTGTATCATAATTTTAATTTAGAATAGTGACTAGTATACCTGCACGCCTGCACCGATATATCGCTAATTCTTCATTCTGTATTCATTCTGTCAATTTATTGCCGAATTTAAATTTCAATTTAATTAATAATATCTTTGCAAGAATATCCCTTTCAATATTGTTTTGTATTGTAGAATTTCATATCATAGTACAGTACCTACATAGGTAGGTGTACTCAATTTTACATCAAATTTATATAAATTTTAGTACCTATACCAAGCAGGTCTGATTAATATAATTAAATATTTCTATTATGTATCTAATAAGTAGGTAATGGTATAGGTATAAAATATTATATTATGCTAGGCGGAGGCGCACAGATGCAATTTTTGGTTTTGCAACTGTTTGATTGTACCTTTATTAGTTCATATAAAATGGCGCACACATGCAATCGGTTTCAAAAATTGAATGTCTGTGTCTGGTCTTTACTGCATTTTCTTCACCTTCATAATAATAAGTTAAATATAGGTAATTAGGTATACCTACAAACAAATCAACAAAATGAAATAAAATAAAATCGTGCACCCCAATTATAAAACACAGTCTTAAGCCATAGACCCTCTAATCTCAATTTCAAACTTAAAAATCATCTCATATTAGGTATTCTCATCAAAAACAAAACTTGAATAAAATTTCAATTACAAATTACACCAATTCCCAATTCTCTATTTAATTTTTTAATTTATATGATCGTAAATATGTAATAATAAAAATTTATAAAATACCTACATTTTATATTTTTGTCTATTTCATTCAAATTCAGAATAAAAAATTTTAATTTAACATTAACATAACAGAACTGTTAGCTTTTAACTGTTATATTAATTTTGTATTTGCTTTGCTTTAATTTTTAAAATAAATTATGTTTCATTCTCATTGTGTTTCTATAGCAATTCACAGTGAGAAAGAGAGTTGTGAAAATAACAATAATAACTGTACTGTTTTGCTGCGGTGAATTTTCTTTACAGAATAAAAAAGTAGGCGTTAACAAAAACATATATGGATGCACACATCTTTACTTATTTTTTAACTGAAATTCTTTAAGCAAACACACACATGTAAGAAATTAATTCATATTCAATATATTTCATTACATTGTATTATTATTTTGTTTTCTTTTTCTAATACCGCAGAATTGTATTATGTTGTGTTTATGTACCTAAAACATTTAAAATGATTACACTAAATATATTTATATTATATTTAATATCTATATTAATACGTATATGCTATATATTTGATATTACTTTCGTTCTGGAAATTAAACTACTACGGTTACAATTGTTACAACAAAAAAAAAAAAAACAGAACAAAATTGTTAAATCTTCTATGAAGTAAATAATATAAAATTTCAAAAATAAATAGGTTATATACAACAAGGATCAAAATAAAGTTTTGCATGTATTTTCGTAACTGTTTTCATTGAATTTATAAATATATGTATTGGGTAGTAACGGTGTAAGGCAAGTTGTGCAATATTATTTTTGTTTATTTTTCTTATTTTTCTATTTATTTCTGTTTTAGCAGGCGTAACGATAACGGTTGCGGAAATTTTCGTTCCACAACGACCAATCGTAACGGCACGCGACACTATTTTATATTTATATGTATATTTTAACTGATGATGCTCCTTTATTTTGGTGTTATATTTACATATAGTTAGGTAGGTATATATTTATTTGTTTTAAAGAAATAATGTTTTGTAGTAGTACCAGTAGTAGGTTAGGTTTATATAAACAAAGTGTTTAAAAAAAAAAAGTAATTTGGGTTATCGTTAAAACGGTATAACAATATGGTTATTTTTTTATTTAGCGCAAGGATATATTTACTTAGGTATATATGTGTACATACAAAATTCAATTAAATTTATTTAATACACAATTTTGCTACTTAATTATAAATATAATCAAGATAGGTATAAGGATCTAAAAAGGATTTTTTTTATAAATTTTTGTATTTTTTTACAATTAAACTTTTATATTTCTACATATACCTTTACACCTGAAAATACAAAATAAATTTGCCTTTCGATATAGGTATATATATGATTACATATTTTCATCAAATATATTTCAATTATAAAGGGTGATACTTGGTATTCTAATATAAAACAAAGAATAAAATAATTTTTAATAGTTTTAGGTAAGTGCGTGTTTGAAGGAGAAAATATAAAGGATTTTATCTTTTTTAGTTAATTGTTTATATCAGATTAATTTTCAGGATAATGAATATATGTATATGTATATAGGTGTACAAAAAAAATTTTAAAAAAAATTTTAACAGAAAATTACTTAATAAATGTTAGATATAATAATATGTATAGTAGGTCTAGGTGTACGTAATTACATTTTATAAAATATAAAAATCGATTTACATTATAAGATAAACTGTTAACAATGTGACGATTTTAACAAAATTATATAATTAATTTTTTTTTTATAGAAAAATTTATTCTTTAAACGTTAGAGTAAATGTAATTTCAGCAATTTAACATAATTAACCTTTCAAAAATTTTTTTTGGTTTTTAAGATTAAAATTTCATTATTTTTAATTAATTTATTTTAATTGTGGTTGTATAGGTATTTAATCCTTTTTATACCTTTTATTAAACATTTTATATTGTAAATTAACAATCTAAAAGATTTGAAATCATACTTACCTATAATTGATATATTTTTTATTTAATACATTACAACGTCATTCATTTAAGACATATTACAAAACAAAAATAATTATCTATAATTAAATTAATTGAAATCTGGTCACTTCTAAATCTGGACTCTTATATTTTGCACTGAATATATTAAAATTTATATTAAAATATCATCCATGTTATACATTTATATGATAGTTAAACAGGGCGAATTACAGAATGCAAATTAAATATACCTATCTAATGTTCTTGAATGAATAAAGAATTAGAAAGTAGGTAGCATGATGGCAATAAAAATTCGTTTCGTTTTGTAAATTGAGATATACTTTACTGCTATGTAGTAAGTTAAGTATAGAAATACTGAATTCTGCCGATCTATTCTAATTATTCTTATGATACAGAGCCAGATATGCAAAACAAAACTATAGCCAGAAGAAATATGTGGTTATTAAAGATATGTAAAATGTTTTGGGCAATCTATATAGTGTTAAGCTTCGGTTAATCAAAAATGTAACGAAAGAGAGAAGATATTTTTTATGATATACATTATATATATACATCGATATAGAGATAATGAATTTTGTCAGATACATAAAGAACTTACTTTAAGTTCAACAGAGGAAACAGAGTAACAGACAGAGGATTGTTTAGATTTTAGAATAATAATTTAATAATTTAATTTTTAAAACCTCCGACATATCCAACAGTTTGGATTATATTCGAAGAAAAATTATATCGTGTACAGTATACTATATCTATATAGGGTTTTCGTATGAATCGTTGAACTACAAAAACTATGATTGTATATACATATGTTGCGGTTAAAGTAATAAATTGCTTATTATTAATAATAACCGGTCATTATTAATAATAACCAAATAGAAAAGTTAAAGTGATTCATTTGGATAGAATTTATTTAATTTTATCACATAAACCGATAATATTATTAATAATTCCCATATACAAAACAAATGTAATAAATATGATAAATAATTTTTTTAATTTTTTTTGGATAGTACAACAGTCCGGAAATCGGGACCACATGCATTAAAATTTATATTTTTTTTTGTCATCAGTACAATGGCTTGTAAATTTGATGAGGACAATAGGTCCGGGGTCTCAGGAATTGGAACTAAAACTCTGTATCACATGTTTAAATTGTATTTTTCTGAAAAAAGGTTAATAAATTTTTAAATATTTTTTGGATAGATCCGACGGTCCAGAAGTCGAGACCAACGACTTAAATATTTCAAAAAGATGTTATATTTCTCTCAAAGCTTGCCGTCTGCGAAAAAAGGTTTCAATAAATAAGTAGCGATGTTTTGAAAATCAATAAATTCAAATGTAGGTGTTCAAGTATTTCAAGAGTGTAATTGTAAATTCGGTTGTAATTCAAATCACTGCAAAGGTAAAAAGTCAAATATCAAGTGTATAATTCCAAATGTCATAAAAGTTCTTCCTGTAAAAATAAATAAATTAATTTCGTAGATCATTTAATTAAATTAATCATTTATATTCAATCACAAAAATATGTAATTTCTGTTTGTTTTTATCACAATTTTAATACCAAATAAAAGAAATAGTTTTAATTTACCAATTCATACAGGTAATTATTAATAAATACCCGTAAATGTATAATAAATTCTACTTATTTATCACATTTACCAAAACACTAGGTTATTATTAATAATGATCGGTTATTATTAATAATTACCGGATTTATCACATTTACCGTAACATATATACCAGCAGTGTGTAAAATGTAAGAAATTGTATTGTATAAAGTGTATATTATTGAAAATTAAATTAATATTATTGAATTAAAAAAAAAATCAGAAATGGATCTTAGAGTAGGTATAGCAAATCGTTTAGGGTGTGTGTCTAATGAAAAACTAATTCTACTAATCTATTTCTATAATTCGCTAGACATGAAATGGACAATTCTTTGATAAATTTTCATTTTTGATTTATATCTTTATCAACTAGAATTGAACTGTCAAACATTTCAAGTTGGCTAATTCCAAAACTCAAACCAGGGAAATTTAAAATTAGTCAATTATATAATGAAAATTCTAAATTATATATAAATTATTGTAGAATTGATTATTATAATTCATTCATCATTATAATTCATAGATCATTACTCATTAGGCCACACACCTACACCTTACGTATACAAAAATGATATCAACAAAATCAATTTCTATATGGGATGATGTAAAGTCATTTATCTACGTTAATTTGATAAACATACAAAATATATATGTATGTTACTTTTGCTATTTATGTAGGTACTACTTTCCTATTCAAAAATTTAAAAATGATTTGCTATTTGTTGTACGACAAACAACTTACGTATGATGGGTGTGAAATGATCTGTCTGTTGAACATAATCTGTTTCTATACAATCTGCCTATACAATCTGTCAATCTACTGATCTGTCTGTTAACATACAATCTGTTATAATAAAACTTGATGTACTACAACAAATCGTTTACATGTTATGGGCAAAATGATTCTTCTGTTCAACTTTCCATATACAATCTGTTATATAACTATACGACAAATAGTCTCTTGTATCGGATTTTAACTAACCTGCAGCACTACTACCTGTCGTAGTTTTAGCTATAGATACATTAGCAGTTCATATTAAATTTTTACCGAATAATTATTAATGTATCCGGAAACATCGCACTAAAATAATTGATTGAACTTGATTATGTCAAAATTTTAGTGTACTGGGTGTTCCAGAGCATGCGTATCAGCTTTTTAAGAGGGGAAGGAGCCGTTATTTTAAGATTTAGAAAAAAGTTTGTTAACTAAATCGAGGGTGCTCTATCGATTGGTGGTATTTTCAACTTTCGGAAAGTGCCGCTAATCGGTTTTTTAAGATCAAAAATCACCGAAATTGGCCGAAATCGAGATTTTCAAATGGGAAGGGGTACTTTTTAATGCAAATTCGGATTCTACATCAAAAAATAAGAAACTTTTGTAAAGTACATTTTTTTTTTTTTTAAATTTATTTTTTTGTTTTTTTTTTTTTTTTTGTTTAAACTTTGTAGGAACCCAAAACTGAGATAAAACATATGATAACATGAAAATCAAATTAATTTACAAAAATGATTATCATTAATTTTAGTTTACCAAAGGAAAATATTAAGCATTTTTGTTTTATTGTTATTAATTTTGAAGGAAAATACTAAGAAAATACAAAAAAAATCATTTAACATAATTTTCTTATTTTTTATCGTAGAATCTGAATTTGCATTAAAAAATACCCCTTCCTATTTGAAAATCTCGATTTCGGCCAATTTCGGCGATTTTTGATCTTAAAAAACGGATTAGTCGTCTCGATAGAGATAGAGCACCCTCGATTTAGTTAACAAACTCTTTTCTAAGTTTTAAAATAACGGCTCTTCCCCTCTTAAAAATCTGGTATGCATGCTCTGGAACACCCGATATAGTCTCAAGTATTTACTAAATACCACAGTAAAATATTTTTCGACATATACAAATAAACAACGAAATTTAGAAAAAGTAAATAATGTCAAAAAAGTGGAAATAACAATTAATAAGGTAATATTCAAAAAAAAATAAAACAAAATTTGATAAAAATAATTAATAAAATAATAAATTACATTATGAGCATTTTATTTGATGATGATAATTTCATATTTATCATAATATGTTTGGATTTTGATATACTATTAGATTTTTTATATATAGATACCTACATATTTTGAATAAATTTAGGAAGAAAATTAGTAAGTAGAATTGTAGTATTTTCGGAACGTAAAAGTGCGAAATGCGATCGATTCGGATACGCCCTATGTTTCCCTATACGTTTAAATAACCATCAAAAACAAAAACAACAGAGTTTTACCCTATATGTCCTAATAATTGGATACTCATCATTTATTGAACTCTCATCCAGTACTACGCATCTTAAAAACAGGAAAAAATACGATATGGTCAAATAACTTGAAAACATGATATAAAAAAAACTTAAATATAAATTAATGTCACATACTATAAAAGTCAATAGTCACAAGTTATTATCAAATTACAGACTTTCTGATCACAAATTAAAAGAAAAAAAAAATTCACTAATTTTTCCAGAAAAAGCAATAAACTATCAATAAAGATCATTATAATTATTTTTAATACTTATTTAAATAATAAAAATTTCCAAATAATTTCCACCCTTATACAACCCAACCATCATCAGTATAGGTAATAAGAATTCCAATAAATATTTTTAAAACCTTGAAAATCATAGCAACCGAAATACATAAAAAAAAAAACAAAAAAAAAGCAATTTTTGGTTTTTATTTTCTTATAAGAGAGAAACCCCATTAATTACCAAGAAAAAGGAAATCAAAATCAGACCAGAACCATAAAACATATAAAATATTTGAGGACTAAAGATATACAAAATATTCAACTTTATGGTACCTACATAAAACAGAAAATATCCAGGAGCTACACGATACCTAAATATCTTTTTATGACTCTGTTATATGACCTTTTTTGTATATTAAACCTGTATAGAAAACAACTTAAGTTTTATTCAAATTTTGGAGCCACCAATTTCCAACCAAAAACGTAATAATTATGTAGTGTACCACCAGTACCACCAATTTTGAATTGTTTTGTTGTTTTTTCAATGGATCACCTTTTTACTGATCAATTGGTTTTGATTTGAAAATTAGTTGGAATATAGAAAGACATATAATATAGAAGATGGAGCGAGTCTTATTATCATAAATTAAAATTGAAATAAATTTGATTTTTGGGATATTTAAAAACCTTCTAAATCGATTATCAAAATTAGAAGTTCAAGTTTGGATACTTTAGAGAATAAAGAGAATAGTTTTGATAAAAAGTCAACATTATAGCTTGTATCTGAGTTATATTGATGATGATGACGATGATAATGATGTGATGGTGACAATAATAAAATAGTGAGCTACTGGAAGAGTTATTTATGAGGAATTTATTCATTTTTTTTTTTTTTCATTATTGATTTTACGCTATGCTGGTGGTCAAATATTTTGTTTTTTTTTTGGGTTTTAAATGGGGAAAATTTTGTTTGTTAAGAATACAATCGGTATAATTAAAATAGTTTTTTGTTTTTTAGGGAAGAAATAAACTATTAAATTAATAGTTAACGTAAATATTTATAGAATTTTGATGATTTTAATGACTTTTATCTATAAATGGTTTTATATTTATGTTATTTCTATGTTAACCATTTTGTTAATTATATTGGGATTTTTGTCAAAGAAAAAATACTAATTATATAACTTTTCTAATATAGGTATATATACGTTTGGATTAAGGTTATTTTTGTTTTTGTGTTTGAAGAAATAAAAGTGATTTTTAAAAAGATTACAAAGTGATTTTAATATACTTTATTATAGTAAATAAATATAATTTTTATAACAAAATTAAAGAGAAATGGACTACAAAATTTAAATTATGCATTTATGATAATTATATATAATTAAAATATTTACTCTTTTTGCGGGTGAAAATATAAAGTTTTAAGAAAAATTTACAATCCATTAAGGATACCTTATATAGCTATATATATTCATATATCACATTTTTGCTTGTAAACATTAATGATACAATTATTTACTTACTAAATTGATACTACCGCCTACCGGTCAAGTACATTTTAATTTATTATTTGCCAATATGGTAATGATGATATAAACAAATATTAGTTGGGCTTTTTTAAATCAAATTAATATGTACATATTACATAAGTTTTTTTTTTTTCTTTATTTAGATAAGCTTATTAATTTTACAAAATTAGTTTTGCTAAAAGTGATGGCCCAATGTATACTTTGCTTGCTTTACTACATTTACCTCAAAAAAGTAAACGAAGGAAGCAAAGTAAACGAAGTCAGTGTAGACCAAATGAAATTTTGTGAAGTTGCTTTGATATTTGTCAAATTAACTATAGGTTATTTATCAAAATTTTATAAACAATTCGGTTTTAATAATTTGATTATTAAAATTTTGTCAACAATTCGTAATTGTTTTCAATATTAAACATAAAATAATTTATAACAATATAAGCATACATACCATATACATATCATAATATATATATGTATATACATATATTATAGTTGTTGGTAGGTACATAAATTTTTTTTTTTTTTTCTAAGTAAAAATTCTTTTATCATAATTTTAAACTTCCACAATTCCGAAATCTCTTTCAAAGGGCTTGGTAACTCGTTAAAGAGCTTTAAGCATTGATACATTTGTATTATTATTTTGATTACTAGTTCTAAATAGTGATAAATACAAATTTGTCTTATTTCTTGTTACATATTGTATGTATGTATATTTATATTTCTATTTATAATAAAATTATGTTTTATAAGGTTATATTTGTTATTTGAAATGCATATAGATACAGCTCGCGCGTTCAAACATACGTTGTTCAAACTTAAATATCTATCAGAGTAGAAAAAGTGATTAGGATGCCTTACCGGTTAAAAATTAATATACTTTATTGCTTTTTTATGTATGATATCTAGCTTATGCAAAGCAGTTTGTGTTGCACTATTCCACACTGGGTTTAAATACGTAATGTGAGATAGAATAAAGGATGTATAAATTGTAAATAACGCATAATTAGAAATATATCTACATAATACTATCTAATCACACCCTGAGTATAAAGGGAGAAATTTGGTCGATTATTTAGTTTATGTGGTCAACCCACTTCATTCTTTTATCTATAACTAGACCTAGATAATTAAACTTATCAACTATTTCTATGTTTACAGAATTGGTTTATGTATAATACATTATACAATTAAGACATATGGAATTAATATTTTCTTATATACCTATAATTTATCAATTTATCAAAAAAAAAAAATTATCAAAATAATGATGAAAAATACTATAAATATAACTGTTTGTGCAGAACAGAACTTTAGCACAATTTAGTATTGTAATGAGTATACAAAGTATATGAATATAACTGTATATATAAATCTTTAATAAAAACTTTAAATTCATTCATAACTCTTACTCAATAAATTATAATTAGTCCATATGTTAAATATTATATTAGTTTTAAAAATTATGGGGCTCTTCTGAGGGAGATGTTGTATCGGCGTAGGATCTAATGACCATAGTCGAAGAATTAATAACTGAATACATATATATCTCATGAATAAACAGATATAACGCGGTTTTTATACAAAATCATCAAAACAACAAGGATACTTTCAAATATCCTTTTCGTCCTTAAAGGATAAGATGCGTCATTAAAGATATACATTTTTGGAAAGCTGGCATTTCCAGCTATCCTTCGGATATGGTCATTAGGTACTACGCTAATACAACATCTCCCTCAGAATTCCCAATTATGCGTACTATAACTATAGTATTCTGAGTTCAAATGCACTTGACATAATGTAAACAATATGTTGTTCAAATTTTATGAATCATATAAAGGCAATGCACTTTATTTAGTAAAACACTTACAAATGCATATTATTTAGTAAAGTGTAAAATATTTGGAAATCAATTATTTTGAAATGGGATAAAAAATTATAATTTATCAGACTTGATCAGATGACATTTGTATTGAACTCATTACTTCTAATTGTTAAGTTAAGATTTATGTAAAAAAAATTTATAAAAGGGCATGATTGTCCAACATAAAAATCTTTATTAAATCAAACCTTGAACAAAAATAACTCTTTCTTTTAATTTAGGATTGGTTTAAATTGAATGATCTTTGCATGAAGCCATATGCTTTTAAATATCATTTCAATACAAGTGTATAATTTTTATAGAGCATAACTTTTTTGTGGATAGCATAAATGAAATAAATAATAATATAAAACCAATACAATTTATAAACATTATTGAATATAATAATAATAATATGTTTAAATTTGAAACTATTGAAATAAATCACATTAAGAATATATTAAAAGAAATTAATAATAAAAATGATCATTATTTTGTAAGTAAAAATATTATATTGGATAATTTTGATCTTATTGGTAACAACCTTCTCTCAATTATAAATTGTTCCTTACAGAGCGGACTATTTCCAGAAATATGGAAAAAAACAGTAGTTAGTTAGGTATATCAATAGAAAGGTACTAATATGGCTACTGAATTCAGACCGGTTAACACAATTTCAATAGAAGCCAAAATAATGGAGAAAATGGTGAATGAACAATTATTAAATTATTTAGAAAGTTACAATTTAATATATAAATTTCAATTTGGATTTAGAAGGACTCACATTTTTGAGTTTGTATAGGCTTGTTATATTATATATGTAGTTTAGAGGTTCGGTGGATGAAATTTTTTTTATAATTCTGGTGGTTCAAAGAGGATGGCCATAAAGGAAGTCTCAGAGTGGCTGAGATTTAGCGTATTTTCTTTTAGAAATATCTGTATAATCACCAGACAGTTAGGTTGCAATTAAAGCATTAGAATCGGTAGCCATCAACCCAAAAACCGTATTGGACTGTCGCTGTTCTTTCAACGAACTAACGGATCGGTTCAATTAAACATATGGCTAGGATGAGTGCCAGGACACAATGATGTTCCGGGTAACTGAAATGCAAATCAACTTGCTAGAGAGGGTACTATCTTGGAAATTATTTCGCAAAGGAGCAATCTGAGAAGTAATCTACTGCTTCGCAAAAATTCAATCAAAGCTTTAAATCTCAGATGGTCAAGTCGACCAAACTGTAACATCACCAAGCAAATCTGGCCTATGCTGAACCTCAAGCGCTTCTTTATTTACTATCTAAAAGGTGTGACATCAGTACTATTGTAGGGCTCATTACGGTCATTGTTTTATCAGAAAACATGCCAGAAGGCTTGGATTCCTCTTAAGCAACTTTTGCGGAGCGTGTAGAAACAGGATTAAATTGTCCAACACCTATACTCTATACCTTCCCTGGTCTTTATCAAAAAAGGAAAACCCGTCTAGGAGCCTTATTTCCATCTGGACGTACTGGGTAAACAATTGAAGGCACAATCAAATCAAAGACCTCCACAACTTTGTAAAACAGCTCGAAATAGTTTTACAAGCATATATTCTTATGCGAGTAAAGTTCTCGTCGTCTCACAATGTATCTTACTGGTTTAAGTATGTGGGCGTATTTTACCAGGAGCCACTACTACCTACGGACTACCATATAGATAAATAAAGGAATTAATTAATTTATTTATTTAACTATATTTCAAAACTTCTAAAATCATTTTTAAAGTCGAATAATAAAATTTCTGCACATATAATTTAAATACTTTATTTGATTTGAATTATAAACGCAAAAATCGTATAGGTATATACGTCCTAAACAAAAATAATATTTTCATTTATTCATCTTTCATCCATGATCTTTAAAAATTAATTCATCATTTTTTCATTAGAATTTCATTAAAATTAAGCCGCAAATCAACCAATAAACTTATCATTCCAGATATAAAAATTAAATTAAAATAAATCTAATAACATTTTTTTTTTTTTTTTAAATATAAAAAAAAATTATAACAGGTGATTATAATATGATTAACCAGTTGAATACTTTCCAACTATATAGTCATTAGATGCCATATTAGGTAACTATGTACCTTATTGTCTAGTTGAATTTTTGGCAAATTTTCTAAGAAAAGAAATTTAATTTGAATAATAAAAAGAACATTTAAAACTACTTTGTCGGAACTTTTTTTTTTAGTACTCCAGCACCTAGAAGAAAAATAATAAAAAAAAAAACAGAAATTAAGAATAAAAAATAAAAATAGGTATATTAGAAGATCAAAAGATTGAACCGACCACTAAATACTGTTAAGGCTATGATCATAATTTAATTTACTTCAGTGATTTTTATTTTGCTGCTGGATGAAAATTCGTGCGCTACTTTGAAATTTTATTGTTAAATTTCGTGAGATACTGTATATCTAATATAACTATTTATCTGTACATTTATGTAAATATGTATATATATATATAGATATACGCAATTAAATTTGACTTTTAATAATGTGTTGTTTTAATTGTTAATTAGGCACAAGTTAACTGTAAACATATAATATCAGTACCCACCTATATGTACCTATATATATATATACCTATGTATATTAGTACATATTTATTTTTATTAAAGCGGTTATTTAACGCTTTTTGTTTTGAGTGAGATTTCGTGTTTTATTTAAATTTGTTATAAAAAAAAAAATAAAAATTGATTTATGTTGTGTGTAAATTTTAAACGATTTGGCTACTTTTAACTCTTTGATACTTGCTTTTACTATTTAATTAGAATTTTGTTATTTTTGGGATTAAAACATGTTTATAGATTTTATTTCTTTTATTTTTTTTTAAATTTTCAGTTTAATTGAAAAATGGCATATAAAGGGGACTGGTGTTTAATCTGCTACTTTATATACTTAAATATTTTTTTATAAATTTAAAAAAAAATTTCAAATTTAAAAATTAACTACTCTCTAATTCGCTAAAGTATAGCAGAGACACAATGAGAATTCTATTTGACAGCTACATTTAATATGCAACTTTTTAATTTTTACTATCGCATACATTATTTTGTTTCTCTTCTCCGACATTTGAGAGATATTAGATTAATTGGACAGATTTAAATATCTACAGTTTTATAATTTGTATATATACATTATGTATACATATTATTATGATTATAATTTGTTATATAATATATGTGTAGCTTAGAAGCAAACCGGGGTCTTTTCCATTTTGCTGAGTTTTGCGTAAATTGAAAAAACCTTGATTTTTGAACTAATGTAACTTTTTATATAATTCTTTCTGAAAAATATCAATAATAATGCTCGTAAATGAATTTTAATAAAAAAATCAGGATAAAATAGTTATTCCAGGAGTTATTTAATTAACAAATATGGAATAGAACTGTTTTGCTACGAAGTTGTGGAATAGGATTGTTTTGAAAATTAGAGGATAGGAATAGGCGACTTTTGATACATCGACAAGGATTTCGGCAATGCGCTGTCCTTTTTTTAATCTAGTGTTGGAGCACATAGTGCGACGTTCGGGTGTACAAACACAGGGCATTATATTTTACAAATCGGGACAGCTCCTGGGTTTCGCTAATGATGTCGATATTATCGAAACATCACAACGAGCAGCTAACGAAGCCTTTAATCAGATTGAAGAGGAAGGAGGTAAAGCGGGTTTTCTCATAAATAAGAATAACACAAAATAGATGTTGTCGACAAATAAAATCTCCTTACATATAGGACACAACATCACTGTCGGCTCATATAATTTTGAGGTAATTCAGGAGTTTATCTACATCGAAACTAACTTCAAGTTCACCAATAACATCAATGTAGAAATAAGGCAAAGAATTGCCCTTGCAAACCGTTGCCACTTCGGTTTGTCAAAACAACTGTAAATATGGTCAAGCTCCTATCCCAAAATACCAAGGCACAATTATACAAATCGCTCATCCTTCCGGTGCTGCTTTATGGTTCTGAATCGTGGACATTACCAAAAGCAAACGAGCATGCACTTGGTATCCTTGAAAGAAAAATCCTTCTTCGCATTTATGATCCTTTATCTGTCGAAGAGGTTTGAAGAAGAAGCTATAATACCGAACTATACCAGCTGTTCAAGGACATGGACCTAACCAAAAAAACTCAGAATTTGAAGTCTTTATTGGCTAGGCCATGTAGAGCGTATGAATAAAAATGCTTCAACTAGGAAACTCTTTGAATCCAAGCTCCGAGGAACGCGTCGTCCAGGAAGGCTACACCTTCGTTGGAGAGATTAAGTATCGACAGATATGAAAAACTTCAAATCACCAATTGGAGAGATTTCGCTCGTGACCGAAGTCAGTGGACGACAATTTTGCGTCAGGCTCAGGACCTTCAAGGTCTGTAGCGCACAACAAGTAAGTAAGTAAGTAAGTAATTAAGTAATATTTCACTGCGATCTAATTATGACATTTGTTTAATTTCGCGCCAAAATAGGAATAGATTTTTTTTTTTTACTTTTTTTATTACTTTTTATTTTCTACAATGGAATTGCTAAGGAATAGAGAAGTTTTGACAAAAAGTATGGAATAGACACATTTTACTACACTCATAAGCATGGAATAGAAACTTTTTGCGCCTAAGTATGAATTTTCATCTCGATTCTATATGGGAATTAACATGATTTGTTGACATATTAAGAAGTAAATCAATTTTAATTTAGAATATAAACAAAACCTCATCTTTAGATTTTTTTTTGTAAAAGTGGAAAAGACTTCGGTTTGTTTCTAAGCAAAAGCTACAGTTACTAGGTAGAAGCACGGTTTTGTGTTACCTTAATTTGTATAATAATTTTGTCAAATGTAAAATATTATCTAAACATTGATATATTATACATAGATGTTAATATAATTATAGTAATAAAGCATAATAGGCAATTATGTACCAATATAGATAAGAACATAATATATATACATTCATTTGGAAATAAATTCAATTTATACAATATGGCATACAAAGCTTCAACTAATGTTTTCAGTTTTTGATATACTCGTAATTTTTCACTTTTATAACAATTGTGATTTCGAATAATTGGCAACAGAATCATCATTATCATCTTGTAACACTACAGCTCACACTCACACGTTGGGAATGGTAATAATATTTTGATTGAGCTTAACTTTGTTGTCTTTAATAGGAATTTTCTAACAAGTTTAATATTGTTAGTGTAATAATGATCTTAGACACAATTTAGTTACTTTCGCAGGATTCACTCCATAGAGATAACATTTTCCACCGCCATTTTTCAACTATATTAAATCTATAGTAAAAAAATTTCAATCAGACTAGACAAATTCGAAATTTACTTCTTTTATCACCAAGTTCTTTAAATTTAAAAAAATTAGAAAAATTTCAGAATTCAAATTCCGAATAGTACCTACATACATATTCTATTTTCTAGCTTCAACTTATTTATAAAAAGAAAAAGTTAACCGTTAACATTTACTACTCCCATAATCTGTAAACAGCAGCTTGTAAATACATTTTTTTTTTATTGCGATAAAAAGTTCAGCAATCAACAAAAAAAAAACTAAAATTAAATTCCATTAACTGTGATTGTGTTTTGCTGTGTGTAACTGAATTTCTAATCTCTGTAGAGTAAAATAACAATAGAAGTTTTCATCTATTTTTTTTCAGATTCCATTTTTATTCTATTGTCGTCCTTCTGTCTATTTTGGTACGGAAATGTATAAACTAAAAATTGAATTTTGAATGGCACAAACCATATTATCAAAAAAATAAAATTGTTGCTCTAAACTCGCATTTAATAAAAACAAAAAAAAAAAATAACAAAAATACAAAAATAACATAACAAAAAAAAAGTAATTTAAACCATAATGACAGAAAAAAAATGGGAATGTTTTTTATCATTTCCAATGAATAGTGCCAGAATGTTACACCATCACATTTATCTGATGATACCGTCTATATATGGCCATTACAATTCAGAATTTCTATATTATTATAATGAAATAAAGTTTAAATAGAATTTCTCTCTGTTGTTGGTGGTATCTATATGTAAAAAATAATTATCTACCCTTCGGTTTTGGTAAATGAAATGTCAATATAAAAAAATATATAAATAAAAGTTTGTATGTGGGTGTTGTAAAGTTTTTTTGCTGCTATTTGATTTTCATAAAAACATTTTTTTTTTATTTATATTTAACAAAGGATTAAATGGATTTGGATGATTGAATGAATATACGTTTAATTTAATAAATTAGGTTTTATAAAACCAATTTATAAATTTGGTTAAGTCACTATACTTAAATATATATTGTTATATTTTTTTGTTATAGTTTTATCAACCTGGGTACTTCGAAAACTATCTCTTTTATTAATCAATATTTAAAATTGGATCGGTCCACCGTTCTATATATTGCTTTCCTAGGTTGATATAGTGAATAAATAAAATTTTAAAATGACTCAAATACGTAAATTTGGAAATGTACGGCCCCGATAAAATGAATATAAGATCCCTATTATAATATATGTATATTAATTTTCAAATCGGAGTAATCTTTATTACGTCCACCGTATATAGGTGCAAAATAGTAAATTCATTATTTTAATTAAAGTTTAAACCAATACAACTACAATGTCGGACTATATGAAAAAGTCAAAAGATTGCCGCAGAAATTTCGCTATATTTAATACATCAGCGAAGAGGTCGAGGGATTAATAAAAGACTTGCATCCAGGTGCTTCGGTATAGTGTATACTGATAGCTAACAAATCTGGGAAAAAATATGTGCTGGTCCTGGCCTATTCGGACTAAGGTTCAAGTTTATCGCGTTAAGCTTGGCACATATCCCACTGTTGTTCAAGCTATGGCATCTGGGTATCGACATTGCAATGCTGTAAAAGAAGGCACAAAGGTGCCAATATATATATATATATATATATATGTATTAGATAATTTCAGATAACCAAGCTCCTTTAAAAGCCCTGGCTTCATTAATTTTCAATTCAAAGTTCATCTATGGGCTGTTACAAAAGCTTAATAAATCTAGCGGAAGAAAACAGTGTTATAGTCTTATGCGGGCTCTTCGTCATGCACAAATACAGTGTAATAAGAAAGCAGATATTTTTACAAAAACAGGCTCGAAGAGTTAATTTCTAGGACCAGAGCCAAGCATTGCTCGTTCAAACGTCTACCTACAAAGAATTATTTCCAAGTGGGAAACTTCAGAAAATAAAAACATATACAGAAACATATACAACGCTTCAGACTGCCTTTTCTAACTTAACATTAACCGATTAAATAAGGTAATCAAGAAGACTAGATCTAATTTCAGAACGCTGACATGATTTATTCCTGATTCAACAGAGATCTGGTCAAGATTGTTAGATTCAATAAAGATAGGTGTATAGATTCTGCTTCTGTCGTATGATGCCATACCTCGCAATATTTTCAGGAACATACATCGCAAAATTCGTAAATTGACATTTTCTACTTTAGAAAGCTGTCATCACTTAGCTTGACATTTTGTTTTACTTGTTATAAATTGTCTATACTATTCTGGCAAATTGTTCATGGCGTTTGGTTTTATGGACCAATTTTCCAATAGTCGGAGTCCGCCTTATCATTTTCAGTCAGGATATCTGCCTTTCTACCGAGTTTTTGTGATAATCAATTGGAGCAATAGCAGTTCGTTTTGCCATTCCTGCACTGAGGAAAAAAATATGTTTGGCTCAACTATAAAATTAAAGAACAATAATATGGTTTGAAAATATAGTTGTATTAACCATATTACATCATGTAACTATGTGTTTTATATGAAGCTAATATGTTTCTTTCATATGGTTGAATGAATTATAATATGGTTGGAACAAATATAATTTATAGTCAACACAACAATATTATTATATGTATTCACAAACTAATTATGTTTGCAGCAATCTATAATTATAATTGACAAGCATTTAAGGTCCTGCGCAGTAGACACCTTTTCATTTTATTTCGATTCTCCTACTCCTTAATGAACTTCTAATATACATAATATATAAGATTATATATAAAACAAAAATGCGCACACAGTTGAACATTTTGTACTCATATGATTTTATTATTCAGCAAATAGGTACATTATGCATAAGTGAGATCTTATGAAAGTAATAAACAAAAGCAAACAAATCAGTTATTATATAATTTATATTATATACTTTCAAATGAATCTATTTACATATGCCAAATAAAAACAAAGAAATAAATTCATTTCAAATAAAAAATATAAAAAAGCAAAAACAAAAAAAATCAGTTGAATTGTTCATATGACGAGCAAATTTATTTTTATATAGTAGAGTTGGAGTATATATAATTATCCTTATTGAACTTCTAATATAATAGTTGTATATAAAACAATAATGCTCACACAGTTGAAAATTTTTTAATCATATGGTTTTATTATTCACCAAATACATTATTCGTGAGTTCTTATTAAAATAAAAAACAAAAACAAACAAAAATATAAAAAGCCAAAAACAAAAAAAAATACAAAAACAAAAAAAAATCATATGACGGGCAATTTCATCTTTACATAATAGAGTCAAAGTAGCTATCCATAATTATAATTGACAAGCATTTTAACTTTATATTATTTTTTCAATTTACCAAAAATATTCTTAATTTATAAATAAACACGGTTTTGGTTAATGAAAATATAGACCCAAATTCTATTAATTCTCTTGCAGAATTGTGAGCTTAATTTGTTTCAGAATTACATTCATACATAATCCATACATATTTATATACCTACAATTTTGAAAATTTTTTACTCATATGATTTTATTATTCAGCAAATACATTATGTATAGTGAGTTCTTATTAAAATAAAAAACAGAAACAAACAAATCAGTTATTATAATTTACATATGGACTTGCAAATGAATCTATATACATATGCCAAAAAAAAACAAAAAAACAAATTCATCTAAAATAAAAAATAAAAAACAACAAAAAAACAAATCACTTGAATTCTTCATTTTTATCTTTTTAAGTAACTGTTTCTAAGTTTTGGTTATTTGTAGTAATAATATAGTTTTTATTAAAATTATGTAGGTATATATATACATACCTCTTTAATGACAATTTTTTTTATTTTTAGTAATTTTATCACTAAATGCCACTTACTATAGGGAATATATCGAAAACGAAGCAGTATATGAGGGAGGGTCCTAAATAAAACTTACTAACCACAAAAATTTTTATTAAACACGAGTGGTTTCTGCTATATCGTGCGAAGTCTATGTCATTACTGTTTTATTAAAGATTTTAAATTTGATTTCAACTTGAAATATAATTACTCAACAGGGGCCCCTAGTATTATTTATAATTGAAACAAAAATAATTATGTTTGGAGTAAACATATTATAGTTACTTTCTACAACACGATATTTTATTCTCAACTATAATATTGTAATGTTTTAAATATGATTCACTAATATATTATGTTAAAAATAAATATAATATGGTTGAATGAAAACTATTTATGTTTACACCAAACATAATTTATAGTAGGTTCAATAATAATATTATTCTCACAAACTTGAATTATGTTTGCAGCAACATTATTTTTAATTAAAACAAAAACAAATATAATTAAGGTAAACATATTATACTTAAAATAATAACACAACACAATATATATTTAATTTCCATAGGATTATATTTTTCTGTCAATTATAAAATGTTGTTTTAAAATATATATTTGCAACGAATAAATTCCAATGAGTTCCAATAAGTATTTGGTTGAATTGTTGCTTCTTTCTTTAAATCAGAATTGATAATTTTTTTTTTTAACTGTAAGAAATAAAAAAAAAAACATATTTAATAGTTTAGATTATTCTTCAAATTAAAAAGTACTTATATTATAGCATTTGACAAGAGACTCTAAAGAAAGCCTCAACTTTCGTAATAAATTGCCATAAAAATAAGTAAGTTTTTAATTTAAACAAATTATTAAATAATCATTATTTAACCAACCTGTTACTTTACTTCGTCTTAATTTTGGTTATTAATTAATTTTTTAAAAAATTTTATCCAGCTTCTCCTAAGGTACTTTATTGTCTATCAAAGTCAAGAGAAAAATTAATGGTTAGTTTATAAAATGTTATGCAAAAATTTATGCAAACACTTATTAACCTAGATAGTTATATTATATCAATTAACTGAGCATTTTTATATTACGCTTGCATTTATAAACACGTTTTGACTTCGTAAAGAGCAACAGTAGACTGAAAATTACAGTGATTTTATATTTTTGAAGGATTTTATTTTAACGTCAAATATAATATGATTACTTCAACCCCAATATTATAGTTACTTTAATCATAATATGATTACTGCAAACATAATATGTTTGCTTCAAATATAATATGTTTAATTCAATCTATATGAGATGATTGTTTCAACCCAATATTATGATTACTTTAATCATAAGGCAACTATAATATGATTAATATAACTACAAATATTTTTAAAACAACTATAATATGATTTATTTAATCAAAATATGTTTGTTACAACTATACTGGATTATGAGCTTCTTAACCATATTATGATATCCACAACCAATATTTTTGTAAGCAATATAATTTAAAGTTGGTTTATATTTTTTTTAAATATAGTTGTAGCAACCATAATTTATTACAACGTAGGTATATATTTCGATTAAATATAATATTTTTAAGGCAAATATAATATGTTTCTATCAACCATAGTTATATTCATCATTAACATATCAAATGTTTGTTTCAACTATATCTAATATAATAAGTTTAAAGTAACCCTAATATATTACTCGAAACCATTGGATAAACATATTATTTCTCTTAGTGTAACCATATTGCCAAAATAGTTTGTTTTTCTGCTTATATGGCCAAAATAAAGCTTGAATTTCTACGTTTGGTTGCTTGGAGTTACTTCGCTATCATTTTCGATATTTGTGATTCTGTCCACTTGATATATATTTCAAACAATAAACGTTGGTAGCACCACAATTCAAAAGTTTCTAATTTATTTACGGTTTTCATTAGACATATATATATATATATATATATATATATATATTTACTCATCAGTGTAATATAAAATATAAAATTTAATTGTTTTTCTTTTGTTTCAGTAAAATGACAATCTAAAAAAAAACAAAAATAAAGAATTTCAAAATCGTGCCAAAAAATTGTGCCTTAAGTACGCATCAGTCTATACGCTTTATTTGAACAAAAAAAAAAAATAAAAAAAAAATTATTGACCCAAGCAGAGATGTTTAATTATACTATATGCAGTTCATCAGTTTGAAAGAATCTTAAATTGCATGCCAAATTCTAATTATGATTGCACAACCAAAAAATCGACATATTTAAATATTGCAGATCAATTTGTATTCAATCAATAATAACTATACCTACTCCTTCACAACAATAATTTTTTGGAAATTTAAAATTTTAGCAAAAATTTTTTTTTTCTTGTTTTTACTTTGAAAATTCTTTTAAAAATTAGCTTTAAGGCAAATTATTTCGCAATTATTTTACGCTTCCAATAATTTATTGTAAAAGAAAAAAATTTACTCTTTGATTTTGAAATTTTTCAGACCCAGAGGGGGGTTAGTTTACATTTCAAACCGAATATTTTATTAATGATTAGTTTTGGTTAATTTTTCACTTATTAATTTTTAATGAGTTTATCACGAATTTTGGTAATAAAAATTGAAGAATTTTTTAATAAAAAAAAAAGTACGATGACTTGAATATTGTCTTAAGAGTTTTTGGAAAAATATGCATTTGAAAAGTTAAGATGTTTAAACGAAGTAAAAATAAATTCATAAATTTGTTTTAGTTTTGGTTAGTTACCGGTAATTTGCCACCACTTACGGTAATAATAGTATAACAGTTTTATTCATTTGATAGTTACATGTAAATAATTTCGTTATAAAATGAATTTTAATGACTATACTGTGCATATAGGTCCGAGCAGGCTAACACACAGTTACCTCTCAGCTTGGCCCATAAACAAATAAATCTGTATGTGGGAAAAAAATCTCAAAATTTCAAAATTGCGCCTTAAGTAAAAATAGGGTCCATATGCCATATATACTTATAAAAACCGAACTTGGTATCATATCAGGGTTAGAAATTCTGAAAATAGAAACAGCTGAGGCTGCAGCAAAAACTATCGATCAAATATAACATCGGGAAGTATTTTACTCAAACCCCCTTTTTTCTTTTAGGTTGTATAGTTATTAACATATAAGGCAATACTAATTTGGTGGGTAGAAATATCGAATAAATTATTAAATTTTGTTAAACTTGTTTTAAATAAAATTAATATGAATTAATTAGTTATGATTAAAAAAAAATCATAAATGAAATGTACACATACTTTGGGTCCGACAAAGCACATCAGGAGGTTAGTGAACCCATCATAAAACTAAATTAAATTAAAACCACTTTTTTTTACCCATTTGCATATAAATCTGTAAGGATCTTCTTTAATACTTGTAGGTTCAATATAGATTTGTAATAGAACTGTGGTGAACAGGAAAGGCTAAAAACTGTAGTAAACACCGCGGGTCGTGGTGTAATATTTTGGTCACATAAAAAACAAAAAGATAAACTTGAGCAATCTTGTATTTTACAGTGAGGTGCTGTACTCAAAGTGCAAATCAATAGCTTTGATATTATATTAAAATTTGGAGTTTGAAGTTTGTTCTATTGATAGAACTGCAAACAATCTTGGCCCTTTATATTTAAATTACAAGTCTTAATATTTTTAAGCGTGCTGAAATATTTTTCCAATTCTGCACTTGTTACAGGAGTGGTCAGAACTATTTCAACCAATTTATTAGTCTAAATTTTAAATTATTATCTAAAATAAATTTATGTATTTCTGAAACCGAATTAATTTAATTAATTTTTTTAATTTTAATTAATTTTTGGAACAATTCGTTATTATAAATAATAAGAAGTTCACATTTTAAAAGATCAAAATTAAAAAACGTTTAATATTTGACCACAATTGTTACATGTTCAGAAGGGAAATTGTTAATGTATTTTGAAGATTTTTTATGATTAATAATTTCGATCCCCGTACTTCAAAAATCTAATATTTTTTTGTGTGTTGATTATATCACAAATTGGAATTATAACAGGACTCCGGTATGAAGTTCTAATTCTATTTGTTGGACTTACACCAACTTCGGTAGAAAAAGTAAAATTTGTTTTCTTACGAATTCAATTTTGTATCATGATGATTGACTTGTATATGTACGAAGGTATATGGATCTACAAAAGTATCAGATCAGAAGTTAAACATCCAAATTACCTATATATACATCATATACATACATACTATAATTTTCCTGCTAAAATAAATGTGATTGTAAATTAGTTTAATTTTAACTTTAAAATTAAATAATTCAATTGTGAAAGCATTAAAATATATTTTTTTGACATATAATTAAAGAAAATTTAATTCAAAAAGACCTACTCGGATGGCTATATTCCGAACAGTTATTCAAAAGTTATAAGCTGTTTTGTAAATACATCTTCTTCACACTTGCTCTAAGTTTTTTTTTTGTATTTTTCAATTAAAAATTATTAAAAGTTCTTTAGAATTCTGGTTAGTTTAATCGGGTGGGAAGTGCCCAACTTGCCTCTTAGGACGAGCCGCCGCTGTTAAACACTATCATCCACATTCTTGAAGACCAACTTTAACTTGGTAGCCAACATAACGAAATTTTTTACAAGTCTCAGAAATACAGACTCAGTGATGAGTATTCAAGAATGTGGGTGTATATTTATTTATAAATTGATAAATTAATTTGTTAAGTGTTTTATATTTTTATACTTATTAATAAATAAATATATTTTTATTAACATTTAGATTCTTATAACTCAAAGTATGAATTTGATTTTTATTTCTCGCTTTATATTTCCGATTCTTTGAAATATATATATTATTAAATCAGATAATGTTAATTCGAAATCGTATTAAAAGTATGATTTTTTGGTATTATTTTTGGTTAATGCGATATTAAATCTATTAAATTAATAGGAGGAATATCGTATTAAAGTAAGCATATTTTGATATAATTTTAATGAGATATCCTACTATTTTGTAATAAGACATCATATTTGTTTAATAATGTACGCGTTATATTATATTTATGTTTTATACTATTGATTTTATATTAAGATCTGTTTAACATTAAAATGATCATTCCATAATTATATTGATGGTGTGTTTTATAGAAATAATTATGTTATCATTTTATTTCAAAATTATACTAGAACAATTATTTTTATAGGGCATACTATTGCTTCAATAGAGCGATCAGTTTAATTCAAAAAGACAACACTATTATTGTATCTATGGTAAATAGAAATAATTATCATCTCACATTTTTTAAAAAGGTGGTAACATAACTAATTTAATAAGACATACTATTACTTCAATGTCCTTGTATTTTAATTACTTACTCTCTTCATTTCTAATGGTATGAGACTTATTATTTCAATTATATCATAGCTTAAATTTTATTTGAGGCCAGATTATATAAATAAAAAACACATAACTCATTTTTTATTATTAATTTTTTAATTTTATTACTAATTTCATTAATTGGAAATAAAACTATAAACAGAAAAAAAAATTAGCATGACAGAAGTAATTGAAAAAAATTAAACATGACATAGAAAAATATTAAAAAATGCAAATGACACTAATATGTACATATATAATATAATGATAATATGTTTTAGACTTGTGAACCCTTGAATTTAAATGTTTTTGGTAGTTACAAAGTTTTAGTTCTAAAACATTTTCTTACGTCAATTAAAACATTAAAATTAAAACTATAACACCTTATTTGATCAATATTTAATACTATGTAATTGACTTACAGTCTAAAATATATGATTGAAAATGTTCGCAAAAATTTGACACTCTCCATGGACAGCGAATCTAAATTAAAAATATCTAAATTAATTAATATGTAATTATTTGTAAATTATTATGTTTAAAAAATTATTGTAATCAATAATATAAAAAATATATTTTGATTACCAATTTAACGCTGAAAAACTGTCTCATCAAATCCAAAACTACGGCAAATTAAATTACTTAGTTCATCGTGTTGATGTATTGTAGATGTATCACAATTATTCACATCTAAGACACGATTATTGTCATTATTAATATTTTTGACACTGGCATATATTCCTAGAAAAAAAAAATTCAAACGTCAAAAATCTACTAGAAATTTTAAATTTTGGTAGATTTGCGTACCCTTTACCGAAATCACCCTTCACCAATAAATATTTGTAGATTTCTACTATTTTTCTAGCCGCTTAAACATGCATATTAATAATTATCAAACTTATTTAAATTTTTTAATATTAATAATTATCAAACTTATAAAAATTTAAATATCAAAACTAAATTTAAATCGGAATATATAATTATTATTAAAAATATATTATTATATATATATTATTTTGCATTTATCTGGATGTTTGTAAGTTCGACGGAACGCTCCAACACATATACAAATTGCATATGTATACAAATGCATATATATACAAATCGCTTTGGTGCTTTTTTTTAACCCCCGTCTACCATGCTGAACCTTTGCAGGAAAAATTGATTGCATGAACTATATTTTTTTAATTTAATGTTAGTCTTCTTCGCAAATAATAAGGAAAAATAATAAATAATAATAATAATATAAATAAAACAAACAATTTTTTTGATTTATAATAATAAGGACTAATAGAATTTTAATCAATAGTTTAATATGGTATAATAACCAAAAGGCAAACAGCATTTAACACAAAAAAAAAACATAATTCACTCAAAGGTTATTCTTATTACTTAAAATTATACATAATAATATACATGTGTATCAGCATATTTGTATTGTATAATATTATACATTATACTACTTTATTGCTTCTACCTTTTATTTTTGTCATTATTGTGTGCGTAATTCACTTCACTCAAAAAAAATTATTTTTTTTTTTTTTTGTTTTTTTTTGTTTTTTTTTATTATTTGCTGTATCTGTATTCTGTATGTTCTATATGCTCCATTCCAAAAATATTATTTTATTTTCAGTGTTAAGTGTTTACTTTTCACTTCACTGTTCAGGTTCACTGTTCAATCAATAGAACTTGATAGAAGTAGAGTAGGATAATTAACTCTACTTCTACGCCGGATAATAAAACATTGTTTTTTTTAAATTGAAAATTATTGATGAAAATTTTTTTGTATTTTTTGTAAATTTTACCAATTTAGATACAAAATTTTGAATATTTTTTTAAAAATAACACAATACCATAATAACAGTTTATTCATATAGCAAAATAAGATCCCTATACATTATACAAAAGACAAAATTTATATGAAAATAAGATCCCATTTTTAAATTTGCTCTCCCGGAGGACTCAATAACGTTAATACGGTATAATTTATACTAAATGGAACCCAACTAACGAATTATAACTAAATGGAAGTGAGTACGAGTATACCATACAAAAATACAAACATTTTATACAAATTTGTTGGTATGGTACTTCTTTTTCTGTTATATAAAAAAAAAAAAGATTAGTGTTAGGCCAATATAAACATAAATAAAAATAAATAAAAAGTGATATAAACATAAGTACTGTAATTTCGGAATAAAGAATCTAATGAAAGAAAAAAAGAAACTAGGATTTATTTTGCTTCCGTCATTTATGACGGGTTACAAAGCTAGTAATATTATAATAATATACATTTTTACAGATTTAACTACTTTTAATTTTAATTTTAATTTTTAACTCTTCACTTTTATAAAACAAACTTTATTTGACAACCAACGATTTATAAATGACTATTTTTTTCCAAAATCGCTTATAAGTATTGATATATTTTTTAATGAATATTTGATGCATATTAAATTCTAATAATAAGATCAAATTCTATATAAATAATAAAAAGTCGAATTAAATTTATAATTGCATAATAACATTAATAACATAATTATCTGTTAGAATTAATAAGATGTAATATTCGTATTAAGTTTATTGTGAAAATAACTGTAAATTTTATATTTTCAATATAAAACTAATGTGAGTGACCATTAGTTTTTATCTGAGCAAACCTTATTGATGGACAATTCGACAGAGTTTAAAATCAATGGTATATATGGTAACCATAAAAGATTTCTATTAAAATAATCAGATTTCTTATAATATTTATACCATACCTTTTAAGAAAACTAATACTTTCAAAATTTTTGGATTAATACGACACATTTCAACAAATCGTATTAAATTTGTTCTAAAGGCATACCTCATTCAATTAAAGTTTGGCTTATTGCAAATTTTATAGGATGGTTTTCTCTCAGTATAATATACCTATGCTAAATTGCAATATTCAAACAATATCATGATACAAAAAAGTTAGATTAGTTTTAAGTTTATCTATATGTAAGTTTTATCTAAAAAAAAAAAAAAAATTATTTGGATAAGGTTTTTACTATCCTGTTTTTCCTTAAAAATTTAATATTAATATGAGAATGTACCATTTATTTAAAATTTAAAATGTTTCAGCTGTAAAGAGAATATCTGTAAATCAGTAAACAACTCTGTATTTAAAAAAAAAAGTATATTGAAGGAAACAAATGAATTGAATTGAATTGAATAGCTATGCTGTTGAATCGCAGTATAGTGTTCGTGTTGGCTTGTTAAAAACGTTTTTTTATGATGCGTTATGTTATTTAAAGTGAATCACAATTTGAACTTAAGAGTAATATATTAATTTTATAAATCAAAGTATTTAAATAACCGCTGTTTATTATAATTATATTGAAGAAGAATATAATATTAAGTAGTTCAATAAATTAAAATATTTTAATTAATTTATCGTAAAATTGGCGTTTTATGGTGTGTTATGGTATTTTATTTTTAATAAAACATGCAATTTATTTGAAAAATATGTAAATTTCGAGCTATATTTGAAGTTTATTGAATTTCTAAATTATATTACTATTAATTTCTTTTATTTAATTATTATTAATATTATTGTTTTTATTTTCATCGATTATATATTTATTCATTTAACACTTTAAAAGAAAAACTTATTATTATTAACTTTCATAACAAATATTACGTTAATATTAAGTGTGTGCCTGTCATTGTTATAATTAAAGTTGTTGTTTAACGCGGTATATCTGAAAAAAAAAAACAAAAAAATGTATATAAACATTTTAATCTAATACACAAACCAATTATAAGTATTTCCATACCTAATACGAAATATAATTTTTGTATTTGTACATCTATTGGAAATGGAATAGAAAAGGAAAATTCGTAGATATATTATTATTATAGAAAAGAAAAAAAATTGTAATTGGTTTGTGTCTGAACTGAAAATTTGTATTAAATAAAATCATTTGGAACAGTTTTTAGAACATTTTATTTTAAATTAAACTATATATATCTTTTTTATTCATGTTTAGTGCTAAAATTTTATTTCGAATTTTATCGAAATTTTATTTTAGATAAACAATTTGTTTTTTTTTCAAAGATACATAAATATTGAATCTATATAAAAATGTGTACAAATTATATAAATTAAACGTTATCAAAGCTTAGTTAATATTTTGTCATAATTCAAATCTGTTAAACAGTATGCATGCAAACAGAATAGGTTATTCACCGAATTTATTTAAACAAGGTAAAAAGGAAGCAGATGTCTTTACAAACACAGTCTAGAAGAGTCAATTTCTAGAACCAGAGCAAAGCATTGCTCGTTCAAACACCTACCTACAAAGAATTGTTTGCAAGTGGTAAACTTCCGACAATACTCTCTGTAAGTTGTGATTATTGCAAATATGTATAGTTACTTTTTATGAAAATTAATAAGATATATACAGTGTAAATTTACAAATTTTTGTAGGTAGGTTTGTACAGGGTGTTTTCAAAAAGTTTTTACTTATTTTCTACTATACATGTTTTCTATACATGGATTTTTAGAATAAAAGGCTATTATTTAAGGCATTAAATAATTGGGTCCTTACTTATACAATTTTGTATTTTTTCAAACTCCTCGAATCAGCTCTGTTGGTTTTCGTCTAATTCTGTGCTATATAATAATTTTCTTTCACACCTAAATTATTTAATAGAATAAAATAAAAATCATTAATCGTACTGAAAACAATACAGTAAGGTAAGACAAGTGGATTCCTACACTATAAACTATACCAGCAGATATAACAAAATAATGTATCGTCAAAATAGTGTATAAAATCGTAATAAAAAAAATCAAAAGGTAATTTACTTAATATTATATAAATAGATACAAATACTATGGGTATGTATGTAATTTATTGATCTCTATCTATTTATTTATGTGAACTTTATCATTTAGAACACAATGATATCATCTATATTTGATTAAATTCAAAGTTATGAATTCATTATAAAAAAAAAATTTTAATTAGGTAATAATTTATTAAATACATAATGTATAACAATTAAAAATAATATCTTCTTAATGTATAAATAATTAATTTATAAAAATAAATATTTCTTCAAATAAACACAGTATTTCCAAATAAACCATTAGCAATGATGGATATAAAAAAAGGAATTCGCATTTTATTTAAAATTTTATTAAATTGTTTAAAAATATTTTTTGGTAAACCAGTTGTATTTACATCAATATATAATATTAATTTATTATTTCTTATATATAATATTATACATATAATCCCATCCTTAATAGTTTCAACACTATTTCTAATAACATTTCAAGATAATTTTAATTTTATTAAAAGAGAAATAGAAATAACAATATTCAGAATAGTCGATTCACCAATAACTCCAACACTTCTAATTATTTTTCTTGCTATTCGTCAAATTTCAATTATAATTTTAATTATAATTAAATTAAAAAATATATTAAAATTAAATAAATTATTTAAAATTTTATTTAAATATATAAATGAATTAAATAATAATATGATAATTAATTATAGTAAAAAATTAAAAACATTTATATTAATAATAATAATATTAAAAATTTTGAATATCTATTATAATTTTATAATTTTAATTGCAAAAGATAGTTTTGATTATTATGTGTCACTATTTGATAATAGATTACATTTTAAATTTTATAATTTTTTTATATTTTATATTATATTTCAATTGGAAAATGAATTTTATTACATTTTAATAAAATTAATAATATATTATATGAATTTAAATGAAAAATTAAATCAATTGTTAATGCTACCATTATCATCATCATATTTTAATAAAAATATATTAATATTAAATTTAAATAGAAGAAAATTATTCGTAAAAATTCTGAATAATTTAAGTAAATTATATTATTTTAAATTATTTTTAATATTAATTGATTATATGTATCATATAATAATATTAACAACACCATGTCTAGCAGTTACAATAGCAAATGATTTTGATATGGGAAAGGAAATAGAAATGCAAAATTATATTTTGAAAATAATTTTACCACATAGTTTATTATGTGTTTCAATACCAGTATTCACAATTTTAACATTAAATTATCTTAAAAATGTTGCTACTTTAGATCCTGACATAGAATTACAAATTTTGATACATTTAAGGAATCGAGATTATAATATGGCAGAGGTAATTTTGAAATTTAATTGTTTGTAAACATAAAATAAACTTTATCTAATAATTAGGCTTAGCTGTGTGGTCCATATGTTTTTTATGTAGCTTTTACACGTATTGATTTAATATTTATTTCAAATATGGAAATTTTTATTTTCTTTTTCAATTAACAATAATATAACATTTAACTTAAATAATTAATAATTCTAAATTAATCCACGCTATTGTTTTTGTTTTCAGTTTTTTTTTCAAATTTTCATAGTTCTTCATTTCTTTTCTTTTTGTTTTGCTAAAAACAAATTTAACTTACTATCACCTTAATTAAGATTTGATTCAGCATTGGTTTTCGAACACAATATATTAATTTCTTTTAACCAGATAGTTGATCGGTTTAGCATTGGCCTATAAGACCAACCATAATCACTTTAAGTTGGGTTAAGCTAATATCAGAACTAAACAAAAAGCCAGCTAAAGTTTTCTCATTTGCTTAAGTTACCTATAATAGACTTTAGCTAACTTAAGTAATTTTGACTATTGTGAAATTGTTAATGTAAATAAAAATACGTAGATAAACAGAAGTTTTGTTAATATTTTGTTTGTTACTTTAATTTTGTTTTTCATATATATTTTAAATTTTATTATTAATCGAATTTTATTTTCAGTGGTATTTAAAATATGTTTTAATTAACGTTTTTTTATTTTCTTTGATTTTATTAATATTATGCATTTGTTATGGAGTATGTAAAATATTAAATAATTAAATTATTTTATTATATATCACAAATTTTCAATAAGTAATAATAGCTCCTAAATCAAATGTCAAATTTCCGTACAGAATGTGCGAATGAAATCGCACTTTCCTTAAGCCAGCTAAAGTTAACGAAAACTCAACGAAATTCTCTGATATTCCTTTTGTGGGTGCACAGTACAATTTACATGTAATCGTACATTTCCTGAAGTTGGGTGAAGCCAGATAAAGTTCATTATGGTTGGGGCTTATGTTGAGTCATAGTATATAGGCTTTTTCACAAACGCTTAATGCAATACATTAATCACGTCATGTGTTCATAAATAATTCATACATTTCTTTAAAGTTTTTAAGCTACATTGCAAGACTTTTATGTGGCAAATATATCAGAAAAAGAGAATCAGCTACGCATTATAAAATTTATTATTGGCATAAAAAATTGTCCCTTATCATTTTTGTTGTTAAATTATTAAATAGCATTTAAACTGTCATTCCATCATTTAACACAATTACACCATCATTTCAAATGACAGTCGCGGACTGAAATGATAAATGATATAATTGTCTGCATGCTACTTTAGAGTATAGTTTTTTAAATTAATTCAATAAAAAAAGGAATAAATTTTAAAAATAAATTGCTTAATTTTTTTTTTATTTCATATTATTTTAAACAAAATAAAAACGAAATTTTAAAATCCTGAAATTTGTCCATAAGGCGTGGCATTTACACGTAGTATTTAATCCAAGCCAATTGACAATCAAATTCACGACGAAATCCATTTAGAGTTTACACGTGAAATAAAATCCATAATTTTTTTTTAAGTAAATTTCAAAAATTTATGACAAAAGTACAGTGTGTGTAAAGATTTTAAGAAATTAAAGAAATATTTCGTATAAAATAAAAATGAAAATCTACATACATTTTGAGAAAGATTTTCCTGAAATTCCTTTTATTAACTTCTCTCCAATGTAAAATATTACATATTATAAATAAATAAAATTTCAAATCAAATTCAATAAAACTATCAGTACTTTCAAATAACCGATTTGAAATAAAAAATCACTGTAATCAAAATCAACCTGTATACAAACAAGAAAAAATAAATTGTTGTCAAAATTCAGCTGAAAACATACCTAGAATTAAAATAAAAATTTACAAGTTCGCCATATTTAATTCATGAATTGTCAAATTTGATTGGTTGGAAATTGAATGACCATCCAATTTGATTCACGGAATTCATACGATCAGATTAAATGGAAAAGAGCGTTTACACGTATGAGTTTTTGACATTTGAATCAAATCCATGGAGTACATCTTAAGATGAACACAAGAAATTTGTGTTGAAATAAAAAAAATCAGTTCAGCAAACTTGGACAAATTTTTTCTCAAAGAAGTACAAATTGACTGTCCTACAGAGTCTGATTATATTCATGTAAATATGTTTGTAATTATTATTTAATATTAATAACTAGTGGGCCCCTCTGTAACTTTATTTAAAAAATCTTGGATATTATATTTTTTTCTGTAGGTAGGTAGAAGTCCTCAAAGGACACCAAGTGATTTCAGTCACACGAGCGCAAATCAACAATGTTAGTGAGAGCCCTAAACCCAATAAAACCACCTATTTTTTGTCTTTCATACATAACAAATCCATAATAGATCGACTAATGAAGTTGTACTCTCAGAAAAAAAAATTATATGTATTTTTACATAATTTAAATTGCGGTTATGTTTTTGTATTATTAATTAAACAATTTTTTTGTAAAATATTAAAATAAATTTAAATTAAAATTAATTAACAGTTTTAAAAAAATGATCTAAAATAAAATATTAAAGTATTAAAAATGAATGTATTTTTCTATTTTTGGTATTTTGTCATAGTATTGGAATTGTTTAACTTTTTTTTGCTATTATAGTACGTTTTCAAGCTCATGTTTATGGATAAACATGTTGTTTATGATAATAGTACGTTTTCAAGCTCATGTTTATGGATAAACATGTTGTTTATGATAAACTGGTTGTTTACGTAGTGGTTTTCCCATACAAATTTGCTGAAAATCATAAACAAGTAGCGAGGTGTTTATATCATAAACCACTTCAAAAACATGTAACCCATCCATGAAATTTCGATTTTTTGTCGATTTTAAATTTTTTTTTGCATGACCCTTGATTTTTTTGTCATAAATTCATTTTGTCATTTGTCAAAAAAAAAACAAAAACAGAAAGAAATCAAAATACCAAGAATAGATGAAATTATGTGAATTTGTGTGAAATTAGTTTAGCTTCAATTAATGATCATCAAAAAAACGAAAAATCAAGTATAAATTCTCAATTATCATCAGCACGATTAATTGGAAAATCTTGTATAACTTTAATAGAAAAAAGTGAAGAAAAATTATATGGAGTTATAGAAGTGATTGAGAAATTACAAGACTTACATGGAAAGTTAACAGAAGAATTAAAACAAAGGATATTGTAAAAGATGCATTTTTATTTTTAATTCACTTAATTTAATCAGTTTTATATATTAAAAATGTATAAATAATAAGGCTTTATATATAAGTAAAAAATTCAAATGGAAAAAGAGATAATAAATTAAAATGATGATTATTTTTTTTATATAATTGTAAATTGAATATTTTTGTATTTCGTTTTTGAAAGATTCTCAGAACTAAATGTTGAAGTGAGTAAAGTGGGTATGGTAATAAACTAAAATGTGAATTATTTTATTTGTTTCTCTGATATTATGATTTTTTTTAAATCCTCCATATTTTTTTTTATTTTATTCATTTATCGTATGACCAATTATAATAGCTTAAGTTCTACTCAAAGATAATACAAAAAAAAATTTTATATAAACAGTAGTATAGTTTTATATAAACAATAAACAGCTGGTGGTTTTCCAAAAAACCTTGTGAACACTTGACATTTGACTGGTTTATGAGCTAGTTGTTTATCCATAAACATGAGCTTGAAAACGTACTATTACCCATATTCTTATATCTCTTTAATCTTAATATGTACCATGAACAAGAAATCTTATCTCTATCAATTTGACATCAATTATAGTAAAAATCGGTTATAGTAACTACTGATTATAGGCACAATTCGTTTTTAGTCAACAATTTTACTGTCATCATCTTTTTTAAAATTTTTATATGTATTTTAATTCGTTTATAGTCAAGAACGTTTGCAGTCACAATTGTGTCAACAATTTTTTTGAAAGAAAGTAATAAGCTTCATAAGTTCAGACAATCGATGTCATTTATAAGTCGCATTAAAATATAACGCCACTTTTTTCAATAAAACAAAAAAATAAGTCAAAAGTGAATTATTTTATTAAAAAACTAATTTATATATATTGTCTTTTACTGTTCTTTATTACAAATATACGTATATTTTGTGATTAGATAACAGAATTGCTATTTATGAATAAAATAAAGTTTAAAATCGTTATACGAATGATATTTTTTTGAATTTTGCTTATAAAGATGCAATTTTTTTTTACTACGCCTATAGTCGCAAAACGGTTATAGCCACAAATATTACTGAAATTTGAGGAACTATAACCGTGTTTTGCTGTGTATATTTTTTTTTAAACAGTAGAAGCAAATTAACTAACCTTAAATTATATAATTTTTGAAGAGTATAATCTGATTTTTGTTTTTATGTTTGTGTTTTCGTTTTTGTACTTGTTTCTATAAGTTTGTTTGTGTGTGTTTATTTAAAATGAAAGAATTTTTATCAAGCCTTTTTAAAAATTGTCTGTGATTGAAATTTATTTTAGAGTATAGATGTTACTCTACTCGGAAATAACTGTCATTTATTTGTTGTAACTATTTTAAATGTTTTAAGGATTCACCATCAAGAACTTGCTAAAATTTTAATATTTTTGTTGTGTAATTTATTATTCAACTATTCTTTCTTTTTTACTCCCCACGTCGTTCATTTTGTGTATTTATTAAAGATTTTCTTTTATTAATAAAAGCTTTATTGGAACCTATCTTTGATTTTTACATGGTTTGTTTTGGAAAATTGTGTTCCGTTTTGCGTCGTTTTTTTTCCAACATAATCTACTACGCAAAGCGGTCTTGGTGTATATTAAAAAAAATTGATTTATTCGGTTTTTGATTTATTGTTTAACAACTGTTTTCCATTATTATTGTAGTTGTTATAAAAGGCTTCAGACAAAATCAGTACATTTAAGATAATATGAAATAAAATTGCTTTTATTTTATTTTTATTTTATTTTTCTCAAATGAGCTCAGTCGCTTTTATGTATTTTCAGATTGAAGAAATTTTACTGAACTTAAAATTAATTAAATTGAATTTTCCAATTTGTTGCTGTCAAAATTTGTCAACAAATTCGATTTTAAAATTTGGTAATAATTTTTTTACAAATATTTTAACATTATTACAATTATCAAGTGTTTATATGCGAAGTACTGGAGGATTGGTTGGAATGGTTTAAATTCTTTTTTTTTTGTAAAAAAATTTGTACATATATATTGAATAATTATATAGTTTAATCCATGTTTTCAAAATGTATTCACTATTTTATTGAATTATTTACAGAGTGGCAGCGAAGTGTTAGTATTTTATTAATGTTATTTCTAAAAATGTTTATTTTTAAACTACGTAGGCTTTGGAAATTTTCTTACTATATTGGAAAATGGATGAAAAAGAGAGTGGTTTTGTCTTTAATCTTTCAGAATCTCACTTATTGTGATGTAAATAATTCTGGAACTAGTGCAGGTAAGTTTTCCAGATTAAAGGTTATTTTTAATGCTTGTACACGCTTTGTGACAAATCGGCATAGCTTTGATAGTATTAGAGATGTTTCCAAAGTCATACTTGATTGCACTTTTGAAAACGTTATCAGAAAAATTCTATCCAAAAATACACCAGAATATCTTCTTGAGAAAATAACCCATCAAGGTAGGTATATAAGAAGTTCAAGCTTAATTTTTCCAGGGCACTCTAAAAGGTTAAGACATCTATCCTTCTTTGTAGGTGTTATGGAATTATTTACGTATGTTCTCAGGTGTGAACTATGTAATTTTAAATTTTACGAGCTTTTGTTGTGGTTATACTTTAATGAAAAGTTGTAGCCATTATTAGTTTTGAGAATTATTATTTGAAATAATGTTTGTTATGCCTTGAAGGTGTTTTTGTTAGGAGAAAAAATTTGGATTAAAAATTTTTATATAAATTTTAGGTTTTGTTTATTTCTTTTTTCTTAAATGAGATAATCTTAAAATGATAAATTGAACGTTTGGCCATCTGGGGCGGGTATAAAGTTCATATAAAATCATCTATGAATCAATAATGATGCTGCCAACAAAGAATATTAAATAAAACCACAACTGTGCAATTGCACAGGGATCCACTAGTATTTAATATATTATGTAAACATAATTTTAATTAAAGCTAATTAGTTTTAATTTTTAATTACTGTCACTGTTATGAATTCTTACAATTAAACTGGCCGCTAAACGGTGACAATCCTACGAATTGTTAATTTCTATTTTAACATAATTACAAATGGAATAAAAAAATAAAATTCGTAGGTACATACAGGAAATTAAATCAACATATTAAATATGTATGTAAATCTATTTGAATTTATATTATGTTATAATTTCATATATGTTGGACAATCTATAATTATACATGCAAACAGAATAGGTGTTTCATTGAAATTAACAAAATAACAGTTATTTACCTATTCCTCCGCCTTAAAATTCTTGATGGATCCTTCTACTATTGTGATTATTGAAAATAGTTCTTATTGACGAATGTTATAAGGTTATTAAAATATACAGAGTCAATTTATACAGATTTTGGTAGGCATATAGGTTGGTTAACATTCCTTAGATATAGGGTGTTTTAAAAAAAATATTTATTTCTGTTTTTAATATATACCTATATCTTCTACGATTTGTGGACTAAGAAGCTGTTACCAAAGCATTAATTAAAAATACATTAAACTTCAATTCACATAAAATGTAGAGCTGGGCTTAGGAAATTATTTCTTGAATTGAAAATAGAAATTGTACAAATTTATCTGTAAAAACAGGAATAATTGACACAAAAAATTGCGTGAAAATACCGTTATTTTTTTTCAATAAACGCTTTTAAAATATATTTTCTTTGCTTAAATTTAAATTTAATAATACTAATTATTTGATTTGAACAACTTATAAATCCGGATCAGAGCACAGTCAATGATTGATATAATACACGTGACATTAGAAAAGCAAATCATTATCTTATTTAGTTCTAATTGTACAGACAGAAAAACTAAATCAAAACTAAATACAAAAAAAAAACAATATTTACTAAAAGGTTGATATTTCCTAGTCCTCGCATAATATCATTTTTTTTTATTTCAACCTATCCAATCACCTCTGATTCATTGATTCGATACCTCTGAAACACGCTGTAAAATAATCTACAACCAAATGAAGAGAAACAAAATCATTAATTAGTCGATCATTATAGATTCAGTATGACCAGCAATAAAATGAGGTGGGAATAGTGGGTTCGACTCACACACTATCCAAGAGGTGCAATAAAATAAAAATTGTTGAAAACAAAAATCCAAATGTAAATTCACTCAAAATTATATAAATAGATAGAAATACTACGGGTATGGTATGTAATTTATTGATCTCTATCTATTTATTTATGTGTACTTTATCATTTAGAACACAATGATATCATCTACATTTGATTAAATTCAAAGTTATGAATTCATTAATTCATTATAAAAATAAATTTTTAAATAATAATTTATTAAATACATAATGTATAACAATTAAAAATAATATCTTAATGTATAAATAATTAATTTATAAAAATAAATATTTCTTCAAATAAACACAGTATTTCCAAATAAACCATTAGCAATGAAGGATATAAAAAAAGGGATACGCATTTTATTTAAAATTTTATTAAATTGTTTAAAAATATTTTTTGGTAAACCAGTTGTATTTACATCAATATATAATATTAATTTATTATTTCTAATATATAATATTGTACATATAATTCCATCATTAATAGTTTCAATATTATTTCTAATAACATTTCAAGATAATTTTAATTTTATTAAAAGAGAAATAGAAATAACAATAAACAGAGTAGTCGATTCACCAATAACTCCAACACTTCTAATCATTTTTCTTGCAATTCGTCCAATTTCAATTATAATTTTGATTATAATTAAATTAAAAAATATATTAAAATTAAATAAATTATTTAAAATTTTATTTAAATATATAAATGAATTAAATAGTAATATAATGATTAATAATAAAAAATTAAAAACATTTATATTAATAATAATAATATTAAAAATTCTGCATATCTATTATAATTTTATAATTTTAATTACAAAAGATAGTTTTGATTATTATGTGTCACTATTTGATAATAGATTACAATTTAAATTTTATAATTTTTTTATATTTTATATTATATTTCAATTGGAAAATGAATTTTATTACATTTTAATAAAATTAATAATATATTATATGAATTTAAATGAAAAATTAAATCAATTGTTAATGCAACCATTTAATAAAAATATATTAATATTAAATTTGAATAGAAGAAAATTATTTGTAAAAATTCTGAAAAATTTAAGTAAATTATATTATTTTAAATTATTTTTAATATTAATTGATTATATGTATCATATAATAATATTAACAACACCATGTCTAGCAATTGTGATAGTATATGACTTTGATTTGAAAAATGAAGTACAATTGAAACATTATATTTTGAAAATAATTTTACCACATTGTTTATTAAGTATATCGATACCAGTGTTCACAATTTTAACATTAAATTTTCTTAAAAATGTTGCTACTTTAGATCCTGAAATAGAGCTACAAATTTTGATAAATTTAAAGAATCGAGATTATAATAAAACAGAGGTAATTTTAAAATTTAATTGTTTTTGTTTATGTTTTTTTTTTTTGTTGTTCAAAAATTAATTTACTTTAATTAAGATTTGAATCAGCATTGGCTGTTCATTCCGGTCATATATATGACAATAGTATGGATCGTCATACAATATATAATCGAGGTTAACTGCCACACTTCTCTCAACGAGATGGTCCATTGATTCTAAGTTCGAATGTATGGATATATATGTAATAGTCAAAAGCATATGATTATGAACTCGCTAGAGATAGTACTTTATAAGACCGAGCCAATTAGAGATTCGGATTACAGATAGTGCAATAAAGCTGATTGTAATAAGCAAAAAGATAGATGGACTAAAATGAGCCAGCAATATCCATAATAGCGATGAATTGTTTTATAAAATATATAATTATATTTTTTTTTCATTTTTCCTTGAATTATTTGATCTTTTTTTTATATAAAAAATAACAAGTTTTTTTTTTATTATTATTATTTTATTTATTACCTTAATGTATTTGTACAATATGTTATTTTCATATTATATTTTAATTCTATATTTCAAGAGCTTATATATTACTAGAATATTTACACCTTTGATTTGTAATTATTTAGACTAACCTAACTTGGCGAGTAAAAATCTTTAATTAATTATTTAATGCTAATATAAAACCTAATGTAAACCTAACCTAAATCTTAACTAACGTCTATTAAATAACAATTTGTTTTCAAATTTTATAATGTAACTTTAATTAATGATCCCTGCCATTCCTGGATCATTATATAGATTTTTATTACACTTTAACGTCTAATCCATAGTGTTTTGCTGATGACAGCACTCTAGTAGCATCATATAATTTTCTAAAACAAACTAATGCTACAGCCTCCGCAGTCACCTCCAAAAGAACAATGATGGCCGGCGCGCTCAATTACGATCTTGCCAAAAATTGTCGACTGGGGTAAAGCTAACAGAGTCGAGTTTAACACTTCAAAAACTCAAAGCTGTTTTGTTAGTAACAAGCTAACAACATTCGAACCAATTCTCAGGCTTCAAAATGAAGGTATCCAGCGACTCAAAGATCTGAACATTCTCGGAATGCGAGTGAATCAAAATATGCACTGGAATGAGCATATTTTCGATATTGCGAAAAGTGCCGCAAAATGTTTAGGCTTTTTGAGTCGCTGCAAAACTTATTTTTCATCTCGAGACCTTTTAAAAATCTATAAAGCATATATACGAATCAAGCTCGAGTATAATTCACATTTATGGGCAGGTGCACCAAAAACTGCTTTAAATTTCTTGGAAAAAGTTCAAAACCGCGCCATTCGTCTTATAGGCGACATTAATGTGACCTCATCCCTTATACCACTTGGCCATCGTCGCATTGTTGAAGCACTTACTCTATTTTATAGATATCTACTTGGTGTTGGCACTTGTTCCGAGGAATTAAAATCACTTCTTCCTCTTCCCTTAAGCAATTCTATCGCACAGCACGAGAGGCATAAAGTGCCCACCCTTTCACAGTGGAAATTCCGAGATGGTTTAAGTCCGGTTATGGAAATTCTTTTATAGTAAGAACATCCCGATTGTGAAACCGCGTCCCAATCGAAGCATTCCCAATGAGAGAAGGATTTTTTATTTATGATTTACAGAGGTTTAAGACGAATATTAACAACATTGTTCGCTCTTTCTCAAAAAACTTTTCTTCTTCCTTTTTCTTTCCTTTTCTCTAACTATCCTTTCCTTTTTCAAATAGTCAACGGTACGGAAGTACTTAAAGGTTCATAACCTAAGTTTTGGCTATAATATAACAAAAAAAAAAAAAAAATAGTATAGATTTCGTGCTAATGACTTGGAATGATTTCCCAGCTTTGATATGTATTTTCTTCTAATTCTATATCTATCTCTTCTTCGACCGTAGGGATTTTTAAAGCTTTGCGTATATGTCATAATTTGTTATATACCATGGTACAGCCGTTATGGTTACTTAATATAAGCGAATTAGATAATTTTTTGACTTCATGGTACCACAACGGATTTCTTTGGTATATGTTTGCTAATTTTTTCTTCAATAAACTGCTATGTATACCTAGACATACGAATCTATGTCACTAGAATGTCACACAGAAATCTTTGACTACATATAAAAAATAAAACTGTTGAAAACTTTAGAAAGTTTAAAAATTAAGTATTGCATTTGCAAAATGTCTAATTTCAAGTTTTTTTCCAATAGTTGAGAAGAGTGGAGAAAATATAAGTACCCATTATCAACGTTCTTATGTTTTTTTTTTTAACATAAAACAATACTTTGTTCCAGTCCATCCGATACAACTAGTATAAATTTTGCTTATCGAAGTTTCAACATGTACACTATATGATACTCTAAATCTCTCAATATTTCTATATATCTTTACATATCTTTACAATATCTTTAAGATCTTTGATACAATTTTATCTCACATTGTTTGCAATTTTCTTTTCGTCAAGTTAAAAAATGGTTAATCTACCAAAAGACTAACTTTAAATAAATAAATTAAATAGAATATAATGTATTAAAGTATATGCATACATATATTAAATTTATTTATATATGTATATTTTCAGATTGAGGAAATTTTATTCAACTTAAAATTAATTAAATTGAATTTTTCAATTTTTTGCTGTCAAAATTTGTCAACAAATTCGATTATCAAATTTGGAAATAATTTTTTTGTAAATATTTTGACATTACTACAATTATCAGCGGCTTATATGCGAAATACTGGAGGATTTACGGCTTAATGTTTTTGATTTTATGTAAAATTTGTTAATATAGTATAAATTATTTATGTATATGGTATGGTAAATAAATATATTTTTGTTTATTCTTTTAAAGGTGGATTTTACTCTACCGGTTTGAAAATTTAGTTCAATGTAAGTGAATTGTAAAAATTCAGGTACTACAAAAATTAAATTGTTTTTGACAACTTATCCTATTCACCGTCGAGTGTATAACAACATGTTATCGAGCTTATATAACTTGGATAACATGTTATAGATTAGTGTTCCACTACGGATAACTATATTTTATTTGACGTTTCCATTTACATAAATATTGGTTTATGTGGGAAATATATGTGCAGAATTCTCATGCATCGCTGCATGCAGATATGCATGCATATCTGCGTGCCAGACACATGTGCATATTTTATTTGTCAAAAATTGTTTTGTTTTGAAATAATGTAGATAATTGCCGCCATTGATCCACATACAATTTGTTTGTATAGTAATAAAATACAAAATAAAATAATTTTTGAAAAATTTTAAAGTTAAATGCTATTAAAAGTGTTTAATAAAAGTTTTAATTTAATAATTTTTGAAAAAATTTTAATCACATATTTTGTTATCATGAATGTAACAAAATATAATTATATGAATAAATTAATGCTAGTTTGTTGTGCATATATTTTGTTATATCTAAATATTTTAAGAATTTATGATGAATATTGCAACAAAAAAGAAAGATAATCTAGACTATGGACTAGGGAAATTTTCGTTCATTTCAAATTAATTAGTTTTTCTTCAATTACTTAATTTAAAATAAATTTTTACAAAATTGATTATAACCTATTTACCACAAAAAACAATAATAAATATGTAAATATTAAACAAATTTTATGACGTTTGTCATTATTTTTTATTAGTATGAGTAAAATGACAATTTTTAAAATCTTTCGTGTTGGTAGCTCTGCCGCTGCGCAGCAAAAAATAGAAATAGAGATATCATGCATCAAATTTTCTGCGTGCAGAATCACATGTAATTGGTTCCATATAAAACCATGTATTCTAATTTACTTTTGCTGCGATGCATGCATAGTTCTGCACATGTATTTCAGGCATAATAATATAAAAGTTTTAAGATTTAAAAATTTAAAAATATTTAAAAAATTTAATTAGATAGAGGCACCCATATAATTCTACACATGCATGCATTCTCATTTTAAATTGCGCATGTATATTTTCACCATATAGTATTCATGCATTTTTGCTCATGCCTGATATGTTAAAAAAATAACGTTATTATCGAAAAAATCAAACTAATTTTCAAAGGCAACCCTTGGATTTGTCCTGTTTTCCCGGTTTTGTCTTGTTGACAGCTTCATTGTTACCATACATACAAAATTTCTAATTATAACACCTTGGATAACTATAGTTATTCAATAATAACATGCTATAGAGCGTAGTGCGAATAGGATAATTATAGCAAGTATTATTTCAAATAAGGTTGGAAAATAGAGGTGAGTAGTGCAAACAGGTTTGAGAAAACTGACTCAAATATCTAAAAACAAGCATTATGTTGCAAATCAAATTAGATTATGACAGTTACTATACTAAAATTATGACATTATTTTATGTTTTTTAATCTTATTTAAAGAAAAGAAGAAATGAGAAATTTTTAGCCGATTATGGTGTTGGGAAAAGAAATAAAACTACAAATTTATAAATAAGTAGGCATAACCGCATTTGCTATGTGTATTATCGGAGCGCTCAATAAACTTATTTCAGTGACATATTAAGGGCCACTTCTTGAAGAACTAAGTCAATAGACTTACCTGCCTGATAGGTATGTTGTTTACGGGTACCCTGATCAAATATACATCCCTAATATACTTGTACACCAGTTTCTCTAAGCATTTTAACAAACATGAAGAGAGACTAATAGGTCTGAAACTAGTAGGGAGTTGAAAGCGAACCTAACTGATCCCCATTGAAGAAGAATTTGAAGATCTGGTGGCTACGGATGCGGATTCGATCAGGATCCCGAAGGTCTCTGCAATAGACAAATCAGTTGAAAAACTGACAAATCTGTTAACGAAGGCTTTCGAAGCATATTAGGGATGTATGATGGACAGGTATATTAGGGATGTATGTTTGATCAGGGTACCCCTGAACCGTAAACAACATGCCTATCAGGCAGGTAAGTCTACTGACTCAGTTCTTCAAGAAGGGGTCTCCCATATAGAGGAGGCTATCGTGAAGAAAGAGATAACACTCGGTGCATTCTTGGACATTGAAGGGGCCTTTGACAAGGCAACTTTTAAGTCACTTCTAAACGGAGCAAGAAAGCACGGAGTAAACAACACAATACTGAGATGGATAGAAAAGATGTTTGAACAACATCATCTGTTCATTCAGGTAGATGAAACTACTAAAGTTCAGGTGAAGGCGGTAAGAGGATGCCCACAAGGAGGTGTTCTATCGCCTTTACTATGGAACATGTTGGTAGACGAACTCCTAAGTATACTGAACGAGGAAGGATTCAACACACACGGCTTTGCGGCTACAGCGGCTATGCAAATACTTCTTAGGCTTCCGCCCTTACATCTTTATGTAAGAATGGAGGCCCTCAAAGTTACAAGAAGGTTGCAAACTCTAGGGAATACTAGAGGATGTAGGCACAAACATCAGAGGCTATGGAAGGACTTAGAAGAGGAGCAAAAAGAGTTCTTCATGCCAACAGATGACATCACTACATACGTATCTTTGAAGAAGACATATGAAGTAGAAATCCCGACAAGAGAGACCTGGCGTGGTTCAGAAGAGTAGGCCAGGTCCTCAAATACCTCGGACATTTTCACTGACGGATCCCTTACGGCTCTAGGCGCGGGAGCTGGAGTGTTCTTTGAAAAAGAGCAACTTGAACTCCAGTTTCCTCTTGGCAAACACTGCACAGTCTTCCAGACTGAAGTCTTTGCCATAAACGCAGCAGTGAATATAATAAAAGAGCAAAGATGGTCTAACAAAGTCATTAGAATCTTTAGTGACAGTCAGGCTGCCTTAAAAGCTCTTGAAAGTAACATCATCAAATCTAGATTGGTGGGAGAATGTTCGGAAGCCCTAAACCTCATAGGGCTCCGAAACAAGGTACAACTGATCTGGATACCGGGTCATAGTGGCCTGACTGGAAATGAGAAGGCTGACGAACTAGCCAGATCATCGGCGGGAAACATTTATGGCTAGGAACCAGCAGTTGGTATATCTATTGGTAATATTAAACTATCAATGGAAAACACCCTGAAAAGGGAAGCAAATATTCTTTGGGAGCGTATGGAAGGCCACAGGGTCTCCAAAATATATGCACCAAGAATAAACACCAAAATAACCAACTTCCTGCTAACTCTCAATAGAGGAGACTGTAGGAAGATGGTGGGCATACTTACTGGTCATAACCACATGAATAAACACATGTGTAGACTAGCACTAAGTGACGACCCAACCTGTAGACACTGTCTGGAAGAGGAAGAAACCTCCACACACGTTGTAGGAGAGTGCTTAGCTCTTTGAAGGCTGAGACTCAGGCTGCTGGTAACGCAATACATAACCTCAGAAAACTTCTACAGGATAAATCCCCCAAACCTATTGGCCTTTATCAAGAGGGTCGACTAAGTTGAGGGGTGGAGGACGGCATAAAGGGCTATAAACCCTACATGCCGGCTCTGACATATTAGGGCCACCTCCGTAGAAGAAGAAAAAAAAAAAAAAAATCCCCATATTTTTGGAATATATTTAAAAGCTATGCAGGCTGTGCAAATCCTTGAAAGTAGTATTCTCAAGAGGTGAGTCTTCGAGTCTACTTCTCGGAAAGTGTGTTCCAAAGAGGACTCTACATCTTTCTTCTTTCGATGCTGTGTAGGATCCTTCTGATGTTTGTAGATTGTGTAACTTTGCCACTGGATCTCTTTTCAGGACCTTAAGCAAAACCGCTCTACCTGCAATATGTTCGATCCCTTCGCAGAAATTTTCAAAGAATTGTTTCGTTGATTTCCGAATCAATCCTTTGTATTCTATTATAGATTCGCTATAGGATTTCCAATCATCTTCTTCACGAGTTCTTAATGCTCTGTTCAGAAGTTTTTTGGCTTTCCTTTTTAGGTTCTCCAGATCTTTGTACCATCGAACAATTTTTTATTCTTTAGGGTTTTTAGTGACCGGGCAAGAGACCGCGAAAGCCTATTCAGCTTATTTGAACTTAGTACTTCTTCAACTTCTCGAAACATTTCATAATAAAACAAGTGTAAGTTTTTTTAATTAACGCATAATAGAAAAAAAAAATTAAATACTCTTGTTAATTTCACAAAATTATTTTATTCCGACACGTGTTTCGACCTTTCGGTCATAATCATGGATCATAAATGGATACAAAACAAAATATTACAAGCATTAAATACAAAAATTTAAAAAATTTAAGCAGGTAAAGATTTACATATTGAAATTGAAAAATTTTTAAATTTAAAGTGAACTTAGATTACAGGTAACAAATAATAAATTTATTGATAATTGAAAATACAATCATAAATAGCAAAAGAATTTAAATTATTTATTTCTATTTGATTATTAACAATGTTTTTGTTTATTTTTTATTGCTTTCTTAATTTCTAAGCCTTCATAAAAATCTAATTTCTTTCCTTTATTAATTAGATGTAAAGGTTTTAAATTACTTGAAATGTTTTCGGATATACAATGTTCAAAAAGAAGGTTTACCTATGGGGTCGCCTTTATCGCCTTAAACTAATGTAGAGCCGTTTTTTGAAAACTAAAAACTAGTTTCAAATAACTATCTTGCTGCATCAAACATGCATGGAATGTAAGTGAAACTGGTATAACTACAGTTCAAAGACCTAAGAAAATTGTAGCTCAACGTGGACAAAAATTGGAGCCGTAACATCAGCCGAAAGAGGAATACTTGTAACTTTAACTGTCGCGATTATCGCGGTTGGAAATTCAGTTCCTCCCATGTTTATTTGTCCCCGTGTCAGATATTCATAAATTTTCATTCGTAATGGTCCGCCAGATTGCATTGGTCCAAGAAAAAAATTGAATCAAACTCAAACGAAAAGAAAAACAAAAACAAATGAAGAGAAAGAATAAAAAAAAAGAAAAAAGCTAAAGAAATACAAAATATTAAAAGAAAAATTTTAAATGAATGTGATGAAAGTGATCAAGCAGAATATTTTTGCATTGTATGTGGTAAAGCTTATGGAAAATCTACTTCTGGCGAAGAGTGGGTTCAATGTATATTATATCGTAATTGGGCACACGTCAAATGCGTAAAGGGTGACCACTTTTACTTAAATGCATCAATTGTGATTCGAATGATGATTTTTCTGTCTAATTTAGACATAATTTTTAAAAATTAAGCACACCCTGCTATGCCTTTTGTGTTACTAGAAAAAAACGATGTGTTATATTAATCTTTTGTTTATATTTGACTAAAAAGAGACTGAAATATCATTTAATTTAATTTATTTTTATGTTCTCTGTTGAAGTATGAAATAACATTAAGTTTTATTTTTATTTTAATACTAGCTTGGTAACCCGCCATAAATGACGGAAGCAAAATAAATTCTAGCATTTATTTCCTTCATTAGAGTTTTCATTTCAAGTTTAAGAAAAATATACGTATTTGCTTACTAATTTATCGTACCTTTATTTTTGTATTATAACGCTTTTAATTACCATATAAATAGAATATTTGTAGTAAGGTGCAAAATTTTCTATTCCCTAAGGGTCATTTACTCGATCATTTTAACGACATCCTTTTTGCCAACTTTGAAAATTTATGGTATAATTCAGAATCAAGTTAATCCTGTTAACATTCAATAACATTCGCTGCGTAAGTTTAGCGTCAAAGTTTATAACGAACAACATAATATTTTATAATGAGCCACAACTTTGAACGAAAACAATTTTAAAAACAAAAATAAATAAAATTGTTAATATAAAAAAACAATAATATTGTAGATACACATAATATTTATTTTAAAAAATAAAAACTCGTGTTGGAGAAAAAATTAAAATAAAAAAATTTACTGCAAATAAATAGGTATTTACAAAACTGTTCATAACTTTTGAACCATTGATCGGTTATTTAAAATTTCATTTCATTTCAAAAAATTCATTATCGAACTGTTCATGTTAAAATTCATACATAATTATTATTTATAACATACATTAAAAAGAAGAAAAACAATCAATATGTTTTAACCGATACCTATATATATACCTACTTGCTATATTAAAAAAAATCATCACTCTCTAAGTCTCTACATCATACATTTCTATACAGTTGAAGAAAACAAATATACCTAAAAATTATAAATTTACAAAGCTAAGAAATAAAAAATAATAGTACAAAATGTCATTTAATTTCTTTAAAAATGTATAGGGTGTTATTGTTTTTATGTGTAAATCAGCAGAACCAAAACCTAACCCCATAATACATACTAAATATTATATACGATCATAAATTTATACATATATCATATAAATATATATATATATATATATATATATATATATATATTAAAACAAAAACAATAAACAAAAAAAATAAAAATAAATAACAATTTTAAATCATCAGTGCATCACATTTCTGGCTAGAGTGTATATATAGGTATACCTATAGTACTATAATACAGGCTATGCATATACGGTAGTAAAACTATGATCATTATCATAACAACAAAAAAACCAAAAAAAAAAAAAAATATGTAGACACAATAATAAGAAATAAAGAAATATAAATAATAAGAATAACCTTCAAGTGCATTATGTTTTTTTTTTACGTTAAATGCTGTTTGCCTTTTGGTTATTATACCATATTAAACTATTGATTAAATTTCTATTAGTCCTTATTATTATAAATCAAAAAAATTGTTTGTTTTATTTATATTATTATTATTATTATTTTTTATTTTTCCTTATTATTTGCGAAGAAGACTAACATTAAATTAAAAAAATATATTTCATGCAGTGGTATTTTTTCCTGCAAAGGTTCAGCATGGTAGACAGGGGTTAAAAAAAGAGTACCAAAGTAATTTGTATACATATTGCAATTTGTATATGTGTTGGAGCGTTCCGTCGAACTTACAAACATCCAGATAAATGCAGAATAATATATATATAATTGAATTGTTTTTATTTTCGTTATTTTTTTATAATATCTATTCTTTACTTTATTTTTTCTATTAAGCATATTAAATTAAACAAAATAAAATACATAAAATAAGATGATCTTAAAAAATTTAAAATTTACAAAAAACAACTCAACGCAATAGTTTTTATTTAAAAATAAACGGAATAATTATTAATGTTAATAAATACCCCATAAGTTAATAGTTACCCCTGAGCAGTTAATATTAGCCGCAAACACGGGGCAAAAGGTAACTAGGCACTTTTTTCTCTAAAAACATTCTTATTACAAACCTATTAACAATTAAAATAAAAATCCGAAAAAAGTAAAAGCTATTTGATTATACTATTATTTAAAAAAAAAAAGTTTATTAAAATTATATTTTTATTAGAAACTATAATTCATTTTTAAAAAAGTGTTAATTGTAGCCCCTATCTCCCCTACTTCTTCAACTACTCGAAACATTTCATAATAAAACAAGTGTAAGTTTTTTTTAATTAACGCATAATAGAAGTTACTCACGCTATTTCTATAGCAATTTTTGGATCAGATAACGAAGATATCTTTACCTTTGCCAAGGAACTATATAAACTGAATACTGATCTTATAATATTTCATAAATACAGTGTAGGATTGTATATACATATACAACAATAATATATACAATACAAATTGCCCAAATTCCCATACAAATTGTCGAATGTGTATGGAAAAAAGATGCATACAACAATTGTTTCCGAAATTCATATTTTATATTAAAATTTGTCGTATATGTAGCATTTTTCTTCACACATACGACAAACGTTTATATAAAACTTGTAAAAATGTGTTACATACAACAACATGCATACTGGGGTGGCATTGTGTAATTTGAAACGTCATTTTGTTTCGACTATTTTCAAAAAGTGGCATTGCATAATTTTGTTTCGACCATTTTTATTTTGTTTCAATCTTTTCAAAATTGGTACGACATATTTTGGTATTGCGTAAGGTTGAAACGCTACCAAATTTTGGCGATTGAAAAATAGTTGACGCATTTAGGTAAATTTTAAAAAAAATAATAAATTAATACATGATTTTTGTTGGAATATTGGTACTTTTCTAAAACGTCAACAATTTGACGATCACTGTTGATGATTTTCGCATTTGATTTTAGCGTCAATGATCTTTGCAATTATTTGCATTTTGTCATTGACGTTTATGAAAAGTAAATTGACGATTCGTTTTTCGGATTTTTTTTTGTAAAATTGGGAAAAAAACATTAAAAAAAAAATTAGTGGACAAATTAAATATTTTAAATAACTATTATTTTAAAATGGATAAAATTATTAAAAACATTTTAATAAAGCAAATTGCTGAAGAGGCTAGTGGTAGTACGTATAGTGAACATTTATACAAAGAAAAAAAAAAGAATATATTCCTATATTAAATTGTGGCAGAATTTAAAAGATACAAGAAAGATTAAAAAAGTTAAAAAAGCATAAATCACAATAAATATATTAAAAAACTAAGAATTTGTTTTTCTATAAACATAAATAATTTATTTTAAAACATAATATTTCAGGAAAAAATAATTACATAAAAATGGCTGCTTGCCTTATATTTATAATAACATCACATATTTTTGTAAAAACTTAATTTTGAAATACTTGTACTTAACATTTCAGTATCCATTTCCTCTAACCATAGTTTGCAATATATCACGAAGACTTTTTAAAATTTCTATACGTTCTTTCTCTACCTCTAACGCTTCTTTGTGTCTTATCTCTGCCTCCTTAGCTTCTTTTTGTAAGAACTCCAATATTTCATCTTTTTTTTTTTTTTCTTTGGTGTATGTTCGTTTTCTTCAGCTAAACTTTCAGAAACGCTAGCAGGACTATCTTCTAAACTACTACCTATGTTTTGTTGTGGTGGCTGTACAAAATGGGAACTACCATATATTTCGTCAAAATATTCAAAAAATGGCCACAAAGACGCACTATTCCCAGTTGATGAATTCATTTTTTTAATTCGTTTGTATGTCGTCATTAGGTTTGTAAATTTTGTTTTGCACGCTTCAATTTCAAACCTAAATGTTTTATCAACATTTTTTATTTCCATTAATACAATTCTCCACATAACTATTTTTTTCCTTCTTCCGTTGGAAAATTCATTTTCAAATTTCAATCTAGATTGTATTAACAGTTTAAGCTGGGCATTACTCCACCCTTGAACATCAGTACTGAAAAAAAACAAGATTGTAAGTTTTTAACAAACAATTATATACAAATATTTACCTTAACTCAATTTCAGCCATTTTAAATAACACCAAACAAAAATATAAAATATACACTAAAAATAAAAACAAAAAATTTTTCGATCCTTGCAGTAGCAATAAAACGAATGCGTTGTTGCGTTGATTTTTGCAAAAAATTGACGATCAAACAGTTTTAGAATTTGTGATTGATCGTCAAAAACGTTTATGAATTTTTGATTTTGATCATCGTCATGTTTTTGACGTTTTCGAAAAGTACCATTTATTTTAGAAACGCACAGAAATAAAAATTCCAATAAAATGAAAAATTAAGTAAATTTATAATGATTTTCTGTAAAAAAAAAAAATGTTCAGAATAAAACAAAAAAAAAAAATGTTTGTATTATTATTAGCTTTTTTTACTTGTATCTATAGTTGCAATTTCTTTTAGCTCCATTTTTTTTATTATATTTGCCTTAATTAACTTGCCTTGGACTTTATATGTTTGTTTCAATTTGCTTCAATTCAACAAAATACCCATTTCAATAACCATTTAACCAAAGTATATCCATAAAAAGAGTATGAACTCATGTATGTATTCATTTGTTTGCACACAAATTCATATGCAAATTTGATAAACATTGTCAGAAATAGACGATAATAAGAATTTTACGTGTAAGAAAAAGAAAAAATATAGTAAACAAAAGAGAGTAACAAAAAAAGTTGGCTGAAATTAAATAAATAAAGTTTATAATATGACCGTTCCCGTACGCACATCTTGTAAAAACTTATCCAAGTTTTTCCAAGTTTTTACCAGAAGTCGTTCCTGTACTGAGAGTTTTTTCTAAAAACGAGAGAAAACATATGTTTTCAACTTCGTTCAACAAAGTTCAACAACATTCTCTCGAATAAGTTTTTGCAAGTAAAATTTTAATTTGTAAAAACTTATACTTTAAATTTTTGTTGTTGTTTTTGTTGTTGTTGTATTTTTTAGGTTATGTTTTTATTTACTTTTGTAATTTCTCATATGTGTCTGTTATGCAAAATTTTGTTTTTTAAATGAAATTTATTAAAAAAAATGAAAAATATAATTTAGTGGAGGATAAATTTCATAATTCTTTATTATTGTAATATATGTATAATTTAATTTAATAATACGGATACACTTGATAAGGATAAATCGTCAGCTAAGTCTCTATAACAGCAAGCTTCATGACCCGCAAACCATAAAAATACAGCTATATGTTTTTCTGAGCTACATTTTTTATCTGCACGTAGGTTTGCAAAACTTTCAAATGTTTGCAGTTCTTCATATAAATATTTGAAAACATTTTTGCTTACACGAAAATGTCTTACAAATTCCTCTTCACAATAACCTGGAACTATTTCTTCCAAATAGTTTCGAATGCAATGTCTTATGTTTTTATGTAAAAAGTTCTCCAACAGCACTTGCTTTAGAATTACATTCCTTAACTCTTCAGTTTCGCTTTCACTAAAAAAATGTAATAAAAATGTAATCCGAATCGCTACTTAGTAATATATATTTTTTATATCTTCCGCTGCCATTTCGTTTAAATTTAATTATGTACAATTCTTTAAAAAAAACACCTCCGGAAATTTAAAATGATTGTTTATAATTAAATTAATTTCAGAATGTCAGATTGCTTGTCAGCTGTTTGACAGCTGCAAGTTTTTACAAGAATTGCGTTCCAGTACTTTTACTTGCAGATGAGAGTTTTTTTAACTCTTTTTTCTTTTTTTTTTTTTTCTCTCTTTTCTCTCATTTGCAAGTTTTTACCAGAAAAGTACGGGAACGGTCCTAATTTTGAAAAATATTTTCGACAAAAATTTCGTTGAAATATTTAACAATATTATTTTCTAAATTGTATCAACTATGCATAAGATTTTTAGGAGACCTAACTAAAACAGCGTTATCATATTCTTTAAATTCTGTTATTTGTAAATAGATGTTGTCCTCAGTATTATTTTATAATCGTATACCAAAATAATAAATATTTAGGTTTACTAATATAATTAATAAAAAATAATAATGTTTGTAACTCCAAATTATTACTGACAAAAATATTAATAATATTTTATATTATTGTAATGTAATTATAATTTAATATTTTTAATAGGTATATACGAAAATAATAATGTTTAAAACGAAAATATTAAAATTATAAAAGATCAGAATTAATCATCGTATAAGGGAACAAACTAAATTAGAACTAACATTTTTTGCCAGCCTGCCTCATATAAATAATGGGAGGAAACGTAAACAAATCCAACGGAGAATAATGAGAACGTAAAATTATTTTACAGTATAAAGCAAAAGGCAAACATCTGTTTTGTACCTTTTCTCTCTCATAATAAATTTGGTATACGATAAGTAAATGTAAATTTTACCTCTTTTAATTAATGATATTTTGCTCGGTTTGGTATTTCTTAAAAATTAGGTTTACGTAAAATGGGAGTGTATATTCTTGTTAATATAGATTATAGATATTATTTGCATTCAACTAAGCTGAAATTTACATATGTGTGTCTACTAATAATGGAATATGGATATTTGATAAAGTTAAAATTTGGTTTCTCTTTAAATTCACTATATTTATTGACATTTCTATGCTGTAAAGAAGCAAAAAAAAAAACAAAAAAGGAATATGTATTAAATAGTGTGCAATACAAATCATTATCATTATATTTCAATCATTTTCTATTATTATTCAATTATATTTTCATTATATTTTTTTGTGTTTTTAATTTGGTTTCTCATATTAATCTCTTTCTTTTATTATTTCTCTTTCTCTCACTAAGTATATGTAAATGTACGCACATGTGTCATATAGAGCTTGCATTTGATACATACATAATCATATGGCTTAGTTTAATTGAAAATAAAATGCAAACATTATTTATGGAAGAAAACAAAATTTGAACCTATCAAGTATACGTTATCTATCACTCAGTTACAAATTAGTCTTCTCGCATGTAAAAAAAGTTCAATTTCGATTTATGCATGTATATATTATACTTTTATATGCCAATTTATGCTTAGGCAGCGTATACACCTCGGACAAAATCGAATTTTATCGTAGATAAAGTCGGATGAGTGTTTACATTTCAGACTTTTCCACAGATTTAATCTACGATTTTACGTCAAATATTTTTTGTATTTAACAGGGTTTCTTTTTATAAAGTGCGTAATTTTTTAATACGTAAATTAAAAAATTCAAAGGTATCTAATCAAAAATCTCCAAATATTTTTTCAAAATACACATATTTTTATAAAATTTGTTACAGTAATATAAAATATAATTATACATTTGAAGTATGAGCAATAATAACCAAATTGCTTTAGAGTGAATTTTAGTGCCATTTGATTATATGTGTTGTTCTTTGAAAATATATTATTTTTCATTAAAAAAATATTTTCACTAAAAGGTCGAAAATAAAATAAGGAAAAAAAAATTTTTTTTTTAGAAATATTTGCCCTCAATTTAAGCGTACTAAAACTACAAAAATAAACTTTAGAATCGCAGCTTGATATAATGTTTTCATAGCAAGTTATGATTGTAATTACGGAAAAAGCAAATTAGCCGAACTTTTTACCAAATCTCTTAATCTCATCTCAAGACTTCCTAGAATTTCGGCTAATTTGCTGTTTCCGTAATTACAATCATAACTTGCTTTGAAAACCTTATATCAAGCTGCGTTTCTAAAGTTTATTTTTGTAGTTTTAGTACGCTTAAATTGAAGGCAAATATTTCTAAAAAAAAAATTTTTTTTTCCTTATTTTATTTCAATATTATTTTCTAGCAGTAATTGTTGAAATTTTAACGAAACAAATCAAAAATGGAATTATGTAAAGTGTTTCACTGTTTTTTCGAGCGTTTCAAAATAAATTAACGTTTTAAATTACGTAATGTCATCCAAATTTTGTTTCGACCGAAATGCTTGAAACAAAGTTACATAATGCCACCCCTGAATATCTCTGTAACTAAAACATATAGGAGAAAACTGATTTGACATCATTTACAAGAGCGTGCCAAAAAACCTAAAAATGTAAAAATCAATCAAAATCAGAAAATCGAAAATTTTCACATAGGACAATATTTTACTCATGCGACGAAGGTAGTTGTTTCGTTGACTATATACATTTTCGTCTAAGTCCACGATTTGATATAAATCTAATATAAATAATAATACAAATATTATTTTAATTTAAATTGATTACATAGTTTATATTTTTAATTACAGAATTTATATACATTATGTGTGTGTGTACATTATAATATTAAAAATGTTAAAATTTAAGGCCAATAATTTAATAAATTCGATATTTTTGGATACAAAACATAAATTTTATTCTTTTATTCCACAGTATTCGGATAGAGCTTTAACAGAACAAAAACCATATTTGGCATTAAATCCTTTGCCAGCCCAACATTCCATTGGATAATGAGTCCAAGGTGATGCCCTAAAATAAATATAAAATACTTGTAAATATATTGATGATCGTTAAAAATATCAAAACTTACGGAGACAATCTGAAACAAACATGGAATTTTGTACAACTATCTGGATCTGCCCAATATCCTTGACCATGTGCTTCACATCCAGCAAATTCTAAACAAATGAAAATTCAAGTTTATTTTTATAAAAATTATTGTAATAAATTAAATTAAACAATGTTCAATGTTCGTTTATTGATAATCAACTTGATGGCTCCCAATATAAAAAATGCAATTGAAAACATGTAGTAAATTTTTTACACTATACGATACACACTACACTATACTATACGATATTCTTATTATTTATTCCAGCTCCAATGTAAACGCAGCCCATAATACGTGTGAGAAATGATATTTTGATAAATGGTAATTTATGTGATGGTGTGACAAGCTGTGGTTTTTGTAAGAGGTTTTAGATAAAAAAATATTGATGCAAAGTGATACGTTATAGTTAAATAAAGGTACGATAAGGTGTTAAAGTATAAATTATTTAAAATAGTTAATTCAAAACTGTTCAATAATAGCTGTATAATAATTAATAATAAATCAGTTAACCTACAATAACATAGTAAATATAATATTTGAACTGTACTATATTGTGAATACAGATTTAAAATATTTTGATGCTGAGTTCAATGTACTGATTGAATAAATGCTTTTATGAATTGCTATTGTACCAACACATGAAATCAAAAAATTAAGCCATTGATTATTTACTATATACGTATAAAAAAGCACGAAAAACAGCCTAACGTTCATCGAAAGAACATAAAAGTTTCTAAATATATTAGAACAATGAATTACGATATTAAATCACGATAAAAATTATCAAACACTTAATCTGTTTATTTGCTGCAACAAATTAAGTTTTTTATGCTTTTCCAGTCAGCCTTAGATCAACAACATGACGAAAATTATGAAAGCCAGTGAAAGTATAGTAATCGTCCTAGTTGTACCTTACTGTGGTAGGAATTAGCTATTATCATCAAAATATTTGACAATTCAATTTGGTCGTGGAATGATTGCTGGTATCAACAGATATCCACATAAACGTATGGCTAAAAGTAAATTAAAAAATAAGTCTAAAATTAAGCCTTTCGTAAAGCCAAAGTTTTCAAATTATAATCATCCAATGCCAACGCGATACAATAGTTGATATTTTATTTGACAAAATATCAATTAAAGATTTATTAAAGGATCCTGTTTTAACAGAAAAACATATCGTTTTCAAACCAGAGTTAAGTTTTAATCAAGGTATAAGTCTAGCAAAAATAAATGGTTTTTCCAAAAAGAGCATTTTTTAATATAAACAAAAAAAAAATTGGAAGAAAACTTTTGTTATACAAAGTTATGAAAGAACAATTGACGGGATAAAATTATTAAGTATGATTAGGTATAAATAAAACATAAATGATTTCTAAAAAAAACAACACATATTCGGTCCAATTTAGTAATGTCAAAAGCAGTTGAAAGCTTAAATGGAACAAAAAAAAAATTCTATCAGGCATTTTTTCAAGCAAAATGCCAAAATACATGAATCAGATGCGTATCATATGGCATGGATAATAACAAGCCACTGCCTAGTAAAAAAGCATCTTTATAAAATGGGCCTAACCGAAAACAATTTATACAAATTATGCATATGTGAAATAGAGGAAGAATGTTTTGAACATTTGCTCTGTGAATGTGAAGGTCCCACTCGTAGAAGACTTGGACGACCACCAATTGCTATCCGGCATATCATTGAAGAATATCCTGAGTGTGATCACAAAATTAGTTATGTTTCAGGACTCAGATGATTAACAGCACTAACTAACAATGTGCCGTGAGGGGCCAGATCCATTCCCAAAATATCAAATTGTTAAAAAAATTCGAATTCAACAAGTAAGATAGTTAGACGGTTAGACCCTATCCGAATCAGAATGAATTAAATGAAACGAAAAAAAAATACAAAAACAGTATTTAGGGCGTTTCCGAACCTCTCGCAATTGCACTTGATACTCGCACTAAATCTGTCAAATCACACTAAATTTTTTTTTATTTTCACTTTTAATAAATTTAATTTTGCGATATCTAGTGTATTTGAGGTTCGGAAAGTGCGAGAGGTTTGGAAACGCCCTTAAAATCAAACCGCCGAATATTTGACCAAGTGTTCAATGGAAAACTCTGTATAATGAGGTGGACGGAGTAACAAAAATGAAAATCAAGAGACTACAGTAGCTACGATACCTAGAGCGGATGAACGAAAATGCTCCAACCAAGAGAATCTTCGAATCTAGATACAAGAACTTGAGATACAAAACTTTGGACAGATCAAACCTTCGTTGGAGACTAATGTAGAGATGGCGGATTTAAAACAATTTCACATCTACAACTGAAGTGAATCCGCGTTCATCATGAACGACAAAAATGGAAAAAGTTGATGAGTTAGGCTCAGGATCTAGTCTGTTGACCACCTGATGAGTAAGAAAAGTAAGTTAGCTCAATGATATATATTTCAAGTTTACATGATTGTTCTATAACTCTAAAACTTTGTAACGACAAGTTATAGTTCATAGGATATAAATCAATTTAAATAGATTTTTATATTCTGTAGTAAAGAAATACAATATTTCTTGACTTGACTTTAACTAAGCCCCAACATATTGTATATATAGCAATGGATTTGCTGATTGGTAATAATTTGTTTTATGGGTTGATTAGGCTGGATAATCCCAAGTACATTCACAAATTGAAAAAAAATATATTCATCAATCTGTTTTTGTTTATTATCTATTTAGACCAATACTGAGTAGAATATGTACGGTCGAACGTCCCGGTACGCGTATTTCGACAAAAATTGATAAATAAATATAAAAATTTACATACCTGCGTTAACTTTGACTCCGATGATGGCAATCAAAACAATTGTTAAAGTTAAAAATTTCATTTTTGGAAAATTATTTTTTTTTAATTAAATATTTTATCAAATATGTGTGAAAGTTTTGTAAACTTTAAAAAGTGTTTGATGTGAAAATATTTAAAATTATTCCTTTTTATATCAATTTTAAAAAAATGAATGCGGAAAATTCTTTTCAAATAATTTTTGTTTTTGTTTGTTTTAAATTTTTTTCTTTTTTCGTCGGAAAGTCGGAAATTTCAAATTTGCAAAATTTTATTTGTTTTAATTTAAATTTCTTTGTAATTAAATTTGGGATGCCGACTATGAATGTTTTGTTGTATAAAATTTTTCCAAAATTGTTAATCTTTTGAAAATTTTTAGAAAAATTCTAAATTTGATAAATTTTTTTTTAATTACATAATAATTGATAATAAACTTTATTAGATAATCAAAATTATTTATTAGGGTAATAAAATATGATAAATAAAAGATTACAGAGCTGTGGATTAATCTGGAATAGGAAATTTGGTTTTTGAAATGACGAAAGAAAATTGAAAATTATAGAATTTTAATAAATTTTATTTATGGTCTTCATTAGAATTTTTTTTTTAAATTTTGATTAAGAAAAATTATGATAGTACCTATAACAAATTTAACTCTTTTGTTAACAACTTTATTTTAGTGGTAGGTTTTGTTGGTATTTGAAAATTTGAAAATTGTTTTTCAATTAATGTAAAATTTTATATGAAATTTTCTAAGCCCTGGGCCCCATACTATATTTACTATACACAATTGATATTCCAGAGATAGAAAATACGATGCTACTTTTGCAGATGATACGGCTATATTAGCAGTCGGTAAAAATATAAATGAACTACAAATAAATTGTAGCAAGCCAAGAGAAATTTCTCAATTTGGTGCAAAAGGTGGAGAATTGAATTGAATGAAGCAAAATTCACGCGCGTTTGTTTTACGAATAGCAAAACTGATAACAAATAATATTGATAAAGTCTGACATGAAGGATTGCTGTCCTACAAACTTAAAAAATTTTTACCACAGAACTGTTATCTATTGCTGCGGTCATATCTTATCCAAAGACACTTTTTGGTGAAGCATCAAGGGCTTATACACCAAATAATAAAATTATGTCAGGTGTACAACAGGACAGCGTCCTAGGTCCTGTCTTATATCTCATTTACACTGCAGACTTCCCAACAATAAATGAAACAACCAACGCCACTTTCGCTGATGATACTCAGTAAAATGCTGTTAACATAGTAACACTGTGCATGCTTCAGAGATTCTGCAACCGAGCATAAACAAAGTTCACCAATTACTAAAAGAGTGGAAAATCAGGGTGAATGGAACTAAATCAACAAATATCACATTTACACTAAAGAGAAAAACTTGTCCGGTGGTTGTACTTAATAACGGAGTAGTGCTTCAAAAAAAGTCTGTTAAGTATTTGGATATGCACTTGGACAGGAGACTCACATGCAAATCCATATCCATAATAAAAGAAAGCAAGTGGACTTGAAGTTAAGCAAATTGTATTGGATAATTGGCCGCAACTCGCCGTTGTCACTGGAAAATAAGCTGCTGATTTATAAAGCTGTCTTGAAACCGATATGGACCTACGGAATTTAACTGTGGGGAGTAGCCAGCAACTCAAATATTGCAATATTATAGCTTTTGCAGTGAAAGCTATATTAAGATTGATAGTTAGTTTGTCGCGCCTTGGTTTCTCAATAATGATGTCATACATCGTTATTTGCAGGTGAGAGCTATTAAGGAGGAGATTAGAAGCAAAAGCGGAAAGTACTAGATAAGATTAGCTGCACATCCAATAACAGACTGGCAAGCAGCTTATTGGCTACAAGTGATGTAAGTCGCCTTAAGCGTCCTAGCATTTTGCAACGATCTAGTAGACAATAGGAACAATCAAATGGGGGCCAAGAAATACAATAGAGTATAATGTTGGGATCATGGTTGGTTGACCACTGGATTATTTCATCTGTTAGTCAGTGGAATTTACCTGTATTTAAAATGTCATACAAACTTTTGAATGTTTCCTTCGGAGACAGATTGTAATGTTTCATTGGGAAATAAAAAAAAAAAAAAAAAAAAGTTTTACGAATAAAAAAATTGAATCGTCCAGTTCCAGTAAGTATAGACAATGACCATATCAAAGTTCGGCAAAATACCTTTGTAAGATAACACTTGACGCAAAGTGACTTAGATGGAAAGAACACGTCGAGAACAAAAAATCTGGAGTTAGATATGAAATACAAGCAGTTTGTATTGGATAATTGTGGGGACATCTATGATTTCAACATATAACAAAGTGATCTACAATCAAATATTTAAGCCAGTCTGGGCAACGGTATTCAAATTTGGGGTTGTGAGTAAATAACTTCATATTCAAACTATTCAAACGTTTCAAAACAAAGTATTGTGAAACATTGTTAATGACAACCCCATTGTTAATGACCCTGTATCATATATAGTTCACAGAGTCAATGGGATGGGATGCAGTATAATATAGAAAACCATAAGCTATACATTTGGAGTATAGAGTTCACACTAACTCATCACAATACAGGTGACAAGAGATGGTGACAAAAGATATCCAAAAATTGTCGTCTTTAGCCTCTATTATTGGCTAAAGAATTTGGAATATTGATCGTCTCTTATTTATGTTTTACTTTTATCATGTTAAGTGTTATTGAGCCACACGATAATAATAATAATAGGTCTAGTTATACAAATTTATTATATAGATTTTTTATATTTACAACTAAAGTACTCCCACGACACTTCTTTTTATCTTTTATGCTGTAATAGAAATTCAATTCCACATTCTAGATGTTCTAACTATGTTTGAACGGTTTTTTCATAATCAGAATGAGTATTTGGTGCCTCTTATACGTTCCGAAATTACTTAAGAAGTATATAAATAGTAATTTTATGTTATTTCGAAAATATTCCAACCCCTACCCAAATATCTATAAAACAGAATTAGCTCTACAACAATATGACAATGACTAAGTGTGCTTACTTATAGAATGAGTATATGCTGCCTCTCACGTTCGTTGACGCAATGGTTTAATAACTAATGATGTTAGGTAGTTACATGTGCGAAGCGAACCCCTACAAAATATATATTAATTGGATTTGTTCTCCAACAATATGACAATGATCAAGTGAAGTGATTTTTGACTTAACATTTACCTGAATGACGTGTTTTTGTAATCTTTCAGGATAATCTAGAGTATTTTTTGAATTTGGAAAATTATATTCGAGTTTAGAAATTCAATTTGTAACTTGGTTTAAATTAAATCAGACTTAACGTTGTTATTTAAAGATAATAAAATGACAAAAAACAAATAATGTATAGATTTTCGAAGTTAAAAAGAAAATTCTGTTATAAATGGTTTTTAAATAACGGATTATCCAACTATATGACTCATTTTAAGAATGACTGTTTTTACTTTATTAATTTTTATTACCAAGCTATACAAAAACATTTATTACAGATCAGATAACAAAATTGGGATTAACAAAATTTTCGCAAAATTTGTTAGGTTTTAAATTCAGATTTATTTTGCGATTTTATTGAAACAATTTTAGAAGTTCGAATTGAATACACGATGAATTTTACAAGTTCTATTATTATTATTTTTCTAATTTGTATGAGTATTTTGGATTTTGTAAAATCTGAAAGTAAAGTTTTAAAAATTTGCTTTGGATATCGGGATACATATTTAAATATTTTTCATTTTAGAGAAAATTGTTTGTTACTATGGAAGTTGGGCTAGTTATAGACGTGGAAATGGACAAATGAAAATCAATGATATTAATCCAAAATTGTGCTCTCACATAATATATAGCTTTGTTGGACTCACAAATGGCGGTGAAATTAAAATTTTGGATACATTCAATGATGTTGACAATGGTAATAATTGATTGCCTTGATCTAATATTCTTTTTTAGATATTGAATAAAATAAATTTTAATTTGTTTAACATTAATAGGTGGTTTTGAAAAATTCATTGGGTTGAAAGAACGTAATCCTAAAGTTAAATTAATTATTGCTATGGGTGGTTGGAATGAAGATTCAGAAAAGTATTCAACCATTATGAAATTACCTGATCTACGTAGTACCCTAATTAATTCGATTATTGAATTTACCATAAAATGGGGATTTGATGGATTTGATTTAGATTGGGAGTATCCGGCTCAAAGAGGTGGTTCAAAGGATGATCGTGATAATGTGATAAAATTTTTCAAAGAATTACGAGAACAAACTTGGAAAGGATTTATAATTTCAGCTGCTGTTGGTGCTGGAAATTATTTATTAGAATCATCATATGATGTTAAAAATTTCAATAAATATTTAGATTTTATCAATATCATGTCATATGATTATCATGGATCTTGGGATGTAACAACTGGTCATAATGCTCCACTTAGTAGTCTGGTATGTATCTACATATATTGATGTACATAATATTTCCAAATTTAATTATATATTTTAATTTTTTAAAGAAATCAACTATTTCGAATTGGATTAGAAATGGAGCTTCTCCGAATAAATTAATTTTAGGTGTACCAATTTATGGACGAACATGGACATTATCAAATTCATATTCCCATGATGTTGGATCGACTACAATTGCAGCAGGTATTGGTGGTCATTATACACATGAAAATGGTATGATGACATATTTGGAAATTTGTGAAAATTTTCATTTTTATTCTGATTGGACTAAACTTTGGGATAACAATGAAGAGGTACCATATGCATTTAGAAGCAATCAATGGTTAAGTTATGATAATGTAAAATCGGTAGAAATCAAAGCAAAATTTGCACTTGAACAAAATTTAGGTGGTGTAATGATTTGGTCAATTGATGGTGATGATGTGTACGGAGTTTGTGGTGAAAAACCATATCCCATTTTAAATGCTTTGAATCGTGTAATTCAAATATAAAGAATTGAATTTGGAAAAAAAATTTAATTTAAATACCAAAAACATTGTTTTTATTTATTATTTTTTTCTATTTATATAATTTTCATTATTTACTTTTAAAAAATTGAAAATAATTTATTAAGAAAATTATTAAGCGCAATCTTATATAACTTCTGACATAATTTATTCTAGAAACATATTATTATTTAATTAAGTCTTTGGAAATATTTAAACTATAATAAAAAAAAAACTTGAACTAATTTTTATTTGCATCTAGAAACATCTCAGTTGGAAATTGTGGCTCAAAGTAATATGAAATTTCTCTTGGTATTCGATGTAATTCATGTAAATCTTCAATAAAATCTCTGAAATATAGAATTCATGAATTAGTTTTCGTAAGAATTTATTTTTTCTACACATACTCTTCATTTATTAAAGTAATATTAATTCTTTCCTCAATAATTTCCGTTGGCCTAATTGATCCAAAGAAATCTGTTATTGGAACTTTATTAGTATCACGAGTATATAAATCATATCTAACACCAACTGTAGAAATACAAACTCTCTTAGGACATACTCTTAACTAAAATTAAAAAAATATTTTCATGTAAATTGAAAAATATTAATTTTAAATAATACAACTTACAAATTCTGCCATAGTTTTATCACTTTTTGGTTGTACTTTTTCTAAAAATTCTAAAGCATAATAAGTGTATCGATCTATCATATATACTCCAATTGAAGAATCAACATGATGCTAAAATAAAAATTTTAATAAATAATAATCTATAGTGTATACTCATAATATAGGATGACTATAATACCGATAGTGAATCTTCTCCAACTAAACTACTTGCCACAGCTAATATATTTGGTGATACAAATTTTTCGTAAAGTGAAGCAGCTTGACATGTATCAACCATTAAAAATATTTCATTGTATCTGAAAAAAAAAAAAAAAAAAAAAAAAATGTATTTATTGTAAGTATTTTTGTCAATTCTCTATTAGATTTATTAAAAAAAAAAACCTTCTTTTTTGCCACATTTGTTCAACAGCATCAGCTAATTCTTGATTTGTTATTTCTTCACAATCTTGAAATTTTAAAAATCCATCTCCACCATGTCCCGTTAAGTAAATTAAAATATTACTACCAGCATCAGTAAGTAATTTTTTAGAACTAGCTGTACCATTTTGTGTTCTGCCTGTTAATAAACGTACAAAATTCTCAACAGTAACCTAAAAAAATATTTTTAAAATTATAATTTTTAAACCAACTTTAATTCAATTTAAATTGGAATTTAATTACATACCTCATAACCACGATAATCAACTTCAACATCATCACCATAAACATTTATATGTTGATTGGCATTATTATAAACAAATCCAGGATGAGGATTTCTAGCATTACATGCCATATCATCAGCAATCATTAATATAATATGACTATCTGGTATTCCTAAACGTTTTACTGAACGATAAATTGATAGAACATTTGCTACATGTCTATAATTAAACCAAAATCTTGATGCATCAACTAATACTGCCCAATTATTTGTATGTTTTGATTTTTGAACGGATTCAACATAATCTTGTGGAAGCTGTAAATGTATTGAAATTTATTTATTTATTTCAACAATAAAATGCCTTTAGAGATTTCTCTCGTTTGTAGGTTATATTAGAATTTATATAATTATCTAAATTAATAAAAAGTTTAATTAATAATAAATAAAGTAAATTAAAGTACATAATATAATCTCTACATGTAGTTAATCAAATTTTCTTACATTTTCTGTCTCAGCTAATACTAATGAATTAATCAAATTTATAGATATTAAAATAAAATTAAAAATAATATATTTAAATATAAGCATTTTTAATTAGCACTTTGTGTTATTTAAAAATAAAATTTTTTATGATAATTTCATTTAATTTTGTACTTTTCTAAATTTTGATTTTGTTTATCAGCTACTTTTTAAATGTCAATTCAATCAGCTGTCTTGTTTCCGGTAAGCTTGCAGTGGCGCATTTGTAAAGAAATTTTGTACTAAATTTTTGATGTAGGAATTATATTTTTAGAAATAATTTGTTCAATTATTTTTCAATTAATTTTCTTATTGTATAATTACCAAATTTAATATAATTTGAAATTATATTATTTTAATCATTGTGTTAATAATTTGCTTTTTATTTTAGAAATATTAAATTGAAAATTAAATTAGTATTGTAGGAAATTTGTACTAAAAATTAAATATTTTTTTTAATTTGTGACTTTGCTAAAAAATAATCATAAATTTTAACCAAATTTTAGTACTAAGTTTTCAGTTCTAAATGTGGTTTCAAATATTCAATCACAGAGGTAACTCTTTCCAAGTCATATTTTGGCTATTTTTGAGTAAATATTGTTTTTTATTATTTTCGATATTCATTTTTTATTTTTAAACCGTTACTAATTTTAATTTAGAATGCTGTTGCAATACTATGCAGTTTGAATTGAATGTTAATTAATTAATTGACTAAGTTGACGTTAACATTATAAGTTGATTAGAAATATCTGCATTCTTTCAAAGGCAAGGTCGGTAGAAAAAATAACGATCGGATTTATTATGGATCATATTAATACATACAATTCCATAAGTGTACTTAGTTGGTGTCACATAAGATTTATTTTTATCAATTTGTATTTGTTTGATGTGTCTTTATTTGTTATAAAAATTTTTTAATTTAATTGTGTTAAATAAATATTGTATTAAATTAAAGTAAACAATAAAGGAAATAAAATAAAATAGAATTTATAAGCTAAAATACACACAGAATGAATATGCATAAAATATAGACCTGTGTACTTATGAAAGTTTAATTTGTTATTGTATTTACATGTTATTATTGAAAACCTGATATTAGCCCAAATGAAAAACAACTGTTATTATTATTATTATTATTATTATTATTATTATTATTCTAAGGGTGTGTGTTCTATTGAGTAAATATGTATATATTCTATTTACTTAACCCTTTCACTATCTAAGTCCATTACAATGGATACAAATTTTAGCGAAGCTTATTTTATTTAATTTCATTTCACATAAGTACAGAATAAAACATTTTTTGTATTCAATTCATTACATCATAATTCGGGAGTGAAAGGGTTAATTAATGGTACATAAATGTATGTATGAATTTGTTGTATTATTTTATTAACTGAATGGCATAATGAGTTGATTAATTCTAATTGTGACATGATTCATATTTCTCTATTCATTATTCAATATTTAATCAATATTGAATAGCAATTGTTGCGTGTAAATCGTTTTATTCAATATTGAACCAATATTGCATGATTGAAAATGGACTTGATCGTAAATTTCACAATATTGCTTCATGTAGACGCATACATAAATATTGAATCAATTTCTGTCGTTAGCAACGCACTTATTATGATAATATAAATTTTTTCCTGCTCAACTAAATCAGACATGAAAATCTCATTAAATAAAAAATTATATTGTGTATATGCTTTCACAACAATATTGAATCAATATTGTATGAAAATTGTTTCATGTAAATGCTGTTATGTAATATTGCAACAATATTGATTCGATCGACATTGATATAATCAATACTGTACCGTGTAAAACCTGCTTAAATTACAATTTCAATTTCCCTGCTTTGAATTGGCCAACTCGAAATGTTTTGAACTGATGACAGCTTAATTTCAATTGAAAACATATTCAAAAATTAAATTTATATACAAATATATATAAAATCGTGTTTCGGTCATTCCAGGAAGTTGAAAATATCAGTATTCGGTAGAGCACCCTCGATTTAGTTAATAAAATTTTTATTTAATTTTAAAATAACGGTTCTTATCCTCTTAAAAATCTGATACGTATGTTCCAGAGCATATATACACCCGGTATATATATACATATATTTCTAAATTAATTTATATATTTTTAATTGATATTTTAAAATTTTGCATTTTTTATTGTCAAAAAAAATTGTTCACTTTGTGTCTAGGGAATTAGAATTAGATTAAAACTATTATTTAATTAGGCACAGACACCAGTCCATGTTATTCTTATATTTTAAGTACAATTTATCTATACTTTTGTTTTTTTAGACCTTTATAAGTTATTCTACTGTATTTTCCGTTAAAAACAACTGATACAAAATCAACAACATTTTCATTATTTTTCAAAAAATTAAAATTTTTGAGTTACAACATTTTAACTTTCAATGCTGTAAAATTTTTAGAACATACCAACGACTAGTTTTAGTAGTACAGCAGTATTGGCAATTTTTTTTTAACCGTAGGAAAATAGATATACAAAATACAAGCACACAACACGTTATAATGATGATAAGAGAACATCGAAATTTGCAAAACCCGTTAATATAAAATTGTTTGTGTACACTTTTACACATTGATGGACTCAAACAGAATCACAAATGGATTTTTAAATGTTTTCCAAAACACATAACAACAATTTTTTTTTTATATGTATTGTTTAATCAAAAAGTTTTGTATTAAAATATAGAAATTGGAGAAAATATAAAAGAAAAGCTTTCAAAAAATCACCAACAAAAATAACTAACCTATAATAATATATCGTTTGACTTGCTCGGTATAGATAGATAGTATTCGAGGAGACCAAAGTAAATTTCACTTATTATCAATTTTATAAAATAGATAAATTATCTATGAAATTTACTAAAAATTGTGAATCTGAGACGATTAACGAGAATAGATAAATAACCTAGATAATTGTGAATAAGCAGGATTGAGCAGGGAATACTGGTACTGTTTGGTAGAATATTGTACTGAAAAACAACTGCTAGCGCCAGGGCAGCTGCTTCTGTTAATTTGCTACTCATACATATTTTCAATTTTCATCCATATTCCATGGTGAATGGAGAGTGTAAAGCTGCTGAGAGAAATGATTACAAAAATTTTTGATGTATATATATATATATCATTATATACTTATATATGTACATATATAAACTTTCATTAAAAAACGTGATATGAAAGAAAAATAAAAACTTTTAAAGTGAAATAAAAACAAAAAAAAATATACAACAATTTTCTTAACATATTCATTCTACTTTATACCAAATTTTCATTATTTAATTTAGTTGGAGTTGTACGTTCTCTTTGAATGGGTGTATTTAATGTAAATGAAATTGTTTAATATCGTGCGGCTAATGAAAAAAAGAAAAAAAAATTATTAAAATTAAAATTTAGTAAGAGTGTACCTATTTGCTTGCATGTTGTACATTTCATATTGTAGTTAGTTTGAATGTATGTATATATACGTACATACAAGTGTTTTTGTTTTTTTTTTTTTTTAAATTGATGTAAATTATATACTAAAAAAAAAGTATTATTATATATTTACATAATATTGTTTAATTTCGAATTCAAATTTAAAATAAATATTTAATATTTATACCTTAAGTAAATTGTATTTTGATTTTTTACTTATCATATAAGGATTTTGTGAGAAATTATAATAATAATAAATAATAAAGTGTGTTGTTCCATTGAAAGTTAAACATAACAAAAAAAAAAAAAAAAAAAAAAAATAAGAATATAATAAAAAAAAGAAAGTAATAATTTGTAATAAAAATAAATTACAATAACAAATTTGAAGAAATAAAAATTAAATTGTAATCATTAAAATGGGAGTTGTAAGAAGATATTGGGAAATCTTTAAAATGATTTTTATGTAAGTTTAAAAATAAATATTGTAATTTTTATAAAATATAAAATTCTTAGCTCTTTAGCATCTCTTCTCTTTGTTTTTTTTTTTTTTTTGTTTTTATAAAGAAATAAAATTATAGGTTATTAAACTTTGTATTTGGAGATGTGATACACTGATGGTCCATTAATATTGTTTATTTTGAAATATAAATTTCCAAATTAAGTTCGATTTTTATCAACAAAAAAAAAAAAAAAAATTCTTGTTTTATATTTTATTTTTGTATTTTTAGTCTATTTTTAAAACAACTTTTTATTATTAATTTTTGTTTTTATTTATTTATGTTTTTGGAATAAAATTTTTGGTTTTGTCTGTTTACCTTTTTGTTGACATTATTTTTGTTTTTGTTTTTTTTTATTATTATTTACTGTTAAGATATATTCAAGTGCATATAAATAAAATAATATAGTGTTTCCTTATTTTGTTTATTTTTGTTGTATACAGTCGGAATTCTTGCTAAAATCTGTATGTGTGTTTGTTTGTATGCATGTGCATACATTACATTGTATGATATCATTATTATAATAAAGGATACAGGGTTCCTTTAGTTTTTTAATTAATTAATCGTATTTTTATTTTTAGTGATAATTTGAAATTAAATAATTTAATTGTTGCCAGGTTTTGTTCACTAATAAATATTTTAATATTTGATTGCAAAAAACGATATTTCAGAAGCAACGTAGGTAGGGTAAAAGCACTAGTTTCCGGACGGTTAATTTTTTTTCAATTTTAAATGCATCAAATTTCGAAGAAAATAGTAGTAATGAGATATCTTCGATTTTTTTTCATAATTCAATCTATTTTGAATAATAAACAATGTAAAAAAATATTTTTTCAATAAAACTTAACTATTATTATTAAATAAATCTAAAATGTGCCCATTTCATCAGTTTTCGGACACTAAAATCTATTATCCGGACATCAATGTTTCAGTAATCGGACAAACAAAATCTAAAGAAAAGTTGAACATACAAAGTATTTACTAAATTTGAAATAATTTTTTTTGAAATGTTTAAAGTTTTTATTCAAGTTCTTTAAATAATTAAAATAAAAATAATTCAATAAAAAATATATAATATATCCAACAATTCAGGTATATTTGAAATTATAAGTATAGCTAAAAATCATGAAAAAAAAAATCAACATTAAAACTAATAAATTCATATTTAAAGCTAAAACATTTATAAAATTAGAGACCTTAATATCTAAATACTTCTAAATAACAGGTAATAATAATTACTGAAATAAGTTTTTGAATACGTACTAGATTAGCTTAAGAATATTTAAGACAAACATAAAATTCTTTTGCATCGTCTTCATAATTTAATGAGCGCATCGATGTACATTTTAAATGGTACCACCGATTACACATATCACACTCGATATTTTTTAGAAGATCCAACTTCTATATCACTTATTAGTTCATCTGAACATTCATTTCATTTTTCTTTTTTACGTTGAGCAGTCTTCTTTTTACGTTCTTTAGTTCTCTTTAACCGTTCCATTTTTCTTTCTTTAAATAGCTTCAGCATCATTTAATTTTTTTGTAAGTAAATATTTCTCGACAAGCTAAAGATGAAATTGCGCATGGGAGTTTTTCTTTATCATTTACTCTCCTTTTAGAAAAAAGTTACGTTTTTTTGTAGAAAATAGTTAAATGTTCATCTAAGGAGCTCACTGATAAGCATCGGCTTACAGTCGATGGTGTGACAGAACTTTTACTTTTATCTGAAATCAAATTATCTGTAGTAGTAACGACCGAGAGGGTGCAATAGCACATCGGCCGTATTAGCCAAATTAATTGTCGGAGAGTTCGAACTTTCAGGTGGATTAGGACTAGTATTACTGATTGAAGGAGAAAATTCTACAATTTCTTTTGATATATTTCTTGTAGAGCTGATTTTTCCATCAAAAGCTAACATTTTGTCTATCATGGATTGCTCAACAACGAAAAATGATTCGCCGTTCAAATCGTATACCTAATATTATATACTCAACATTATCTTTTGTTGAAGTAGTATCTTGTATCTGTATAGGCGAATTAGGTTTAAAAAATTTTATTACGTCCAAAACTACATTATAATTGACATGGCGTTTCTGAAGCTCACATTTTGTCATTTCAACTCAGTCGCATATTTAATTTTGTCAGCGAGAGGCTAATTTCTTTTGAATTACTTTCATTTTCTGTGACTGACGACATTAAATAAGCATTTTGTTTAAGTAGTACTTGTTCTGTGTAGTTTGCAACACATTTTGAATAATCCACTGCATCCGGATTAAAAGGAAAAAGTCCACACTTTCTGAATCCATTTGATATACTCTTTTTAAGGTTAATATATTCTGTTGAATTGTTTTTTGTAGAAGTGAGCAGAATGTTTTTCTTGACAAAACCACACCAAGATTTTGTGATTGCCATTACCTTACTGTTTTTTTTTCAATCACATTTAAGCATCTAAGGGTTGCATGATGATGAGTCGTGTTTGCAGGAAGGGCGTATAAAATTATGCTGTTAGCATCACCAAAAGTGCGGAGCTCTATAGTTAAATGTGAATTGTGACCGTCAACAAAAAAGAGAATAATCTTGGTAACAACTTAAATAAAATGTAACTAAGCTATTTAAGAAGGCTTATTTCCTGATAATAAGTAGTACCTTTTCACATTTAATGAGTTGATAAGGCCAGAAATTTGATAAATAAATACTCGAAAAACATTGTAGTAAAATATGTATAGTAAAACTTTCAGTGCCGTACTTTTTTAAGCATGAAAAGTTAATATCAAGAATTACATAAAAATAATGATACATTAATGAAACGCCATGGTTTTGCCATTGAAATTTATTGAAAAGTTTTAAAGTATGTCCGATAACTAAAACGGACTTATAAAAACAGTTTTAGTTTCCGGACAGGTGGTCTCATATGTATATTTAACTGTCCGAAAACTAAAATAAATTAGATTTAGGTACTTGTAAGTAACATATGCATTAATAATATAGTATTTTTTAATATTTTCCATTGATATACGTTTAAATCATTTTTGTGTATTAATTCAGTTTCCAAATGTGTTTCTGTTTTTTGTACTAAAATGCGGACACCACAAAATTCAGAAGTTTTTTTTTTTACAATTTTTTTAGTTTTCAACAAAATTTTAATATTTCAACATATTTTGAAGATACTTAAACAACTTCATCGCTAATATTCAAAAAACTCAATTAAATACTAATGTTTTCCTTGCTTTTTATCACTAATTTTTTATTAACAAAAAACACTTTTTAAATTTAAAATCCAAACCATCTTGAACAATTTACTTTTAAATTATATATATATTATTCTGCATTTATCTGGATGTTTGTAAGTTCGACAGAACGCTCCAACACATATACAAATTGCATATGTATACAAATGCATATATATATACAAATTGCTTTGGTGCTTTTTTTTAACCCCTGTCTACCATGCTGAACCTTTGCAGGAAAAAATACCATTGCATGAAATATATTTTTTTAATTAAATGTTAGTCTTCTTCGCAAATAATAAGGAAAAATAAAAAATAATAATAATAATATAAATAAAACAAACAATTTTTTTGATTTATAATAATAAGGACTAATAAAAATTTAATCAATAAATATGGTTTAATAACCAAAAGGCAAACAGCATTTAACACAAAAAAAAACATAATTCACTCAAAGGTTGTTCTTATTACTTAAAATTATACATAATAATACACATGTGTATCAGCATATTTGTATTGTATAATATTCTACATTATGCTACTTTATTGCTTCTACTTTTTATTTTTGTCATTATTGTGTGCGTAACTCACTTCACTCAAAAAAAATAATTTTTGTTTTTTTTTATTATTTGCTGTATCTGTATTCTGTATGTTCTGCATGCTCCATTCCAAAAATATTATTTTATTTTCAGTGTTAAGTGCGTTCACTGTTCCCTTACTGTTCAGGTTCACTGTTCAATCAATAGAACTTGATAGAAGTAGAGTAGGATAATAAACTCTACTTCTACGTCGGATAATAAAACATTGCTTTTTTTAAATTGAAAATTATTGATGAAAATGTTTTTGTATTTTTTGTAAATTTTACCAATTTAGATACAAAATTTTGAATATTTTTTTAAAAATAACACAATACCATAATAACAGTTTATTCATATAGCAAAATAAGATCCCTATACATTATACAAAAGACAAAATTTATATGAAAATAAGATCCCATTTTTGAATTTGCTCTCCCAGAGGCCACAATAACGCTAATACCGTATGATTTATACTAAATGGAACCCAACTAACGAATTATAACTAAATGGAAGTGAGTACGAGTATACCATACAAAAATACAAACATTTTATACAAATTTTTTGGTATGGTACTTCTTTTTCTGTTATATAAAAAAAAAAAGATTAGAGTTAGGCCAATATGAACATAAATAAAAATAAATAAAAAGTGATATAAACATAAGTACTGTAATTTCGGAATAAAGAATCTAATGAAAAAAAAAAAGAAACTAGGATTTATTTTGCTTCCGTCATTTATGACGGGTTACAAAGCTAGTTACTTATATATTTACATAAATGTTATTCTTTGTTTACAAGTTTGTCAGAAAAAGAACATTGAATATAAAACGTGAAATAACTATATGTTAGTTATTTAAAAATTTCTTAATATTTAAAGAAAACTAGTGAAGTGTCCGAAAACCAATACATGTCCGGAAACTAGCGCACCACCCTACTTCTTTCGTCTGTTTTTTTCCATTTTTATGTCCTACTAATCCCTAACATATTAATTGGGCCTTATTCTGAGAAGCGAATCACTTTTTCGCTCGCTACGTACCGGTAGAGCATCACATTGCATCACATTTGTTATTCTGAAAAGCGAATGATACGATATGTTGCAAAACTGGCAGTATTGCTCGTTAAAACTGTCAAATTTTTTTTTTATGTTTTGACATTTTTTGTTTTAATTTTTTGTTTGAAAAATGGAATTAAGTGAAGCTAAATTAAAACTTTAGTATATATAAGTATATATAATAAAAAAAATGTGTTCAATTATATTTGTTTTTTTTTTTTTTAAATTGATTAAGTATTTTAGCCTCTCGGAAGAAGCCTTTGCAATGATTATAAATAAATTAGACAATAATTTAATCCTGCAATTGGTTCACATTCAGTAAAACTCATTATAAAATTTGTTGGAACATTGTGCTTCCTTGCTGAAGGAAGTTATCAAAAAGGTGTGGGGAATGAGTTTTTGATAGGTTCAGCTAAATTAACTATTTCTAAAATATTAGAGACGGAATTGTGTCGAGAGTATATAAAATTTCCTGAAACCGAAGAAGAAAAATCATCCATCAAATTGGGATTTTATAATAAATTTGGATTCACAGGAATTATTGTATGTTGATGGAACACATGTAAAAATCATTGCACCAACAAACATTCAAACTGCCTCCTATTTGTAACTTTTCTATAATTAAAAATGTAAAATAATATTTAATAATTATTTTTAAATATATATATATATATAAATAAAATTAATTTACTTGAATTTTACGTTAATTATATATTTACTTTTTTCATTCGCCATCTTTCACTACCTTTTTCTATAATGATATATTTATCGTTTTTTTTGACAGCGAACAAAAAAAATCAATTCTCATAATACCATGAAAATCGTAACGTTGCGTTAAAAACCGACCAGTATCGCTATTTCGCTTCACAGAATATCAAAAATTAAATTTATCATATTTTTCTGTACGTACCGAAAAATTCGTTTCTCAGAATAAGACCCATTATATATACAACATATATATTGCCTTACTGTTTCAACTCTTGATAGACAAGCTACCTGGAGTAACAGAAAAATACCTATATTGATCAAAACGAAGTTGTAGTCGTTTTTTTGAAAAAGACTGGTAAATTGAAGGTACCAGAACAATAATGGATATTATTAAAACAGCTAAATTTAAAGAATTACAACCAACAAATCTAAATTTGTGTTATATTATTTTTGTTTAAATTTTAACACATTTATATCATCGCAGTCCGGCTGATGTTTATTTATTTATTTTAATTTATTCTTACTTAGTTCAAATGTTTACAAATTACAATATTAAAATTTACCTTAAAACCATTTTACAATAATAAAATATAAAACGTAAGTAATTTAAAATCGAGATTAAAAAAAATTATACAACCAGTTTACACAAAATTCCTAATAAAATTAGGAAATTATCTACTTTAAATAAGGATTTCTCTTTACAACATTTTTACTAATATCAAAATTTATTGTTGTGTTTATCAGCACTCTGTATAGGCTCATATTTTCCGTAGTTAGTTCTGTGAAATGTAATATAAAATATGTATTTCTTAAAATGTTATTAATGTAAAGCAGGGTTGCCAGTTTTTCTAAATGGCATATCGGGATTTTAGTAGAAAAAATAAAAAAAAAAAAAATTTAACTACATATTTAAAACAAAAACTCAGTATTTCAATTCAAATTTGTAGAGTCAGCGGCACATTCTTTTTTAATTATTAAAATAAGTCACATTTAATATTAAAAAAATGAACATTTGTTATAATAAAAAAACCATAAATATAATAAAATAAAAATTGCATCGAGCTCTTTGGCAACAAAAAAAGAAAATTAAAAAACTAAATAAATTTCATCTGAAAACTAATTAAATTATCAATATATTTCATTTGAGGCGCTTTTTTTAATATTCCTTGAGCATTTTCAGTCTTTAAAAAAACTTTAAGTTCTCTGCAGCTCATTTTATAGTTCTCCTTCACCATCAATTCGGCTTCTAAATTTTGAATAAGTAATTTATTCCTCTCTTTACGCCAAGCGGTAGTCATCAAACTGAATATTCTTTGAGATGTGGCATTCGAATGGGGAATTGAAAAAATGAAACTAATGATTTTCGTTTAATTTAAAAAGATCAATCCATTTTTCGTTAGTAGATAGATTAGCATTTTCGCCAAGTATTTTAGGAATTTAATTTATGTAATTCTTTAAATAAAAAATCTTCATTTACAGAAGCAATATTAAATTCTTTAATTATTTTTGCAATAGTGTTAAATTTTATAGCTTCATTCAAACGCAATGGTTTAAGCAAGCTTAACTTATTATTATCGCCAAAATCAAACCATTTTTCTAGATAACTTATGGCAACATCAAAAAATAAGTTAGCGTCTGCTTGGAATCTGTTTACTGCAGAATCATTATCACATTTCAACAATTCTGTTTTTGCGATCGAACCAAAAAATTGTTTTTGTTTTTCTATCAATAAGTGATTGGCGCACTTCGTCCATTATATCATATAAATCCAATACAAGAATGGAATTACTTTGCAATTTTTTAAGAGATGGCTGAAAAATGGTTTAGGTATTCATAACAAAGCCTAAATAAGCTAATGAGAGGTCGTCGTTGAAAATTTTTTTAACTACCTGTGATATTGAATTTTGAGATAAAAAGTACGATTTTATCGGTTCAAAATTAGCGATTAGTCTCTCAACAGCTGGAAGAAGACTAAGCCATCTAGTTGGTACGTACATGTTGATTTGTCGCCTTTTTACAATTATTATGCAGGATATGGCTGTTACATCCAAACGGTATTATGTTACTATTTATTTTTTTTAGTTCCGTAAAAACACTTTGGTTTCATGATCAGCACAAAACGACGACACATTTTTCATATTCAGGCCATTCTGTTCAATTTTTATTTTGATTGACTCAGCAATATTCCGAGATAATTCATTATCTAAAGCATAAAATGGAAGTAGTACATTTTGTACTCCTTTTTGCTTAGTAAAGTATCTCAGAATAATAGGAAATGTTTTAATATTTCCTTTGTTTGAGGCATCAGTACAAATAGAAAATGGAACGTTGCCACTTAAATGTTCTAAAATAAATTTTATTGATTTTGGCGTGAGCACATTAGAAACGATTTTCGACATTTTTGTCCTACCGAATCTATATTTTTGTGCTATATTTGAATCACCGAACATCAAATATTTATAAAATTGGAATTGGAATGTGTATTCATTCGAGGTTAAAATGAAAAACGATTTTTTTTTAATTATGAAAATAATTTTTTTTTTCTGTTAAAAACAAATTTAGTGGGTGATTTTTGGACAATCGGGAATTAGCGATTACATATCGGGAATCGGGAATAGAGTTTCAATATCGGGATATTCCCGCCGAAATCGGGACACCTGGCAACCCTGATATAAAGTGAAGCAATCCTACCTTCTAAAGTATACATTATAAGCATACATACATACATATTAAGCAGTTTAAGACGTTCAATGTAGGATGGCAATATTAAGGGATTATTCCAATTTAAAGCTCTTAATGCAAACCTAAGCATTTTTTTTTTAATACTTTCTATTCTATCAATGTGTTGACTGTTGGCGATAAAAAGAAGACCAAACTTGGTTAGCATATTCAATAAGTGGTCTGACTAATGTCGTAAATAACGATTTAATAAGATAAGGATTATCAACTTGCTTAGACCACCTTTTTATAAAACCAAGCATTGATTTTGCTTTGTTAATGATCTTATTAATATGTATGTTAAATGTAAGTTTGGAATCAAAAGTCACCCCAAGATCATTAAATTCGATGACTCGTCTAATTATAGAACCATCAAGAGTATAATTATTACACTTAAGGGTTGTAGAGCGAATAAACGTTATGATGGAGCATTTATCAACATTTAAAAATAAACCATTATAGTTTTTGAGAAAATGAGTCGTTATTTGAACTAATATCTTTAAAAATTTTCATATTGTCAGCGTAAATTTTTATACCACTGCTCTGGATAATTTTAATGACATCATTTATAGAAATAATAAATAACAGTGGTCCGAGGTGACTCGCTTGTGGCACTTCAGAGTTAGCAAAAAAAGACGCCGAAGTTGCTGTTCTGAAAATAACACTGTAGCATCTATTACAAAGGTATCAATCAAGAGTCAATCCATTTAATTAGAAAATACGGAAAACCATATTTTTTTTAAGTTTGAAGAGAATCACACTATGTGGTAAGAGATCAAAAGACTTACTAAGCCTTAATAAATAACATCTGCTTGTTTACAGATTTCTATGGTTTTCAAAAAAGTTGAGGTTCTGATGAATATTTTTATTTAAGGCTACGTTTCTCTTATGAATTTTACGATGGAGCCACGTTCAATTTCAAGTTGTTTTAAGATGTACATTATCGTTTTTTTTTTGAACTTATGGGTTCTAATATGTGTGTATCGCATGCCAAATGACTGTAGTACCAGCTCTATATGTCCCATTTTGAAAAAGGGCGACGCCATGTCCTGTAAAAACTATAGAGGAATATCCCTCTTAAATATTGCATATAAGATCCTGTCCAACATTTTGTGCGAATGTCTGAAACACTATTGTGACGCTGTTATTGGCAGTTATCAATGCGGCTTTCCCCCCGGAAAATCAACAAGCGACCAGATGTTCGTACTTAGACAAATCCTGGAGAAGACCCATGAGTTTCAAATCGATACACATCACCTATTCATCGATTTCAAGTCTGCGTACGATTGCATATACCGCAGCGAGCTAAATGCTGCTATGTCGGAATTCGGTGTACCAGCCAAGCTCATCCGATTGTCAAAAATAAGACTGGAAAACACAAGATGTGCTGTGGTGATTGGAAATAACACTTCTGACTATGCACTTGCGACTTCTTCAATCTAGTACTGGAACGTATAGTGCGACGAGCGGAAGTAAACACGGCCGGTACTATATTTTTCAGATCTGTTCAACTACTAGGGTATGCCGACGACATTGACATCATCGCCAGATCACAACGGGCGGTCGTCGAGGCCTTTACCCAGATTGAAGAAAAAGCGAAACGAATGGGTCTCAAAGTAAATGAGGATAAGACAAAATATATGTTGTCGACAAATAAAAATACCTCTCAACATCATATTGGTCAAAACATCACTGTCGGCACATATAATTTCGAGGTAGTTCAGGAGTTTACCTACCTTGGAACCAGTGTTAATCCCACAAACGACATCAATGTGGAGGTACGGCGAAGAATAACCCTTGCAAACCGTTGCTGCTTCGGTTTGTCAAAACATCTCGGGTCAAAGCTCCTCTCTCGAAACACCAAAGTGTACAAATCTACAAAACGCTCATACTCCCGGTTTTGCTTTATGGATCAGAATCATGGACACTGCCTAAGGCAAGTGAGCATGCACTTGGTGTCTTCGAGAAGAAAATTCTTCGTCGGATATATGGTCCTGAAAACGACGATGGGGTCTGGAGGAGAATATATAATGCCGAAATCTATGAGCTGTACAATGAGGTGGACGTAGTCACAAAAATTAAAGTCAAGAGACTACAGTGGCTCGGACACCTAGAGCGGATGGACGAAAATGCTCCAGCCAAGAGAATCTTCGATTCCAGACCCGAAGGTACAAGACGTCGGGACAGACCAAACCTTCGTTGGAGAGACGAAATATCGGCGGATTTAAAGCAATTTCGAATCTTCAACTGGAGAAAATGGAGGATGTTGATGAGTCAGGCCCAGGACCTACATGGTCTGTTGGCCACCTAAGTAAGTAAGTATGTGTGTATCGATGTTATTACGCGTTATAAGATTTCATTTGGATATTTTTAGACTGTTTGCCCAATCTGTTTCAATTTTCATCGATTAAAACCGTATTCAAATTTATTAGCAGAACTATAGTAGCTAACAAACTTTTTACTTCATTTGACTTAAGTCTTTTAAAATTTATATAATATGAATTTCAAAAATTTCGGAACAATAAAAGAGTTTTTCTTCTGAATCAAATAAAGTAACAAATATAAAATTTTTCTAAAAAATTCAAATTATTTCTTTTTAGCATCATTTTTAATTTAGAATTATCGAGAATAAATTTATTGATTTTTATTTTCAATTATAAAATTATTTACACACATCATCTCCTTCAGATAATTTTTTTTAAGTTTATTGACAATAGGTAGTGCAGATAAATTAGCTTATAACATATAAAGTGGATTAAAATTGATGCAATTTTAATTTAATTTTTAATTTTAAACTAAAAACAAAAAATAATAAATTTTTTATTTTTGTATACATATAAACAATTTTTTTTCAATTAGTTGATTCAATCAATCTTGCAATCAATCATTCAATCAATCATTGAAGTTAAATAATGTAAAGAACTCTAGAGATAAAAAAAAGGATATACAATTTTCTAAAACAATTTTATTTTACTAAAACAAATATGGTTTTATAATTATGCCAAATATTTATATAAATATTCTAAAAAATATTATTTATTTATTATTATTATTTTTTTTTTATTATATTTAATCTTTATTCTCTGAAAAATTTATCAAATTTCACAAAAAAATATCTTCAAATACTACTTATAACAAAATCCATGTTTAAAATTAAAAAAATATATAAGTATATGAAGCAAAATGAAAATATGAAAATAGGTAAGAGAATAGAAGAGGTATTTTGTATCTTAAAGATAGTTTTAAATACCACTTTAAATTTAAATTTAAACATAATTAATTAATTTATGGTGAGGTATAATAAATAATAAGTATGTAAGAACAAAGTATATAAAATTATTGTTCAAAACAAATTAACAATAAAAATATAATAATCGATTAGAAATTAATATATAGAAAATAGAAAGTACATAGTCAACATGCAAATAGATATACATATAAATTATTTTTAATATTAAATCAATTTATATTCAATAATAACAATTGGATACAGAACTAATGGAGTCAGTGAAGTCTGATATCGTTCATGCTCCCATTGAATGAATCATTTTTAATATTTATGTTCTACTCTGGTTGACCGATCTTCGAAATGCACTGTCAGATCATGAACAATGAAATGTTTAACAAAATAAACGAGCTGTATTCAGTTAGATTGTACCAAAAAATATAAGTATAAATAGTAAAAAGTCTCATATAAATTGCCAATAATTGATAACTGCCAATAAATTGATTTAGGTTCGGAATAAGTAAAAATATAAATGTATGAATAAAATGTATATGTACGATGGGTTCTAGTATTGGAACCCAGGAATATTTTCTTAAATTTTTATTTATTTTTATTTAAACTATTAGTTCTTTCAATTCTTTGATTGTATATGCATAAGCTCAATTGAGAATTGAAGTCGTAGACAGGCATAATATAGTATAGAGAGAAATTAAGTTTTACTTGTAAAGCATCAAAACTTGTTGTACATCTGTCTTGTAAAACCGAATCTTGAGTATGCAAATCAAATTTACCACCGTTTTATATGGAACACATTGATAGACATTGAGGCAATACAAAAACAAATTGTTGAATTCACTTTACGCCACTTGTCATAGTCTAATCCTATTATCTTATCACCATATGAGCAAAGCTAAAATTAATTTATCTGTGTACATTGAATTTTAAGCCTGAGGTTTCTGATGTTATTTTCATTATAGAGATTGTAAAGGGCGTGGTTAAAATCATCTTTCATTTCCAGTATCATTATGAGAAATTTGCACCCACCCATCTACGCTCATTCAATATATTTTAAAATCTACACTCATTCAATTTATTGAAAATCAGTAATTATTAGGACTAATTATGGCAAATATGAACATATTAATAGAATGCTTATTATACTTACCTAAGTAAATGAAAACATTGATTTTACACTATCAAAACATTCCCAAAAACAAAACTTATACAATCGCTATTTTTAGGATATTGCTATATTTTTTTCTTTTGTTTTGTTGTTTTATTAAAATGTAGTTAAATGTAGTTTTAGCTTTAATTTTAAATTTTAATTTGATTTGTAATCATTTTGTTTTGTAAACTATTTATGCTAAGTAGTATAAATAAATAAATAAAAACTTTTTTTTTTTTAACAATTCTTCTAGTAAAAAAAATATGGAAGTGACAGTTCTATCTATGTTTAACTAAATTACAGTATAACATAACTATTATGCTTCAGCTCATTTGAATTTTTTAAACAGATTATTCCCTCCACTTGAATAAAAATGATTAAAACACATTTTCAGGTAGGAAAATATGAATTCTATAAATATCTTAGCAATATTTCTCAATCATATTTGATCAACAAATATGGAAAAACAGATCCACTACAATATTTTCTTTAATATTCTCAGTCGTAGTTGATAGTAAATTTAATCGAATTAAAAAATAATATTTTTTCACTGTCATTTAAAGAATATAAGGGCTAAAATTACACTTTCTAATATCTGATATTTTTTTTTTTCAAATACATACTTTACTTAACTGTATATATATATATATATATATATACTTCACTTGCGATTATTATGTACATATTATATACAATAACTACTTATTAATAGATATTTATAGATAAGATTAATTTTACACTTTCAGGGCTAATAAAATATTAGATAATAAGTATTTATTCAATTAATTAATTAATATTTACTAAATATTTCGATTAAAAATTTACTTTACCATCATAGCTATTGTGTAAATTAGTATTTTAATAACTGAATTTTTCAGTCTAATTAGAAATACAAATTTATTTTATAATTAAATTTTAAAATTTGATAATTAAGTAAGAAAACACATTATACCTACCCAATAAATACATTTTCATTAAAATTTTTAAGACCTAGTCTTTTTTTAAATAAAAATTTAATTTAAAATACTTAAACTAAATAAAATCGCTATCAAAAAAATCAAAAATTCTAATTTAGTTTCATTTGAGATATTCATATTATGTATATATATGTTATGTGTGTATATTGAGTATAAGTCTTGACCTTTATATTTGTAGTTTGTGATTAGAGTTTTTTGTTGTTAATAAATTGAAAATATTTTTTTTTTTTGCTTTTTTTTTTGTACTTAATTAAATATATAAAATTAAATATCAGGTTCAAGATTAACGTCATTAAAGGTATAATTATAAATAAATATGATAATAAATTAGTACAAATAATATAATAAAAAATAATAATTTTATAAAATAAAATAATAGGTATACGTATGTCCTTCATAAATATTATAAATTTGAAAAATATTGATGAATCAACAATTATTGTATAATTGAGAAAAAAAAAAAACGTTAATTAGACTTTGGAATGTGTAAGTATTATCAATTACATTCATTACGCCTTCTGTAAGAGCTTTTCATTATTTTTAAAAGCATTATTGAATCATTTAAATTACACATCAAATTAAAATTAAAATGATTTTTCTTATAGAGTGCGTTATTATATACATCAGTTGGAAAAATATAACAAATATTTTATGTATATAAGTTCAGAGACTATTCGTCTTATAAATGAAACAAATGTGACTTGTTCTCTTGTTGGTGTACTATATTGGTTTATATTAATTCGCTTTTGTATATATATTTTGTAAATGTTGAAATAATAGAAGACTAAAAAATTAATATCATCTTTAAAAATGCTCTGTCGTGGAACTAGTTTACATCTCATCTAATAACAGGGGACAATAATGAAAGTCTATACAAAAATGAAATAGAATAGATTTGAAATCGCTTAATTATAATTATATAACAAAAAATTTACTATAAATTATTTGTAGAAATGTACCAAGTAACTCACCCATATTCTTGAAGACTTTTTATACGAATACAATCACTGACGGCGACGCTTTGTTATTCTTAAAGACGCTGAAACCAGCGCTGTCGTGGAAAAAAATTTTAAACTCCAAAAATATCTAAAATGGGCTTCAATGGGCCCCAAAACCATAAAATACTGACATTAATTACAAAATAACTAAAATCCATGTAATAATAAAAAAATATAATATAATTCACGAAATTAACAGTATTTTTTCTAACTTTATAAAAAAATATAATACATTCATAAAAATTATGTAGTTTAATTCACTAAAATTTCAAGTAAAACTTAAATTTGTAAAAATATGATACTTAAGAGCATTATCATCAAGCTCTTTCAAATGGTGTATTCAAAATATTTATTTCCGTTGTAGTTTAAAATATACAGAGTTGTCATTTTGCTCGATAAGCCACGTTTTCCCAATATTATTGTACTATTCTGCTCCAAACGCCAATTTTCTGTCAACGGAGCAACTTTAATATCAAAATTTGCGTTGTTAGATCCAAAACAAAAATTTGAAACATTCATTTCAGTGACCGATGCCTAACTCAAATAATTCAAAAATATTCAGAATTAGGATTTTCAGATTCACTGATTCAAGAAGTAGACTGTGTGAATTATTTGAAAAATTTAGATATGGAGACAGTCCTCTTCATTTAATAAAAGTGTTAATTACAAGATTTAAGAAGTTGGATTCATTTTTTGCCAATATTTTTCGGTATTATACTTTAACGCAAGCCTATAGTAATTATATAAATTTTTAAGTATTTAAATGTAACTTTGAGCTGGGCCAGAAATTTTGTAGTACTTTACTTTATCACTAAATTCTATATTGTTGGAAAGACCATTGAAAATTGTTAGAACATCAAACATTAATATTAATTTTTTATTAAAGAAATCATTATTTCTATGCCAACAAATCATAACCGCTTATGTCAACATAAGAAAAAACCAAGATAAAATAACCACCATATTCAGAATTTCTTAAAGTATATTTCTTTTCAAAAGTGGGTTTGATTCTAACAACTAAGTCACGTTTTTGTATTTTTGTTGATACAAAATTGCTTATGTCAGTCAATATGATCTAAAAATGTTTTTGTCATAATCGCTTATTCCACTTCAAATATTTCAAATAAGAATTTTTTCATAAACGCAGCATGACATGACAATTGCATTATACATGGCTGACTTATAATCATATGATTTTAGTTAATGACAGGCACACTAAAATAATTTATTGACGTTTATGAACACGCATTTTAAAATTTAATTTTCATTGGTTTTAATTTTGTTTATAATTTCAAATTAATTTTGTTGCAAATTTAACATAAATAAATTCATAATGCCTACAATAAAAATGAAACAATTTATTTTTAATAATACCTACATTCTCCTTCACTCTCAGCCATTTTAAAAATTTAAACGAATTTATCTCTAAAAAGCAAAACTGGTAAGAGTAAATTTTTGTGCATTATGAAAATTAATAATGCGTAGCTGACTTTGTTTTGCTAATGAATTTTGTGTCATATAAATTGTTGCCATGCACTTTATAAACTGTAAACTAATGTATAAATCATTCATGAACACATGACAAGATTAATGTATTGTATTATGCGTTTGTGACAAGGCCTCTATATATTCTTACAATTAGCCATAAAAGCTTATAAATTAGATCTGATAAAAAAATTGTGATGATGATGATTCAAAAAATTCTGATAAATTGAACAAGCTTGAATTATTATTTTCAACTGTATTGAATATTTAAACGACTTATTTTATAAAATTTAATTTATCAATATTTTATAATAACAACGTACGTTTTTTCACAAAATAAAGTTTTTGAATTTCAAATGCTTACATAATTTAAGCGATTTTATAAAACCAAAAACTGATACAGTCCTACTGATTATTTAAACTTTACAATTAATTTTACTCGAAACCTAAATTTCAGACATAAGCAGTTATGACTTGTTGCCACAGATTTTTAAATCATTGTAATTATAAATAATTAAGTTAATCAGATCTTGTAAAACAGTCATTAAATTTTTTTCTCCTTCTATTTGGTTTATTCAGAGCATGGTTCATTAATTATTAAATAACCATAGTGTTATCATACTTTTTGAATATATTAGAGAGAAGTAGAAGAAAAGGACATATTGCTAATACATTTTATTCATCATTATGATTTTCTTAATTGATATTAAATATTTAAATCCTAACAAGTAAAATGTTTTAAAAAATTAGTCAAATTATCAATAGAGAAATTATTTAAGCTATTCAAATGATATACAATTATTTCATCAGATAGAGTATACTATACCTCAAAATACCGACAATATGAATAAAATGAAAATAAAAAAATAATGTATATATATCTTAAATTGTAGCAATTAAATCATTCAGTGAGTATAATTGAAAATAAAAATAAAAAAACAAAAACAAAAACAATATGAGCAATATTCATTTTATAAAAATTTAGTGAAATTAAATTTATACATTTTTTTTTACATTCAAAATTTAAGCCCTCATAACAACTTGAAAACATTCGAAACCTCCCTAAAAGCATTCAATCATTATACTCGTATCTTCATTATGAATAAAATATGGTAAAATAAAGACAAGCAATATGAAAAAAATAATAATTAAAAATAAGAACGTTGTTACTTACTTGAAAGTAAAAAAATAAATGTTCTCCGTTTGTGGGATAACAGTATTTTAATATTTTATGTAATTGGTTAAAAAATAAATCTATAATGTAAACAATTCTTTAGTATTTGAGGAATATTTTCATTTTGTATTTCAAGAGTCTTTTGTAAGAATCTTAACGTTAAGTATCAACATTAGATGGTATTACTAGTAGACTTGTAGTCATTGCATAGTAGAATATGAGTGAAAATTATATTCGATATAAGTTCATTTCATATCAGTTTCGCACCAACATATTATATTATATTTTCCTGTCATATTAAAAGGGATAACTTTATAATGTATATTAAGTGTATATGACATAATAAATAACAGTAAAACTCAATTGTACTGGTAAAACACATAGATTTGAAATTAATTAATTGTTAATTTGAATTGTATAATTATTATTAAATATAAATAGGTATAAATTAAAACGTAGGGTATTATTTTTAAATTATTTTTGGAAAATTTAAAGCAAATATTCGCAGAATAAAAAAAAAAAATTGAATTAAACTCTGGACGAGCCATAATTGAGCTCACTTAAGATGAAGATGAAAATGAAATGAATAAATAAATATGTATATCGAATAAAAATAGAAATTAATACAATATTTAATTAAATTAAATAAAACACTTGTTGTTATAATTTAATTAAACATTGTATTAATTTCTAAAAATTATGTTTCTACAAGTGCCAAAAACAAAAAATCTTTAGATTTTTTAGTGAATAAAAATAAATATATCGCATAATACTCTAAAGTAATATAATGTTGTAGCCTAAGGACGTATAGGATAAAATTAATTCATCTCGTTTCATTTATCCCACCCTAGACCAACCAACATCTGTTCTATTTTGAGTACAAATTATTCGATTCTTTAAAACATAAAATGACCTCTAAAAATGTTGTTTTGAACAATTTCAATATTTTTTTTTATTCTGGAAATAATGATAATTTTCTGTTATCACCTGGACATTAAATTAAGATAGATCGAGCGCATATTAACAGTAAAGACAAGTGCACAAAGCTAAATATAGGAATGGTTCTAATTTCCAATTGGAAAATGTTAGTATATACTAATATTTTAAAATTGTTCAATTTCAATGATAATTAAAATTTAGCTGTGTATAGTTGTGCCAAACAGATGCATATATATATATACATATTCAAAGAATTCAAACTTTGGGGAAATTTTTACATTCAAAGGGATTCCAAAATTCCAAAATAAAAACACTTTTCTAAAAAGTCAACAATTTGACTATAATTTTTTTATGACATTTGAATTTGATTTTAGAGCATCAATGATCTAAGCAATTATTTGCATTTGTCATTGACGTTTTAAAATTTTATATTGACAATTATTGTGGTTGTTCAAGGCATCCTAAATAGACAGGCATGACACTTCGGACTTTTTTTTGTAAGATCATAGGAAAATGTAAACAAAGAAATTTCTTATATGATATATTTAAAAAATGCATAAAAACTTGGTGTAATCTTTTGATGAATAATTATTTCAAAAATAAAAATAATGATAAAAGAATTCATCAAAAAAATGTTGTCACATCATCTGAATCCACTAAACAAAAAAAATTAAACACTTTAAATTAAACATTCATTTCTTAACTTTTCATATTTTTTATTTTTTTTCTATTAATCTAAGCATGAACAAATTTGTTTTTCTTATTAAAATTAAACTTTGTAACTTTTACACATAACTAATATTTTTTTCTATTAGTAGAGGCATAAACAAATTTGTTTTTCTAATTGAAATATATTTTAAAATATAATACAGTCTTTTAAATATATATACATTTAAATTATATATTTTTTATTTGCTTTTTTCTATTCTTCACCTACATTTTGATTTTATTTCTGTGTATTGATATATTTTTTGATTTAATAAAGTTAAAAGAAAATAAACCGGTGTTTTTATTTTTATTTTTAAGAAGTAAATTATAGGTATGTAATCAAGGCATTCTAAATAGGATGAATTTTATAATTTAGGATGATATGTATACATATAATATGAGTAACAATAATTTAACAATAATTATTAAACCACATTTTAGAGTAAGCATTTGATTTATAAATCATACTTTTGTCATTTCTATAATCTTACTGCATCTCGTTTATTCAATAAATTACCAGATTATCTTCGTTACAAAGAGTTGACATCAAATTTCTTAAGGGAATGAAATCATGGCTTCTTTCTTTTGATCATCACGTTATTGAAAACCTTTTAAATCCATTAATTTGAATTTTTGTTTTTTAATTGTATAATCTGCTTTTCTCATTGATTTTTTTTTGCATATTTTATTTTAACTTGTTTTACTGTTGAATTTTTCATCATTTTCATTTATATTTTACTATATAAGCATTATTTTTTCTTTATAATTATTCTATTTTGTTTTATTTTTAATTTTTTAATAAAACGAAAATTGTAAATGTTTTATAAAACTATAATGTATATTTAAATTTAAGCAATTACTTTTCTCCTTAACGCTGCTCTTTTTGTTCCATTGTAAATTGCATATTAAAACTCAAAACACCACCCACAATGTAAGGTAAATATGTATCATTTTTCATCTTAATGCATTAATATTATTTTCATACTCCATTTTACTTCTATCTTCACCTACTGTTCTATTTCCATAATACATTAAAAAAAAATTATTTATTCTCTCAATTCCCATTCTTTCATTCATAATGAACTGTTTTTTCATTATTATTATTGTTGTTGTTATAAAAGGCTTCAGACAAAAACAAAATTATTACATACATATATAAGATATTTACTTTCACATTCCAACTTTCCATTAGCCATTTTACTTAAAACACGAATTAAACAATAATAAAGTTAACGTTCTTGCAGTAACAATAATATAGACAGCAATAACAATAATTTAGACATCCTGAATTAAAAATTTATGACTAACGAGCCAAAAGGTCTGTACGTTAACTCGCCAATTTTCATAAATTTACGCAAATTTATTCAAATTCCAAATGTAACATGGTCTTTAAAAAATTTTGAGAAATTTAAGTGATATTATAGTTTAAAATGTGACGTCAGAGCTGTCTCTTAAATAATTTTTTCAGAAAAAAAATTTGCTGTCAAATTTTTGTTGTTGTTTTGAATGTCAAGTCAATATTTTTCATTAAAATAAAAAGTAAAATCTATACCTAAGCTTAAAATATATTTTTATAGTTTTTACTGAAAAAAAAACAAGAAACGAGATTAAGTTTAATTTAAAGTTAATTTTTTATAGCAGAAACATTAAAAATATAATTCTTACAAAAAAGGTCAGAAAATTACTTATCAATTTCAATTTAAAAAAGTCACATAACCTAAAAATCAGTTAATTTTTGACGTAAAAGTAAAATTTTGTTCTAATTTTCGTTTATTAATTTGGGCAAATTAGATTATTTTTACTGGTGTCACAGAATTTTATAACCACGTGATTTTTCCACTCATTTGCAAATTTTTGTAAATAAGTAAACATACGGACCTAAAAATGTATATTTTTGATTTTGAACATCATCATGATTTTGACGTTTTATAAAAATACCTCTGTACTGCAAGAATAATCAGAAATTAAATAATTCTAATTATAAAAATGTTAGTTTTGTTGGAGTCTATACCAGTGAATTAAAATGCTGGCCGCTTAAAAATAATACAAAAGGGTTTTTTTAAGTAGAAAAATAAATTTAGATTTTTGTTTATTTGGTCTTCACTAAAAATCATATTTGACATGCTGTATGCGATCACTTGTGTCAATTATTTTCGTATTTTGTTTTATTTTAATCGATGTTACAATTTTTGTTCATTATTAGAAATTTTAGTTTCAACAACAAATTAAAGATAATTTACTTGATAAGTTCTTTAAGTTATTTTTAAATATAGTTCACTTAATCTAGAATATGCTAACAAAAAAATTATACTTAAATGATAAAAAAATTTAAAATAGAAAGAAAATTTGTTTTTTTGTTTTTTTTACAAAAGCTTAAATAATTTGTTAGCATCAGTTACGTTTGCATCTAAATACTGAATAACATATACATTTTATAATATACATATACATTTCTCCGTAATTAAAATATTATTTTCTACAATATTAAAGTCTATAGTCTGTACCTACTACAACCATAAATATAATATCTATATACATATTTTCCACCATTAATACAACATACAACTTCTTTTATTAAATTTTTTCATTTCTTTTTCCAGTCACTTTTTTTTTTTTTTATTAATTTTTTATTTATTTTTTACTTATGCATGTATACAATCTATTGTATATTCACTCCATGAGTATACGAGTATTTTACCAATAATTCCACATATTCAGAGATTTAAAAATTTAAAAACGTACTTACATATTTGTAACAGTACGCGGTGCGGTGCGAATATAATGATTAAAATGAAAATAAAATAAAAGTTTTTTTTTTTTGTGAAAAAAGAAAAGAGAAAAGAAGTGATTATTAAAAAAATAAAACTAATTACTGTCAATAATAAGATTAATGTACATTTCACATATGCATTTCTAGAAGATTTTTATTTAAAAAAGAAAAAAAATATTCTTTAGAAATATGGTACCTAATCGTTGTTTATTTGTTGATTGAACGACAGCATGATGAATCATCAGGAAGAACGGCGTGGTTCAGTGTAGCCAGTGTAGTCGCAAACTATAAATGGTCGCAAGTTATATACTGTATTAAAGTCAATTGTGTTGTGTTGGTATTCAATTTAAAGCTAAAATTCATAAAGTATAAATTTAATACTGAGAGCATTGGATTCTGCACACTAATGATCTTGGAAATCAGTACAAAAAAAAGATCCAAGCATAAAAGGCTTTTTTTTACCCAATTTGCTTTAAAGATAATATATAAATGCTAAAGCAATATTTTTATTTGTTTCTCTTTGCAAAATTGGATCTAAATTATTCATTACGTAAAAGTAATAGAATTCTGAGAGAACACATTTTAGGTTGGGTGCTTCAACATATTTGACAACGCTTCGAATGTTATTTGTAAAGTAATATTGACTGGGATGAAAGCTTTCATCCCTAACTTCTATAAAAATGAAAAGCAAGACTTGTAGTGACACATTAAAAATAAATGAAAATGTATACGTAAAGTCCAAGTAATCCAAGTGGCCAGTAATAAATGCAAATCAATCATCAAAAAACCATAATTTCTGCATAAACACAGGTGAGAAAAATTTTTTAGTCTTACCAAAAATGGCAAATCATTTTGGTCGCGATGGCCCAAATGTCTAAGGCAACGGGCCCCAATATTTGCGGTTCAGATTTATCCGGCCGTTTAATAAAAATTAAATTAAATTTTGGTCGTTCGCCAAAGCAATATTTTTGTGGGCCTTCATTTCCACCGGTTATTGTCAACGACGGAATTATATCTGATTCAGTTGGAAAAGCCAACCTTTTATCGAAACTATTTGCAGCCACTTCCACTGCTCAAAGAGTACATATTCTCCCTGTAGTAGATTCCTCCCACGGAAGAGTTTACTTCAGCACACGCACTGTGGTGAACGTTCTTATGAATCTTGATATGAGGAAGTCCACCGGTTCTGATAGCATTCCAGCTATGATCTATTTTTATTTCAAAACTGCTGCGCAATCTCTTTCATTTATCATACTCCACTGGTAAATTCCCTAAAAAGGTGACAAGATTGATACATCAAACTACAAACCTCTCTAAAGAACCTCTCTAAAGTAATGAAGATTATTATGAACAAAAGGTTAATGAAGTACTTTGAATGATACCTCATTAGTAATGATTAGCAATACGGGTTTAGACGCTCTCCTCTCAATTTATAATGACCTGGCTTTAGCGAGAAGCTTAACATTATAGTATTCACAACTCTGGTGTGCTGTAGCTTTGGATATTTCAAAAGCTTTTGATCGAGTTTGGCATAACGCTTCAAGTGCCAAACTATATGCCTAGCTGGTTTCTGTTAAAAAAAAATTCCTCGGGACTCGTTCGATTCGTGTTTTAATTGACGGATTCATATCCGGTAAATATCATATTAACGCTGGTGTTCTACAAGGACCAGTTCTCTCGCCTACTCTGTTTTTGATATTTATCAGTGATCCTCCAATCTGTGACTTATTGGTCATTATGTGACTGTCAATCCTATCCATAGTTTTGCAGACGATTGTACTCTGTAGTATCCTTCTTCAAAAATAACATGTTACAATACCAGTTGCTGATCGTAAACTTAACATGATGGTCAGTATGCTCAACTTTGACTTAGCCATTATTTTGCACCTGGGATAAAAGTAATAGAGTTTAGTTTAATTCCGCCAAAACTCAAAGTTGTCTAGTCTGAAATAAAAGCACTCCATATATACATTCAGCGAACCGAACACTTGAATATCTTAGGCATGCAGGTCAAAAAGAAAATGATATAAAATGACTATATATTTGATATTGCCAAAAAAGCGACGAAATTTTTAGAATTTTTCAGTCGCTGCAAAATGTATTTTGCTCCCAAGGACATGTTAAGTATCTATAAATCATACATACGACCCAAGTCAGAATACAATTGTGTATCATGAACCGCACTATATTTTCTAGACAAAGTTCAAAAATGTGCCATTCGTTTTATCGACAATCTAAATGTGGCATTCTCTCTTGCACCACTTGAAAATCGTCGTATTGTTGGAGCACTTTCTCTATTTTATATATATTCCGTAGGTTTAGGCATTTGTTGCACAAGAGAAATATGAAGTGCTCACCCATTTTGATTGATCATAAATTTTATATATAATATTTTGCTATTTTTTTTAGTTATATTTTATGTACATCGTAATTGAAACACATTTCTGTGCTCCAACCGATTAGGCCACGGAACCCATACTTAGTGCAAATTCCTAAGTGGCTCAAAACTGGCTATGGTAATTCGTTTTTAATCAAATTTTCTCGAATGTGGAACCATATTCCAACAAACGTGCTTCCCCAATTCAAAAACATACCTACGTATAATCTACAAAAGTGTAAGAGTAATATTAACAAATTTATTCAAAATGTCCCTACTGAAAGTGATACAATTGGACAGTTTTCTTTTTACAATCCAAATTGTACATTCGTGTATAGAGGTATCATTTTTGTTTTTTTTTATGCTATTGACCGTTACTTAGGTGGAATCACCTTTTCGTGCTTAATAATTAAGTACGGTACTGCAAGTTTATATTACAATATTTACAATATTTCGAGCATTTATTTATCAAATTAACTTACAAAAAAAAAGATCCGAATAACAATTTCATAATACCAAACCATTAAACCAACATAAACATTTTATATAGTAAGAAAATATAGTAAGATATAACTTGTATTGTAGGTACTCGTATTTAAAATAATATATTTATAATCTGTTTAACTTAATGTTATCGCCTAAACCAAAAAGAAAGAGAAAAAAACAAAAAAACGTATGTAATTGACCATTTTTCAAACCAGTTCGAATTCTATTTTTCAATTTTTCATGCATTTTTCGTTTGTTGTGTTTTGTTCATTCGTTTATTTTTTTTTGTTGCATGAACAACAATAATAGAAAGTTTAAATTGTTCAATTAAAATCTCAACAAAACATATCTACACCAATAACTTCATACAAAGATATAGTATACATATATATATATATACATATATTCAATATAGTGTAATTTGAAAATAAATCTGAATAAAAAATGTAAATAAATAGTTTTGCTCTGAACTGAACTGAACTGAACTGAATTTTGTTTATAAACGATTTCTTCCTCTCCTTTTCTAACCTTTTTTCTTTGTCACTCACTTTATTTATTTAGTTTTTAGTTTTTTTTTTATTAATATCATGTATGTAAAACCGTCCATTGAACGCCAATCACATAATAAAATAATTTATATATTGTGTATAGATTTCATCTTTAGACTTTCAAAAAATAGCTTCAATGAACAATGATGAAATGAAATCCAATTTTCTAAAGAGTTTACATTCAATACACAAAATATATAAAATGTATATTTTCAAGGCCATTTCAAGTAATATATATATATATAAGATATATATAAGATTGGAGGAATGGAGTATAGATATTAAAATTTAATGGTAAAAAAATTTGTTTAATTAAAAATTTAAAAATTATTTTTCTTTTCGTATTTTTAATTGAATGTACAAAATGATGGGATGTACAAAATAGACAACAAATTACTTTCTCTCTATTCATTTTCCTTTTACATAGCTATCTACTCGTATTTACCTGCAATTTGTAAATTGCAAAATATCAAATGAGATGTCCTGATGTCATTATTGAAATTTTTATTCGATTAAACAAGCTTTTTACAAAATCTATTTTTTAATAACCTATTAAAAGTTCGGTTTGAATATATTTTCAGTTGAATAATAATAGGGATTTTAAGGAATTAATGGAAAATTTTAATTAAAATATAAAGGCATGCATTAGAAAATATTTTAGTGTTAGTTAAGAATACATGCGGGGAAATAATTAAATATTTAATGTGCATTTGAATTACTTTCAACATAGATGGGTGATTGCAATGTTTTCTGTATCAGATTAAAATTTTATTTTAATTATTTTTTTAAAATTTTTTAATGCTTTGCTTTATCAAATTTTGAAATTTTTTATAATTAAAAAATTTAAATTCATGTCCGTCTAGATTAACCCATTTTCGGCCAGAAAAAAAAAACATATCTTGATTATTAATTAATTGGTTTTAGGATAATTGATGGCCAAAATATTCAAATCCGTTGTCCGATTGTGGCTAGCACGTTCCAGAGCCTGGAAAAGGGCAGTTTGAAAAATCGAACATTGGCCGCTATTTGACATTTATTTTTTGTTCCTGAAAATCAAAAATTAAGTTTATATTTTTAGCAATTTGACACAATTTCAACGAAATTAAAGCTAAACAATGAATGAAAATATGAAATAGAGTTAAACAAAAACTTTATTGAGATAATTAAATAAAATTTTATTAATATAAAATGTTAGGTATACAAAAACTATTTTTCATGATATTTTTCAAAGCGTTTGATATGTAAATGAATGTTACAACTCCGGCACATAAATTTCGTTGGCTTGTTGCATTTTTTCAATTGACATCGATAATATTTTCCTTCTGCTTTGGAAAAAATAACATGTCTGCCTGATACTTTTGGTAAATTATGAGGCTGGTATTCTTCTTGAGATGATTCATATTCAAATCCAAATAATAATTTTTCAGCAACGGAAACAAGAAAACGTTTTTGTGGCATAGGTTTTTCACTTTTATATTTCGCTAAAAAAACATTGTAGCTTCCAGGCATTTACTATTGAAGACCTTAAACCACCAATTCACAATGACCAATACTATCTTTTGCTCTGATATTGATGCGATAATTTTCAACTCCATTATCATGCAAATCGACACCTCCCATGCCATACTTGTGGTTATGTGGTAGTAATGTTTGCTGATAGTTGACATAATCCTTCTTTTCTTTTTCCAGCATTTAACTGTATTCATTGGTACGATTTGATCAAAGGTAGAACAAACTGTAACCTCTTTATTATCAGACTACCGACAGAATAATAATTTGTTTGTTGCATCAAATATGTAATCATGCACACCACGCTGTAATTTTTTATGTTTCAAATGGTGCGTTTGCTGCGTTCGATTTTTCGTCTGTTCCAATGATGAGGAAACGTTTTTCACCAAGCAAGCATATCAAATAGTATGATGTGAAAAAGTTATCAAAATACACTTTGTGTCGATTTGGATGTTGAATATTTTTAATCAAATGATGACATCGGTATCTAAACCAATGTGCTTATTATAGTTGTCGCTTGATCCAGCATATGGTATACATGAGAACAAGTATCCATCAGAAGAACATAGGCACCATATTTTACAACCGAAACGAATTGATTTATTTCTAATATAACCTTACAGGAGTGACGACCAAAATAAGACACCATCTGTTCGTCTATTGGAAGATTCTCAGACTAAACATCAAATTGATCTATTTATGGCAAAATTTCTATATATTTTCAATTTTTTATTTTTTTTTTATTTAAGTTTATTTATTTATCTGATTATTTAAGGTAAATAATTACAAGTTTTTAATTACAAAAGATATTTTGTAGTTACTATTTTTTCTTACCTGGAATTTTATATTACTATAATAAATTATTATGTTGGTAATCTCATAGACTTTAAATTTTAAATTTTTATTATACAAAATTATGACATTTTTCCTTACAAATTATTTTATATCATTTTTATATTGCAAATGTTACAAACCTTATTTTAAACATTTATAAATATAATTATCTACGATTAAAAAAAATTGTTCCGGATTGAGAAAATTTAACAATAATCAGTGTTCAACAGCCAGTGTTCAATTTTTCGAACAGCAATATTTATACGTATATGACACATTCTAGTGGGGTAAAATCGACCAAATATATAAGAATATGGAAAATATGACTCTTTGACAAGAAAATCTCATCATTGATTTTTTGAATTAAAAATTTAAATTTGTTTTGTTTTCATTTCCAAAAAATCGTTAAAATTAGGAGTTTTTTCACACCCCCACTATCTTGAGAACGAGTGAATCAATTTTAAATATAAAACACTTATTTAAAAGCCAAGAGTCCAAAATTTATTGATGTATTAAATTTTAGTCAAAAATATACAGTTATAACAGAAAAAAACTTTAATAAAAATAGGCTGTTCGAAAAATCGAACAGCTGCCGAAAATGGGTTAAATGATCGTTTTAAAACGTTGGCTACTAATGAGTCACCGGTAATGCATATCTCATTTTCTTTCTCATTGTATAATGCACCACTAATAAATATTTGATTTTTCCACCCTCAGGGCCCGATATATTTCGAAGCTAAATTTATACAAAGTCATATAAAACGCAAGTTATTAAAAAAATGTTTTATTGCAATATTTATTACAATATTTCAATGTTTTTAAAGAAATATTTTTGGATCACATTGCCCGCAATACTACTGACCATTCTAGACCTTATACAAGCTACACAAGATCCATATTGACTGGAAAAATCTTTAGAACATTCATTGCATCGTACTTTTTTGTTCTTTCTTCACTTTTAACCAAAATATGTTTTTTTCAGCATTCTTGTTTATTCATCACTGGTGTATACACAAACAAAAAAAATATTTAAATATATTAAAGTTATTACCAATGAATCACGGTTGAACATGCAGTTATTTACTACTGAAAATTTTTCTACTCAATATACGAAAGACATTATGTAAATGTTGTTCCGGCACAACAACTCTAAATCAGTGGTTCTTAACTTTTTTATACTCGCAGCCCATCAAGTATTTCAAAATTTCTTCTGACTCCCACTTTTAATAATAATTTATATTTATTAAATTACCATATATTATAAAATTACCATTAAATACCATTAATAAATATAAAACATAATTTTATTAAATCATTATCTTTTTAAATTACATTCAAACTTCACAAAAAAACTCATTAATTTTTATCAAAAAATAAAGTAAATATAAAAAATGAAACATAAAAACTCATTGATTTTTAGCAGAAAATAAAATAAGAAACAATTAAAAATTCATAGAAAAAAAAAAACAAATATATTAAAAAAATAATTCAATGTGATATCTGCTGCTGAATGTTCTCAACTAATTTGTTCAATCGTGGTTCAATTGATTGTAATGCTATCCGCATGCTAGCATCTAATCGCAGTCGATGTTTTTTTGTTTTTATATCCACCATAGTTGAGAAGCCCTTCTCAGACAAATATGTACTAGCGAAAGGAAGCAAATTTTGCATTGCTACTGTAAACAGAGTGGGATATTCTGACTTAATTTGTATCCAAAATTGTGACACACTTTTAGTTTTGAAAACAGAATTCAAATGTATCTTGATCTGAGCTGATGATAATGTGGTATTTTTATAATTGTTGCATGGATCTTGAATCCAGATTTTTGTAATGTGATCTTCATCATTAGGAAAATTTTTAAATTAATTTTAAAAGATGGCATTTAATTAAGGAATTTACATTTTTTTTTTCTCAAATTGAAATTTTGAATCAGAGATTAATTGTGAATAGAATGGAAACATTTCATATATATTTGAATTTATTCTCGGGATTCATCTTTATGATATTCATAGCCTCAATTTTGTTATACATATGGAAAATATTAGATTGAGACCCTTGCATAGATAGATTCAACTGATTTAGAATTGTAAAAATATCCCCCAGATACGACAGTTTAGCTACCCAGTTATTGTCATCAATTCCCAGTTATTGTAATTAATTTATTCGATCCAAAGTTGATACTAGAACTAAACTAAAACAAAACAGTTCAAAGTTCTCGTAAAGATTTAGCATATATTTTACAAAAATCTTGAAATTTTCAAAGCCTCCTATTAAGTCAACAACAAGTTTGCTCTTGTATAAAATTTTTACACAGAATTACTTACAAATAGAATTTTTTTCTTAGAATTGCGTTAGGGGTAAACGGTAAAGAATTAAATACTGCATTGTAAGTAGCATATTTGCATTTACGAAGTTATACATACATTTTTTTTTTATTGTATTCTGAAGGAAATTTTGCATAATAATTTCGCGGCCGCCGCAAAACTTTTTACAGACCCCCAGGGGGCCTCGGCCCACCAGTTAAGAATCACTGCTCTAAATGATACAAACAATGCCAGCCTAGGGGGGGAAGGTATCATCGGCAAAGTATTGCGTATCATCGGTGACCCATTGGGCTGTGGAAGGAGAAAATTTTTTTTGTGTTCACCGGTGATACACGGATATCCAATGTGTTAAAAGTTAATTTCCTAACTTCATAATAATTCATAATGAAAACAGTTAACAATTAACGAAATTGAATTTATGTTTCTTATTTGATTGACAACAATTTCATTATCTATATATTCATAGATCTTAATATTAATATTAAAATTAAATAAATACCTGTGCAACCTATTTTAAAAACATGGTCCTAGTTGAATAAAATTAAACAACTTCTATAGTCAGTTCTTCTGATATATTAAGCTATTCATATTTGGTTAAGAGATGTGCAACAGTCAGCAATAAACTTGCTGGCCAATTCCTCACCCAAAAATATTTTTAAAGCGAAGCTCAAGGAGCTATGTTATTATATATAGAAGTTAGAACCGCTTTTTAATGTTCTATTGTACTACTAGGAATATTTTGCTTCAACAAACTAACAGTGCTTTAATACATTTTTTTTTGTTTAAATGTGGTTTTTTCAATTGAAAAGCGACAGTCCAGATTTGTGAAAAAATACTGGAGTTTTAATATGAAATTAACATGATTACATTTTATTTTCTATTTATTTAAGAAAAATTCGGTAACTGCGAAGTAAAGTAAGTGATAAAATTTTAAAATTATTATTTTGTAATTAAAAGATTAAAATTTTTTATATTTGACTTAAAATAGAAGTATGTTTGTTACTGGTGATCAAAGTTAGTAGGAACCGTTGATACAAATATAATTATATAATTGGTATTTTATGATATTATGAATAAAAATGAATGCTTATAAATTAAATATTTTTTTTTATTACATAATATTTTTTTTTTAACATTAAAATTGAAAGAAGCCATATTTGTTTCTTTCATTTTAAGAATTTCTTAATTTTTTATTATTTAATTTTTTATTTTGCAATTTCAAAGGAAATTTCCAAATTTTATATAATAAATGTTTTCAATTTAAAATTATATTATTTTTTATTATTTCTGAACGTTATTTAATTTTTTTATTTGCAAATTAAAATTTAAATGAAATCTCCCATCTCTTAGTTATTTTTTAAAAATACACGAAGTCTTTTCCTAGTTCATTAAAAGTTTTTCAAATTACATGACATTTTTTTTTGTAAAATATTGTGATAATAAATACTTTAAATAATGCGAATAATTACTTTTTCTGCAAAATTTAAAAAATAAACACCTCCTAGTTTATTTTGTATAAAAAAAAAAACCAAACTGTCAAAATCTGATGTGATTGAAATCTGACAGCTGTCTATCTGGAACAAATATTTAAAAAAAAAAAAAAAAACTATTAAACCAAATAATATTATATCCTATTTTTAATAATTATTTTTTTTTTCTATTTATGAAAATTTTTTGTTAAAATTTATTACTTATTAATAAATAAAAATTTATTTATAACTAATTTTTATTTAAGAATTTTATTTGGTTATTTTAAAAAGATTGAATTGTTGTTTTAAACAAATGAAAATAATAAATTTAAATTAGAAATAATATTCAGAGTAGTACCGTAATTAAAATATGTAAATATATATATATATATATATATATATCCACTTTTACAAAGATACAATATTTACATATTTAATTACGGTTATTTTTGATTATAAATTAAAATTTACCTAAATTGAATATACAAAATTTTTGTAAAAAAAAATTTGTAGAAGTAAAGGAAAATTTCGAATTTAATTTTTAAATTTGCATATTTATCGCTAAAATGTGATTTAAACGTTTTTAAAAAACAACTGAAATAAGGTTAGATTTTGTTTTACTAATAAATTTATTTAATTTCAAGTATATGTTGCAACATAATTTCTTCATCGGTCCATGCAATGTAATTAATTGTTCTGTTCTTAATCTGTATACTTAGTTTTACAAATCTTTGATATTACTTTGACAGCACAATACGTTTCATCGCAAGCTAATACACTAGCGAGATGGTTATCTGTGCTTAGCAACATAGCTTATCCCATACTACGTCGTAAAATTACTTTAATTAGAGAGTACATTAAAATATTGTTAAACAACGAATTACGAATCCACAAAAATATTCATATACATAGTTACTGCATCAAAACATCCTTATTATGATTACCCGTGTTAGTTAGTTATATTCGTAACAGATTTTGTGATCACACAGGATGTTATTCAACGGATAGTCTTCAATGGTTTGTTGATCTTACACCACTGGATGATCATCTATTGAACAAAAAATGTTTTGCCGGCTTTCGTCTACTAATAAATGTTTGATGTGTTTTCGGGCCTTAGCATAAATCTGATATATATGATATATATTAGTACAATCGTCATTGAAATAAAATATTGCACAAAATGGATGGATTATTCCATCTGTAACTTAAATGAGTATTATCTTTAAACTAGTTTTGTAATATATATAACAAAAAAAAAAAAAATTAGCGTTGTTATAAGCTGGAGGTATGTACCTTTAAAACTTTTTTCAAAAATCTAATTATTGAAAATTAATATAAAAAAAAAACTGATTTCATATTTTAGGTCAAACGTTACAAATTTCAATTAGATCCACTACTCCCATAATCTTTGTAATATTCGTATGGCTTAATATGGTTAGCAGAATTCAATATTTTGTGTTCTTTACTACTATAGTGAAACTATGATCTTAAATAATATTTTGCTTAGCTATATTGGACAATTAGAATACTTGTTAGTGAATTCGTGAATCCAATTAGTCAATTTTTGAATTTAGTTAGCAAAATATATAATTAAAAATGTATTTTTAACTTTTTTTAAATATTTTAAACTTTGATTTTTTGTTTAGAGACGTCCTGATCGTATTAGTAAACTGTATGAATAGTATTCATAATATTATCCGCAATGGATAACCAAACTGAATGACCTATATTAATTATCCTCGCTGGATAATATATGTTATTTTCCTTACTTGGATAGCCAAATTTCATAATATACTCTTTTGGAAGGCTTCTAGTTAGTATTTTTTCCTAATACTTATTTCTTGAGCATAAGTGTTTTTATAACTAGCTTGAGGTTTATTCTGGAAACTTTCAGTTCTTTTAATTATAGCTTCATGCCATTATTATGGAAACAAGCAATTCTTCCAGTTTTGGCTCCTCGTACGAATCCAGTATAAGGGTATTTTATTTTATTGTGTAGTGTTTTCTATACTACATTCGTTACTCGCTCATTCGTTACTCGCTACCCTCCTATAATAGTGCAGCTACATATTTGTCTTCTTAGACGTATCAGGTCTTACTTCTACTGCGCATTTTAATATTTGTGCACACACATTTTATTTTCACTTTAATTTCTTTATACTTATTGTTTCATACATATTACGTCTCGTAGACATTTGTAGCGAAGTAATTGTAATAGCTTGAGTGGCTAGTAGTAGCTTGTACTACCATCTGTACTTACCAACTATAGGTTGTACAATACCAGTCTTAGTTAGGCTAGACATATAACTGCGATATTGTTGAGGGTTAGTGCAGGAAGGTGCGGTGTACCATAATATTGGCAAGGCAGTGGCAACTATATGTCGGTTAAAAAATTTAGTGAATAGAAAGATAAAGATTATTTTTTTTTATTTATTTATTTTTATTATTTTAAAGATCGTTACAAATTTGAAAAATAAACTTAAAAAGAAACTACACTTTATTATTAATTGCTTTAATGTAGGATACTCAAAAACTTATTTCTAATTGTAATAATATTGAATTAAATGCTTAATTTTTTTATACATATATGTATTGATTTCAATTTAAAATTTTGTAAAAACATTTATAAAAAAACAAATTAAGTAATTTATAAAAGATAAAGACTTGTAATGAACAATATTCAAACAATTTTGGACATACCAAAGTATACCAAAGAAACAATTAAATCTTATCTTATATATAATAAAAGATTTGTCATCAATTGATTTTGCATCTTTGTATATGTGCGTAAATGTTATCATTTAATGTTTTTTCATCGGTTGAATTTTGTTCTCAGACTATTTTTGTACAAAGAAATACAAAAACAAAAATAAAATAAACTATGCACTTTAAATCACCTCTGTACAAATAAATTTTTATTAGGTTTCTTTTAAGCTTTTTAATGCTTTATGTAGTTTTTTTTATAGATTTAAAAATATTTTGAAATTTTAATATAAAATGTAAAATTTTGATAACTCGCTAATTACTTTTAGTCTAAGATCGAGTTATTCATTTTCTTACTTCTATGTATAGCCTTAGTTAGTTTAATCACAAATTAATAATAATAACGAATTAATATATTAATATTAGTTGGCTTAATGTAAATTATGTACTTAAATTAATTAATGATTGATCATTAAATCACCTGGAATCAATTAAATATTTTTATAAGCTTAAAATTTAAATTTTTAATTTTAATTAAAACTAAAAATTCAAATTGGTATATTAATAAAATTATTATTTCAAAATAAATCTCATTACTAAAGGCTGTTTATTTTAAATATATTATATATATGTATTATTCATTGTAAACATACAAATATATATATATACAATATATAGTTATTTGAATAATGAAAATTTAACTTTAAATTATAAATAATGCAATTAATTAATGTAGATTTTTATCTCTGTTATTTATTACTTAAAATATTTATTATTGTTATTGAAATTATATTATTTTAATAAAATTTTCAAGTTTTGTTTTTCTTGCTTTTAATTAATAAGTAATTGGGATAAATAGTCTTAAGTATAATTGGGATATTAAATTTTTTTTTTATTTTCGTGATAACAAAAGCTTAAAATTTGAATATAGATTGTATTTTAGATATATATATATATATATTATATTTTCTTTTGAAATTACTTTATTTGTATAGGTACATTGATTTAAATTTGGTTTTATTTCACAGTATTTTCGCCTTCATAATAGTAAATATTGCTCCATTTCGGTTTTTTTTAGTAATTATCAGATTATATTTATATGATTAAATACTTAAGTAAATAAAAATGTTTTATAATAACTCCAACTGTAGATTTTGTGCAACTTTTAAAGTTTTAGAAACTATACGAAATGGCTTTCCGATATTACTGGCATAAATTATTAAATCTGTAATATTAGCATTTAGTGGTCTGCTACAGTTATCACAACTAAATGGCTTTATTATCATGGAAACAATCAAGTCTAATCATTTTATATATAGACGGTATTTATTATTCTCAAATCTATCTCATATTTACGATAAATACAGTGATGTCCGAAACATGTTCGTAATTATTTTGAAATGGAAAATATGCTTTATTAGGTTATATGAACAAAATTATATCTATATATATATATATATATTATGAAGATGTGTATATTCTAGAATTGAATTTGAAATTATGTAGGATTACATTACCAATGAAATGAAATAATAATAAAGAATATTCAAGTAGAAGAAATTAATAAAAACGTAAAATTAAAAGGAAAAAAAACTGTATTTTATTTTTACTTCATATAAAGAAGTTGTTATTGTAAATAAAATGTATGTGATATATATTTTATTCTTTTTCAGTTTTCAGTCAGGTCAAAATATAATTAATTATGTTTAATATGAATATTGTAAACTATGATCATATGTATATTAATAAATATATGTATATATGTAGTTTATTTATATATATATATATATATTATGTATATAGTGTATGCGCTAATATGCGCAATAATAAACTAACTGGCAATAGAATAAAATTTATTTGAATTTTTTCTTTACTAATAACTAAATTAATATAATACTATATACATATATAATACTAAATAATAATAATACTATTTTCCCTCAATTTATACCTTTTGGTGGAAAGTTCATAATTCTAGGTGGAGATTTCCTTCAAACATTACCCATCTTACCCCATAAAAGCCAATCAGATGTTATAAACTCTTGCATAAAATTTAGCAACCAAGTTAAGCCAAAATGTTAAATCTATAGATCTAGCTGTGGTAGATGGTGATCTAACGAATGACCAAAGTTTGGCAAATCTAGAACACCGTCTTGAGATGGACTTTATAACTAGTATGTAATAGATCAACAGATATAACGGTTTATATACAAAAACATCAAAACAACAAGAATACTTTCAAATGTCCTTTTCGTCCTTAAAGTATAAGATGCGCCATGAAAGATATATATTTTTGGAAAGCTAGAAACATCAGGTATTATTGGGATATAGTAATTTGGTGTTGGTCGTACGAAGGTACAACATCTCCCACTTCCATTTTCTATAAAATGTTACTAATAAACCAAGCTTTCAAATAAGAGTAATAAATTGCATTGAAACAGTCGGTAAGTATGTTAAAACATTCTATCAAAATGAAACATGTTTAAAATTTGCAGCGCTCAAATTAATAACGGTTACAGTCGTACTCCACATGTATGTAATGATGAATTTTTGCAACTTTCCGAAGTAGATGATATAGAAGTAAATATATTTCCAATCTTTTAATTGTTCGATTTTCTCTAAAAACAAATTTTGTTCAAAAGTCATTCAGTCTAGAAGCAGTTTTTGAATATAGAATTAAATATTTAAATAATTATAAATAATCTATTAATAAAGTCAGAGAGATTATCATTTTAAAATGGAAACTGAATTTTGATTAATTTAAATTGAATTTTATCTTAAAGACCAATCAGTGCTATTCATAACTTTATTTAATTTATTTTTGTAAACATCAATTTTGAATCTATAACTTTCATTTAAATAAGTAATAATTAAGTAATATATAGTAACTATACAATATGTGGTATCGGTTATTTCTAATAGTTCGTGTTATATTCCCTTTAATATCATACATTTTTTGTGGTTTATTCTCGTAGGTCAGAAATTGAACATAACCATAATGATAGATAAAATTATAATGCGATTAATATGAAAATAATTGTGTAAATAATAATGTAAATATCTATTATGTATACGAATAATTAGTTTATTTATTAAAAAAAATATATAATATAATGTATAAATATATAATATAAATATATATTAACATCGAATCATATCGCATAAGTATATTTAATAAACTAGAATACTTTTTGACTCCTTGAATCCATCGTGTACATTAGTTAAACTTAATTATAAGTGCATAGTAAAATTGATTTGTAGACCCACCAATAATGGATATAAAAATAAAAATGATAAAATTATACCCATAATTTATTATTGGTATGTTAGAAATAAATTTTTCTGCACCGAGAACAATAATATACGACTGAATAATTACAAAGTTCAAAATTTATAATTTTAATTTAATTATTAACATGACTGTTAGTTCAACTGTTTTTGAAAAGACGTGCAGAAATTACGTGCAGAATTTTTATGTACAGATCTGTCATCTGTAAATATCTTAGTACATTCCTTACTCGCCTAAAGTTGCACCAAGAATATTTAATTTTTATTTCGTTAATGTTTATTAGTTTTTGACCATTTGGTGAACAAAAACGTGATGTCACGTAATTTAAGTGTTTTACCATCATGAAGTAAAGAATGTAAATTTGAAATATTAACTAATAATTTATTGTGTGCCTTTAAAATACTTTCATTGAAAATGTTTGTAACTTTAGAAATATTTTCAAAGAATTGAATACATGTCTTGATTAAATTTGTTGTAACAATGACATGTCGTGATACAACATCATCATTCTTGAGAACTGAAATGAAATATAACAATGCAACCAATCACAAATCTTTATGAAAAATAATTAATGTCCACCAAGGGATTAAAAACACATTTTTATTCAATATCTACATACATTTTTTTTTGTTATTTGTTTACTCACAAATTTGGAATGTTAATAATATTTTGAATTTGTATAAAAATTAATTGGAAAGAATAATTGTAAAAAAAACTATCATAATAGTAAATATCATAATATAATAAATATAATTACGTTTTATATATAATATTTGTAGGTATATGAATATATAAGAATTATAAAATTAATAAATAAAAAAAAATTGTTATCTTTTAATTGAAAATATCATTTTATGATTGATTTGATTATTATTTAATTTGAGTACACATTAGTATCCCTTTAATGTATATAACTTTTACAAATTTTTATTATCACTGAAGCACTTTGATTAAGTACTTTGCTAATATGAAATTTGTTATTTTTGTATTATAGGGTTTTAACCATATTGTTGTATTGTCTTTTATAAGATGATAAGTGGTGGTAGACTAGGCTTTTGAGCAACATGTGTTTCAATGCTTTGATAATTTGGCCGATTTTTTCATTTGCTTGTTTAGTCCAAATTGTTTAGTCACTTTTTTTGTCTCGAATTAATAATCTATATATATTCTGGTGACAGACAATCTTTCGAACTTTTATATTTCAGCTTAGACTTGTATATTAGCTTATTACAATTTTCATGATGCTAAATCTGGACTCAATCAATTTCGTACCATAATTCAATCAATTTTTCTATTGTCAAACCTGGTGTGTGTGTGATGGTGCATTGTGTTGATGGAAAATCACTTTTTTCTTTGCCAAATGTGTTTGTTTTTTCTTGATTTCGTCATTCAATCGATCCAATAATGCATAATAATATGTATCATTTATTGATTTTCCAAGATATTATACCTTGTGCATCCCAGAAAACATTTGTCATATGTGCAATTCCACCAGGTTTTATCCATTGTTTGGACTGATGTTTTATTTCTGGTATATAGTAATGGACCCAAGTCTCATCAACAGTTATAAATCGACGTAAGAATTCATTTGAATTACGTTGATATATTGCCAAAAGGTCCTTACAACTTGTCCAACGATTTTTTTTTGTGGCAATGTTAAAAAACGCGGCACCTATTTTGCTGATAGCTTTTTAATAAGAGGTTAATCATGTAAAATGTGTTCAACGCTATATTTTGATATTTTTAATTTGTGTACCAGCTTACGAGCTTTTACTCGGCGTTTATTTGTCACTACATCATGTAGTTTTCTTATAATTTCAATGGATGCAGCTGTTTTTGGAGTTCCACTTATTTGTTCATCATTTACACTTGTACAACTGCGTTGAAATTCAGCTACCGAAAAAAAGTTAAAATAGTTTTATATTATGGTGATGAAGTACCTTAAGTACTTTTGGATATCGGTTGCTGATAAAGCTTTAAAAAAAGATAATGAATTGCAGCACGAATTTGAAATTTATCCATTTTCTGAAAAGAACAAAAGTTAATTGATTAGATAGCTGTTGTTTCACAATAAACTATTTGAAAGATCGATTTGAAAATTTAAAACAGACAACATAAAAAATTGTTTTTTGAAATGGAAATCATAAAACTTTATAATATTGACAAAAATATGCCGTTAAAGGTTAGAGGACTGCCATTGTCAGAATCAAATAAAATTTTGATAGAAATTACTTTCGATAATTCTGAATATGGTAATTATTTTATCTCGACTTTTTCTTATTTTGACATAAACGGTTAGGATTTGTTGGCACAAAATTATTAAAGGAGTGTTTCATATATCAGTAGGTATTGTAGTCTTAGACTTTGCATACACAACTTCTGATTTTTAATTCTGATTGATTTATATGAATATCCTGTAAACAACATCTGTGAGTTGTAAAATGCAATCAAAAATTTCAATGTAGAACCACTTATAATTAAATAAAATTAAGAAATTTATTATTAAAAGAAAGAAAAATGTTATTTGGTTAACTTAATTTGATGGTTTTCCAAATATTTTAATATATCAATAAAATATAAGAGTTTCACTATAGAGATGTGGGTTCGTGTTTAGTAGGTCGAAAAGAGGACTAAAAATTAAAAATATTAATTGCTAATAAAAAAATATTATAATACATATAAATACATATAACAGCTTATATATGGTTTTTACACAACACTATGTTATGAGTTCTATAAAATATCATATATACTACATAAGTATATATATTACATATACATTATATTATATATATTATATTATATTATATATATATATATATTTTTTTTTTTTTAGAAATTTTGGACTCATAATATTCATCTTTCTGCTAATAAAAAAATTAATTTTTCCATTTATATTTTTTAAAGCTAGTTTTAATTTATTGTCTTTAAGTTCGCATCCTGATGCGGGTGCATTAGAAGTGTTTTAATTTAACATTTAAATAATTCTGTTGAAATAAAGACCATTTTTATTATTATTATTTATTATTTATGTAAAATTGGGACTGAGCCTGAAGTAATATTATATTTTATTAATTATCATCCCTGTCAGATTTTTCCAGTTGGTAGCAACGTCCGAAGTTTTTTCATATACTTTAATTATTAAGGTTTAATAGTAAAAGTTAAGGTTGAATAGTAAGCTTATCTATGAAACAATAGTGCTACTATATTCCTTTATCGAGAAATAAAATAAAAAATTAATTGATTAAACATTTTCATGTCATCGAATATGTTGTGAATGGACCAAGTAAACTATAACAGTAAATTTAAAATTAAATTATATGTTTTTAAAAATTGCATTAAATAAATACATTAAACTTTTTTTTAATTTAATCTTTTTGCTTCAGGATATTCTGCTCGATAATTCAGTTTAAAATCATTTGTATATTTTTATTTTATATAAAAGCAAAAAAGCAAAAAAAAGGATATTGCTTGTGTTATTTTATTGTATTTTCAATTATTGAATTCATTCTCAATCATTGATTTTAAAATAAATGAATTATTTTTTATCTTTCTTTACGTTAATTTTAAAAGTTTTTTTTAATAAAAAAAACTTTTTGTTGCTTTTTAATTTGAAATGTATCTTTTTTGCATAGATATTATAAATGATAAAAATTTATGGTTTAACTTTTCTTATAAAACAATATAAAAATTGGAAATATAAAAAAAAAAACAATAGATTGTAATAATTTTCCAACTTATATGGGAATTAGTTATATAGTTTGTAGATTTTTCTAAAGTTATTGTTGTCAATTCAATTAGCCTTGAAAGTTTACAAGAGCAATAAACTCTTTTGGAGAATAAAACAATAAAAATAAATAAATTCCCATTAAATTTTAATAAATAAATAATAATATGTCTAGAGGCCTTTTTTCACTCATTCTTATTTATGATGAATCGATATAAAAATCAATTTGTGCTTATGAAATTACAACAAAAAAGTTTTTGGTCCAAGTGGAATTTTGTCTTTAAAATTGAACCATTTTATTCTTTAGTTTTATTAGGTTTTATAGCTTTTACATTCTGGAAGCTTCTGCTTAATGAAATTAAATAATGTGATAAGCATTGATTTCTTTTCGTTCCTGTTAATTGCGATGGTAAACTTATTTTTTGTAAACATTTTGTTTCTTTTTTCTATGTAATCAACCTTAACTAACCAATTACTTAATACATACCAGAGATTGGTATTTTGTATTATTTTTTCAATGTATTATTTTTCGCAATTATTAATTAGATACATTGCATTAACTACTTTAACAATGCATTAATTGCTTTAAAAATGCATTAAAACAATTATTTTGAATAAGCTTTTTAAACTAATTCATTAAAATAATGCATTAATAAATAAACTACGTTATATGTATTTTAAATAATGCATTACCAAAAATAATTCAATTTATTTGAACTACTTTTGAATTAAAAAAATAATTTAAGTAATTTATAAAAAATAATTAATTAATTTTTTAATTAATTTAAAAAGTATTTTAAATTATTTCATGAATTATATATTTGATTCGAAAACATTTTTTCACTAGGAGATAATAGTATTAATACATACTGTATATGGGTATTTGTTACCAACACAGGCTACAATCAAAGTATCAAAAAACTTATTCATTTTGGAATACGAAGACCGCTTAGTAAACAGATCTTCTGAATATTTCAATCTATTACCAAGTACAAATGATGCTTTTATATGGCTTCAACATTGCATTTGGAATTTAACTTAAATTAGGCTTTTTGTTAATTTAAAAGTAATGTAAATACTTTTTTTTTTAAATTATTTTTCATAAGACATTGAAATATGTAATGCATTCTTTTTGAAAATAATGTATTATTTTAATACATTACTTTTAATAAATAATTCAAAAATAAAATTTTAATGCATTATAAAAAAATAATGGATTAATGAATTCTTTTAATTTATTACAAAATAATGTTAATGAAAAAGTAAAGCATTACGAAAATAATGATTAATTAACATCTCTCTGCTTCATAAGTGAAGTAAGTTTAAGTGATATTCCTAGCTTATTTTATTTATGTCTATTTTTTCATATAATTTATTAAAATTATTTTTTTAAATTATTTATTAAAAGTAATGCATTGAAATAATGCATTATATTCAAAAATAATGCATTACATATAATGTCGTACTAAAAATAATTCAAATGATTTGAATTGCTTTTAAATTAGAAACAAAATGTTATATTCTGCACAAAAATGTATACTCTGATTGTAGATGTATTTAATATGTAGATTAAAATACTCAGAAAATCTGTCTACTAAGTTTTTCAAAATGGATAAGTATTTTGTTGGTAGCAAATAACCATATTACGTATCTAGATACTATTCTACTCCTTGCAAAAAAGAATTCTGAATCAAATAAAATAATTCGTTTCAAATATTTGAAATAGTTTTGAATTGAGAAAGTAATCCATTGAATTACTTGAATTATTTTTGAATTATTGTTTTAATTCAAAAGTAATTCAAAATGATTTCAAATGATTTTTGGTAATACATTATATGTAATGCATTATTTTTGATTTAGCATTATATGTAATTCATTATTTTTGGTAATACATTATATGTAATGTTTTATTTTTGATTTAGCGTTATATGTAATGCATTATTTTTGGTAATACATTATATGTAATGCATTATTTTTGAATATAATACATTATTCTAATGAATTTAATGCGTTGTTAAAGAAATTAAGGAATTGTGTCTAATTAATAATTACAAAAAATAACATATTAAAAATGCAAAATTTCTATCTCTGTTATGAAGCACATAAATAGTGAGAGCTAGTTAGTTTAGTTTTTTACATATTTAGCTTTTTACATAATTTATAGTGACAATAACTCTTACATTAAGTTCAGATTATCAGCTACAATTTTATATTTTATATTTTATATTTTATATTTTATATTTTATATTTTATATTTTATATTTTATATTTTATATTTTATATTTTATATTTTATATTTTATATTTTATATTTTATATTTTATATTTTATATTTTTTATTTTATATTTTATATCTTATATTTTATATTTTATATTTTATATTTTATTAATGTTTTATTTTACATACATTTGCAATTTTAATTTGCAATGTATTTTAATTGATAGAAGCAAAAATGGTGTAAAAATTAGACAGTGAAAGAGTTAAACAAATTGATAACAAAAAGTATGCAAGAATATGTAAATTTGTTCGATAAACAATTTACCAATTTAGAATTTCAATTGACGAAAATATAAAATTTTACACTTATCTATATTATTATCATGTAACTCCAATAATAACATAATTAATAAGAATATGTTTTTATTATTCATCTTCTACCCGGTTAAAAATTTAAAATTATGTATTAAAAATTTTTATACTAAAATTTAATCAATAAAAATTTTATAAATTATTTTATTCAATCACCTGTGACATGTCTTTGTCAGAACATTAAACATTTATTCAATAAACTTATTAAATTTACAAGTTTGCTTAGTAGAATTAAAAATAAAAAAAATACAAATTTGTCTTTATCTTAACATACACGTGTCGACATTTATTTGAATTAAGACTATTCTAGGATCAAGTTTAACAAAAACAAAAAAAACTCTAAAAGTAAACATAATTTTATCTCAAAAATGTATTAAATTTCTGTTTATTATATTTAAAGACAAGTACATTGGGTTAGAAACTAAAATATCTATCATAATTTTTATTCAATATTCATTTTGTTTGCTCTCTATGGAAAATAAGTAATTTTAAAAAATACGAGTACATAAAATACAAAATTTAGTAACTAAAAATAAAAAAAAGAATTTTTCATTGTTTAAAAAAGGTTTTCAAAGATTATAAAAATAAAACCATAAGAAAAAAAAACACAGAAAAACAGGAAAAATTAAGAGAACGACGTGCATTTTAAAATGCTCTCTGCTTCTTTTATTTTCTACACGATAATTTAAAATTAATTTTGTAGAAAAATTGTTCAGCTGAGAAAAGGATATATGAGATGATAACGAATACAAAAGGAGTATGTATAATTAAGTCTACCTATCTACCCTATTGATATTTATATACCAAGTTGTTGTTTTTGTTTTTTGTTGTAATATAAAAGTTATTTTTTTATTCATAAATGGAGGAAAATTAAAGTAAGTTATGTTGAAAAAAATATTTTAATGAATAAGTTTTAGATAAAGGGAATTTTTTTAAAAATTTTTTTAAATTAGTTCTTGATATTTTAATTTATTTAATGTAGTTAAAAAATTGAAATTAACTTTTTTTTTTATAAAATGTCATTGCTTTAAAATGAAAACTTAATGGAATAAAATTGTTAGGAGAGCAATGTTAAGGATTTAGAATTTGTTTTTAATATTAAAATATTTCTAATAATGAAGAAAATGCGTACATTTTAACATTTTTGTGTTGTACTTTGAATAGGCGCCAAAATTATATACTAAAAAAATGTACAAAAATAATTTGAAATAAACATAAGAAGTTATGAAAGAAATAAAAGAAGAATATTGCTTGTATCAATCTTTTTTTATTATCATTAGTGTACATATTTATAATTTATATATTTTATAACGACGTGGTAAAGCAAGAATAATTGAATAGTAAATTATATCACAAAAATATTAAAATTTTAGCAACTTCTTGGTGGTGAATACTTAAACATTTCAAATAGTTACACCAAATAAATGATGGTTATTGCCAAGTTGAGCGACATTTATACTCTAAAATAAATTTCAACCACGGACAATTTTTAAAAAGGCTTCATAAAAATTTTGTCTTTTTAAATAAACACACAAATTTATAGAAAAAAGTACAAAAACAAAAACACAAACAAAATAGAAAAACAAAAATTAGATCAGATCATACTCTTCAAAAATGATATATAAATGTTAGTTTATTTGCTTCTGCTATTGTTAAACAGTAGTCATTCGCTAAATTTCAGTAATATTTCTGACTATAACCGTTTTGTGACTATAGGCGTAGTAAAAAAAAATTGCATCTTTATAAAAAAAATCAAATTCAATAAAATATCTTTCGTACCTATAACAATTTTAAACTTTACTTTATTCATAAATAGCAATTCTGTTATATAATCAAAGAATAAAGAACAGAAAAAGACAATATATAAATCAGTTTTTTATAAACGTTATATTTTAATGTGACTAAAAATGACATCGATTGTATGAACTGATGAATTTTATTAATTTCTTACAACAAAATTGTTGACTATATACAGAATTGTGACTATAAACGAATTAAGATGCATCGATCTACTACGTTGAGAGTAATGGAATTTTATTGTGTTAAGTTATTTATTTATTTATTTTTTTTTTAAGGAAGTTATATTATTAGTATTAATTTCGTCATGAAGTATTAGGTATTATACTTTAATTTCATTGTAAAATATATATGTTCAAGAGTCAAGCGATTCAGAAAACAACAACAATTATTCCAAAAAAAATATTTCTTTTTATATAAAATCGTACCAGAAAGAACTGCTTCTGTGCAATTGCATAGGGGATTCACTAGTATACTTATATTTTATTAGTATAATGTAAATCGACTTTTCATGTGACTGAGCTGAGCTAAAAATCATAACAATGGTGTTCACCCTTTCAGCAAATTCCATTTAACAAATGAACAAAATATAAACATTAGGCATTATTATATTATAGGATTACTAGGGGCCCCTGTTGAGTAATTATATTTCAAGTTGAAGTCAAATTTAAAGTTTAAAAAAAAACAGTAATTTACGTACTGACATAGACTTCGCACGATATAGCAGAAATCACTCGTGTTTAATAAAAAGTTTTGTGGTTAGTAAGTTTTATTTTTTATTTAGGACACATAAATACACGTCTCTCATATACTGCTTCGTTTCCGATATATTCCCTATAGTAAGTGGCATTTAGTGTATAAAATTACTAAAAATAAAAAATTTTGTCATTAAAGAGGTATGTATATATATACCTACATAATACATAATTTTAATAAAAACTATATTATTACTACAAATATCAAAAATTTAGAGACAGTTACTTAAAAAGATAAAAAGGAAGAATTCAAGTGATTTGTTTTTTTGTTGTTTTTATATTTGTTATTTTAGATGAATTTGTTTTTTTGTTTTTTTTTTTGACATATGTACATAGATTCATTTGCAAGTAAATATATAAATTATAATAACTGATTTGTTTGCTTTTGTTTATTATTTTAATAAGATTTCACATATGCATAATGTATTTGCTGAATAATAAAATCTTATGAGTACAAAATTTTCAACTGTGTGTTTGTTTTATATACAATCTTATATATTGGAGAATCGAAATAAAATAAAAAGGTGTCTACTGCGCAGGTCCTTAAATGCTTGTCAATTATAATTATAGATAGCCAGAGTGGGTAACAAATAGCCGTAATACGTACTAAAATAGCCATAATATGTTTAAAAAAAACCTTTGGAACTAAATATTTAACAAATAGAACACTTGTCAACTCTATAGCTATATTATCTCTATATTTTTGCTCTATAAAATATAAATGACAATTTGGAATGTACTATCCATAGGAGAAATTTTGGAGTTGGATTCAAAATCACGGTATTCACTTTTTCCGGAATACTAGAAATCAAGTTTTCAATGAGCGCTGCCTTGGGACAGTCCTCCTACCCGACAAAAAAATCATTGTACTGTACTTTAATTGTATGTTGCCTTCCGTCTGGTGGAGGAGAGATGTGGCGTTCTAGAACTCAAAACCGAAATCTTTACATCCATTATAAATCTCAAATATCTGAATACTAACATAATAATAATATTTGCATAAAAAAAAATTTAAGATTCGGGTTACCAGAATTCGGGACCGCAGCCTTAAATATCCAGTTTAAATTTTTAAGATTGCCAGATTTTAATTTTTGATTTCCGATCGTTTTTTGGCCACTTTTATTTACATAAAAAAATAAACTTGGCAAAAATGTCCAAATGTTAAAAATCCATTTGCTAATCTTCTTTTTGCTGAATATTAATTTTGGCAAAATATTTGTTTAGCAAAATAAGTTTTCTGCGAAATTTCCAAAGAGCAAATGTTTATATTTGAAGTACAATGTACTGTACCCGGTAGTAATATTTATATCAGTCCAATTAATACAACTATTCGCAGATATATTAAGATGTTAGTTTATATATATTTTATGCTATAGGCTCTAGGTGAAACATTTTTAAAATGCTTCAGTAACAACTTCGATTGCGTTTATTACACCATCATCAGAAAACTGTATCGTTATATCGATTGTGTTCAGCTAACAAAATAAAGGTAAACACTGACTTTCATAAGATCCTGTAAATGTCCCGTAAATCTCTAAAGACTTATGACTGGAGTTGATAATAGTAAAAATAGGAAATGACTTATATTTAATATGTAAAGTATATTAATACGTTTAACAGGGAATAACATAGAAGGGTATGTGGCTTACTGATAACTGGTATAGCTTTTATCGTTTGCTCAAGAAACATGCAAAGCATCTGAGCCTTGTATTGTTGGCATAAATAGTTTTTGGATATGTGAAAGAATAAGAAGCACATTGTTTGCGACTATTCGGGTATCACGGGACTTAGATTCAAATTTGTAGATACTTATATATTTCTAGATTCTGTAGAATTACTATATGGACACGAAGATCCTAAAATTCAGTTGAATAATAGATAACGGTGTAATTTGAAGTTTACATTTGTTTATTTATTTATGCTTAACTTAAACACATTGAAATAAATTCTTATTCTAAATTTAAACATTAAAAATATGTTATTCAAAAAAAAAAAAAATTAAAAAACGAAAGAAAATAAGATTATAAAACTAAAACTACAACCACTAAAACTACTAAATGATAAAAATAGTATGTGAAAAAGGGAGACGAAATAACTATGGCAATTGTGATAAAAAAAAATATTTATTAGCTGAGCTGAAAAGGTCAGTGCAAAATCAATAAAGTGTTTGTATTTATTGATGGTAAATAACATTTTGGTTAACGGTTTTGATTTCCCGTAATTTGTTCTATGGAAGGTAGAGTTAAAAATATTATTTGAACGGAAACGGATACACTGGAATTAAAGTGCAAGTCGACTATTGTTTTCATAGTATTGGAATCTATTAAATCAGAATTCAGATTAGATCAATGTGGTTCCAATAGCTTTAAATACTCAAGCAATACTCAAAATTATGGCCTAATTTTGGTTTTAAATAATACAACAAAAAAAAAATATAATACAATGAATTATTTAAACAAATTAGTAAAATTTATGTATAACTAATTATTTTCTTTTTAATTAAATTCTGAAAACAATAATAAAATAAAATTTAATAATTTTAATATTCCAGAATTTACAATAAACATTCATTAATAATAACTTTCATAAATTTTTCGTTTTGTTTAATGCGATGCGCAGTTTAAATGCAAACATTTTTTTTTTAATTCATTTCAAAGTACGTTTACATACGTCACTATTTTGTAGCAAAACTTTTGTTGGAAAAATAGAAAAAAAAACATTTTTTTTTAAAGAATCAATTGTTTGGAATATAATTTAGGAAGAGAAAAAAAATAATATAATATTAAAATTCTGATTTACTATCACAATGTCGTCATTAGTGGTGTTTTCTATATTTAGAAACTATAATTTTTTTTTGATGTGTTCTGTGTATTCATTGTGGGTATAAAGACTCATAAATTACTAGTTGTTGAATTCAATGAAAAAATAAAATAAAAATATTTGTTCAAAAACTAATTTTTTCGGTTGCTAACAATTTTTCTAATTTTATTGGTTTGTGTTTTGGGTACAAAGTTTTGTTTATACTACTTAACATCACAGATGATTCTTTTAATCGGTTTCTTATAATAAGAATGTTAATTTTTTTTTTTTTTAATTTTTCTTTGAATAAATAAAGAACAAATTTGTTTGTTTTGTATATTTAGAAAAACAAAAAAAAAAAAAAATGATTATTATACTAGGAAATTTTGTATAATTTTCTATTTTATATTTTTAGATCTACATTGAAAAAAATTAAATAATTTGTATTGAAATTAAAATAGAATTAAATTTGTTGTTTTTTTCGTTAAACATTTATGCTACTTTGATGCCTGAATGTAGGGCAATATTTTAAGTTCAAATATTTAATAAATCATTCGATGTTATTAAAAAAAAAATGAAAAAAAAAATATAATTGAGCAATGTTCAAATTAAGATTTAATTAATTGAAATTGTATGTTGTTAAAGGTAATAACTGTATGTATACAATTAGCAGAGATCAGGTTTATCTCTGATATTAATCTCGTGAAACGAAATTGAATTATCAATGCTTAAATTGTTTCATCAATACTGGTCAATTAATTGATAATTAATTGATGAGAAATTAATTGAGATTGTAGTTCTTTCTCATAAATTTTTTCATCAACCTAGTGTCAATCTATCAGCTGAGTTCAAAAACAGCTTTGATACCTGTATATTTTGTTCTTTTTTCTCGTCTTAAAACAAACATTGTTGCTACATAAAACGTTTTACAAAAAAAATTATTTTTTGTTACAAATATTTCAATTAGAGTTATAGCTTCCATCTTTTAAAACTGTTTTTCAAACAATTTGATAAAGTAAACCGACACGTTTGTTGCAAAGATGTTTTAGCTGAAGCAAGGATTTACTGTTTTAAAACTTAAAATTCTGTAAAATCTATTTGCGAAGATTTGTAAAATATTTTGTGGGTTTGTGGCAAGATTTTTGCTAATCAATTGGCTTGCCCTAGTATTGTAATCAAATGTTTACAAGGTTTTTTTTTCAATAATTTGATCTAGGTATTTTACTGTTTTGAACACTGTCTGCAATTTATTTTACTCCATAAAGTATTTATAGTCTACTATTGGTAAATCTAACCAATGTTTTGTAAATACCACATTTTTCACCAACCAACCAAAATATACTACCCAAAAAAGCCAAATAGGATGGTCTAAAAATTTTTTTGAAAAACTTTGATTGGTCTTTGTGTTTCCAACATAAATATGTCGGCTTTGCTACAGACGTTGTGAACCAAAACGATCCAGTTAGGTATGAAAATTTTCATTCCACATTTGTTAAAAAGTTTACATTGTGGTTCAACGACGTCTGTAAGAAAACTATTAAACAGAAAGGGTTGGCATTTAGAAATCATCTCAAGACCAATGATTCAGAGGAGAATCAAGGAAGAATTACAGTATCATAAAAAATAAATGTAAAAAGGTCAGCAGAAGTTTTTGCATATCCAAAATTTGATACTAGAAATCCAATATCTGCCTAACACTAGCAGAACCTTTTGGTCTTTCGCTAAAAATATTATGGATAGTTTCTGCGAATTTTCGTTTCCGCTGTTAATAGACAACAACAAAATAATGTCCAATTAGGTTGGAAAAGAGAATTTATTTGCTAAAATATTTTCTGCTTATTCCACAATTCTTCCAACGACACAAAATCCACCCATACTATCCACCCATAAATCCACCTATACAGGTCCCAGTTATGGTCAGTATGACAGTAATGGAAGAAAAATAGTATTCGCCATTTTAAAACCATTGCCCAACTTAATCGAAATATCCTGCTCTACAGGAGTATTCCCAACTCAATGGAACATTGCGCATGCTAACTAATTCCCATACAAGTCGACAAAAGCGATCCATCTAACTACAAACATATAGCTATAAAAGCGATCCTCTCTGAAGTGATGGAGATTTCAATAAACAAAAAGTTGACTAACGATCATGGTGGCGGTGGCAATATAGATTTAGATCTCACCAATCCACCGATGATTTAATGACATACCACCCAACTAGTACGAGAATCTATATATCTGTTTGCACAATTCGAGCTAAGCAAATATTGTGGCTTTGTATATTTCTAAAGCTTTCGATCGAGTATGGCATAATGCATTATTAGCAAAATGTCAAGCCATAGATCTGGATTACTCTTCTCTGAAATCGATTGAAAGTTTCGATCGAATCATACAATTTCAGTCTTAGTTGATGAATTTAAGTCTGATCAGTTCTAAATAAACGCTGGTGTTTTCCAAGGAACAATTCTCTCATCTACGTTATTCCTTAAAATTATAAATGACTTGCTCTAAACCCCTTTCAATCCAATCCACAGCTTTGCAGATGACAGGTAAAATTATTGCTGTATCAACCAAAAGAGATATCATGGCCAATTCCATAACTTTCCTCTCCCTGCCTAGTCAAACGTTCAAATCTGTATAAAAAGTCCTCACCGTAATTAAAATAGTATAATTTATTTTGTTCGAGTTATTATTTATTGAGAAAAATAAATAAATATCGTATTAATACTAAGATACTGCCACTTTCTAAAATTATTTCTGATTTGTTATAAGGGAATTTGAAAAGTAGACTTCTCAGACATAAGACAATATAAAAATATTATTTTGCTAAACTATACATTTTCATTCATTGGAAGATAAAATTTAATTATTTGTTATGTACTTTACATTTTATATTAAATATGTAAAGTTTATAAATGTTAATAAGTGCTAAATATGTCATACGTTAGTATGGCAATACTTTTCCTTCATTATAATGTTAACTTTAAGTGGTTTTTGTATTTGATTTAAAAAATATAAAAGCATTAAAGGGAAAGCATATTAATAATATTGAAATTATCATTAAGACAGTAGGTTCTTTTACTCAATAATTAGTCTAGAAAGGATATTTGAATTTATTCGTGTTTTTAAATGTGTATGCAATAAAAATCATTTAATAATGATTGTATTCTCTAATGTTGAATGTTGTATCAGTTGTCGAGTATGTAATATCAATCATTAACATTTTTTAATTGTAGTCAGTGTAGTTGTGTAGTAATTGTGAAGAATTGAAGATGCTACCTAAATCGTATTTAATACAAGATTTTTTATTTAATCAAGATTTATAAAATCTTGTATTTTAGGTACGTTTTAGGTAAAATCAATTAAAAAAATGTTAATAATTGATATTACATATTCCACAATTATTGATACAAGACATATTCAATATTATATCGAAAAATTTGGAAATGATATTATAATTGTAATCATTAATCGTTTGATCATCAATTAAATCTGTAAATTATTTTACTAAGTGGAAAATAGCAGTAAACACGGAGAAAACTAAGTTTATTCATTTCACTCGAAAACGGAAAATCTACCGCGAAACAATTTAATAATAAATCAAACAGAATTAACTGGGTTTTGATATCGTATGTCTCCGTTTAACCTTTGACAATAAAAATAGCATTTAAAAATCAAATTAGCAACACTATAAAACCGATAACACCACCAGAGCACTCTACGCCTTTATATATCGAAAATCAAAATTGTCAAATGAAAACAAGGTTTTTTCTATTCTTTTTCCTTGTAAAGGTTTGTAAAGATTAAATTTCTGGTAATTTAAATTAAATGTTATAAATCCAATATAAATACCACCGTTGAAAAGACTCTGTAAACTCCGTAAAAACATAAAAATTATATATCTTTATTTTAAGGAAATAAATATTATTATTATTATTCTGTAAATCGAAAAAACTACGTTACAAAATATGTGAACCATTTCACATCCAGTTTTCATTATTATTCTTTTACATGATGGATATTTAAAAAGAGACGTAACGAAACTAAATATTTTTTTTCAATTATCAATTTTAATTTAAAATTTTGACCCAGTTACATTTTAACATAATAAAATTTTAATTTATCAAATGGTCGCCACTCAACAATTTACAAAGTTTTTTCTTTTCGTCGCAAGAATTAAATTTAACTTTAATTTTTTTTTAAATAAATTATTACGTATACGGTTGTTGTCTACGATAAATCAATAAAAAAAAATTATATAGTACCAAATAATTAATAATGCAATTGTGTACGATTTATTATCAAATTTAACTTCATCGAATTTCGAGAAGTGGGCGATTACTAATTTCATAAAATGATTAGGAAAATATAAAGGCTAACAGATTTGCACTTGGATTGCACTTAAATTGTTTCAACTTAAAAACTTGCACTTTTAAAATTTGTTTAGATTTTTTAATATATTTACGGCGCTTTTATGTCTTATTTACTAACTCGGATAGTAAAACGATACTAATGAGTGTGTGAGGCCGATTAAAAAAATTAAAAAATATTTTTATATATATAATATGTATGTAAGACAAGCTCCTATTTCTTTAATATTTATTTGCTTATTTCAATCTACTATGTAATCCCATACAAATTTTATTTGATATTATTTGACATTATTCTGAAACAACGGTTTAATTATAAAAATATAATTATAAAATAAACTTAAGTTTAATTCTTCTTCTTCTTCAGCTGCATATCCTCTATTAGATGTTTGCGATCATATTTCTGAAGCTCTTTCTATAATGCGCTGGGTGCGTTAGTTCTCCCACCGCTTGGAGACCCGTCCATTGTTTCTAAGCCATGAAATTTGTTTTCTACCAACACGCGTCTTTTGCCAATAATTTTACTTTGCACAATCAGTGTTGTAGAATATGATATTTGTCACAAGATAAGAATTACAAATTTTACCTTCTCTCCTGTTTTAAAACGTGTTGAATCAATTAACTAGTTTTGTTTTATAGCTATAGAGTACACTAATTAACTAATAAGCAAAAAAATCTAAATGTAAAATTATAGTTGAAAATAGTAATAGTTTATAAATGATTCTGCTATCAATCGCCATCTTTATTTTTAATTAGAATTAAATTATTTTTCCGAATTTTAAGTAATTAAAAGTAGGTAAATATAATTTTCATACTTTTGAATTTGTATAATTTTCTATTAATTAATATAATTAAATTCTCATCAGGTGGCCATTAGACTATTTTTTAAGTAAAAATGTAGTGATGATGTTGTGTGGTTTTCAATAATATTTAAAAAAATTATTTCGCAAATAATTAATAAAAAAAAAATTGAAGTTCAACGTACAGAATTTAGAGGACTCTGATTAATTTAAAATCATGTTATAGAATTTGATTAAAAATACAATAATTAAATAGACATAATCTTCTGCTTTTAAATAAAACACTTTTTTTATGTTAGTTGTTTGATTGTGCTGTAATCACAAATTCATAAAAATTATGTGCTTATTCCTTGACAATAATATTTGGGAAAAAAACATTATATATATATATATATATATATTATATATATACATTGTACTTCATGCTTTTTAAATCATATTATTTATGATTTTTCAAACTACACCTCTAAATTAAATTAATGATAGATCTGAGATAATCGGATTTAATGGTAATGAGTATTAGTATGAAAGCTTTTGTAGCAGAAGTTGCTTTGTCACGGCATTCTGTTAAACCGATTCTGTATAAGTATATTTATATAATCTGAGAATGATATTCAAAATTATACAAAAATATTCTGGTGGTTGTTATCAATTACTGGTTGTTTAAAACTTAAATCATAGATAATTAAATTATGTTAGTATGACATTAAAAATATATTTGATGAGTTGTACAATTTAATATTACAGATTAGAATTCAAAAGCATTTTCACGTTTTATTGACAAACTATGTACAGAAAAGCAATTACATATAATAAAATTATTTTAATGATCATCGTGTGTACAATATTATGTAATGATAATTAAATTTGATGGTTTGATGCGGATTCTAATGTGGAGCAATAGTATGATGAGTTCAAATCTTTCGATAAATTATTCGATGTGATAAAAATAAATGGTTTTATTAGTAAAAAAATATGATTGAACAGTACATTACAAACATTATGAACATATGAAGTAGGTAGTTTAAATCTTATATGCAAATAGTTAATGGTTGTTAGAGCGATTGCTATAAGATTTGTAGGATATCGAGGATGGAATAAGATAAAAAAAACAACAGAAAATGATTCCAAAAATTTCAATAATAATTATTTTTATTTATTTATTTATTTATATCCTTAAAAAAAATATATGTTTACAAGATTGCTTATATAGGTACTTTTTTATTTTACAGAGTTTAGACCAAATTTTGTCTTTTCAATTGAAATGTGAAGAATTTTGTTAATGATTTTTGAAATTATAATACAAAAACTATAAGTATAATAATTAATAATATATGAGGACTAGTTTTCCTTGTAGGGCAGTATATTGTAAAATACACAATATTTTGACATTGAGTTAGAGTTTTTTATCTACAAAACCACACGTACTTTTTTCAACACACGCATTCTAGTGTTGAAAACTAAAAATTTGTTTATCAGATTAGATAATCTTACAGATAATGTAGGTTCAGGGCATGACTCATCAACGTCTTCCATTTTTATCTGCCACGGAAGGCAGTAGCTATTTTTTGTTCCTTCTGCATAAAAAGTTCTTTTTATACGTAGAAAAGCATTTTTAAGGTTGGTGTATTGGGTAAAGCGAAAAAACTAATTAAAAATAATAATTCTGTTAAGTTGAAAATACGAATTGTTTCATGTCCACCAATATTTCGTCTCTTCAACGAAGCGTTCTTCTCCACTTCTCGGTTCTGGTTTCGAAAATTCTCTTGACTGAAGCATTTTTATTCATCCGCTCCTAAGTGTTCGAACCACTATAATTTCACTACTGTAATTTTTATGACTATGTCCACTTCATTATGCAGTTCTTAGACTTCGGCATTATATTTTCTCCTCCAGACCCTTATTGGCTTTAGGACCATTAATCATATATCCGGCGAAGAATTTTTATCTCAAAAGCACTAAGAGTGAAGATTGTTGTCTTGGGTACTTACCATAATTCTGATCCGTAGAACAAAACCGGGAGTATGTTTTATAAGATTTGAACTTTGGTGCTTCGGGTTAAAAGCTTTGATCCACGATGTTTTGACAAACTGTAGACAAATATTTACAAGGTTTATTCTTTGCCATACCTCGACATAGATATCGTTTGTGTGATTGACGCTGGTTCCAAGGTAGGTAAAATCCTGAACTACCTCAAAATTGGATGTGCTAAAATTGGATGTGCTATGTGCCGCAGAATGGAATTATAATCCGAAAAAATCAAAATTTACATCGATAGCATCTCGTGTGAGCTGAATAAAATACCTGTATTATGATGTAAATCAATGGTCCACAGCATGATATAGTGGTTAATATAAAAGGATATGACTAAATATTGTAAAGTAGAAAAACGTATAAATCTAGCAGTTTTAAACTAAATTTTTTTTTTTACTGTAAGTTATGAAAATCTAAAATATTTTGAAACTTTACGGTAAATTATAGTGTAAATTTCTCGACTGCGGTTTTATATATTAATAATTATAGCCAAATAAACACGAGAAATCATATTAAAAAAGTAAAGAAAGCCTGATAAAATCCAAATTGCGCTAAAAAACCAAAAAAAAAAATAATATTTTTATGTGAAAAGAACATTTCAGCAATTTATTTCATGATTTATAAACAGCTTGAAAATTGACTTTAAATCGCTAATGCGAGTAAAGGCATCATTCTTAAAATGCAATTTATTTAATATAAAATTTTTGTTGCAATTGAGAATTACTACCATTTCCGAATTCTCATGAGCTGCTCGTGCTTTACTGCATGTTTCTTGATCTCATCCGTGACTGTTTCAATGTGCAAGTCACAATTAAGATCTTTGTCACGTACATACTATGTTGCATTAACCCTATACCACCTCAAAAAAGATTACACATCTTATTCCGAACTACTCTAGTGTACAATAATAATTAACAATACAACCTATAATCACATTAAACTAGTCCGTGCGTTTTTAAAGATTTCCATATATGCACCTTACCACATTTACTGAAAAAAAACACGTTAAAAAACCTTTAAAAAATTTTTTAAATAAATTACTCGCATGTGAATTTTATTTACCTTCAACTTTACCCTATTGCCGCGCATCACATGACGAACATATTAAACAAAAAATAATTTAATTCACATTTTCATTTCTTTTGAACTCTAACCTTCAAATTGTTTTTTTTTTTTCTAAAAAAAAAAATTATAATTTTTTATCCAAATATAAATAAAGTGTGCAAATTTATTTTTATCAATGTCAAAAACTATACGTTTTTAAATACATTAAGTACTAAATTTAATTTTTTTTATTTGACATTACAATTAACAAGTACCAACCCTAGAAACAGTCCTATTCTGAACACCACTTCTTTCTTTTAGGATTGAAAAATTACAATTTAAAATTTACAATTTTTGTTTGACTATTTTTGTTTGAAAAGCTCTAAAACGAACTCTAAAAAGGATGATAGTTTTCCATTTTTCATGTTTGGGACATAAATTCAATGTTAAATTAAATTTACACAATAAGGGAATAAAAATACAATTTATTAATGTGTAAGTTACATTATTTTAATGTCTCTTTCTATATTCGTTAAAAAAGAAAAATAAAATTAAATGTTTTTTTTTATTTTTTTTGTTGTTTTTGTTTTTTTTCTCAAATACATATACTCACGTTCTCGTCAGTTATATTATATCCATGTAGATAAGTTCACATAGCAACAAGAGTAGGATAACAAAAAAAAAAGGAAATTATTCCAGTTCACTTATCTAATTATCATTTCGGAATAAAAAAAAAATGTCCTTGATACAAAAACACAACAAAAACAAGAAGACAAGAACAAAAAATAAATAAATAAAAACTCATAAAAATATTTTTGCTAGTGTATATTATTATTTTTATGTCCTTTTGGTCTAGGATTAAATCATAATCGGGTTTGACTTCATTTTACGTGTGTTTCTATTGTATAAGGATATTTACGTAAATTTAAATAAATTTTTATGTAAGTATGTATATACATATACTATATACATATATATATATATAATATATTTTACTTTAATGATATTATTAAATTCCTTTTCGATGATTCTATAAAGCTTTTAATGTTATAGAAGAGGGTTTCCATTTTATTGTTAACTGCTTTATGTTCGTTCATTGATCCTTTACCTTTACCTGCTTTTCATATATACTGTGTACTGACTATGTAATTGGGAATGTTTTTGATAAAATCAAAATTTAGTAAAAAAATTGAATACAATTAGGTACAAAAATGAGTGTGAAAATTGTCAATATTTAGGGGTTAGAATTTTTTTAAAAATTTAATAAATTTACGTATTTTAAAACGTATAGGAGATATCTGAAAGATTATACGTACTTTAGATATTTTAATGTACTTTTTGCGGCTATACATGGTTATGATAGATAGATTGGTGAAATTGGCCAACTTTGATTGGTGATGGATAGATGTTATCATCATCATCTTATAGCGCTACAGCTCTGGGTGAGCTTTGGCCTTCATCACTATGCTCCTCTAAAAATGTCTATCTTGTGCCGCTTGTCTCCAATTTGGGATTTGTAGAGTTTGAGCATCGTTTTTCATGTTGTCTGTCCATCTGCTTCTTGGTCTTCCTCTACCACGGCTGCTATCGGGCTTTCTATTCAGCACCACTGCTTGCTTTCAACTTTCGTGCATTCGTGGCAAGCTCATCTTAGTCTTTGGGCCTTTACAAACCGTGGTGGATAGATTTCACACGTCTTAAATTAACTAATAAAATTGTTTTATAACTGAAATAGTGAGTAGCAAATCAATATGCAGTAAGTAGAATTTAGTTATATTTTTCAGTCGCGTTGCATTTATATTTAATATTTGCTATAATGTTGTGCTGTAATACTAAGCATTTATATCAAATAACAAGATGTTCGTATCTTATAACTCTGCAATAAACTGTTTGGATCATTTTGATAGGTGTGATGGTGTATCTAATATGGTATAAGGATCAAAAGATGAAATAGTTTAATTTTTTTCAGAATTTTTTTAATTTCTGAAATCATTTAATCACCCCCTGTAAAGGGAATATTAACTTCTGCGTCCAAATGTTTTATATTGACTGATTTGTTAGTACTCCAATAATTCACATGAAAATTCGAAAATTATAGTAACTACAAACTTGGTACCTACATCAGATTAGTTTAATTTAATTTATGGAGTTTTATGTGGGGCCCATCAACATCCTGGGCTTACTAAAATATAGTATTTTTATTCTATGTTAATAAGTATAGTCCTAAAGAAAAAACGCTCCCCGATATTATATTTAATCAAAGATTTTAATTTTGTGCAAGAATTCAATGACTTTTATTGCGTGCTCAGTTATTTAAAGTTTCAGAATTTCCAAACCTGTGATATCAAGTTCGATTCTTACATTGTTGAACAAGTGACAAATTTCAAGAATATCGTGTATTGTAATGATAGATCCTATGGAACAACTATATATGTGTTGATTTGTGAACCATCAAAAAGATAACAGTGTGTTACCCTTCTGTGGCCAAACAGTCTAGTCATTAACACGGAAATTTTACGGTTTAGTTGTTAGAGGTTTATCCATTTGAGTACATTAATTTTAGAAGCCTTAAGCTTATTTGCAGAAGAGGGCCTACTTTTTAACCGAAAAGTCCCAAGTTCGATTCCCGATGAAGTGAAAAAAATGCTTTATGGGTTTTTCGACGTGGTGCAGTCCTCATTTGTCATTAGGATAAAATAAGTGACCCAAAATAATTGAAAGTTTAATCTGATAACAACCTAAATAAGATGGAGCTATTCTATTTATGAAGGGTTAGTTCCTGACAACAGTATTAGTTTTTAACATTTAGTAAGCCAGAAATTTGATAACTAAATACTAGATAAAAAATTGTAGTAAAATATGTAGTAAAATTTACAGTACCGTATACTTAATTAAGTTACTGTCAAGAACATGCGAAATTTCAATTAATATATTACTCAATCAGTTGCATTAGTCACTATTGACACTATTTTTTTACCGAAGTTATTCTATGCTTAATTATCGAAATAAAGCCAAAAAATTGAATATTCTACTCAAATCATAAAATAAAAATTTAATAACGGTTTACCATTGGTGCAAAGAAAATTAATCAATATTTAGTTTTGTTAGAAAATCAAATATCTCAGCTTTGGATTTTATTTTAAAAAATTGTTATATTAAAAATTATTAAGAAAAAAAAAATAAAAAAAAAAAAAATGTTAGAAGACTTTGGGTAAAAATTCGACTTTTCCCAATTTCGCAACTCATAATTTTGTGAACTCAGAACTGTAAAAAACTCAGTTATAAAAATAGAATCGATTAAAACAAAAATTCAGAATTTTCCAATTTCACAATACATTTAGTAATATAGAGGATTATGTTACGATCTCGGAAAGTTGAAAAATTTGATAGTTTTAAAAAATTCAATCAATTTCAAGAAGCACTTTTATCTAACCGATAAACCGAAGGCCAGTTATGACCTTCTGATAATATTTCAAAATATTTATAATGAAAATACTAACCTAAAGTAAGCACGAACCCGCGAAGAACCCATATCAAAACAAATCAGAAGAAGGAAATTGAGATGGATAGGTCATACAATCAGAAAGACATCAAATAACATCGTGCGAAAGAGTTTATAGAATTGAACCCTCAAGATGCAAGAAGATACGGTCTTCCAAAAAACACCTGGCGGAGTACCATAAAACAAGAAATAAAAAAAAAAAACAAATATAACGTGGAAACAAGTGAAAACAGCAGCTAGAAATCAAGTATGATAGAAATGTCAAGTAGAAGCTCTATGAGGGGTAAAGAAGATAAAAATCAGAAAAATATAAGCTAGGAAACGCAACCAGCTGTTAACAGTTTTTTCTACCAAAATTGAAATAAAAACTTTCAAAATATCAGACATAACATATGTTCTCAAACTGCCAGGTAAAATTTTCTAAAACTTTCGATATGACAATTTTCTTTTATTTTATTTTATAAAAAAAATTTTTTTTGATTATATTTTTGTAGCTGTCTGTTGTAATTATAGGTAATTAAATAGAATATATATTATACAATTCTTGTATGAATGTAGAAAATTTAATTTTGTATCTTTAATTATAGGTAAATACGATATATTTAGATAAATAGCTAGCTTTTAAATTCCTTTATATCAAAAACATACCACACCTTTGTACAAATACCATAGCAGTTTATTTACCGAGGCTTTCTCTTTGTATTTTCCTTCTTTTTTTTTTTTTCTTACACTTGATTGATCTCAAAAGTATAGAAAATTGTATCAATTTTAGAAATACAAGGATTTTATGAATATTAAAGCATAAATCGCATCCAGAAAACATTGTAACGTTTAAATATCATCGGTAACAATAGTATCACTGTCTCCCTTGACCTATGAGAATATACCTATGAAAATAGATGGTACATAAATTTTAATTAATAGAATTAATAGATATATATATATATATATACCATTGGGTATAGCTAGATATATGTAGATTCAGATAATTTACAAAATATTTTTTTAGAATTTATTTTTGAAAGAATAATAATTAATGGGTTTCGGTTTTTTTTTTCCTTTTTCCTAACATAGGTAACAAGAAATAATATACAGTAATTTGAGGCATAGGATAGGATGTTCAATTTTAAGATTATTAATTTTTCGGTTCAGTAAATATTTACAGAATAATATATATCGGATATTTATGTTTATGACCTGAATCGATGTAGAAAATAAGAAATTATTAGGACAAATAAATAATATGAGGTGAAGTAAAATAGAGTGAATGGATGAATGAATGTTTTACGTAATTAAATGGTATGAATTCATTATCAAATTTTGGTAGCTATTTTCTGGTACAGTTTAGATTCAGTTTTGATCTGGATCACTATGTATTTGAAAAGAGTACTTATTTCTACTAATAGACTCAAATTAAGGATCATAATACAATTACATGGTTTACACGATTTAGTCATGTTGTTCTTGGCATTGTTCTACGGTTATACTTTTGATATTCTACTTTTAATCTATGTTTCCTAAAAGTTGAAGATTTGACCTTAAATTTGAAATTTAGTTTATTAATTGCCCATCATTATCGTAGATCTTTTCTTTGCAACCACAAAATGATTTTTCATACTTTTAAACCTACTTGACATCAAACTTAGAAGTATGTACTGGCTAATGGAAAAGCATACATATAGATATCATTATCAAGTACCTATTTGGATATATGAAATCTTGCTTTGGGGTTCCACTGCGAAAAATTACATCAAAATCATACAAATAAAAATGAGGTAAGATTAGGTAGAAAATAAGATTATAAAATAAAGTGTTGGGGTGACTTGTAAATGCCCCATGGTTTACCCATCGAGCATGACTTAAACATTAAATCCATCATCAGTGTAATGGCTAAATATAAACAAATTTCAAGTTAATTTAAACAACTTAGCCTGCAAATTAGTGATAGCTAGAGGTCAGAGGAGAAGATTAAAACGAAGAACTCCTTGTGTCTTATAAAACATCAGAAAAAAAAAATAACTGCCCATTGATATTGTAAATTGAACCCAGAGCAGGTTTTCGATGGCAAACGTTTGCTACAAGTCAAAATAAATAAATTATATCACTTAATATAGATTGTAAATAAATTTTGGATGTTAAAAAAAAAACAATTATCGCAGATCGGTATAAAAAAAAATTTGAGGAAAAATTAATTTTTCAAGAAGTATTGCTCTTCTAATTTGCATTACATCCAATGTCTATAAGCATATACCAACTCTGTAACATACTTTCATAGGATGTACCCCTTTTTCCTATTTTCAAAAAGCCAAATGCGACAAAATCCCAAATCGACAAAATCCAAACCATATGAAATCCATAGTTTTAAAGTCCTAATTCAAATGCCAATTTTTTATACTAATAGGAATAAACACTACAAGCGGCAGCTCTAATTTAAACAAAAAAACAAAGAAACGCAGTAAAATTCGGTTAATTTGGTTAACGGTAACGACGCCGTTCACTGCTAATAATGCCAATTTATTTTAAAATCGAGGGGGGTTACCGTCTCCAAATCCCCGCTACTTATTTATTGAAACCCTGTTTTCACAGATGGCAGGTAAAGGCTGCAAACTTTAAGTAAAACATATAAAAAAACCAAAATTCATTTTTAAAATCGGGGCCTGCGCCTCCGTATTAATTTGCTTATTAAAAAGTACTATATTACTCAAAGCGAGACAGACATTTTCACTCGGATTTTTTCATGTTAACTAAACGAACGTTTTAGCTCTGATATTAAGATAGTTTTTTCACATATTAAAAGGAATTCGAAATTGCCTCGCTTTGAGCACTTTCGTGTACCTCGCTTTGAGCACATAGTACTTTTTAAATAGTAAATTAATATGGAGGCGGCTGGCCCCGATTTTAAAAATAAATTTTATTTTTTTTTTATATGTTTTTTCTAAAAGCTTGTGGTCTGCGTTTACCTGTCATCTACGAAAACAGAGTCTCAGTAATTAAGAAGTGGGGGTTTGAGGGCGTAAGTCCCCGACTTTAAAAATAAATTGACATTATCAGCAGTGAATATTGAAAATTCAAACATAATCAAATATTCTACTATTAACGGCGCCGATAATAGTAAAATATTTTTTTTATGTTTGGATTTTGTCGGTTTGGGATTTTAAAAATTTCGCTTTTGTCGATATAGATTTTGTGATTTGGTTTTTAAATTACTGATTTCGTTATAGATCCACTTTCATATTAAAACAAAATTGCTTAGACTTTCGGAGTACTTCGTAACTTCAGATATACTTCAAACATATACAAATTTAGATAGGTAGAATTTGGGTTGAAATTTTGCAATATTTGTTCTACAACTTTTTCAGTATCCTGTTTCAAATATTTTTCTACTACTATATTAGCTGCCCACTCTTAATTTCCTTCTTTTCATTTTTATATTTTGTACTTAATTATGATTAAGAATATTTAACTAACATTTTATAATTAAATAATTTGTAATTCTTAATATTGAAATTAGTTATATCATAATAAAAAAAAAAAACAAAAAAATATATAGAAAAAAATTTCCACATTTTGACATTAAGAAGTTTTTGTTATTTTTAAGAGGATTAACAAAGTTTTCTTACACACGATGGGTACAAGCTTGTTGGTGAGATTATATACATTTTTTTTTTTTGGATTTTCTTCACCTCTAAAACCTAGAAACCTGACACATCTTTTCTTGTGAACATTTAAGATTAATATGCTATGGTTATGGTGACCATATTTTTAAATTAAAAAGGAAGGATAATCAGAAATAAAATTTAAAAGTTAATCTTAAATTAATTATAATTAACAGTTTTTTCATTTGAAGTTTGTTTAAGTTAAAATATTATTACTTTTTTTGTTTTAATTTGTTTATTTTTAGTCATAATTTAAATTAAATAATTTAAATGTTGCCGGTTTCTATTCACTAATAGTTTTTAATATTTGATTGCAAATATCGATATTTCGGAGGTAACATATTTCCATCATCATTGCTTGTAACTAACTACACAAGCATATTAAAAATTATTTGTGAATGGAAACCTGGCAACAATTTTAATTTTAAATTATTACTGTTTGTTGAAAATACTTCTTCTGTGGTTGTATTAAGATCCAATAAAAAAATGCTTCAATATATTTGTTAAAAATTAAACATAATTGATTGATACCAAAATTCGATATAAAACAAAATTGAATATTTGAAAATCACAGGAAAAATTATTTTTTTAAGAGTATTATTATTTTATTAAAAACAAATATATATATGTACATATATGAAAAACAATGTTTGACAAAATTAAACTATAATTTTAAAAATTATCTATGAATATGGTAACCCTATACCTATCAAAACCAATTCACATCGAATAATGTGACTTAAATTTAAACTGAAATGTGTCCTTAAATCGTAAATAACTACTGATGAATTTAGGCACGTGTATAATTTTAAATATAACTAAATTATAAATATAATATTGTAAATTTAATTGGAAATCCATCACGTTTTCCTAAAACATTAAAGATAATGTGAAAGAAAATAATATTTTTCTTTAATTTAAAATATAAACTAAAAACATAAAAAATATATTTGGGGGTGTGTGGTGCATCAATTTTTCTACCCTAATGAGTAAATTTATAAAATTATCTAATTTATCAGGATAATAAAATAGGTTTAGATCAATGTTAAAAAAAATATCTACAGATTATCAAATTTTAGAATTTTTAGTTAAATTATAACAAATTATCTTAATAATACCTATCTAATAATAAATACGAATTTTCGTTACGATGGTATGGAATAGAAAAATTAAGATGAAATTCCATGTTGTGTAAAAATATCTCTTGTAGTTAGTACGTGTTAATTTAAAGCCTAAAGCAAATCGATGTCAAATTAATGATACATAATTTTTTTATTTACGACTAATTTGAATATATCTCTAAGGGTATTCTATAAATATAAAAAAAATATTTTTAACCCTTTCAGCAATGAGACATTTGTAGTTTTGAACAAAAACAAAATAATTTTTAGTAATCCTGAAAATGAAATTTTTGTTAAAAAATATTTGGTGTTCTATATTGAATTGCCTATAACAATAGGCAGTTATATATCATCATCATTATATTTATATTTAATCTGTAAATTGAAAAAAGTACGTTACATATATCTGAAATCGATTTTTACTATTATTCTTTTAAATCAGAGATATTTAAGAGGAGACTTAGCAAAACTAAATATTTTTTTCAAAATTTTGAAAATTTCAAATTAAAAATTTCAAATTAAAGTTCACTCCATGCATAAGTACACAATATATATTATACACATACTCATACATCAACATACAAAAATTTTAATTTATTAAATTGCCAAACTTAAAGTTAAAGTAAAATTTTTTTTTTAAATAAATTATTACATATGTGGTTGTTGTCTAAGATAAAATACACATAGATTTTCACAAAAATTTATATTTTGTCAAGTTGCCGCAACTTACCCATCGGCAGAATTATATTTGAATTTAATTTTTTTTTTTTTTTAATAAATTATTACGTATGCGGTTGTTGTCTCTATAGAGACAAGATATAGAGACGGTTGTTGTCTCTATAAATAAAATAAATCTCGAAAAAAATAAAATATAGTATCAAATATTATATGAAATGATAACCAAATATTATATGACATGATGGAAAACAATTCATAATCAAATTGAGTACGATGGTTTTGATCAAACTTGATTAATATATATCTATTATACTTGAGTGTAATAATAATCAGAATATTTTTAAAATTAGTTACAAACTGGTTGAATTAAGTTTAGAACTAAAGCTTGTTTTTATAGTATAAAATGAATCGACCCATACAAATTTAATAGATTTTTGGCTGACATTTTTGGACTTATCAATGTGTATAATGCATGTTATACGAGAAAAAGATGTAATATATTAAAACTAGTATGCAATGCTGTATTCATAATAAAATTTCGGCTGGAAATAGATGGCACTATGGAAACAGAAGGTTGCTTCAATCAAAATTAATATCAAAAAAGGCCAAAATGACGATATATAAAACTTTCATACGACCTATAGTGACATATGGTTGCGAGGTATGGACTGTGAACGTGGCCGAGGAGAATAGTCCGCGCATATTTGAAGGAAAAATTTTCCGAAAAATACTCGGCCCAAAAACATTACAGAATGGAGAATATATAATCAGACGCAACAGCGAGCTCAATAGTATGATTTATAGTGAGGACATTGTACGATTTGCAAAGGTCCAAAGACTAAGATGGGCTGGCCACGTAAGTCGAATACACGAAAGCCGAAAGCAATTCAGCAGTGGTGCTGAATAGAAAGCCCGATAGCAACCGTGGTAGAGGAAGACCAAGAAGCAGATGGGCACAGAACGTTAAAAACGATGTTCAAACCCTACAAATCCCAAATTGGAGACGCACAAGATCGACCTTTTTGGAGGAGCATAGTGATGAAGGCCAAAGCCTACCCAGAGCTGTAGCACTATAAGATGATAATGATGATGATATTAAAACTACATGGTTATGACGTATTATGTTTGTTCAGTAAACCGTTTTAGAACGATCTAGAGTAAAAAAAGAAAAACATTTTTTTCCGTTCAGTAGTGTTCCGTTAATTGAACTTTTTTGTCCAAAAGAACTCTGATCGGTGTTCAGTAGATTGTCAAAAAGCAATTCTAAATTGATCTTTTTTGTTCTGATTTATTTTTAGAACAGTTTAGGTCAACTTATTTTGTTGTTTATTTTCTTGTAAATTTTGACAGTTAAACAAAAAAATTTTAGAGTAAACAAAAATTGGAACTAAAAAGTTAAAAAAAGATAAGGAAAAATTTTGAGTAGATTTTTTTGTTCTAAGTAATTGTAAAGACATTTAATTGTCATGTCATTGTCCAAAACAGTTCTGTCCGATTCTGTTCTAAATCTATACTGAACAAACTTATTATGTCTTTTTCAAATAAAATTTAGGTCGAATTTAGTCATTTTTTTCGAGCTAATTTTATATATCTATACCTCACCATACTTTCTCAGTATTCAATTTAATTGATTTGACCAACTCTCTCAATATTTTCAATTTTCATTAATGAAGTTATTTAATTTGGCTGTTTAATATCTTTTAATTATATATATATTTTTTTTAGATATAAATGTGTAAAAACATTTAATTTTCGGTTTGACACTAATTTATTAAGAAACACTTGAATAGGACAATTTAATATCTTTTGATAATTTTCCAAAATAATATCGTTATAAATATTCAAAACAAGTTGATTTTTAAATAAAATTTATGTAAATTTTATGTTAAATAAATATTAGGTATATATATATATATAAAATAAATAAATATAGTAGGTATATAAAAGATTTATGAATATGATAACTATCTAGAAATGAAAGTGAAGATACAAAAAATGAAAAAATATTCTCTATAAAATTTATGATTAGAATTGTAGACAGCGTTAATTGAAGGGTTAATGTTTAATATCTATTATTCTAAGAAATAAAATATAGTTTTTTTTTTTTTTTTTAAATATATCCTTTAGATATTATTATGTATCTTTTTCATGTGAACATCAAATTAAAATGTTTTTAGTTTTTACATAAATTATTATATTTTTACTTGATTGAATTTTATATTTGCTTTTTGATTAGTATTAAGTTTACTTCAATAATTTAGATTGAAAGTTTTAATTACTTGTTGAGCATATATTTTTCTTTTATAGAATTTTAATTAATAATTTTTAATTAATATTAATATTTTTTTGTGTTTGTTTTGTTGATAATTTATTATTTTTAAGAATATTTTAATTATATGTTCTTAAGAATATAATATGTAGTTCCAGAAATAACAAAATAATTGATAACAATCATTATATTATTGTTAATAGACTAGACTCTTTGGTTGGAAATTTTATTATTTTTGAGACAGTTATAGTTAAACATTTATAGTAAAGGTATTAGGTATAGTTTTAAAGATTTGGAAATGTATTTTTTTGGATTGAAATTAATAAATTGGGAAAACGCATATTAATAATTAGGCGAGATTCATTAAGTAGGATTTTCAAAGTTCTTTTCCTAGTTTAAATAGCTGTAAAAATTTTAACTAAACAATATATTGTTTATAACAAAATTTTTAATGCTCCAAAAAGTACCACGTAGCTTAAAAGTGTAAAAAACTTATTAAAAATTTTTTTATTTTAAAATTTTGTTTTAGCTTATTTGGTGCTTTAGTTTTTAAAATTAAATTTTTTTAACATTTGTTTTTAATTTACATTTTCGTGATAATATTTTTTTTTTTTTTTATGCATAGCCAAAACACTAGGTGGGGACCTTTTATACCGATTGGTACGTTTGGCTAGGGTGGGAAAGGAAAATTTGAAGAGGAGGATGGTAAAAGGGAAGGAGGACAATTACGAACGAAGGTGTTAATGTTCGTCTTGAATTTGTTTAGGTCATAAATATAAAATTTGTCATGTTTTGAAACGCTTAAGTGGAGGTAATATAGATTTAATTACCACTGAGCATGTGCCGATGCCTACGAGATATCTATAAAAAAGTGAGAGAGCTCCAACTACACGACGATGTCCAAGAGGAGCAAGATGGGCTGTCACATTTGGGTCGTTGATTAGATAGAATAGCCCATTTTTGGACTTTATCCAAATGTTTTAACGCAATACTAGAAGCGCTAGCCCACATGTGAGAATTGTACTCCATTTTGGGTCGTATGAAACCTTTATGGATTTTCAAGAGGTCACAGGGAGAGAAGTAAGCCTTGCAGCGGCTAAGAAAACCTAAACATTTGGCTGCGTTTTTTGCAACATCAAATATATGATCATTCCAGATCATTTTTCGATTAAGGTGCATACCTAATATGCTTAAGCTTTCAAACCGCTGAAGTTTATCTTCCTGAAACAAAAGAGTAGGATCAAAAATGGAAATTTTTCGGGAGATTGTACAGCTCTGAGTTTTAGAAGAGCTAAACTCGACTCTGTTTTTTATGCCCCAATTAGCTATTGCGACCAAATCGTGGCTTAGGGAACTAGCCATGATGTTTCTTTTGGTTGACACAGCGGTGGATGTAGCTTCAGATTTTTTATGAAAATCGTAGGAGGCTATTAGGGTGCTGTCGTCTGCAAAGCTGTGGATTGGTTTGAAAGTGGTTTGGAGCAAATCATTTATAAATATAAGGAATAGGGTAGGTGAGAGAACTGATCCTTGGGGAACACCAGCGTTTATTTGGAATTGATCGGATTTAAATCCGTCAACTAAGACATGAATCGTACGATTCGAGAGGAAACTTTCAATCCATTTGAGAGAAGAGAGACCCAGGCCTACTGCTTGACATTTTGCTAATAATGCGCTATGCCATACTCTATCGAAAGCTTTAGAAATATTTAGAGCCACAATATTTGCTTCACCCGAATTATGTAAGCAAATATTTAGCTTCTCGTTAAGGTATGTCATTAAATCACCGGTGGACCGGTGGGATCTAAATCCATATTGCCTATCGTGGACAATACCTTGGCTGTCAAGATATTTGGTCAGCTTTTTGTTTATTAAGATCTCCATCACTTTGGAGAGGATCGATATTATAGCTATAGGCCTGTAGTTGGAGGGATTGCTTTTGTCGCCTTTTTTGGAAGTTGGGTATACTCCTGTAGAGTAGGATAAATGGAATAAGTTGCGCAATGGTTTGGAAATAGCGAAGGCTATATGTCTTAGAACCATAGCAGGGATGCCATCGATTCTAGAAATTCCTATTATAGTTTTAGAAAGTCGTAGCTATGTAAAATTGAACAAAGTAATGAAAAATACAAATTAATAAGGAAAATATCAAAAAGCTATTTTCTAATCTATCTCTTCTCATGAAATTTAATACCCTAACATATTTTTGTTGTCTTTGGCAATTTGAAATTAATTAATTAAATTATTTCAACTGCACATAAGTACAGTTAAAATTTAGGACCCTTTTGCAGGTAGATGTGGTCCATCTCTTTTTTACAAATTTTATATCTACCAATATTAATTCTAATAAAAATTCGATGTCAATATTAATCTAGTCTAAGCTAAATCTAATCTAAATCTAATTATATACATATATATACTAAATTTTTAGTTGTTATTTGGGATTTTTCCCTTTTTTTATTTACTTTATTTATTTATTTTTTTTTGTTTTTTTTTTTTACTTTTAAACCGGCAGAAAGCATTGCGTTCTTCTCTTCATTTTTTTTTATTATTAATCAATTTTATTCTGTCAATTATAATGTCAAATCTAAATGTCGTTCAATATGCCATGGGTTGTAAGTATATAGGACAAAATTAACTAACGAAGAAAACATACAGATAATAAAAATTTGAAATCGAAATGAAATTAAGATACGGACATAAATAATTCAGTTCAGATCGTAGCTGCAGCTGTCAATCATCATATTTTAAATTTTTATCGTATTTTTCAAATTTAGACCATTGTCCTGTGTAACTAACTACGAGTATTCTCTAATTATTGATTTATAGTATTCGCGTACCATTTTCAATTTTATTCTTTTGTTAGGATTGTTTAACAAATTTTTCTTGACCTCATTGCTAAATATTATTACTATTAATTCTGGCTCACTAAATTTCTGCGCTTAGTCAAATCATAGTATTTTCATCTTCGTCATAAATTTGGATTTTAATCCTTTCTCTATACTCGTTATTGTCCAATTTTGGCAGAATGGCAGAATATTTTTTTTAAGTAGTATTTGCCTAAGATATATAAGCTATTTTTATCGACCGCTGTTACAATTCACATTTCATATCCATATGAAAGTATAGGTCTCATCATAGTTTAATATATTATGTGTCATAGTTTGTGCACCTAATAGGTGTACTTACTAGGTGTTACCATTTCATATCCATATGCAAGTATGGATCCCATCATAGTTTAAATTAGATGTCATAGTTTGTGCACCTAATAGGTATACTTACTAGGTGTATATGTATTCTGAAATATGTGTATTAGTTTTGTGTTCACTAAACATATTATGTTATGTTCGTAAGGCTTTTTCAGTACGACGTGAGCTACATATGTATACATATTTGTACACACACGTTACATAGTTTCTCCTAATTACATAATATTAAATTAAATTAGTTCAATTAATTTTAATTTGCTTTTATTATATATATAAGCTTTGAAGATCAGTAATATAAAATATTCGAAATCGACAATTTGTGTTTAAATTAATTATAATTCGTGACAATTGCTTGATACATGGCTGACTTATAATTATATGATTTTAGTTTCTGACAGTCACACTAAAATAATTTATTGACGTTTATGAACACGCATTTTAAAATTTACCTTTCATTGGTTTTAATTTTGTTTACAAATTCAAATTCATTTTGTTGCAAACTTAACATAAATAAATAATACCTACAATAAAAATGGAGCAATTTATTTTGATAATACCTTGTCCTTCACCTACAGCCATTTAAAAAATTTAAACGAATCGATCTCTAAAAAATGAAGCTTTTGACAAGAGAACAAAGTTGACAAGAAAAATTTATTTGACTTTGGTAATGGACTTTGATAATGGATTTTGTGTCAAATGATTGTTGCAATGTAGTTTATGAACAGTAGACAAATTTATAAATCATTTATGAACGCATGACGAAATTAATGTATTGCATTATGCTTTTATGAAGAGACCTATATGTATTCTCTACCTTGAATTGGGATATGTTTACTATTATTATTATATGTCATTGTTTTGATATGATATGTACCTAAGTATATATAATTATTATATAATTATTATACCTAAGTATATATAACTATTGTATATATATTGAATTTTAATTTTAAATTATGTAAAATAATTAAAAATTATTAATAAACTTAAATGTGTAAATGTATAGTCTCAACATGAGAATTAATAAATTCTCTTTAGATATTATTAAATAGAAAATATAAAAAAAAAAAATATATGTAGATTTAAGAACATTTTCTTCTGATAAATATCTATAAATTATCTTCTTCATCTCTCAATTCAGTTCATCTTAACTTCATCAGAATTATTTTTTCGGTTAAATTATTTACTAATTCCTCTTTTTCTTTCATAAGAATATTTAAATTTACAAAAACTAGATAATATTTGCATAACAAAATATAACTAATTTTAAATAAAATATTGTAAATAATTAGCATTAAATAATTATTTAATAAAATAAAATTAAAATTTATTTTGATGAATTTGCAATTTGTTCGCTTTTTAAATTTTTTTTTTTAGATATACCAAGTTTTGTATTGTCCCAATGATAAATGAATGCTATTTATAAAATACTTTTATTTTGTTTTTTTTTTTTTTGTTATTTTAAAGAAAAACATTTTTTTCCGTGACACAAACAAAATCTTCAATTTAAAATATTTTTATATAATTTGGTACCATATGGTAGATATAGGTTAAATCTAATATTTTGCTGAAAAAAACAAAATTATTATTAAAAATGTTTATTGTTTAATTTTTTATGAATCTGGTAGTTTATGTTGATTTCAAATTAAATCTTTTCATTTTGCTAATAATATTTAATAAAACATTACGGTGAAATAAAAGCACATATCTATAAAATTTGCGTATTGAATTTCACACGTTCTCATAAAATAAATGCACGTTTATTAATAAAAAAAAAATTAAATTAAACTCGATTTGACTAACATTAGTTGTTTACAATGAAACCGATATATGTTTTAATTTTATTAAATCTGGTTTTAAGCTTTTAAAGATTTTTTTTTTATATTTTGATATTGTATAGATTGAAAAAATTTGGTTGTTGAAAATAATAATTGAAGATTCAGTTAATAGAGAACTCATAATTGAATTTTCGTATTTAAATGATTCGAGACTACCAAAAAAGCATTAATCGTCGTCTGAATATTGTTTTGCCCCATACGCCAAATTGTTGTTTCGAGAGAATCGCACCTTGAAGCTTAGCACATCCTATTACTCGAAAAGTAACCGATCAAATTTTTTTAAATCCTTACAGGATATTACTTGAAATATAAATTTTAGAATTTAGTTATTTTTTGTAACTTTACAGAATATATCCTTAGAACAAATTAAGGAAAACAAGTTCCATTTTGCACGTAGAGCAAAGCAATATTAACAAAGTCGATCATGTTTTGCATTATTTTGTGTTACATAAAGCAAACGATTATAGAAAAAAGAGAACAAATAAATTAGAAATTTGTATTAAATTTTATTAATTAATAAAAAAAACATAACTATTAACTTTGGTGGGGACCGGGCCCTCTAAATTTTTACAAAAGATGTTGTCATCAGAGACAATGTGCACCAAATTTGAATAAAATTAGCCCAGTAGTTTCTGAAATATAAATTTTGGTTCAAATAAGAGCTTTGGTTGATACCAGGCCCACCAAGTTTTTACAAAAAGTGTTGTCACCAAATTTAAATCAAATAAGCGTAATAGTTTTAGAGATATGAATTTTGGTCTAAATAAAGGCTTCGGCGGAGACCATCAGGTCCCCCAAATTTTGATAAAAAGTGTTATCACCGGTATCCAAGCCGTTCTTAAAACTTCAAGTATTTAGCTAATCGGGAAGTTTGTCTAAAATCGATTGCAAAATTTGTACCGGACAAATAAACAAACAAACTACCAAAGATAGTTGTTAAAAACATATATTAAATAAAAAAAATAAAATTTCAAGCAATGATCAACCAACCAAAATAACAAAACGAATATATGAATATAATTTAAAATTCAATTGAAACTTACCTTATAATACTACCCAACAAACTTGGTGGCGGTGACGACATGCCACTTGCAAAGTTCACAAGCAACTGATCATTTAATCACAAATTTCTCTAAACAAACACACAAATAAAATTGTATATCCATAGAACATACACACCCAAAATTTTGTTGCATAGAGCAAAACAATATTTAAGAAACAAAATTTAAAACTATGTAAGGCAAAACAATACGAATAAAATTGTTACCAATGATTTGTATGAATATTTTGTCCTATACACCAAAAATTGTCGTATAGGGCAAAACAATAATTATATTTTGATAAAAAAATTGGATATGGAGCAAAAATCTATCTGGATATCTCGATAGAAGTACTACAGCTAGGAGAAAGCGGATAAGTGCAATGGACGCAGCACTCTTTAAAACCCCAGAAACAACTCCTAACTCCAAATCGACGATTTGGCGTATGGAACAAACCAATATTCAGACAACGTAATGTATTGATCAGTTGAAATATAGATAGCTTAATTAATCTGGGTATTATTATTAAGACAGAATCGAATTTCTAAGTAATAAACATATTTTATAAGTATGGGATAGAGACATATTGCGCCCAATTATGAATTTTGATCTCATTTATTTATGTGAATTAAAATGATTTGTTGAAATATTATTAGGAAGTAAATCAATTTTAATTTAGCATATAAACAAAATCTCGTCTATAGATTTTTGTTTTTAAAAAGTGAAAAAGACCCCCAGCATCTAAGCTGGTAAAATTATAGCATTCCAGGCTTATTGCTTTATGAATAAAAAGTAATATGTAACTCATGATAAGGTTTGTTATGTTTGTTTGTTATGTTGGTTTGTTACAAAACATAATTATGGCCTTACATGACAGCTGCTTCAGAAGCTCACTATGTAAGGCATTTCAACTCGAAATAAACAAATTAAAATTATCAAATACTTCTAATTTTCGAGCTACTTAACACGCTGAATATTAATTATATATATTTTATTTATATACACTATTGTGATTTCAATTTCGATCTGATTTGATTTTAATTTTCATCTTTTTTTTTTAAATATCATTAACTTTTTTTTTCTTTTTTATCTTTCCAGGTGAGTTTATTCAATATTAAATATTCCTTAAAAAAGTTGTAGCATATTTTGTAAGTATAAATTTTTAATTGGAAATTTTAGATTTTTTTAAAATATGGATATATTACATAAACATCCATAAATATACAAATTTGAAAATAAAAAAAATAATTTAGTTGTATATTACAAATGTCTCGATGAAAAAAAATAAATATCCCATCATTGTCAATTTTCCAATAAGTAACTTACAATATTTTTTTGTAGAAATTTTCTGAAAATATTTTGTCGTTTAAGCATAAATTCTTAAGATGCTTTTCAATCAAGATGGTGGATATTATAATATGAAAAAATAAATGCATATTGTGTTCAGAAAATTTCAATTTTAGGACACACTTTTATATTAATGATATCGAATAAAACGCTTTTACAATACAGTTAATAAACAGCAATGTTTTAATAATGTTTTAAAAAATTTTAAATTTATTCAATCAGAAAAACGTTTTAGACTACAAAATCTTGTAAAAATTAAATCAACAAGTGTCGATTAATTAATCAGATTTGACACAACATCATCTTATGAAAATTATAATAGTACCTACATATTATTTCCATTGTATTAAACAATAATACGTGGTCGAATCCAAATACTATTTACTTATTATATAATTGCTTATGATAATAATAAAAATTAAAACTGAACAAGAAGAGTTTATAGTTGGGTTCTATATACTCGTACTGGTAGTGATTTTGATTCGTAAAATCTGGTTATGTCTAAAAAATCTAATATGTCTAGAAAATCATAGCCATGTATAAAGTTAATGTTACAATGGACCTTACGGGTCCAAGTGTGTCGGCGTACTGTCGGCCGCCGATACTACCTATCTAAAGTAAATGTTTTCAACTCGTTATCAGTTTAGGTGTATATATTTTTTGGAACATGCCGGTAATCTAAATTTAAATACTATACATTTTTCAAGTAAAATTGATCAATTCAGTTGTCAAGCATTAATATTTTGGCAACTGCAATATTAATATTTAATGTCAACACAAAATTTAACATTGAGTTAATAAAACAAATTTAATATTTAATATTGAATATATCGAATCAATAACGGAAAAAAAAAAATTTGTTTTAAATTTAATTATAGAAGTTATTTACTTAATTTTAAAATAAAAAATACAAATTCTATTCAAGTCTTACGCAAGATAAAATAATTTTTTTTATCTATATTTATTTATAGAAATATTAATTTTCCTTAGCATTTTTGAAATTGATGTAACTACTAGTATGCTATATATCACATTATCGTGAAGCTCCATATCTAAAAATCTATTATGAGTTAAATCATAATGTATTTTTATGTTACCAGCCATGTTTGCATTTCAGATATTTTGAAATATTAGTTTTTTTTATAACTTGTATAAAACTTAAGTTTATATTATTTTTGATAATATTTTTTTAGAATTAGAATTAATATCATAATTTATTCTTATGGCGAATTATACCTGGTCATCTATTATACTAAGCGAACACCGTATTTGTATTACAAAAAAAAAAAAATATCAGCTGCAAAAAAAGGTTTTTACTATTTAATTGATGTTGATGGGATGGCCATTAATGCCTAATATAATTTTTGTAAATTATTTGTGTGCTTCTCTGTGATGCTTCAAAAATACCAATTTTCTTCAAAATATGTTTTATTTTATAATATTTTATTTTAATACTTTCTATACTCTCGATTCGAGTATCATTTGAAATAACTGTATTGAATTTTTGATAAAGTGTTAAGTCGGGATATCTGTCTCTGCCATCAATCACATTTTTTTCATATCATTAATTATAATTAACTATTTTTTTAGTATTAATCGAAGATCCAGATACAATATTAGAAAAAAATAGTTTATATGGTGCGTACCTATATATAAAAATTCTAAATATTTGTTTTTGTATTGTATTTTCTTAATTTTCGTTAAAATTTTTTATATGACAATCAAAAAAGTGATTCATTATAATATTTTAAATATTTGCGATATCTTTAAAAAATGAAAAAAACATAGTCAAAATTAAGCGATTTTCAGAAATAAAGGCTTAATATGCCGGGATGAATATTTTGGATGAATTTTCCAAATGACTGAATAAATTTTTATTCATTTACGTCCGGGATCCCGTTTAACTCTCCTATTTTTATGTCCGAAATTGCAAACAAATGATTTTAAAATGTTTTTTTCAAAATAATTGAAATATTTTTATTTACAAATTCTTAAAACAACACACAACTTCACAACTTTAAATTTATTTGTAATGCAGCTGTACTGTAGTTTTGTTATCAATAAAAGCAAAATTAATAATATTTAATTTATAAATAGATGATAAAAACAGGTTTTATTATTTTGTTTTCATTCATGTGAAAAACAGTGGCACCAATATAATTTAAATATAATATGCATTAAATTTAGACTCTTAGCTTTTAAAGTTATGATGAAAAAATTTTCGTCTCAATGATTTTTCTATATAACTAATTTTTTTTTTGTTTCATTAATACAAAAATTGATAGAGAAATAACATTTTTTTTTTATTCAATTTATTTATAATTTTTTATTCATTTATTAAGAATTTTTTACTAACAATTTTGTATATTTTAACACGAATGATATTTTAAAAAATTGTCTTTGCATCTCGATGAATAGAAAATTATAAGAATTCAAATTGTATCATTCGTTATTTTTACGAATAATTCTGAAGAAGAAATACAAATCATCAGATTTAAAAAATTGAAAATATATTTCAGAACTAAAAAATTATTATACGATAAGTAATAATAAACTAGACATAATAAAATAGTAAGAAGGCAGGCAATATTTATAAGTTAAATTTTAATATTGATAATAGAATTAGTGAACAGAAGATGTTTGTGAACAGAAATCATTAATTATAGGTATAGTAATATTTTACAGTTGTTCAGGGAACTGTGTTAAAATTCATAAAAAGTTACAATGTTATTGCAAATGATTAAAATTAAAAACGAAAACGAGCATTTGGAGTAAAATAAAATGGCTAAAAATTATAAAACACAATGGATACAGTCAATATAAACATGCTATCGAAAATATCAAACTAAAATGAAATGCATTTGCAGTGTAATCGGTTAAGAAGTTTGTTTTAATAATTGAAATAATAATCATCATAACTGATGTAATTTTTAATGTCTATTTTAGATAACTTTACTTTTGCAGTATAATCGATTATTTAGTGAGAGAAAAATCATCTAATCGAAAATGTCATTTGCACATCATTTGCGTCTTGTGAATTTGCTATTTAGTTAAACAAATGCTTAATGCTTGCAATCTAGTTGTGTATTAAAATAGAAAATGAGTGAAAAATACCATATTAGGTAATTAAAAAACACATTTTTTGTTGCTGTAACACTTTTATTAAAGTTTTTTGTTTTAAATTTTTAAATTAATCAGCGCTTTACACTTTTTAGTGAATATATTGACTAGGAGGAAGAATAGTGGTGCCAAATCATTATTAGACAACATTCAAAGTGTTAGTAAAGAGATTCCTTCAAATCTGGTATAGGGCTGCCTCTTTTATGTTTAGCCTCAAATAGTTGTAGTTATTTTGTAACATTTCTACTTTTTAATTAAATATTTTAATCAGAAGAACATACTTAAAAACATAACAACAAGGAACAAAATAAATTATTATGACTATTTTATTGCTCATTCGGGAGTGACATAAATGTTACCACATTAACGTAGTTGGAAACTATGGATATAAAACATTTTTCGTATTATTAACAATTCTAAATACAGTTTCTGTATTTTTACTGGTTCATTTATTTCGTTTTTTTTGTTCGCATCTTAATAAAAATTTCTTGGTAAACAAACATGTTAGCGTTTAAATTTTTTAAAATCAATTTATTTTGTTAAAAAAATTGCAAAAAACATCAAATGTTAAAAGTCAAATTACAACAATCACTTGCAATGCAATTGAAACAACAACATTTTCACCAACATTATCAAACTTTTGTTTGTTGATCGTCAAATGTTTTAGCATTTATTATTAATTTGACATTTCCGATTTCACCTTAACACAAGCACAACTAAAAAAAATTAGAATACAATGCCAGCAAAAATATTCTTGAAAATCATTATTAACGAAACTAAACTACATATACAGGAACGGTTTAAAGTTCAAAATCAGCTTGGAAATCAATAAAAGTGGTTATTTAAGAACTATATCTTTTACGATTTGCCAACGAATGCTATAAATTTGTAAAAATAGAATAGATTTAGAATTAATATAAACAAGCAGTTTGTTTTTAATAAAAATTACTTTTCTTTTTCACCCTGGAGTCCAGAAACACTAAATTCAAATTCTGTAGTTACAATAATAAAAATTATTTCTATTTCTATCTGTTTTTACTCATCTTGGGAGCATAGTACTTACATTTGACACTTCCATTGTACTCTATGTAGCTGCTGTATTTGCTTGTTCCCCCGTTGTTTCGCTTTTCATATCTCTTGATTTATGGTTCTCCGCCAGGTGTTTTTTGGACGACCGGGTTTTCTTTTATTTTGTCGGCTTAATTCTAGGCCCATTCGCACGATGTTATCATTATTTATTTATTTCATTTATTCTGCTACATATAAGACGATTAGTCTTTTAAGCATGTAACTGAAAATTATGAAAATAACAATGAAAAATGTAAAATTTAAGAATATAAAGTGCTTAAACTATAACTAGATTAAATTACCAAATTAATGAAAATAAAACATATATATATTACATTATATAGAGATATAAAATAAAAAAAAAAAAAAAACAATGCTATATACAAAAACTTACATACTTAATACATAATACATGTATACCAATATATGCATGTTGAACTAAATGAAACCTCACTGCTGAGCTCAGTAAACCTTTTAATGTTATTAACGCGCAGAATGTGGTTCGGTATGGAGTTCCAAAGAATAGTAGTTCTAACAAAATACGACAGGTGTCTTAATCGACTCCTGTGACGAGGAATTATTAGATTCATATTTCTTGTTGATCTGCCAGTAGTGACCCTTTTAGAAAGGTACAATATTTGTTGAAAGGTATAAATTATTTGATGGTTTTCTGAGGGTATCGCGTGAATGGTCTTTCTAATATTTTCCCTATTTTCAATGTTTTGAAAAAACTGAAAATTTATTATTATTTAGAATTAGTTTCCTATTTTCAAGACTTCTTTTCAATTGTAGCCCAATACCGATTTATAGTTTTTTTTTTAATATTTTTTTTAAGAATCTAAAATTTATTGTTTAAATTTTCTTTTATGTAATTAATTATTTTATTTAACTAATGCACCTACTAAGTTGCTAATACAGTTTATTTAAAATCAATTTCTGTATTTCTGTATTTGAATTAATTTAAAATAGTTGTTTGATTAAATTCCAATTGTAATGATATGTAGTAATGTATCATATTATAATGTGTGTTTCTATATATATATATAAAATACATTTCTTATACAAAATCAATGTCAATATAATGACATTGAATTTATGTAATATAAGTAATAAGTGTGTATATATTTTTTGATATTTGATAATGTTTAGTTTTCTCACTCATGATATAAGTAACAAAAAAGTAAATAAATTAATATAAAAATTTAAATAAACAACAGGTATGAGTGTACAGAAATACTTTTGTACATAGCTTTATAACATTTACTACCGTATAGTTATAGTAATTACCATTAAACTGGTTATTATTTGAGAGAGATAAAAAGTTGAATTAAAAATTATTATAAATTAATTAAAAAGCTAATAAAAACGGCAAAAATTGAAACTATAGAGGTTATATTTATTTGTGTACTGTAAGTGGTACTTCAAATAATAATTTTAGGTAATAGTGATAAGTTAGAATGATGGTGAATATTGTTAGTTTTTATTGAATAACTACTTTGCAATAAAGAGATATCATTATCATCATTTAGTGTAACAGCTTGGCCTATTCTAGTAGTTATAGATGGATTCTTGTAGAGACGACGATATCTTTATTCAACTGCATGTCTTTAGTTAGTGATCTGTAATATTTTGATATCGCTTTTTGTATATAGTTGTTTCGTTATTTTATATAGTTTTTATAGGGTTTTTAGTTATATAGTTTTTAGCTATTTTTTATAGGTTTTTTTTATATAACATTATTGGCTATTTTATATAATTTTTGTATATAGTGTTTTTGCTGCTGTTTTGATTTGATTTGATTGATGATACTATTTAATGTAATCAGTTAATATTATGTATTATGCATTTTACTCGTATTCAAGTCCATGTACATTGTTGAAGCATATATATTTAAATCTTTATTTTTGATGAAGTGTCCAAAATAACCTAATTTTAATTATTGTTGAAAAGCTATTTTTATTATTACTTCATTTATTTAGTTTTGTCATTTATCTATTTTAACAATTATATTTAATTCTAATCTATTTTAACAATTCATTTATTTATTTATTAGATAGGTATAACAATTCATTTGTATTAAAGTGTCGAATATTTTTCTCTTAATTTTACTAAATATGCTCATCTGCAGTGAAAGTGACCCACATTCGTAAGGATAGTGACCCACATCCGTAATAATAGTGACCCACATCCATAAGGATAGTGACCCACTTAGTTTTGACCTTAGAGCCCTTAGTTGAAATAAATAGATCCAATTAAATTAAATTAAATCCTCAGTGGTATGCTGATATTTGATAAAGTTAAAATGAAAATATTCGACTATTTTGAACAACAAATTATACAAATTTTACTCTAACGCTAAATAAATAAGTTTTTCTAAAAGCTAACTTTAACTAAATCAATAATTACTTTTCATATAAATTATCTAAAGCCTATAAAAGTTAATTTTACTATTAATTATTTTTTTCCCAATTTTTACGGGATTGAAATTTATTCAAAGAGATTTTGAATTGTAATTTGAACAAAATAACTGTTAAATGATGTTTAAGATGTAAATGAGCGTAAAATTTGCCAATTTTTCTATAACTAAGTAAATTCTGCAAATTTTGGAAAACTTATTTTGTTTTTTAAATGAGCCTTAGTTTTCTTGCGGTATTCAGTATAATTAGATGTTATTTACACGTATAATCTGTGAAAAACTGGTCTTGTCATCAAGTAAAATATATTTGCTTCGGTTAGGGTGTTAGGCAACCTCCCATTTCTAAATATGTAGGTGGAACAATTTTTGAATAATAACAACAAAATTAAAATATTAGTATGTTTCTCAATATAAGGTTCTCTATGTCAATGACTATCAGGATATACATTGGATAATATTAAACTGTTTTTTTTCGAGGGTATTATCGTTCCAACAAGGCAAACAAACAATTTAGTGAATAAGTTTTTATTACATTTCTAAAATTTGTAATACATAAATTTTGAATAATTATAGGTAAATAAAAATAAAAAAACAAATACTTACACAAAAGAGAAGATGGAAACTATTTTACATAATAAATAAGAATTTTTGACATATAGCAATTGCAACAATAATCAAATAAATATTTTGAGAAATATTTTATGTCAGAACAGGACTCAATTTAATCTCTGTTTTCTCATTCTCAAGTGAATAAATGATGAATTTTTAGAATTTATAAAATATGAATGTCCTTATTTTTTTTTGTTTTTTTTTTTTTTAATTGTGACCAATTAATTTCAATTCTACAAATTACATTTAATTTGACATTTGAATTATTCGATATAAAATATCTTATATAAGCTTATATCAATAATAAAATTTCCTTCGATCTAAATCATTGTTTACGTCTCTATGGAATATTGTTTAGGGTTTAAAATATTTTTTTGCTTTATTAATCGAATAATTGTTTTTAGTTATATTATTATAAATTAAATAATTGAATTGTTGTCAGGTTTCCCTTCACTAATAATTATTTTAATATTTGAATGTAAATATCGGTATTTCGGAAGCAACATACTTTTTTCACCCAGTATAATAATTTTTTTTTATATTTCTCACACTAACTTGGGTAGAAATATATTTAGGTATTAAAATTTTCCTATTAGAAAAAAGTACTTAATAACAATTTAAATACCCACATACTTTAATAACTTGATAATATGTAAGCGATTTAAAATTAAATCGACCGAATATAAAATTTTAAATTTTTTTTTTGCGCAATTCACACCATAAAACACTTGAAAATTTATTTTGCGCACAAGAACCATTATTATTACATTGAAACTAGTTTTTCAAGCTCTACCATTAATAATATGTATTGGGACGAGTTTACTATCAAGGTTAAGTTTTAATTGAAAAAATTAAATATTAAATTTTTTAGTTTTTTTTTTGTCAAAAACTAACATTTTAATATCTTTAGTTTGGAGTTCTTTCCGAAAAAATATTTGACTATAATTTTTTTTTGTATTATAAAATTTTTAAATTATCAAAAATATGATGTCAGTTTCAATTACAAATATATTTAAAAAAAAAAAAATCTTTTTTTTTTTTAAAAAACCTGAAAAAGTTAATTTTAAAAAAGTTTTTATCAAAATTGATTCTAACTTGAATGAATTTTTAATAGAATGTCGGTATAATTTAAATTTTTTTTTCTTTCTAAAAATTATGAATATAGAAAACGTGTAAAAAACTGACTTTAAACAAATTGCAAGTAAATTGATTTTCTAAAATAATTAAAATTCATCATTAAAACTACAAAAGTTATTCAATTATTTAAGTTTTGGAAAATTCATTGGTTTTAGTGGTTCAGAAATGTTCTATCTTTTAATGAATATCTGTTTTGTTTTTTAAGCAAAGTTTGTATAAAAAAATTGATTAATATTTAATTGAAAAATATGTAAAAGAAAAATTTTAAATCTGAGTTCTAAATTAAAATGTTACTAGTGGCCCCCGTTGCAATTGCACAGTGGTGATTTTATTTAGAATTTTTTGTTAACAACATTGTTATTGATTCATACACGATTTAATATGAATTTTACACCCGCCACAGACATTAAATTTATTATTCAATTTTTTGAAATTTATCTTGCTATCTCATTTTCGATTTGAATAAAAAAGTGATAAAAAAAACTTTCAAAATTGTACGTAAAAAATATGGCTTGAAAATTTTTTGACATTTTAATTTTTCATTCCATTGTTTTTTTTTGACTTTTTGTGATTTTATTTTTTTTATTCTATTATTCTTTTTTTATTTTTTTATTTTATATTAGATTTTTTTGAAGTTTTCGTGTGTTTCTAAGGATGCAAGCATTACATATTTTATTATATGGAGAATTGTGTTGAAGTAAATTCGAAATTATTGTCATTATATTGTCTGAAATTTTTACTGCTAATCCCGTAAATAAATTTTTATTACACTTTTGAAAATTGACTACTGTTACAGGTAAATTGGATAATTTTCCACTATGACAACAATTTTTTTTTTGTTTTGGAGGAACAAACCATCAAAATGGCATCAATCTTAAAAAAACATTCCAAATTTGAATTTTGTTATAAAATTTATTTATTCCAAAATAAAAAAACCTATTTAAAAATAATATTTTGGTCAATTTCCAAAAACAATCAAATAATTATATTGCATTTGCAGATATTAATAACAGTTGCTTATAGTATTAAAAAATCTTTTTTTTGTTTCCAAAATTATTGAATTTCAAATATAAATAAGGTACATGACTTTTTTGTGTACTAAACTTTCAAACGCGACAATATTTTATTGGATTATCAACAATTTAACTAGTATGCATTTTCAAATGACATTTAAGTAAGAAAGTATTCAATGCATGGGTATTCAGCTTCATTTTATATATTCTCTATTTTTGGTTTAAAAACTTTGCTAAATTTTCTAAAATAATTAAAATTCATCATTATAATAATTATAAAATTAATTTAATAATATTTTGTGGTATAAATATAATTTACTATTCAATTATTGTTGCTTTTACTCATTGCATTACTTTAATTATGTGGTGAGTAAATATTGTGTGGTGAGTTAACATTGTGTGGTGAGTAAATATAGTGTGGTGAGTAAATAGCTTTTTTGTCTAATATCATATATTATAATAGAGTTAGTTGTCAACAATTCATTTCAATATTATACGACTATACAATAAAGATTATATTCACCAAAATTGAGAGAAAATAAAAAGATTAAAAAAAAAACTACCCTACCCATCTTCTTACTTTATACCTAATGCAATTATTTATATAATTGAATTTACTCACGGAAATTGAGAGAAAATAAGAAAATAAAAAAATTTGACTTAATATAGGGAAAAGGCAGAAAAAGCGTTGCAATTAAGAAATAATTTGTTTTTTCAAATCATACCAAACCGTAGCTTCTTATTAAAACATGACTGTTTACTGGTCGATAGTGAAAAATATCAGTCTATTTAAATCCATGTTCTGCTAAAAACGTCAAATTTGGTTTTAACTTGAATTATAATTAAAAAATAGGGGTCTCTGGTAATAATATATTAGATGTATTTATTACCAAACATTATCAGCATTGAAATTGATATAGAAATTATCTTACAATTCCGAAATCTGTGAATTTAAATTCGTATAATCAAATATGTAATATTGAGATGAGCCCAATGACTATGGCAATAATTTCAAAAACTTTATACAAAGATTATTTAAGTTGAAATCAAACGATAAAATAAAAAACTAATTCATACCTGGGGGTGAAAATACTTCAAGAACTACGAAATGTAATCAAGACTGTTGTAACTGTGAAATGGGAGGATACCAAGACAATTTTGAGATTGTTTAGAATACAATAATGATTATTAAAACCCAATTTTCTCGATTCGTTGGTATATTATATGAGAGGAATATCTACATATATTTGTTTTGTTTTTATAAAAATCGAAATAATGTGACAAAGCCCCTAACTGTAAAGTCGAAGTAATACAGAAATGAATGTAAAGATCAAAAGTTGAAAATTTTTATTTTTTTCCGAAATAATTATAGATTTGAAATAATACTTATACTTAATATGAGAAAATTCCTAAAATAAATGTTTTTGTAAATCAGATTAGTTGTTCTAACATTTCAGTGATGACTTTATTAGGTTAAGTTATTGTAATATCACCATCGTTACTGATTTCGATTATGACTTAGTTATGTTAGGTACTTTATAATGTCGCTATCAACTTTACTTTATTTGCTTTTATTAACACTATCAACGTATAAAAATAAATAAATAAATAGATAAGTTTCCACATAAGGCCGACACTGTTTCGCCACTTACATAATGTGAAAACTTAAATATAACCTGGTATTTGTTCTACATACTGTGCTGTAAAACTTTCTAAAGTAAAATTTGAAAAAAAATTTAATTAAAAAATTCTCATGTATTTTTTTACACATTATTAATATTCTTCTTAATACATAATGTATATGTATATTTTATAATTTCCTTTAATAAAAAGTTTTAAAATTTTTTTTTTCTCATTGATTGGAAGTTAAAAGTTTTTTATTGAACTTTTTTAAATTGAAAATATTTTGAGATTTTCCAAAAATGAATTTTGACATTTTTTTTGTACAATTTGAAAGACAAACTCATAGAATATTTTGTGATTACAATATTACATATTTTATATATATTTTTTTATATATCTACATTAAAATGTCAAATGTTTCCGTTTTGAATTTTTAATTATATAAAAAAAACATGTTGTTGAAAATATCCTTTCTTTTTTAAGATGTCCCATATACCATACAAGTTTGGTTCTGATGCTTGTAATTTTTTCTCGATAATTTTGATTTAAAATCTGTATTTGAATTAGGTATACAAGAGGAAAGAGGTACAACATTTGTGGAAGAGGATAACTGTTTGTGGAATAAAAATGAACTGAGACGCGTGTGCAATTGCACAAAAGTGATTTTAATTGGAAAATGTGAACAATATCATTACTAATAAAATCTGTTTTTATTTGACTTATGTAAGATATTTTAAAAATTTTGATGTTATAACATATGAAGGTCACACTTATACATCTTGTGGTTTCTAAAAGTATCACATTTTTTTCATCCACACTACTCATCAGCAATGAAGCATTGAAATGCCAAAAAAAGTAAATATTAAATTATGTACTCGTGTTTTAAATAGAATTGAAATCGTAACCTGTGTTAAAGTGACAATTAAAAGTTTGTTTATTAACAAAAAAAATAGAATTACATTTTTTCCATAATATTTGTCAAACTTTTTTTTTTTATTTACTTGGAAAAAAAAATTAAATATTAATATGAAATTTATGGTAATACATGGTAGGAATACGATTGGGAATAAATGTAGAGAACAAATATTCCTTATCGAACTGTTTGCATGATCAAAATGCTTTGTAAAATGAATATATTGTAATGTTAGAAAGTTAATTGTTCTCAGTACTGCTTACGTACGATTTTATAGAAAATATGTGGTATATATGTATTAAGGTTGATTTATCTTTAAATTAATAGAAATTGCAATTTTTCAGAATTTTATAGACCAGTGAATAACAATTTCAATTCAATAATAAATTACTTAATAAGATATGCTTAATGCTTGTATGCCCGGAACTGAGACACCATTTTGAATTCAAAGTTCTTTTCAGTAACTATGTATGTTGTGTCTGCATCTCCTTGTTGGAGCGGTTACACACAAGACATCTGTACTCACAATGTGCGGCCCGTAAAAAGATGAATCTGGCCATCCAATAATTATGTTTTAATCACCTATAACTCAGAAAATGCGAAAGGGCCAAGCAATTGATAATATTTTATGAAACATGATAACAATCGCCAAGAGGTAATTGCGATTGAAATCATGGTGAATTTCTCTTATAGCCTCTGTTTTATTAAACCGCATATCAGATTTAAGGGAACCTCGATATAACAAAATCGAATCCGCCCTATGTCCCACGGTTATATGACAATGATGATGATGCTGAATAAATTGCTTTATAGAAAAATAAAGAAGTGTTTCGTTCACCAACACTATATAAACTCATCAGTATAGGTACTATATATTATTTTTTTTATTGATTTATCTTAGACAAAAACCGTATATGTAAAATTTTAAATTGAAATTTCTAATTATATATTAAATTTTTTTGAATGTATATTTATTTGCGCTACCTCTCCTTTTAAATATCTATCATTTAAAAGAATAGTAATAGATTGTGAAATGGTGCAGATAGTACCATACTTTATTCCATTGATAGAATAAATATAAAATTTTGACTAGTAAGTCGAGACTACTGCAAAATCTAAGTTCAGAAAATCAACACCAACAAATTTGAGTTAATTTTGTTTCGTAACAGTTGATAAAACCGTAGTGTAGATATCAAAAAACAATAGAAAAATTTCGTAATAAAATCAGCAAAAAATGTCAAGCTAAGAACCAATAAAAAAGTAGTTAAATACCTATTGCAGTACAATTATATCGTAACTTAAGTTATATCTAGCTAATACAAATATATTATGTAGCCAAAGTAACAAAGCTTTCATGGCTTCAAAAAAAAAAAAAAACACTTTTATAACAAAATCATTGTCAGAGCATTGCTGGTATAGGCTATATGGTTTGCCAATGGGGTACAATATGAGTGCAGTCTTAATAGTCAGTCTGTGCACATGCTGGATGGCGCAGTAGGTAGAGCGCATGCCATTCAATTGAAGGTCTCAGGTTTGATTCCAGATGATTTATGGAGTTTTCGACCTGGTCCAGTACCCTTTGCCATTGGGATAAAATAAATGACAAAAAATAATTGAGAGTATTATGATAACAAATTATGAGAGAGTAATGTGGTAACAAATTAAATAAAATGGAGCTATTATAGTTTTCCAAATTTAAAAGTAAGCTAGTATTTTGATAAATAAATGCTCGAAATATTGTAGATATTGTAGTATAAACTTGTGCAAGCGCATAAAAAAAAAAATATAAATTTTTCGTAAATTTGAAACAAAATGCATAAGAGTTAGTACTAAGTAACTAGCTTTAATAAACTAGCTAATAAATAGCTCCGAAGCACTTTGTCTTTTCAGAAAAAAAAACGGTTATACTCAAAACTATATTTTTTTTACTACTATATTCTCTAAATGATGTCCCTTTATTAAATTGTTTATTTATTTGCTCTAATTGTAATGTTTATACTATTATTTACAAATTTAATAATCTTAAAAGCTAGATTTCTAATTGTTTTTATTTTTTTTATTTATTAGTCTGCTGACTTTTACATTTGAATTCTTAGATCTATTTTAATTTTAGTTTATTTACTTATGTATAATGTTATTTTATTCTTTATTGTGTTTAATGTATAATTATATATTTTGTTTGTATTAATTTTTGTTTTGTAAAAATTTGAAAAAAAAATCAAAAATCCGTTTCTTAATATTTTTATTCAATTCAATTTGTTTATTTCGTTCAATATATTTATTTATTTTCTCATTGTTTTTTACAGAGTTTAGTGATATTCTTTTTACAACTTCAACATTTTAAATTTTAAATAAATGGTACATTTCTGATATTAATATTAATTTTTTAAGAAAAAAACAGGATAGTAAAAACCTTCATGTCTGTCATTATAATAGTCGGGCTGAATGTAAAACTATTTTGTACTAAAGTAACGACACTCAATAACACAAGAAAATAAGTTGAAATAAAATATGTACCGCAAAATTATTCGGTTACAATTTAAATAAAAATCAACATATATTATGAATAGATTCCAGTCACTCATAACACCTCAAATAAGTGTAAATTCCTTATGTATGTTGAATTTAGTTATAAGTCTCTTAACATACAACTTTACGTCAACACAAAATCAACATACACAATCATACTATTCGATAATAAAAAATAACGCTGATAAAAGAGTAGAGAAATAAATAAATAAATAAAAATAAATAAGTAAAAACTTAAAAAAAAAAATAAGCCCATAACCCTATAGTATGTAGCAATTTTTATTTACTACTATAAATGTGAATTTGTTGCTAATATTGTAAATAAACCAAAAATAAATAAATAAATTTAATTTTCGTTTTCACATTATTAGTTGGGTAATTTGATTCCATTGTGACCGACTACATTCTGTGAAGAAGAAGAAAAACAAAAAATTTAAAAAAATAATATTTTCTTTTTGAAATATTTAAAATTATTTTGATAAATATTTATTTTTATTAAATTTGAAAAAAAAAAAATATTTATTTTTAATAAATAAATTAAAAATACATTTAATCAGATTTCCTTGAATTGAATTTAAGTTTTTTAAGCTCTAAAATTTAATCAGAATTAAAGAAAAGCAAATATTAAAGTAATGCGATACTCTTGAAAAATTCTGTTTTGTTTATTTTCTAAAAAAAAAAAAAATAAAACAAAAATTTTATAATTTATTGAAGTCATCATGCGTTCACGGTTAACATAATAAAAGAACGTTGAAATTTGAACTTCGTTTTTTTTTTTTTTATTTCTACCCTGATGTTGCAATTTTCATTGAAAGAAAAACACATTTTTTCTGTTTTTCAATTTTATTTTCTTTCTTTAAAGTTTTAAGTTACAAATTGTGAAATGAAATTTTAATCAAAGCTTTTTTTTTTACAATTTCTTTAAATTTCCATTTTACAGTAATATTCTTGTTTATTATTATGAGCAATCTTGTTAAGTGCTTAAGTTAAAGAATTTGTGATTGTTAATGCGGAAATGAAGATGCTGCAAGTATCTACTTATCTATAATTGCACAGTGCAATTCCAGAATTGACGTTCGTAAAAAGTTTTAAATTTTTGTTTTTATAAAAAATAAAATAAATTGCAACAAATAATTGAAATCTGATAACAATTTAAATAAAATCGAGCTATTATATTTATGGGAAGGCCTATTTCCTGGTATATTCCTATATATTAGTAATTTTCCACATTTAATGAGTTGATAAGCCAGTAATTTGATAAATTATTTTCTAACTTAGATAGCAAACAGACTATGTAAGTCCTGGGCCTGACTAATTAATGTGCATTTTGGTCGGCCACGGGCGGTTTCTCTCCAGTTGAAGATTCGAAATTTAATATATATCTGCTGCCGAAATTTTTGTTCTCCAACAAAGGTTGAAGTTGCCTCGTGGTAAAAAAAAAACAATCTGTAGACATTGAAAAGGTAGATTAACATTTTGATTTCAACTTGATTTTAAGTTGATTTTCGATTTTTCAATTAATTTTATATATCTATAGTAAATAATATACTCAATTCTCGAAATAAAATTAATAAAAAGTCATGAGTTGTTGTAAATATAAAAAATAATAAAGATGTTGAAATTGATTGAGTCTGGATTGATCTGATTTTTTTATTTTTTACACTCTTGACTTTTACTTAGGTAGCCACCACCTTTTCGTGCTTAATTAAGTACGGTACGGTAATATTGTAGTGTAAACATCTACAATATTTAACTTTTTCTTCATTTGTTTTTTTGACTTCCCATATCTGGTGACCGACTTCGTTGTTTTGTCTTTCAAAGACATTCTGTCCTGTAGTTAGAAATGTGAAGAAATGCTGTTCTGGAATTACTATACTGTTAGCAGGTTAATTTTTTTAATGTGTTTCTTTACGATGCTTAATCCCCATGTAGTTGTTAACTGGCTTTTGTTACTTAGAGATAATTCGATTTATGCTGTTTTTTATTTATAATATTTCATTTCCTTAAGTATTTCGCTGAGACTTTCAAATCTGTATCAATTACTCCTACTATATTGTTTTATACTCTCAAATTTATCGGGTCGACTTTTAAACTGTATCTCTTACTAAGTCATCAATAAATTTAATCTGTAAACTGAAAAAAGGATGGTACAAATATCTAAACAATTTCACAAGATTATTAAAGAGGAAACGTGGCGAAACTTAATTTAAATTTTTTTTTAATTTTAAATTAGAAATTTCAATTTAAACTTACGCCCCATGTATATAAGTATATACATATATTTTAACATACAAAAATTTTATAATATCAAATTGTCGTAACTCACCAATGTACAGAATTTTTTTTTTTATCGCCAATTTTCTTTTTGTTAATAAATTATTACGTATGAGGTTGTTGTCTAAGATGAATCGAAAAAAAAATTATATAGTACCACGGATGGGTTGGGTACGTTATTAAAAAAAAATTCCATAATTCCATTTACACAATTCCAAAAAAAGGTCCAAAAAAAAGTACAAAAAAAAGTCCAAAAAAAAAAAAATTCCAAGATTAAAAGTTTTATGGAAAAATTTTTGTTATCCAACAGCGGCTACGCATAAAAATAATGAAGCTAAATATTTTAGAAAATGGAGATATCCCCTTTTTTGTATTTAACGGCTACGTTATGCGGAAAAAAACAACATTTTATGAAAAAAAAATTGTTTAATTTTTTATTTATTTTTACGGAATTCTGAACATTGAATTTATTCTTATGGAATACAACACTGATTTTGAAACCAACTCTACAGCATTCATACATCTGTGCAATACATAGAGTATTTTGTGTGTTTTGTATCGAACCTTGCATTGAGACCTTATTCAAGATAAGTAATTATTTTTAAAGTCTACGAAAATATTTTTATTAGGACTAGTTCAGTTTTAGGATTAAAGAAATAAAAGAAAATATTTTTATCAGGACAAGTTCAGTTTTAGGATTAAAGAAATAAAAGAAAATATTTTTATCAGGACAAGTTCAGTTTTAGGATAAACGAAGAATAGAACCATTTAAAAACGTTCTTTAATATACTTGTATATTAAAAAGACATATTTTTTTTACACTTAGAAGTATAGGACTTTTTCTTGCATTGTTAAATTTTCAGATCATATTATATAATTATGCTACTGATGCATTCTATTCAGTGTCATTCACCACATTGGTTGTCTAGTAGAAGAGACGAATTTTTATTTACCTATGGGATATAAACTCAAGCTTCCCACATTAATTAATTGCATTTATTTTTGCACTCCTACTGGTTAGGCTATAGATAAATATGGGTAAAATATACGATAGCATTATAAATTTCAATAGCTCAAATTGAAAATATATCACACCCCATCCACAAACTATTGTTTACGTAATTCAGACATGAATAATTGAAATAAAAAAAAAAAAATATTTTTTTACGCTTTGTGAGGCAGAATTTTCATTTGAGTGCGTTGAAATAATTTTATATAAAAGATTCCAACCTGTAATGAATGGCTACTTGATAATAATAATAATATTAATAATAATAATAATGAAAAAAATAAATAAATAGAATAACAAATAGAAAAAACTCCTATATAAAGACTGAAGTAAAATTAAGAGAAAAAAACCTTCACGTAATGAGCTTTTCTTCGCTTTTTAATGCAGTCGTACATGTGTGAATAAATTCGAATTATGTACATGAAATATAGGGTATATACTTTTTTAAGTCTTCGTTCTGGTATAAGTAGGACGTAATATTTTTTTTATGAATTCAATTTAATCTTTTCATTATTTCTGGAAAAAAAGCAATCCTTGTTCATTTTATTCCATGAAATAAAAAATAGAAATAATCATCTTAAATGTCTACATAATTGTCAAATTTTCCAAATCGAATCTTAAATACTAGGATTTCTAATTTAAATCATTTTTAAAAATAACATTTCTATTGTTCAGAAAACTTATGTTTGATCCTATGATTGCTATTTTTTAGTAGAATTTTTTTTTGTCAATTCCTTTACAATTTGGTATGTTTAAATATGATTATAGTTATATCCTTATTCCGGAAAAGACAATAAGATTATGATAGAATAAAAGGAAATGCTTTTTCTTTTTTTTTTAGATTAAATAAAAGAAATTTTTTCGTTCTTGAAGAATGTTAGTTTAGTTTTCTTCCTTTGCTAAAAAATAAATTTCCATTGAAATAAATCTTAAATTGGTTTAGATTTACAGTCTAGATGATTTCAGGACTATGTCGTTTTCTTTATTATGTTGAATTTTTTTTAATGGAGTGAGTAAATAAACAAAAAATTATTGTTGCTTTTGTATTTTAAAAAAAATAGCTTAATTTTTTTTCATGTACCACAGTACAGTAAATTTTGAGTATCTCATTTTGGTTGTTTGGAACATGAAAAAAAAATGTAAACCTAATTGTATACAGGTTGCATTATTGCGATACTATGAATTCATACAATGTATTTTTGTTCCTGATTCCCTCTCCTTGGAAGCATAGGGTTCCATAAATCTCTTCCATCTAATTTTGTTCTGCGCTAGGTATTTAATTTGACTCCGTGTTGTGTTCTTTTTTTTATTTCTATATGGACTGATCTGCGACATGTTATCCGCGATTTACAACTTACTCTTTTTTTATTCTATGTCTTCCAAGCCAATGCGTGCCTTGCCATGTTATTTGGAGATTTTCTGAGTGTGTGGTTTATGTTCATCCATTTTCTTTATTTGAATGCCTATTGGTTCTTATTTGGCTATTTTGAGTTTATTACTTTTAATTACTCTGTGTCAGAATATTTTGCGTATTAATTGCAGATATTTGTAAGCGTGTAAGACCTATATTTTCCCTATATATGTTTCTATTTATCAGTTATGTCTCACTGCCATATAGTAGCATTGATCTCATGCGGGCTATCTAAGTTTAGTGCTCCTGGCAATGTGAGGTTGTCTCCGCATATCTCAAAGCTTTCCAAAAGTCATTCTGGCTAATTTTAACCGATTTTCCATGTCTGCATTAGTGCCTTCATTTGTAGTAATTTATACAATAAGGGATCGGTTATAGCGATAATTAAAACGAATGCGTAAAATTTTTGTTTTCGATTTTACTACCGCTGTAGACGCAAAATTTTAGTAAAAAGTTATAGGAATGCTAAACAATGTTTTAGCCAACAAATTCTGTTCAAAATTTTAACATTTTAAGTTTACACATTCATTTCAATGATCGCTATAATCGATGAGTAATTATTTATTTCTTTAAGAAAATATTACCTTAAAAATATTATTTGATTCGTTGTGTGAATCAGTAAAAAACCAAACAGGACCTATTTTAAAATTGGAAGTTTCTGAAATATTATAAAAGGTAATATTTGAAAGTTGGAACAACTGAAAACAAATAATAATTAATCGTTGAATAAAATATTGAAAATGTTCAAGATAACTTTCTTTCGTTTAGGGCTAAATTTAAAAAAAATTTGCCCCATTTAAGAATGTTGTATAGGCAATTACTGTCATTTGTCAATAAAAGTTTTGATTTTATCTCTCATCTACTGAAATTTTATGGGAACGAAAATGAAAACTAAATAGCAATCATTATACCAGTACTGATCAAATGTATTTAAAATACAAACAAAATGGGAGACAAATTTGTTTCAATAGATAAAAGGTATATAAAAAGTTCTATAAAATGACATTTCAGTGCAGTTATAACTCTTTTACTATATCTTACTGCTGTGCATTAGACTTATTTGTAACAAATTAGTAGTAAACAAATATTTTTGGCGTTCCCAACATTGTGCAAAACAAACTATAAACCAATTTATGTCGTTAGAATACCACTTTATATAAATAAAATTAGCCTGCAGAACCACAGATAATTCTGAATACATAAATTTTCAGCATATCCAAAACATTATTTTGTTATCTATAATTATAATTGACAAGCATGTAAGGACCTGCGCAGTAGACACCTTTTCATTATGTTTCGCTTCTCTTTAATGAACTTCTAATATAATAAATAAGTTGTATATAAAACAATAATGCGCACACAGTTGAAAATTTTTTAGTCATATGATTTTATTATTCAGCAAATACATTATGCATCAGTTATTATAAAATTACTTGCAGTGAACATAATTTACATTGTACATAATGTCAAATAAAAACAAAAAAAAAAAACAATTTCATCTAAAATAAGAAATATAAAAAGAACAAACACAAAAAAAAAAATCAGTTGAATTGTGCATATGACTGGCAAATTCATTTTTATATAATAGAGTTATAGCATCTATAATTATAATTCAAGGACCTGCGCAGTTCATTTTATTTCGCTTCTTCTTAATGAACTCTTAATATGTAAATAAGTTGTATATACGATCGAAATGCGCATACGGGTTGAAAAAATTTCTATTTTGTTTTATTATATTCATACTTTTATATAAGATATATTCATTTTGTGCCATTGAACATCTTATTATTTTATACATAATTAAAGAGAATTTATTCTATTAATTTTTCTAACAGTCTCAAATTATTGATTTCTATATTTTGGTCATTTGTAGTAATCATATAGTTTTGGTTAAATATGTATATACTTATATGTATGACGTATATACCATTTTAATTACAAAAATATTTTATTTTTAGTGATTTTATCCATTAAATGCCACTTAGTATAGGAATATGTCGAAGCGAAACAGTATATTAGGGAGCAGTATTTCTGTTTCCTAAATAAAACTTGCTAAACTCTAATTTTTTATGAAAACATGAGTGATTTCTATTATAACGTGAGAAGTGTATGTCAGTACGTAAATTGCTGTTCTGTTAAAAACTTTAAATTTGGCTTCTACTTAAATTATAGTTACTCAGCAGGGGCCCCTAGTAAATTTATGATATACAATGCGCTTAATGAAACATAAATAGACTGTTATACAACAATTTTCCTATGCGAATAACTCATCAATTTATGTAATATTTAAGATTTCAAAAAAATTATTGTTGACATAGAAAATTTAGACATAGAAAATTTATTAGATATAGTCAGAAATTGAATAATGCATACAAAATATAATAACAAACTATTTTTAATTTCACTTTTCAATATTGTTAATTTAATAATCAATAAATTAGTTTATCTTTTTTCAGCTTTGCGTCGATTTTGATTCGAAATTGACAAAACTAAAGTGAAATTAAGTACTACTGAGTGGTACATAGCTACAAATAATAATAACATAAAAATTGGTGCCAATTTGCCCTATACAACTCTAGCGATCATCTTTAAATCACCTCTACCATTTCTATATAACTAAAAAGATCCGTCATTAAATAGATCCGCCATTTATTAAAGATATATACTCCGCTGTACGTATTTTTTTGCCTATTTAACTTCTTAAAGTCAACAATCGTATTTCATCATTGTCCTGTAATACTATCAGTGGGGCATACGGTAATGTAAAAAAAGTTGGAATAAAGTTTTTTTTTTGTTTCTTTTTTCAAAAACAACAAAATTAAGGTTCTGTGATTCTTAATTCCAAAAATTAAAAATTAAATTTGGTTTTCAGTTATTTTTACATTGGCATAAAATTATTTCATAAACGATAGAATCAAACAACAAAACAATCACCAAAATTTCTCACATTCCGAAAAAATGTCTTCTAATTGTAAGAGAGAGAAAATGTCTCAATCAAAAAAAAAAATACAACATCATAAATATTATGACAAATCGGAAGTTAGACGGCAATTAACATAAAAAAAGAAAAAAGTTAAAAAACCAATAATTTAAACCAAAAAATGAATAAAAAATGATGATCAAATTTTAAGCTAATTCATTCTAAAAAAACAAAAAAAAGAACAACAATGTAAAAAAAATAACCAAAAATATAACCCAAAGCATAAAAAATTATGCAATACCATATGATTTGAGTTCGCAGTTGAAAATGACACTAGAAACAAGTTTTAAAGCTTTTTTGTCTTCATTGATTTTTTTTACTAACTCTTCAATTTAATAAAAAAAACGTGTTAGATTTTTGTTTAACAAAAGACTAAATGGAGCTCAATTAATAAATAAGAAAAAAAAAACAAAAATTATTAATTTTTTTTTATGCGCTAAAAAAGTCTGATCTGAATTCCATAATTTTCCGTTTTATTTTCTAACCTTGTATTTTTTATTTTCAGATGATTTATCAAAAAAATATTTGTTTTTATTGCTTATTTTTTTTTTTTTATTAAATGCATAAATATTTGTATAAAAAATTTAAAACCGGTTTTTTTTTGTCTACTGAACTAATTTAGTGTTTAAAAATTTATCGATGTTTTGAAAGAAATTTTAAATGAAAAAATTATAATAAATTAATTTCGCAATATTGTTGAATAAATTTCAATATTCTCGTGAGTATTTCCTGATGAACGTGAATAGTTTTTTCTCTTTCATTCAATAAAGTTGAAATGGCTTGATAAGAATTAAATTTAAGTTGATTTATAAAAAAAAAACATTTTTTACTGTAAATTTGAGCCAATTAAACAAAGTTTTTGATCAGAATCAGATGCAACATATCGCATGAAATTTTATTTATTGGTTTAGGTCAAACATCAATACATTGTTTTCTTGTTTTTTTATTTAAAATACAAAAAAAAAAAATACATTCAACAAATTAAACTTTATTTGAACTTAAAACTAATTTAAATATATTAAATAAAATTATTTGTACAAATATTTTAGCCACATTTACTGTTGAGCCTGTACTATACAAAATATTGAACCGGTGAATGAGAAATAATATATCGTATTGATATGACGAGAAATGCATTAAATTTAGTAAATGCGAATTTTTAGAAAGTGCAAATTGTAGCATAAATTTAATTTTATATCGTTGTTTCTATTTTATGAAATTTTATTTCTGTACTTTATTTCTCTGAAAGAGAGAGTCAGAATTAAATCTAGATTTGATTGATTTTTTTTATATAAATTATTACATATGCGGTTTTTGTCTGAGATAAGCAAATAAAAAAATAAAATATAGTACCTACCAAGTACAAATTGAAATGAGCAAAATTCATAATGAAACCGATTTTCATCTAAGACATATCTAAGGTCTAATGATATTATCATTATATTATTAATCTGTAAATCGAAAAAAGTACGGTACAAATATCTGAACCATTTCACAACCGATTTTCAAATATTATTCTTTTAAATTATATATATTTAAAAGGAGACGTAGCGAAACTAAATAATTTTTAAATTTTTTTTAAATTTTTAATTATAAATTTCAAGTTAAAAATCCATCTCATTTAAATATAACTACAAACATACTTCTTAATATACAAAAAAATTTAATTTATCAAATTGTCTGAACTCACCTATGTATAGAGATTCTGTTTTTCTTGCCAGAACCAAATTTAATATGATTTTGTTATTTAAATTAGTACATATCATACGGTTGTTGTCTAAGAGAAATCAGTAAAAGAAAATTATTTATTGGCAAGAATAAATTGAAATGATGGACAACAATTGATGGTAAATTTCGAGTAGCAGACGAATACTGGCAATGTCTTAAATTTTAAAGTTTCTTAAAATAAATAAAAGTCATGAGATTTTTGTAAACATAAAATGTAGAAAACTTTCGTATTCACTTCACATCATATCACTACGACTTCTTATTTACCATTCACAGGTTCAATATTTATTTAGTGTGATATCTAAAATATTCTATGTTGGCAGAGCAAATCGAAGGCTTAAGAGATATACATGGAAAACAAAATATGTAATATTTATGAAACATTAGGACTTACACATGCTTATCAATTACCGAAGATTTAATGAACACTGCAATGGACTGCAATGGACTGCAATGAATATGTTCAATCTATATGCCGGCTAACATACCATTCTGAATATACACCAAAGAGAGGGATATAATTTATATTCTTAGTTCAGTACCAAATAGATAATTTAAAAGTGACGTTGGAAACACAAAAACCACTCCAAATGTTGATAAGATCAATCAGATTAGATTAATTAGAACTTACATAATTTATATACTTGCGGAATAATTTAAAACCAAAATGAGATGACGGAAATAATTCTTACGACATATATGTACCAAATTGTAATATTTCATGTACACATTTACAAAACGCAAGCATATAAATTCTATACATTTTTTTTTTTTGCATTTGGTCAAAACATTAAACTCTTGCGTTTTTGCAAAACAATGCAAAACACAGAAAATCAAAGAATATATAAATGAATTTGCATTAAAAAGTACCCCTTCCCATTTGAAAATCTCGATTTCCACCAGTTTCGGCGATTTTTGGTCTTAAAAAACCGATTTGTGGTCCTTTCTGGAAGTTAAAAATACCACCAAATGATAGAGCACCCTCGATTTAGTTAACAAACTTTTTTTTTAAATTTTAAAATAACGGTTCCTTCCCATCTTAAAGCAAGCTGATGCGCATGCTCTGGACACTCTGTATAGTACAGATAAGGTATATTTTTTATAAACGTAGTCAATGCTGCTTCAACTTGTGAATATACGCTGGATGGAACAGTATAAGTAGATCACCTACTTTTCAATCAAAAATTCCATTCTCAGTAAAAACAAAATGTTCTATGGGTTTTTCGATTTGGATCAGTACCCTTTGTTATTGGGATTAAATAAATATCAAAAAAGGAAATATTAATCGTCTTATGTATAGCTTACATAAACAAAATACTGATCAGATCCATCAAACAGTCTAAAATTCTTATTATCGCTTTGATAGATCCCATAACTCTAATCCAAATATCCAGGCAAATTAATCCCCCGCCCTAAGTACGCCTAGGATACACCTTTCCACTCATATACACTTATACATCAAAACACATATCGCCGCCATATATTCATTGTCCCGAATGCCTCACAATAAAACATGTTTGGGGATTCTGAGAGAGATGTTGTATCGGCGTAGGACCTAATGATCATGTCCCAAGGATAGCTAGAGTTCCTAGGTTTCCAAAAATATATATCTTTAGTAGCTTATCCTTTAAGGATGAAAAGGACATTTGAAAGTATCCTTGTTGTTTTGATGTTCTTGTATAAAAACCGTTATATCTGTTAGATATAAATATATTCAGTTATATATTCTAGAAAGAGTGGAGCATATTTTAGCATTTATTTGACATATCCTTATAAAATTCACATCCAAGAATCCAATGACATCCCGATTCACAGCAGCTCTGTTAGAAGCTTTTCAATTGCTAAACAAATCTCATACATCTCTAATAAAAGCACTCGAACCAACACCATCAAAACTAATACAAAAAAACAAGTTCGACCCAAACTGTTAGACCTAGATTTTAAACGTTAGAACAATCTTCAAGCAGTTTTATCTCAACCTGCAAAAAATAATACTACCATTTAGACCCACCCTGTACATTAATTATTAATCTTTCCTTCAAAAAATGTATACCTTTTCTGTATGAACTCATCATGATGGCTTGTGTTGTAATAAAATCTTAGTAGAATTATTGCCAATTAATTATTTTGAATATAATACACAAATGACCGTACATACATACATATTTTATTTCTTTGTTTGTTCAGTTCTTGTTTTATTTTTGTGTCTCTTATTGATTGTCTTTTATATTTTTTTTGGCCAGAATTAGAATTTTATTTGTTTCTGATAGTGACACTGCAAATTAATCTTAAAATAATTTTTCCTTAGATTTATTTATCACGTAATTTCGGAGGACAAAAATACAATATTTAGAATACAAAATACCAAAATATTTATACGTATATATTTTGGTGAATTCTCATAGCCATTCCTCATAAAAATATTAAAAAATTATTTTACAATCCCATACAAATTCTTAATTGGTCTTTAATTTTTTTTTATCAAAATCTGTCATTCGTCTTTAACGTTCATCTATTTATGTTTCTTTTGTATTGCATATCCTTGTTAACATCCCAAGCATCCCAAGTAAACATTTTTTTTTGTTATAAAAAATAAAAAAACTGAAAATTTAGAATTTTTAAGAAAAAGCTTAATTACACAAGCATGAGATGATTTTTTAAGAATATTTCATGATATTCACATCACGCTTAATGTTGACATCAGATAAATATTTTTCGAAGCACGTTTTTTTAATAGGTCATTATAATTTAGGAATTTTGAAATTTAAAAAAAAAATATTGGTTGCCGCTAAAGAAAATAAGTTAAAAAATAAAACAAATTTATATATATATATATATATATATATATATATTATTGTTCTCAATTTAATTAAAATCACTCAAGCTTCTACAAATGAAATTATATTTGTAAAACTTAGTTTTAATTGTTTTTGAAGGGAATGATAATTATTTGAAGCATCAGATATATTTCAATTGAACCCATATAGTCATTCTTTTGAAAATGTTATTTTTCCTAATTTGGGACTAGTCTCATAATCTTAATCTTTCTAGATTTATAAATATACAGGATAAGTTTGGTAATAATCGTTACCCAATTATAAAAACAATAAAAATAAAATGTGCCCAACTGTTTATTTTTAGTCTTCTTCAAACCTGGAAAAATGTACTGATCATTTTAATTAGTCCCTTAATTAACTTGAAAGTATGAAAATAATTGTTGGAAGTCGCAATCTTATCAAAACCTTTTATTTTATTTTTAGGAATAATTGTTTAGTTCATCATACCACTACTAGAATTCATCAGTAGGTATTTATAGTGTTAGACTACCTATATGCAACTTCTGATTTTCATTTTGATTGATTTTATAACTTATTAAAAGATCAATCTTCATTCAAGCATTCACAGAGTAGATGTTCAATAGATACTTTTTCGATTTCACATATTTTGCATAAGTTGTTTTCGGTTAGGCTTATTTTATAAATATGTTATCTTTACTAGGCAATGAACTGTTATTATCCCTGACAAAATACGTATCTGTTTCGTATAAAACTCAAAAGAATTTAATTTTGAGTTTTTTTGAGTTTTCTTTTATTAAGTTTTGTTTCATTAGAAAAATGTTCAATAATCACATCAGGAATGGAATAATCTGAGTGCTCAAGTACATTAAAATTAAGTTTAATAACACAAATGTAGGCAATAGTATCGAAAACCACACATTCTCGTTTACCACCACCGAATACCACCGAATGAATTGTGTACAAAAAACTATGACGAATATAATAAATACACCATCGGCTCCGATGAGCGCATTTACAAAGTACAAAGTTGCAAATTGAATAATGTTGTATTTTTATAGGAGGTGAACCGATGAGATGAGATCCACATTTTAATAGTTATAAACGAATTTCCGAAACAGTTTTGGACCAACTGAGCATTTGAACATCGGTGATGTAGAAATGACAGCTTGAATCATCCCTAATGTTACGCTTAAATTGTTTGAAAAGAGTCATTATTGATTTTAGGTCAATAGAACAAGAGTGTGATTTTCATCAAGATATTTGTAAAAGATGGTGAGAGCTCCAACGTTTCAACGTCTGTTAAGATAAAAGTGTTGGGATATGCCCGCCATGTGTGAAAACTATATAACTTTTATGTCGGACATAAATTTTATACATATTGAATAGATCTCTTTGGGGAAAAGTAGGATTTATACCGTTAAAGAATATCCAGGTGATTTAATTGCATTTATTGGTTTAGCTGCATGCCTAAAATCTTTAGACTTTCGAACCGTTTTAAAATTTCTCCATGAAATTGATTGCAGAGCTGCGACGTGTTGATATTTTTCACCAGAGATCGGACAGTTTTGAGTCTTCAATGTTTTGAATTTAACTCTATTTGTGTTATACCAATCCGCTAGTTTTGTTGAATCATGTTAGAGTGACCTGGTCATTATGTTTCTTTTCAGGCTGATTGAATTAGAAATGGTGTTAAATCTCTTTTAGAAGTCGTAGTATACCATCAAGATGCTGTCGTTAACAAAACTATGAATTGAATTGGGAATTTACCATAAATCATTGATAGTAAATTCTAAATCTAGTTATTTTGATCGACAACTAAGTGTTTTAACGTGTATAACGTGTACGTTCTAGTGTATTAAAAAACGATTACGTTTTAATGTACCTAACTTTTGGAAGTGTTTTTAATAAATGTATACCTATTAACATATGTATTAACTTATGACGTTTACCCTTCTATTCACAGCATGTATCTGGTTTAGTTTATTTTTAGATTTTTTTAAACAAAGGTGGCCGTGAATTACATCCAGTAGGGATGGATGATGAGTTATTGCGCAATTAAATGAAGCAAGCCTTCGTCTAGTAATAGACGTCTGATTTGCTTGCTCTAAGCATAAATCTGACAGTATAATCGACCTATGATTTGTAAAGCCTATAATTAGCTATCATTGCAATTCAAAAAAAAAAAAAACGAATACGGAAACATTTCGGCACTATCGTCCAAATTAAACATAAAATTGTTAACAAATTTATTCCATTATTTTAGTAATATTAGATTTTATTCAAATATTGAGATATTTTCTGGTTTATATAACCTAACAAACATGACTTTGTGAAATCTATTAAATCTGGATAACAAAAGAGAAAAAAAAGGACAAAATAAACACATATGAAATGTAGTCATAAAATTTGGCAAAGACATTATGTATATATATCGAATTGCAAATAATTATTTAGTTTATAAATTTCTATTAGTACCCAAAGGTAAATATTAACGTATGTTTGTTTGGTAAATGAAATGGGAACGAGAACAAAATAAAATATTTGTTGGGAAAATTCATTTTTCCCGATTCAAATTTTCATTGATTAAAATGGGAAGAGAAAAAACAACAGTTTGGATCATTCATAAAGAAAATAAAATTTCATCCCGATAGAGTGAATTGTAATAAAAATTCATTTATTTTTCATTTATTCATCCTTCCATTATAATAGATAGAAAAATATCGATTCTGTTAGGATTGAAAAATGTAAGTAAGTATCTGTAATCCTGATAATGAAATTGATTTAAAATGTTAATTTTTCATTTTACAAAATGGAAAACAGAAAAATCTTAATTATATTATAATAAAATAATTACTATAATTAGCTATCATTGCAATTCAAAAAAAAAAAAAACGAATACGGAAACATTTCGGCACTATCGTCCAAATTAAACATAAAATTGTTAACAAATTTATTCCATTATTTTAGTAATATTAGATTTTATTCAAATATTGAGATATTTTCTGGTTTATATAACCTAACAAACATGACTTTGTGAAATCTATTAAATCTGGATAACAAAAGAGAAAAAAAAAGGACAAAATAAACACATATGAAATGTAGTCATAAAATTTGGCAAAGACATTATGTATATATATCGAATTGCAAATAATTATTTAGTTTATAAATTTCTATTAGTACCCAAAGGTAAACATTAACGTATGTTTGTTTGGTAAATGAAATGGGAACGAGAACAAAATAAAATATTTGTTGGGAAAATTCATTTTTCCCGATTCAAATTTTCATTGATTAAAATGGGAAGAGAAAAAACAACAGTTTGGATCATTCATAAAGAAAATAAAATTTCATCCCGATAGAGTGAATTGTAATAAAAATTCATTTATTTTTCATTTATTCATCCTTCCATTATAATAGATAGAAAAATATCGATTCTGTTAGGATTGAAAAATGTAAGTAAGTATCTGTAATCCTGATAATGAAATTGATTTAAAATGTTAATTTTTCCTTTTACAAAATGGAAAACAGAAAAATCTTAATTATATTATAATAATATAATTTTGGTTGGAAAATTAAAATTTACAATAATATAATAATTAAATGTCGGATATTAAGAAATTATATATAAAAGAAATTGTTAATTTCTTTAATCGAGAGAGAATCTGCCGATAAAACAAAAACAGTAGAATAAAAATAAGTGATTTTCACAAAAATTGATTTTGAATTACCACAAAAAGAATTAGAAAAACAATTTTAATTTCCGGTTCCTTCTCGTTTTGGTTTATATACATATGTATAAGTATATATAGTACAATTATATATACAAGTAAAGATGATACTGGAAATATATGACACGATTGGCAGAAAGTCCTTTTTATTTTGTATGCAGAAACGAATATAAGAAATTAATGTTAGAAAAGTCCTTTTTATATTCATAGAGAAGTACTGTTTTATTAATTTTTGGTTAAATATTTTATGTTATCCTTTATTTAATCCTTTGCTCATCCATTTTTACGAATATATTTCGTACTCTAGACAAAATATTTTAAAGTAATAAAATAAAAAGTTTTGGATTCGTTTGTAGATTTTTTTCGCATTATAACATCTTTATCGATTTTGACTATTACATCATCACCAGAAGACTGATGTCATATTTTCATATATTGTTTGTATAGTGCTCATTATGTTAACAACAGCATTACAAAAAATCAGAGATAAAAAAAAACTGGTGAAAAACGAAATAACTGGTTAAATTAAAAATAAAAAACTATTTTTTGGGAATTAAATTGAAATCGGCAACAAAAAGTGTTTGAAAAGGTTGAGAAATATGTATTTTTACTTCTTTCAATTATTATATGGTGATGTTAAACCATATTCAGAAGTTTTTGAACAAAATATGTTTATAGCTACATCATAACAAACTTGATTTTTTTTTTTTTTACAACATTTAGGTTATTATAGTACAATCTTATTAAATAATAAAATAAATAATTACTACATTTAAACAGTACTTAAAAAGCAAGACCCGTGTGGGTTTACAGGAATCAATATTTCTGCTCTCCTATGTTTTTATTTCAGCTCACTAAATCGTGGAGTTTCAGCCTTTTTAGCCTTCTTATATCTTCTGTTCTGTGTACCAATCTGTGTTTGTGCTTCAGAGCATGGTTCATAATGACTTCATTGATTATTTTTACCTTAAGATCTCTGTGGATTTAATCATTTGAATCATACCGGTATGCGTTTGTTATAGTTCTAAGGAATATATTTATACTATATAATTCATAAGTTAGATTTCTTAGTGCATAACCAAAGCTGGCTGCCATAAGCACAAATGGGATTAGCTATACTATGATATATTTGAAGTTTGGAGTACAGGCTTAGTTTGGACTATTTTCCTATGAACCAATACATATTCTTTGTCTTTTGCTTTATTTTTATTGCTTCATGTCTGACATGATGTTTGACATGTGTTCCACTATTTATTTATTTTAAAATCACTATCAATGTTGGTCGGTCGCAAATCGCAAATATATCCAAAAAATTTCATACATACAAACACAATATGCCAAATTTTCTGAGCTGACTGTTGTTGAACAACTGTGTTGGCGACACAATGTACTTTGCTTACAATTCCGATCATTCTAAACACATTGTCTTTGAAATAAACGTCAAATCAACTGTCAAAATATTATACTCTTGCGGATAACTATTTGTGGATAACTTTTTAAAATATTTGAATTGAATATATTTGTGAAAGAGTATATATGGAAATTTAATATGAACAATTTCGTAAAAAAAATTTGTTTTGTTTTTTTTTTGAAGAAAAATCTTCTTTGTGCTTTAGCCTTAAAGTTAATAAAAACATCTTTCTTTCGTGAGTCCATTTCCTATTAAAATTAAATTAAATTAAAATAAAAAAAAAACATTCTTAAATTTCTTTTATTGTTTGATTAATAAAAAAAACTCAACATAACTGTACAAAATTATACTGCATATCAGCAAGTTTTCGAATATATAATTTAACAAGCCGTGTCGTGAAAATGAGTCACGGATACACTGTAAAATTAATTACCGATCATGAGACAATGTAAACAATTTTTTTTTGACATTTAAGATCATACGTAAATATGTTGGCGATCGTTGTCGATACATTTACGATGTCACGGTGTACTTCTAATATTAAATGTATTTTAATCAAAAGTACTGCTAAAGACAATAATAAGTGTACAATTTTTAAGACCTACTTTTATCGAAACAAAACTCCATTCGTAAAAAGTAGAAAATAAAATAGATTTTTAATTTAATTTTATTTTCGTTTTTTTATTGTACATGAATGTGAAAATTTGGGGCCGCAAAAAATAAAAATTATAAAACTCAGTGTATTTCTTTTTTAAATGTCGGCACATATTCGGGTTTGTTAAGATGTTTCATACTGTCTGTATTGTATTTTTTGTTATTTAATTTAGTTGTTTGGTATGTGCTGACAATCTTGTGGAACGAATCGTATTGTTAAGTACTCGCTACAATGTCTACAAATCGGTCTAGGGTAATCAAACGAAGACACTCAGATGTAAAGATAACAAACGAATGCTTCAAAAGACGAACATCGAGTAGGCATTTTAATAGTGACAAAATAAAAAACTAATGATATTCAGCAATAATATATTAGTACTGAACTAACATCACTTTACAACTAGTAGACAAACAAAATTAACAAATACACATAACTTATATACACAGACAGTTTAAGTATAGTAAGATCATTACAAAATATAACAAAACAGAACACATTGTAACAGTAATAGGGGATAATACTATACGAAACAGAGGGAAAATAAAAGTAACATGGGTATGCTGGACATGCAGGGATAGAGGGAAACAAATTAGCAGACAAAGAAGGATAACAAGCGATGAAAAGGCCATTATACTTACAATAACACCACTCAAAATAGAGATAGGTAAAACTAGACATATACAATTTTAACAAAACCAAGGAGACAAGAAGGTTGAAATATATCAACATATTTTAGACGAGTATACACACAACGAATGTAAACATAAAAAAATATAATAAAAACCAAAACCAGACAACTGAGGGTAAAACTAACTAGGATCCGGCTGGGCTGCACTAAAGTAACCCACCGTTACCTTTTCAATAAAAATTAAATTAATGGTGTATTTGGAGCATTTAGTACTGTTATAATGTTAAAAATTTCTGGAATAGGTGCTGCTATTGGAAATCTGGAATTTTTGTAGCTTAAAAAAATCATGAATATTGAAAGAAACACTGTCAACAACGAAGTTTTTAAACGAAATCACTCTTCTATGTTTTCTTTGTTGTCCTCTTTTTTACGCTGTATACCTATTTTATTTTCTTATCATACGACCTGAAAATCCTTTCATAGGTGATTTTTTAGAGTATTTTTGAAATTTTTTCAGGAAGGTGATATATTTTTAAATTTAATATGGGTTACAGCTAGATCCATAAAAAATGGAGTTGAAAAAATAATGTCTAACAAATATTTACTACAGCTACAAGGATATGCAAGCACGAGCAACGTGTTCTTTTTGTTTAAAGCAATTTTTTCATAAAATTCTCCAACGAATCACCCCTTAAAGAATTTATTTTCAGCTCGGACCAAACCACTCTGTATATAAAATATTAAAAAAATGTGAACAGAATGACAAATAAATAAATAAATAAATATATAAGTACCGGTAAATTAATATAAAAGTATATATTATGAAATATGTAATTTTCTGTAGTTACAACCTTCAAGATTTGGTATGAAAATTAAATTAGATTACTTTAATTTCAATTAACTAAGGCAGACCCACGATACTAAAACGAAAAGAGTAAACATTTTTTAGCTTGCGATTTATGTCAAATAAATTCAATTTTCAATTTAACCGTTTTGTAAATTTATAATATATTTGGACATGATACCTTATAGTTAACTGATTCAAAATTTAATTATTTTGAAATTAATTGAAATAAGTCTAGTTTACCACAATTTTAGGTTTTATAACCATAATGTCACAACAAAAAATCTTCATAGAAGCTAACCAACTGCAATAAGGTATAACCGTATTCTTAGTTGTAGTTGTAGTTTTAGTCATAGGTTTAATTATAGTATTAGTCATAGTTATAGCTTAAGCTCTAGTTTAATTGTATCTTTAAGTAGCTTATATTAGGTTAAATTCTATAATAATGGAAAGAAAAAAGCACTGGGTACAAGTGCAAAAATATAAAATCTAAATATTTTTATTTCGAATAAATAAAACAGAATGTATCCACAACAGGTTGAAATCACAAATGACGATGATATCAAACCAAACTTTATAGTTTAATAGATTAAGACATAGCTAAGTGCTTGTAAATATAATTATAAGTACATGAAAATTGTTAATTTGATACAGGCACAATACATGGAATGAAATTATAATTATAATGTTTTCTTATCAATAGAGTTATTAAAATATAGATACATAGGCACACTTTGAATTACTCAACCCCAAGATAATTTTTTATTTTTATTATTTTTTAACTATTATTATAATATAATATGAGCTCAAATAAAAAAATACAATAATATAATTTTTTTTTTAAGTTTAAATTCATAAAAAATTAAAAAAAAAAAAAACTACAATAATGAAAAATATTTGCTTGTAATAAAAATGATTGTGCAAATTTGTTATCAATGGTTGAATGACGGGTACATAATATTTGCTTTACATCAGGTACTTGAAAAACATTGTTTTTTTGTTTTAAATTACTTTAGTGCCCAGTATTAAAAAATTAAACGATTAAATAAACAAAAAATTGTAAATTTTATTGATTAGGTATGAGTTATGAAGTGAAATATCTATTCACAATATTAATTTGTTTAAGCTCGTGTGTGTGATTTATATAAGATAATTAGAAATGTTAAACAATGTCATAGATTACAATATAGACCTACACTTAGGTGATTTGAAAATATAAATAAGGAACACTTTATAATCATTACTAAAATATCAATTTTGAAATTAAAATTTTTACAAAATTAAATTGTAAATGTAAAGTTTAAGTTTATTCCAAATAAATTTTAATATTTCTATTTTGATAGAAGATGCGCTAGGTCTAACATAGTTGTTTTAAAAATTTAAATGATTAATTTTATTTCCAAAAAGCTCGTCATGAGTATATTTATACATTTGTGCATTTTGATTGTAAATATAAAAAGAAACCTCAACCGATTTGCTGTTAGAATAGAAAGATACTGGCTGGGACGAGTTGTATGATAACGAACTACATGATCACATCTCTCAATCATAGTAGTTGAGGCAGTAAGTTGTTAAATAAATACTTGAAATATTGTAGATATTGTAGTGTAAAATTGCATTACCGTACTTAATTAAGCACGAAAAGGTTTTCCTACCTAACTTACTGTCAAGTACGTAAAAAAAAAAAAAATAGTGCATTAATAAAAAATAGAAAATTGATTTTATAATAATTTTATGATAAATGTATTGGGATTGGATATACTTTTTATTTATTAAAAAAATATAACTGTAAAAGGGTTATCTATTGAGAAGTTAATTTATTAATTTCTAAAATTAAATAATTTTCATATTTATAGTTTTGGTCTTACTAAGTGGAAATTTGAATTCGTTTTTAAAACTCACATATTGATTTATATGAAATCTATAATATATGAGTTTTGAAATTGAAATTGAAACTGGGAGCTGTAGTTCAACATTGCTATTTCCCTTAATGAATTCCAGTAGTGTTGGTGAATGAAACAATCCTTTGATTTTGTTTTTAAAATATTTTATGATTAAAAAAACATGTTGTTAAAAATTAAAAAATATTTGGCTGTTTCCGGTATAACATTCAAACATTAAAAAAGGATTTCTTTCCTCTTCATTTAAATATTTAACTCCAAACAAAGCTGGCTCCGCATTTCCGCAGGACAATTAATTTTTCTTAGCATATCGCCTAATTTAAGCATAACATTTTTGTTACATAGGGTATTTTTTTCTTTCGCTAATCTCCTTGATTATTATTTTGGTCCATACGCTAACTGGTTAGCTTTGAGAAAATCAATTTTTAAGATTTATGAGTATATTGTTTGAAAACTAGCCGAAAATATTTCGTTTTTTTTCCACTTTATTTTACATTGTTAAATTTTTTAGTTATATTAAAAATTACAAGGATTTTTAATAATAATTAAAGAAGTTATTACTGTTTTTGTACTTCACTTTCATAATCATACTTTATTCAATATCATACATAAGATAACAAAAATATTTTGCCTTGGGTTATGGCACAAATTTTGGCAAATTTTGTTTGAAAAAAAAAAAAAAAAATTTCAAAAGAATTTATGGAATAAAAGCCGAGTTTCCTTTCACTAATCATTTGTATTTATTTTGCAAATATCAACATTTCGAAAGCAACTTACTTCCTTCATCAGTGCTTTGCGACTAATTGCAAGAGAAATTATAAAAAAAAATTTAATTTTGGGAAAGTTGATTTTTAATATTAATAATAAAAATTTAAATTGGATAAATTTGGATATGGCACAAATTTCGATAAATTAAAAAAAAAAAAAATGTTTATATAGAACAAAATTGATGTTAGGTAAAGCTAAACCATGTCAGATAATGGTTCCGGAGTAAATGTATTTAACAAAGCTCACAACGTCATTATTAGCTTGAAAACATAAAAATTGGCGTATGACACAACATAATAATCAAGTGGCGCTGTCCATTCTGGCTTAAAATTTTATTTTGCATACCATGAAGACACCATGTGGAGATGGATAAGATGGTAGTTTTGTAATTTCAGTAGCAATTGAAAAATTAGTCAATATTGGCCTTGATATGTTCTCTATGTTATCGTGCTTCTGGATGTTTCTCCTATAACAATCATTTTTTAGCAAATCTAATGAAAATGTTTAAAGATTGCAAATTAAGATTTATGGCCATGATATTAATTTTAATTGTTTTTGATGACTTAAAATACTTCTAATTTGAAAAAGCCTCATATTTTAGTGATTTTATGATGTTTGGCTATTAATCAGATGATCTTATTTGGTTCTTGTATTAAATATATAGTTTTTCTATATGGGGTTAATACTTGAATATGTTTTTCTACTAATTTTGACAGATGGGCGAAATTACTTTTTAGCTTTTTTTTATTTCTTAACCGGTAAGTTTTTGAAAAATCTTCACATTTATATTTTTGTGTTTACCGGTTTTTGCTTTAATTCACCGAGGTGAAAAGTTTTACATACATTATTGGTGTATTAATATACTTATTAGATAAACTCTTAGTAAATTTGATATCTTAATTTCGAACTATGAATCAACCATACATTTATGGCAATAGCTTCAGTCGGTAACAGTATACATTTCAAAAAAATTAATATCAACATTGTTTACATTCATCAGTTATTTAATGGCAAAAATCAAAAATATGATAAAGAGAACCCATATGGAATTTAATATATCCTAGTTCTTAAAAATATTATTATATTACAAAATTTGTAGAATTACGAAACTGTAATAAGATATTGATGCGTACCAAAATATTCGAGTTATAAAAGCAAGTGATTGTTTAGAATGTTAATACTAATGATATAGTAGTGAAAATCTATGAAACATTCTAATGCTCTCTGTTTTATATTTTTAATTCCTTAGATATTCATAGACAAATTAATGTTATAATACAGTTTAAGAGTCAAGTATTGTCTAAAGGACTGAAAAAAGAACCCGTCTATATTAGTTTTTCTTATATTTTTGTATCTCTTCAATCACTTCTTGTTATATGATAAAAAATATTTGCTGACATACCCTGTAAAATAAATACATTTAAATTTATCGACTGATTTCCTTTGAAATTTTCCAAAAAAAGTAACCGTTAGTTTTCTAATATTAGTAATTCAATTTTTCAATCAATCAAATTAATTTTTTATTTTCGAATTTTTTAAGTATTTCGTATTTGAATTCAATTTGTTGAAATGAAATTCTGACTTTATTTATAATGTATCAACATTTTATTTTCACAAAATATACCGGGTGTTCCAGTGCATGCGTATCAGCTTTTTAAGAAGGGAAGGAGCAGTTATTTTAAAATTTAAAAAAAAATTTATTAACTAGATCGAGGGTGCTCTGTCGATTAGTGGTATTTTGAAGTTTGGGGAAGGACCCTAAAAATGTTTTTCAAGCCCGAAAATCGCCGAAATTGGCCGAAATCGAGATTTTCAAATGGGAAGAGGTATTTTTTTTGAAAATTTGGATTCTATGACAAAAAACAATAAACTTCTGTGAAGTAAATTTTTTTATAATTTTCAAAATCATTTGAAAATCTCGATTTCGGCCAATTTCGGCGATTTTCCGGCTCAAAATACCCTTTTCTGGTCCTTCCCGGAAGTTGAAAATATCAACAATCGATAGAGCACCCTCGATTCGGTTAATCAATTTTTTTTATTTTTATAACGGTTCGTTCCCCTCTTAAAAAGCTGATACGCATGCTCTGGAACACCTGGTATATTGAAATACTTTTGTTTTCTTTTGTTTTTGTTACTTTAGGATTCTCTAGAACCACGTGAGTATCTCTTTGATTTGGTAAATTTTAACAAAGCAGATGATTACTCTACACTTGCTATCCTACATAGTGTTTTTCATTACACCTATATTGTCTAGTAGAAATGTAGAAGTTTAACTCCCATAGGGTTTGAATTTGAGCTTTCGATTTCGTTTAAATTTATTTTTTTTTTTGCACATCTACCGATTATACAAAAAAATGTTACCTAATTTTTATGTTTCTATAGCAACTCTTATCAACATTGGATTTGTTTTTGTTCGGTAAGTAAGAAAAAAATATCTAAATATAGATAAATTAGTAAATAAACAGATGCTTACGAGTTAAATATAAAAATAAAAGTACATATATAAAAATGTTATATATACTTTAATATATTATATTAACTCATATTAAATACTTTAACTCATAAAATTTGACAAATAATAATTAGTACTTCATATATGAATAATTAAAAAAATTAATACATATTATAATACTACTTAGCATTATAATGTTTTTTGAATTTAATTATCAGAATTATTTAATTATAAAAATTATATTCAATGAATTGTACTTTTATAATTATTTATGATTAAAATGTATTTATAGAATTGCATTAATTTTGCAATCGAAGGCTGTGAATTTAAATTGAACTTTAGACTTTTTTAAAATATGACGGGCTGGCTGACATTAACATAATAAAATGAAAATTAATGATCGAGACGTAAATTTTATTGATGATCGATTATCACATTAAAAAAATAAAAAAAAAAGACCAATGATCTATTTTTTATATGACATTTAAAAAAAAAATTAATTATTTTAATTTTTATGAATTATATTAAATAATATAATGTTGATAATAGAAATAGAATGCAGCAATTCATTGATTAAATTGTTCGCAGGGTCAATAACTAAAATTGATTTAAGGAAAAAAAAAATATAAATGTCCTTTAGAAATAATTTGTAAATAAAGCAATTTAATAAACAGATTGTGAATTCCAGGCCAATAATAATAAAAATAAATGTTCTATATAATAATAAAAATAAACTTTTGAAATATCTGTCCTGTTTGAGAAATAACTTGTGGGCTTGATTATTTAATAATATTTTTAATGGCGTAGCATCCTAATTGAATTAACTGAAATTAAATATTCGTCGAGAAAAAAATAAAAATAGTTTAACTAAACGCATCGGATTGGTGTGTTTATACCGTAGCTGATTTAACAAGAGCTGAATGGGTTGATGTTTGTAGTAACAGTATAAACATCACATTTTTTTTTAACTTTTGCTATCTAGACTAGTTGGATGTTTTTAGTTCAAGCTTCAAGCTAAATATAAGTAGACTTACGTAACAACGATATAAAAACCACATTATTGCTACAAATGTCATAATTGTTGTTTGAAATTTACTTTCATTTTGAATTTGTTCGAATTAAAATTTGTTTATAGTTAGAAAGCAGAAAAGTTAAAATACATTTTTTTTAAATATAATTTATTTGTTTAACAGTTATTATAAATGGAAAGCTTAAACAGTGGAATTTGAGCATAGGATTAAATCAGTGCTGTGACTTTTACACTCCATAGTTTTATAATCAATCTTAAAACATATTTTAACAACATGTTAAAATAAAAGTGTACTACATTTTCCTTCTCTGATTTTGGAAGCTTCTCTGTCTAACACTTGAATATTTCTAATGTTGTATAGCTATATAATATGTACTTAAATATATTTAAATAATTTTTCATTTTTAAAAAATATATGTGTATTTAATTTACATTTTTTTTTTTAAATTGGGGAGCTCTAAGTAACCGTGACCTCTTAAGATCTATTGTACTTAATTTAAAATTGAAAAAAAAATTATTATTTTTTATCAAATTACTATTTTGCGATTTGTGACTAAATATAGTAAGAACATTTCCTATACAATATTGTCAAACTCATTTTGACATTAGTGGCTCTAGTTAAATTAGCTACGGTGGTATAAAGCATGCCATTATCCCAAGTTAAATAATCAAACTGAATTTTGATAATGGAAGTGAACTCAAACAGATATACAAAACTACATAGTAAGTATTTTTCATATGCAACGACATGTTATAAGACACAGATAGCCATTGCGTCACCTGTCATTCCAGTTCAATAAATATTCTAATATTTTTCACTATAGTTTTTTCAAGATATTAATGTTTTTTTTTTGGTTTTGCCTTTTCTTACTGAACTTTTTTAATTAGTTAAACTGCTAGCATTATTTTTGTTGATCTGGAATCATCATTTATGTAACTGGGTAATGTACGATATCCGGAATCGGCTTAATACTTGTTTATTAAAATGCTGCTTTTAAACATAACATTTATATATTAAATAATTTACGCTTACCCGGTGGGGTTTCACACACTTGTTGTAAAAATTAGGGTATCAATAAATTGGAGCAGTGGATTGGGATCGGTAGACAGTGAAATTTTTTTCTTCATATTTCTAATAGTTTTTAAAGTCGTGATGTCTGCATTTTTCGGGCGTCAAGAAAAGTATTAGAATTAGCTTTACAGTAGGAACGAGTTTGACAGTGGGACTTGGTTACGAAAGACTATTCACTATATCTTTATTAATAGGTTGAATGCTGAGGCTTGAATTAAGCATGTGTACATTACTGTCCTTATATACTGTGACATTGAAAATGCAGTATTAGAGTTCTAACTGCAATGTAATATATTCCATAACGTACTATATACATACGGTGACCATACTTTTTAACGAAAAAAAGGACATTTACAAATGTAATAACAATTAATACTAGTAAAAATTAGAAGTTCAAAATAAAACTTTTTGTATTGTAACAAAATTTATTGATTAGAACTAATTAAATTATAGTAAAATATATTATTGTTAATAAAAAAATAAAATAAAAACTTCTAGGCAATTACATAAAAAAAATTAGGTACCAGTAAGTCTTCTTGACGAAATATATTCTTTGTAAAAAAAATCTTAAAAATAATTGAAAAAAATTATATAGTTCTAAAATTATTTTTGATATTTTTCTGCGGAATGTATTTTTTTATCTTTATTATTTGTTAAAAGTATTTTAAATTCCGCACAGTCCATTTGAAAATTGCACTTTGTTATTAAAATTGATTCTAAAGTATCAACTTTTAACTGAGGCTTTTCGGAAGTCCAAATATCAATAATATTCCACTGCCACTGTAAATATTCTTTCCGTCGGTGCATTTGAAGCCGGAAGGCACAAAGAAAATTCTACTAGCTTTAATATATTTTTATATTCAATATTATTTTCCTTGAAGTAGCTAAAAAATTCTACCATTTTTTCACCCACTAAAGCTTCATCTTTCCTCCATTTTTCTATTTTTGCTGCATCTGAATAATTTTTAATGCAAGCTACTTCATCAAAAATTTCTTCATTGTTCATTTCCAAATCTCCTATTAATTTATTTATATGAACCAAACTTTTTTCGATAGACTGCCAGCATGGAATTTTAATCAAAATGTTTAATGTTTTTAAATGATGCATCCTTAAATAGTCAATACAGATTTGATAAATTTTTTTAACTATTTCTTTAAAATTAAATCGATTAATACTACCAGCCAACTCTAGTCTGCCGAAACTAGTTTTAATCACCAATGGTAAAAATACTTCTAATTTGCGTTCTATTAATTTTGATTTTAATACCTTTAAAATAACAGCAACCTCAGGCATTGAATTATGTTGTGACTCTAGACGAAGGATATATTTATGGAAGAAAAAAGCTTGACTATGAGCAAAAAATAACCATAATTCAGCACATGGATTATTAAAAAAATTTAACAATATTGTCAGGCAATTTGGTTGTAAGAGGAAATATTCTTTTAATGGCACGAACAATTTTAGAATTCGCTCTAGCGCTGGCATTAATGTCAATCCTATTTTTCTGCTTTTATAATATAAATAAATCCTATTTTTTTCTTTAATTAAAATTGATATCAATCTGTGTTTACACATCAGTATTTCTTCAATATTCTCTGTCATCAAAATAAATACTGTCAATATATATTGAAGTTTAACGCTGCTTTAGAGAACGTTTATTGAAAGATAAAAATTAAAAGAGCTGACTGAAAAACTTCAAAACTTTCTAAATTAAAAATAATTTTTTTCAATGTTACCAGGCAATACTTGGTTTGAATTATTACAATTTTTAGCAGTGCTAGATTGTTATGATAAAATTATTTATTTTATTGATTAGAAATTGAGGTTTAGTGAAAAAAAAATTATAATAATATAAAAAAGGACAAAAACAGGACAATTTACTGTCCTCTTCTTGAAAAAAAATCTGAGAGGACATCACATCAAGAAAAAGGACTGTCCTTTCAAAAAAAGGACGAATGGTCAACGTATATATACAACATAATTAATTATAAAATGTTTATAATCTGTTTTTTTTTTTTCATTGTTAAAGCAGTATGAATTTCAGAGTAAAGCATACTATTTATATTTTGTATAGTTTGTTATGGAACATACTAGATTGTAGCCAAAATTCTAATACTGCGTTTTCGATGTCACTCACCCTAACTATATGTTTTCATGATTTTACTTTTTATTCTATTCTTGCCACCAGTATACTTTTGAATTCTTGTTAAATCTTTATTGGTTATATAAATAGCGTAACTCTATTGCTTTCGACAATTTGGGTATACTAAGTAATTATTACGTTACAAAATACTTATATAAAAACCATCTACTTAATAACTACTTACTCGTAATATTATATTTTAATTTGTTTTAAAATTAAAAATCAAAACAAAAACAAAAAAAAAAATCAAAACTGACTGTCACTCAATTTTTTTTTTTTCATTATGCCAATAATCTCAAATAAAAAATTTTTTTTTTTCAAATTCTTTAAAATAATTAGTCTGATTCACCCCGGATTTAGATCTGATCGAAATCATACACTAAGAAACGTGGTTGTGAAACAGTGTTTTTTTTTTTGTTGTATCATAATTAAAACAAAAAATAAGACAAAAAAAAAAATTAAATTCTGATAATGGTTGATTGCTTTTCTGAAATATAATAATTGTTATCAGCAGTGAAGTTTGACCAATAAAAGTGACGGCAAAAAATTAAAAAGTGTCTTTATTACTAACTTTAAAGAGATAATGTAGAAGAAAAATTATTTTTTTTTTTTGTTATTTTATAAAATGATAAGTAGAACATCACAACATTGCTGAATTTTAGAAAAACTGTCAAGAATGTAGCGAAACAAAAATAAAAAAAAAATAACAGTAAAAGCTTAGGTCATAGAAAGTATTTAGATCCTGTTAATTGAAATATGAAATAATGTTAGAATTATTTCACTTAGCATTTATAAATTTTATATATGAGCTACTGATTCAGTTGAAAATCAAATACTTGTCTAGAAAAATATTGATTTGATTAGCATGTTAAAAATTTTTCATCAAACAAATTTAATCAGTTTTCTAAAAATAGTTCAGACTTCTCTAGTTTCTAAGCTTGATATAATATAGTTTCTATGACTGATACAGAACAGATAGGTGAATTGGAAAGAACATAGCTAACTAAATTAAAATTTCAGTAGATTTAATTTAAAATGGAACATTTCCCAGATACGTCTATAGATTTTTATTATTAATATAATGTAATAATGATGGATCTGGACTATCTTGCCAGACCGTTTTGTTGAGACTAGTAAGTTCATTTGAATAATATTTGTTTTATTATGTTGTGTAATCGAATCATAATTAGAATAAAATTTTTATTGGATCCAAAATGCCTTATAACAACATGCCAAATATGCCTTAACAGAACATAACATATTATATCTTATTATGTACGAATTTTGTTTTGCTGTCTGAAGCCTTAGCTGCCAACTGTTATGTATGTATATTCGTAAAAACCAAATTTGTTATACATATATTCGTATACGTTATAAAAATGTATAGAAAAGAATATCAACTAACACAATAATTATAACAGTAACAATAATAATGAAAAAACAGTTAATCATTATGAATAAAAGAATGAGAATTGAGAGAAAAAATCAGCTGTTTAAAAAAAATGTATTATGGAAGTTGGCCAAGTAGGTGTTTGGTAGAAGGTAGTGAAAAATATTAATGTTTTATTTTATTTATTTTTACTTATTTCAAGTGTTTACAAATTACAATATTAAAATTTACAATAAAACCATTTTACAATAATAATAATAATAATAATAATATGAGAGATGAGATGAATGATGAGAGATGATACATATAGCTTTACATTGTTGTTGGTGTTTTGATTTAAATATTAAATTAGTAATGTGTGAGATATTATGAGACAATTTAGAGATAAGTAAAAATTGCAGTTGTATTGAAGGAAATTGGTTGAAAGTAGGTAGGTATGTTATTTATCAATCTGTAGGTACAGAGCTATTTACTTTCAATAAGTAAAACTTCTTTAATAGCAAACCCTTAAATTTATTTTTAATATTATTTTCACTATTAATTTCTGAAGTAGCAGGACATTTTTGATTAGTATATAATGACATCTATAATACAGCGGTGTTTACTTTTTTAAACTACACACAAATTTTACTACAGCTGGTTAGCAGTGGCATTATACTAGTTATTATATTATATATTCCTTCACTATCTAAATTATCCATGTTTAAAATGTTATTGCTTGCGTTACCTAAAACTCCTGTTTTCTTATAAATTATATTATATTATATTTTTTTTAAATAATTTATGTACTTATTTCATAATTCTATAATTTTTAATTATTTTTTTTTTGTTTTTTTTTTTTTACAGATTTTTTAGATTTCGTATTCGACAATATCGATTGAAAACAAATGAAAAGCATATTGTTAAAACAACATATGGTCCTATACGAGGCGTTAAACGACTAACAATATGGTCGGATGCATTTTATAGTTTTGAAAAAATTCCATTTGCCAAACCACCATTTGGTGAATTAAGATTTCGTGCACCATTGCCACCAGAACCATGGACTGAAGTACGTGATTGTACAAGAGAGGGTCCAATGCCAATGCAAACAAATTTGGTAACAAAGAAAATTGAAGGCTGTGAGGATTGTTTATATTTGAATGTTTACACGAAAAATGTAAGTCATATACACATTTTTAGTTTATTATTTTTGTTTTTATTTTTGTTTTTTTATAAAGTAAGTAGAGAGTGTTTTATTTAAGGTGAAATGAAAAAATTTGTTTTATTGGAAGTTTGTTGTAGAATTATTTTTTTTGAATATAAAATTGAAATGATTTTGACTTTGGTTTTTAGATTTTAAGAATTTTTTATTTTGGATTTGCTTATTGGGGGCTCTATTTTGAAAGTATGAAGTTGTATGAAGTTTCCTGGCACAAATTATACTCTCTTTAATTGATATTTCGGTTCTTATCAAACAGCTCTTAACAAATATACTTGTCCTGCAGTTATGCTTATTCTATATCTCTGCTATAGACTTCTTCAGTGTTTTGTGCTCAATTGAGCAATTTTACCTTTCTCACTGCATGTCGGTTTATTTTGCAATGAAATAGGTAGAGGTTGATTTATTTTATTGTTACTATTTGTAATATTATTTATATTTCAAAATATCATTTTTTGTAGAAGGGTAAGAGGCATGGGCATTTTTATTGGTTGTGTTAACATTTTCTATATTTTTAGAACAATGAACAATATCCATATATTGCCTTGGTTTTTATTTATGAGTGAGTTTTTCATTACATACATTTCCATGATAACTATATGTTTTCTTTCTGTAAGCTAATTAAAATACAAATTAATTATCGAGAGCCATCTTAATATTTTTCGTTAAATAGCTTTCATATTATTTATTAGTAGTTAGTAGTTTGTCTGTTATTTATTCATTTATAAGCTCTTCATTGTAGATTTATCAACCATCTAGGTTTTCTTTAGTTCATTTTGTGTATTTTTGTTTCAAATTCAATGTTCTTAGACATTAGTAATCTATAGTAACATACAGTCATATAACACACAGTAAATTTAGAAGCATCAGAAATATAATTTTATAAAAACTAGGTTATAATTAGGACTATACAGTCCTACAACAGTATCTTATAATCAATGAATCGAATAGATGAACTTGAAGGCGGTAAAATCCAGGACCTTCCCCGCTTTGTAAAAGGCTCAAAATAGTTTAACTAGTACCTTTTTATACGACGTTAGTTCTCTTGGTAGCACAATGAAGCTCACAGATTTAAGTGTTTATTTGTTTTGCCCGGTAACCCTTACTACCTACCTATCATGTTATAATCAGTGGCGAACACTAAATATAGTTTATTTAGGATTTCACAAAAATATAGATTTGTGCTAAAATTTCTATGGGTAATTGCATAAATGTTTATCATATATTTAGTTGAGATGATCTGGTTATATAATGTGTGGTAAATGAAATCTTGGTATGACTTTTCTGATCTATTTTAGCTGAAGCTGCATATAGCTATTCATAAACCTATTAATAAACCTAATCCTGCTGTTCCAGTGAATGCTTTAAAATTCATCATTAACTCACTTTGTTTCATCACTTGACATATCTTTTTTTAAATCGTTCTTTGAAATAAAATGGGGCTATAATTTGGATACTATTAAAATATAATGAAAGTATTCTATTATACTCCACAATAGATAAAATTTTCCAAATTCAAAATTGTAGATAAACTAAAAATTTTAAAATAAAAACTTGCTCTATGGTAGGCGTGGTGTGTCAAGACTCTGGGTAAAAAGCAATTAATGAAAATTAATATCCTTATCTCATTGGCTTGTAAACTAAAAAAAAATACCACCATTCAATCACCATTCAATCATTTTTTTTCTTTTTGGGTTCATTGGACCAGATCGTAATTTATCTTATAATTGGAATATATTATGTTTTGACAATTTTTTTTTCTTGGCTAATTTTTAATTTACAGAAATTAGATAAAAAAAAATAAACGAACATTTATTAAGTTTTAATTCCTCTATAAGACATATTGATCTTTTTGAGTTCACCAAATGTATGGGTTGGGTTTAGTATTTTGATTTATTATAATTTGTATCTTTATATCTCAGTTTTTACTTTATAAAATAATGATATTTGATATTGTATATTATTTTTGCCCTCTCTGTAGGGCAATATTGTTTATATGTTTTTATAAATCTATTTATCATATAATCAAAGCTCAAATTACTTTACTGTGACGTTAACTATAATTTTGCTCCCATTCTCTTTGTGTACAGATCTAATTCATCTCTCTTTATTATTTAAAAATTAATCAATATATCAATATTAATTTTTGTAATCATTATAATTTGTTAAAATAGTTCTATTCATAATATTAAGCTTTTTTTTATTTAGAAAAATTTCATTTTTAATATGTGAAACACTCTGTACTTTCGATATTTTAATTAAAATTAAAAATTTATTTGCATACAAAATTTTTTTTCACCCGTTATTTACAGTTAAACCCTACCAAACCACTTCCTGTTATGGTTTGGATATATGGTGGTGGTTTTGAAACTGGTGGTGCCATTAAGGATCTTTATAGTCCTGATTATTTTATGCAAAAGGATGTTGTTCTGGTTTCAATCACATATCGTGTTGGACCTTTTGGTAAGTGTTTTTTTTTTTTGTTTTTGTTAAGTTGTTTTTTTGTTGTAAATATTATCTGGCTTTTATTGTAGTTACGTATTTTTATCTACATATATATTGTAGATGTATATTTTGCATGGCTATCATTTTTGTATTATATTGTACACATCTCATATAATATACAATATTATATATATATATATATTCTATGTGTATTTGTATTTGTATATGCATATACGTATACAAATTTACATTTTATTATTCTTAAATTTAATTTCAGTGTAATTTAACTTTAAAACTTTCGTTAATAACATTTCCGGTTTATAAACAAGTAAAACAAATGTGTAGCATGTATTTAATATTTGAGCGTTTTATTTTCTGTTTTTTTTTTTTTAATTATTATTATTGTGTACATGTATTCGTAACAATAGTTTTAATTATGTGTTGTTTCATTAAAATTGATAAAATTTGATAAAATAAAAAATAAAAAGTACAAAATTATATTCGTTTTTGCATTACAAGTATGTCGAAATTGAAAAAGGGTTGGTTTCGAATAGAATGGGCTGTTTTTATTTTAAATAATACTGACTAGTTAAAAAAGTGGAAGATACAATTATATTTTATTAAATTATGACTGATGTGGTATATTAAATTTATTGATAGGAATTTTGTTATAATTTAAAATTTAAAAAATAAATATTCTTAAAGTTAATTAAGTTGTGTTTTGATCAGAATCTTATTTATCCGGTCTAGAAGAGACTAAGAAACACCTATATTTGAGAAATATTTGTTCAGATTAGAAATAAACAACTTATGAAAAGATAAGACATAGAATTGCCAAACTGACTCTACAACTTTTTATCAATAATTTTTAGTTTACATTTTTGTGATTTATTAATCACCCTAATTTCATGGTCAAATAGATTTTACACGATTTAAATGAAACCAACCCTAAAGTAAATACATATTAAAAGTCATAACTATATCATATTATCATTGTTGTCATCAAAAGACTATTTCTGATTTTATATTTTGTATGAATATTGTTTTTATGCACGTAAATTCATTTGCATCCTGTCATGTAAGTGTCATGTTTTTTTTTTATTGCTAAGAATTTTACAAAAGCTGTTATTGTATGTTGTTGTTGTTGTATTACTTGTTGTTAACTTGTTATTGTTTTGTAAACAAGTAAAACAAGACAAAAAAAAAAAAAAATTATCATAAAATCATTTTTGAAAAATTTTGTTCTATTTTTATTTCATCATCCGCAAATCAAAAAAAAAAAAAAAATCACATTTCACATTTCAAAAATTACGAAATTACGACAAAAAAAAAAGGTTTTTTAAGTCTGGAAGATCCAAATGTTGATGTACCCGGAAATGCTGGTCTTAAAGATCAAGTATTAGCATTAAAATGGGTTAAAGAAAATATAGCTCAATTCGGTGGTGATACAACTAATATAACGATATTTGGTGAAAGTGCTGGTGCCGCTTCAACTCACTATATGTCGATAACAGATCAAGCTAAAGGATTATTTCATAAAATGATATTACAATCGGGTACTGTATTATGTCCATGGGCACAAGTACCACCAACACAATGGGCACTTAGATTAGCTAAAGAAATGGGTTATGATGGTGTTGATCATGATCAGAAAGTTTTTGAATTTTTAAATAAAGCTAAAACTAAAGCTCTTCTTAAAGCTGAACAAAAATTATTAACAAATGAAGAACGTCATTTATGTATTGTATTTCCATTTGGACCGGTTATTGAACCATATTCAACAGATCAATGTATTATACCAGAAGAACCAAAATTAATGATGCGTAAAGGATGGGGCCGCCATTTACCAATGATTATTGGTGGGACATCATTTGAAGGATTAATTTTTTATGGAGGTGAGTTAAATTCGTAAATAAAAAGTAAAAAAGAGTTATCCAGTTGGAATTATTTATTGAAGTTTGTTTTGTTTTTTTTTTGCTTAAAGTAGATAATATTAATTTTGTGATTTAACTTAGATTAAAGATGAGGTAAGTAAAATGAAATACACTATATTGAAGAAATTTAATGTAAAATCAAGTCACTGTTTCATAATCCGATTTTGTCCACATTTGTAATTTTAAGAAGTGAAAATGGAGTATTGTCAGCCATTTTGACTAAATACAAAGCTAAAAATTCTTATTCAAGATATATCTATGGGTTTATCTATGCTACGGGTTTGCCTGTGAAATAAGTAAGGGCGGTTTAGTTTGTGTTGTACGGGGTCGCTATGAACCTACATGTGGCTGAATGTTTTAGAAGCAACTAATGGATGTGACTATCATTCGTCTTCTTTCAAACTAATACATTTACACAAAACAGAGTCTCTCCAGATTATTAATTTTATTACGGTAGTTGTGGAGTTATCAATAATATGGATCAAGAGTAAATAATAGAGTAAATATCAAAATAATACAAAAATACGTTATTTTAACAAAAAACTCTTAAGAGCTCAAATATGTTAGCAGGGCCGGTCTATCCATAGGTTCAACTTGTGTAATTGCACAGGGCGCTTAATAATAATAATAAGATATTAATATTTCATTACATTATACAAAATAAATTTTTATAACAGCAGAAACAATTTCTCGTTCTTGGTTGACATTCTCAATTTCGAAAAATGCCATTTATTTTTTTCTGTTGTAGTATATCCTTTTAAAATAAGATGCCCAAGGTTTATCAAATTCTGAAATTTAATATTGGAACTATGTTGGACACATTTTTAAAATCTCCATTAAAATAGCCAACATCATGGGTAGCGGAAAAATTCTTTCTAGCTGATTAATTCTAACCAAAAAAAACTGCACAAGGCACCAAATCGGATAGGGCCGGTCCTGTATGTTAACAAAAAATTATTTTTTAAATTTTTTTGTTTTGCCACAGTTGGTTAGGTAAACAAATCTAAAAAAAAAAATATCTGTAGTAACAACAATATAAAAAACTCTACATTACATTTTTTACAAGATGTTTACACATTTCTTGAGTTTTTACTCTGATTGTTTTGTAAATTCTACAAGTTTTGTCCTTTGTGTATACATATGACATTACAATTTTTGTCTATCTATCCCATATCCACCCTCTTAATAAAAATTGATTTTTAAACAATAAAATGATTCCGAATGACCTTCATATCATAGAACCATAAGTGTATTTCATTTTCTTTTTACTTCTCATCTTCAAAGTTTTTCTAGAAATTTTGATTAGATTTCTTTTGAAATCTTTTCAATAATTTTTTTTTTTTTTTATTGCAACACATTTTTTTTTTTTTGTTTTTGTGTAATCCATGATAAAAACAACAAAAAAGTAAAATATAATAAAAAATCTATTTTTAGAAGCTAAAAAGAATCCACATTGGATCAATGGTGATTGTCAATATGTTCTTCCATTGGAATTAGATTTAGAAATTGGAACGGAAAAATCAATGGAATATGGTAAACGTTTAACAGAAACATACTTTAAAGAGAGTGATATTGAAAATTATGCTGAAAATCCAACAAGAGAATTATATAAAAAAGTTTTAGGATGTTATTTGGATGTAAGTTTTTGGTAACCCACCCCCTTTTGGTTTTTTATTACAAAAACAAAATTTTTTTATTAAAATTTTTTTTGGTTTATTTTTCGTTCTAGTTATTTTCATATAAATTCTTTTGGCATGGCATTGAACGTACAATTAAATCTCATTTTACATATGGATCTAAAGAATCTCCAATTTATGCATATCAATTTGATGTGGACTCACCAACTCATAATTTGGTGAGAAAATTAATGTGTGGTTGGCAAGTACGTGGTGCTTGTCATGGTGATGATATGAATTATATGTTTTTATCAGCAATAACACCAGATGTGCCAAAAAATTCAAAAGAATTAAAAGCTATACAGGAATTAGTAACATGCTGGACAAGTTTTGCTGAAACTGGTAATCCAAATTGTATGCAATTAAATTTACCAGAATGGAAGCCAGTCACTGAAGATGAAATAAATCATAATCAAATAAAATGTTTTAATTTTTCAGATCATAGTGATATGATTAGTTTTCCAGGTTCAGAGAAAATGAGAATTTGGGATAGTTTATATGAAAGTGTAGATTTAATTTAAAATAAAAACAAAAAAAAACAAATAAAATAAAAATAATAATTGTATATTAATAAAATAGTTTTATATAAAATTCTGTATTTTTTTAATTATAAGTTAAGGGTATGTATATGTATATCAGTGTATAAAATTAAAAATAATATTTTTGTAAATTAATTATTTGAAAAAAAAAACAAAACAATTTTTTATTTGTTTTTAAATTAATTTACTTTTTTAGTTTTTCTTTTTTTTTTTTTGTTTTCGAATTATTTTTAAATGTACCTGAGAAATTAATGATTTAAACAAAATCGAAATATATTTTTTTTAAAATTTAAGAGATGGAAAGATAATATTTTCTTGTTTTGTTTTATTTGGCTGTAAATTAATACAATTATACATTGGTATGCACTAATTATAATGACACAGAACTACATCTTATGTTTTGATGATATAATATGTGATATTCCATATATGGAAAATGCGGCGTCGTAAAATAACGCCAGACATAATAAAACCATTATTGCCTTATTTCGAATGAGAAATAAAGTCATATCACATTTTTTCGGTTATGGTTTTATTTCCCATTCAAATGCGAAATAAAACCATATCATTTTCCAAAATTTTACGAAATAAAGCCATATCTGGCCATGTAGTTAAAATTGATATAAATTCTATAATTCAATTAAAAATACAGCGTTGTAAAATAACGCCACACGTAATAAAGCCATAATTGCTTTATTTCGAATGAGAAATAAAGTCATATCACATTTTTTCGGTTATGGTTTTATTTCCCATTCAAATTCGAAATAAAACCATATCGTTTTCTAAAATTTTACGAAATAAAGCCATATAGTAAAATTGATATAAATTCTATCAATTCTAATTTAGATAAAAATCTATTGAAAAAAAAAATATAAATTGAAATTGATAAAAATAGAAATTGATAAGTGCAGCTGTAAATGGTGTTATTTGTTATGTAAACATTTAACAACAATTAAAACGTCTATATTCCAGAATATTTATATTATATGTGTATGTCAGATCGTGCATTAGGAGGGATTTTAGAGTTGGTTTCAAAATCAGGATTACCACATTTTTCGGAAATATTTATATGTATGAATATGTTAGATCCTAAATTAGAAGGGTTCAGGATTTATTAATTAGAAAATCAGAATTACCACATTTTTCGGAAATATTTAGCAATAAAACGCGTGAGCTAAAAGAAGAAATAGCCGTAATATGTGTACATTTAACAAAAATTCAAGATAAATATTGATAATTATTTTTGTTTGAAAAATTAAATTTGTTTCTATTTGAACAATTCAAATTAGATTTTTAACAAGGTGACAAGGCCATTATGGATTTGCAATTATACGCGCATTAAAGCCATATCTGGAAAAATGTGCGATACTTTACTTCTCATTCAAAAGCGAAATAAGACCTTTAAGGCTTTATTACGTATGACGGCACCCGGAAAATACATCTAAATGACCACAATCGAAATATGCAGCAATTATAAGTTGAATTTGACAATTCGTCAAATTTTCGTTAAATTCCATCCAAACAGAACTCGACATAATATTATGTAATTGGTTTTTGTTGTTGCTTTTCCAGGAAATATTTTCTGATGTTATTATGTCATTATGGGTCGAAATATATGCTTTGACAAATATGTCAAGTTCGCGACAAGTCAAGTTCGTGTTATATGACAAGTATGCCAGCTTCGTTAGTTAATTTGACATTTACAATCATATATAGTTCTATGTAATTGTATAGTTATTGCATTACGGTTGGCTTATGTTGGAGTTTTGATAAATGGTAATGACGAAAAAGTAACGATAATAGCTTCTCTATAGTTTTGATAATATTTATGAATATGTGTTTATGTTATAATTTTGATAATAGAGATTAGTAATGTGTTCTCTAATATAATTAATTTTTTGTGTATTTCTTACATAAGCAGAAGAAATATTTTTATTAAGCAAGTGTTATCGAAATTATTTTTTTATTTATTATATATTTTATAGGCATTCTTCCATTTTGGAATGTATCCAAATACTTAATACTTAAACCAAAAATATTCAATTTTTAAGTTAAATAAAAAAAAAACTGTAAACATTTTATTTTACAAATGCTAAAAACTCGATTTTACAATAAAAAAATGTTGATATACGAAAAATAACAGTAAATTACATCTTTTCATATAACTGGATTTGTGTAATGTATTACAGTTTTGTAGATAACGTGATGGTTAACATTTACCTACTTATTAACATTACCAAAAATCACTCTAAAGTCTAAACCTATTATTTATTATTTTTGTAGTTTATTTTATTCCAATTACAAATATTATACTGGGCCAGGTTGAAACCCTTAAAAAAGCATTATGCTTTCATTAGGATTCGAATATGGGACTTTTCGGATGACGAGCAAGTGCTCTAAATTTAGCTAAACCCAGCGTGTATTTATTATCACATCATGGCCACAAATGTAGGTTAATTTATCTAGATATTTTAATAATGAGAGAGATAAGTCTGGTTTGTTTTGTTGTCCAAGCAATAATGAGACGGTATTTCCACATTATATTTTCAAACTACAACTTTCTCAGTTACTTTTAATTTGAATAAGTATAAGGTAGTAGACTTATTTAATTTAAAAGTAATTAGTGTGATCGAATCAAAAATAATTTGTGTACATTAATCCAAAGATGTTATTGTATAAAATTAAAAGCCACTGTATTTCATGATTTGTCCCAAATTGACCCTTAATTTTGATGATTGATACTGATCATAAATTATACAACTAAACCCAGATCAATTTAAAAAAAAAAATAGCTTTTAAATTCAAGACCGATAAAAGTATATGAAATTTAAACATACATTTTATATCGCCTAGTACGGTGGGCTGGGAAGTAAAAGATAAGTTGGGAAAGTTAGGAAATTAGGAGGGTAAAAGGAAAGAGGAACAATTACGAACGAGATTATTACGAACTTTTTATAAGATACATATTATATAAAAATATATAAGAACACAATGCACTCTTATCATTCATAAATAAAAAACGTACAACTACAATATGAACACTTTAATAATAAATATAGGTTTAATTTTCAACGCTTCACTGTTATCATCACTTTTCTCGTTATTGCAGTTCCAACATAAGCACACTCTTATATGGAGGATTTTTGAAAACGCCACACACTAACATATGGGCGTGGGGGGGGGGGGGGTGTAAACTTGAATGTTGACCGACATAAAAAAAATAAGAACACATTATATACAGAAATATTTGAGAACAGTCACAATTTACAGAAACAATAAAAAAAAGTAAGAAACGGGCCAATACCTTTGAAAAGTCATGCTGTTATATAAATCTAATTAACTACGCTATAACTAAGTTCAGAACAATTGAGAAATAATTTAAATATAGGTTAACCATGTATGTAATCTCCACTGATCGGGAATCACTAATATATTTAAGTACAACAGATCTCAAGAGATCGCGTTCAACTACCCAACAACAACAAAAAAAAATAAAAAAAATAGTGTATTTGATTGTTTTATGGTATTAAATGTGCCTGAGACAGTTGGTATCCTGCCTAGGACATTTTTTTATAATAAAACCACAAACAAATGAGATTTACATTGCTATTGACGTCAAAATGATTGTCGTTGGTAAATTGTTCAAATTTATATGGTGTTATTGATATTATATTAAATGTTTAATATAAATATTGAATTATATATATTATTGATTAGTATAGTCAATATAATACTGCGGCCGTTTAATTAATATCATCAGTGAGCAGATTAGGCTTTAAATTAAATTCAAAAAGACATACTACGTACCATTTTACATTTAACTATTTACAAAATATATTACCATTAATTATTAATTATTTATGTAGTTTTTGGATAATTTTTTTTGAAATTTAATAATTTTTTAATTTTTAAAAATGTCCTCAACAGAATTGTATGATCATTATTTCACATGTTATGACGTTTTCGGAAACATTAACTTTACTATACTCTATTTGAATCTAGTGAAGAAAAATTTGATTAAAAACATTTTTTAACTAACATTATACTGTTATGTTAATATTAATTTGGAAGGTTATGTAATTAATAGCAACTTTAAATTATTATAGTTTTTATAAAGTTTGTTTTTTTCAGGATAATGTGATCAGTGAAGTGTTATTTATCATTTTTATAATTAAAACATTTCTCATACATTTCTAAAAATCACGTAAAATTTTTCTAAATTTGTTTTTTTTTTATTAAATTTGAATTAAAATATAATAATAAACAATTATGTATATTGTAAAATGAAATAAAAAAAAGTGTAGTTATGAGGAACTTCAATCAAGAAAGTAAAAAATAATAAGATGTAAATTGTATTATAATAACATTGTGAATAACTTGTAATTATTCTTCTTAACAATTGTAAAAATTGTTTTTGTAAATTAAGAAAAATAAATTTAATATTTAATTTTTCAATGCTTTAATGCGATTTTTAGTAGAATAAAAATTTGATTAATTGGGAATAGTTTATTAATATTTTAAATTGAAATTTGAATTCGGATTTAATTAATAGTATCCTAGTAAATTATTATTTAAAGTAAAATTTTCACGATTTGTACGATTTGTACGTTTTGTACTATTGTAAAAATTTATATTAAGTTTTATGACACAATTGCAACACAAATCAATTTTATTTGTTTTATTACACAAATTGATTCTAATTAATTAAAAATATTAATATTATAATTTATGTTTTTTTTGTCGGTTTTTAAGTGTTCATGGTAATATGCGAAGGACACAATCCTTTTTCTTGGCAATTTAATTACAATACTGAATTGCTATAAAATACCTGCAATGGAATCACGAAAAGATTACTTAGTATTTTTCGTTCGTTGTTCCATCATAATAAGCCAATGTTGTATCAATTAAATTATTTTGTTTTAATTGACTTGTATAGGAAAATTGTTATTCATTTTGGTCAATTTATATAAACTTAGTTGTATAGAAATATCAAAAAAACTGTATTAATCTACATTAATATGCTACTGTCTACTACATACATGTATATATCCGTTTTTCCATTCAAATTCAAAATTTTTTCAAACGAATTAAACAATTTTTCATTCAAATTCAAAATTTTGTCAAACAATTTGTTGAATTTGAAATGTTGAACAAGAAATGTTGAATTTGATTCAAAAAATGTTGAATTTGAATGAAAAAAAGTATACTGTCTACATATATATACATCTATATACATGCGTTACTGGCAACGTATATACATGTATGTATATTGCATGCACATGTTACGGTCTATGAATGTAACAACGTTATGTCCACGTTTACGTAAATTGTCAAAAACTTTTCATTATCGAAATAATTTTCATAAAGAAAGATTATTGCTGATGTAATAATTGCCATGTAGTAAAATGACCTAAACAAACTGTAATAATATGGTTAATTTTTCAAATTAAAAATTTAATTTAATTTAAAAAATATTAATAAAATTAAAAACCGAAAATATTTTTGAAAAAGCATAGAAATTTATAAGTCTGTAGGTGTAAAGTATTTTAAAAATGTGAATCTTCTGAGGGTAGATGGTATATCCGCGTAGGACATAATGACTACATGCCAAGGATCCTGATTTTCGTAGCTTTACAAAAATATATATATCTTTAATGGTGCATAGTATCTTTTAAGGACGAAAAGGACATTTGAAAGTATCCTTATTGTTTTGGTGTTTTTGTATATAAACCGTTATATCTGTTCTACATATACTAGATATATATAAATTGACATAAAGTATGTATGTATAAGTTATAGATAAAAAAGAAATCTTTATAACAGTGTTTAAATAAAAATAAACGTAAATGTAAAATCTTGAGATATTTGGTTTTTAAAGAAAGATAATAATGATTGTTTTTTTTTTAAATTTTCTACTTTGAACTGCAATGTCTTCATAACGGCAGCACCAATCACCATCAAATAAATTTCAAAATATGTTGCATACCGTTATCTTACTAGATAGCTGAATATATATGTACATATATCTAATAGATCCTATCTATCTATTCTATATATCTAATAGAAAACAAAATGTCCTTGTCGTCCTTAAAACATAAAATGCGTCATTAAAGACATATATACTTTTGAAAAGCTAGGAATACGAAGTATCCTTGAGATATTGTCATTAGGTCCTACTCGTACATCATCTTCCTCAGAATCCACAAAAATGTATACTATGTTTAATCTTCTTGTTCTTTTTTTACTTTTGCGAACGTTAACTAACATGATAACAATTTTAATTTTATTTACTGCAGCTGAAAAAATTGATTGTGTACATTTATAAATCAATGGTATAACATTTTTAATCACAAGATCTACTCTTTTTCTGGTCCTAATCACCTTAAATTTTTCCTTCGAGAATATATAACATCTACAATAGTACAATACCGTTATACATATAACTTTGATGTGTATCTAATCGTGAATATTAATTTTTAAATATAACATTTTCGTAACTAACTATATGTATATTTAAAATCATTAAAACAACCAAGTTTAACACGAATATATTTTACTGTTTTAAAAAAGTTCCCATAACTATACTCTACTATAAAAAAAATATTATAATTAAAGATATTGAAATATAAAAATACATAAATATTTTTTAAAAATTCAAAATTAGCTTTATTTAAAATTCAGAAAGCATGAGAAATATTTTTGCATGGCAACTGTTGCTTTAATAGTTGCACTGTCTATAAATTTGAATTTTGTTTTTAATAATAATTATTTTAATTTTATTATTAAATTTTTTTTTTTATTTTGTTCTAATTAGAAAATTATAAAGAAAATACTTACTGGCTTTAAAAGGTGATGGAAAATAAAATGTCCTGTTGTAAATTAAATATTTTCATTGATTAAAAAAAAATTTTATAATTTTTTTTTTTTTACTTTTTCTAAATATAAAATTATATACCTATACTATATGTATATTTTTTTAATATTTACATACATATATTTTTTAGGTTTTTTAAGTTTAGAAGATGAATCATTACAAATACCTGGTAATGCTGGTTTAAAAGATCAAGTTTTAGCATTAAAATGGATTAAAAATAATTGTGATAATTTTGGTGGTGATCCAAATAATATAACTGTATTTGGTGAAAGTGCTGGTGGTGCATCAACACATTATATGTCATTAACAGATAAAACTGAAAATTTATTTCATAAAATGGTATTAATGTCAGGTTGTTCATTAACACCATGGGCTAAAGTACCATCAAGACAATGGGCATATCGTTTAGCAAAAAATTCTGGTTATACTGGTCCACAAAAAGATAATGAAATATTGAATTTCTTGAAAACGGCAAGTTCAAAAATTATTTTAAAGGGTGAATCGAAGCTGTTAACTCCAGATGAACGTCGAAATCAAATTTTATTTCCATATGGACCTGTAATTGAACCATATATCATGGATGATTGTATTATACCAGAACATCCTTTAAAAATGATGCGTAATTGTTGGGGTAATAAAATACCAATGATTGTTGGTGGTACATCATTTGAAGGATTGTTTTCATATCCAGGTAATTAGAATGTAGTTATAGAGAGATACGTAAAATGAATAATTTTTGTCAATTTTCTGCAGCAATAGTCATAAATTTTAATATAAAGTCGTAGAAATAGTAAAAAAATGTTCTAAAGAACAAATTCACTCTCAATGTAATATAAAATTTACTTTATTATTTTACTGTTGCATTGATTTTTACTGTTCCATTGGATTTTTACTGTCCCCTTACACTTTTACTGTTTTTCTTTAATTTTTACAGTTAAATTTTTGAACAAAATTTGTTTTTTTTTATCGAATTTTTCAACATTCCGATTTATCACATTTTATATTAAAACTTTGTTTCTATTGTTGCTGTAAAATTGAAATAAAATTTTTGTTATTACTGTATAGCAGTGATTGTTATACCATTTGAATATTTTAAATTAAATTCAACTTAGATAATTTCATTATAATTTAAAATTTTTTTGTTACAGAAACCAGAAAACATCCTCATATTATGGAAAATTTAAATGATTGTGAATATATTGTACCATTGGAATTGAATTTGGATAGAGATAGTGATTTGTGTCGACAGTATGGATTACGAATTAAAAATACATATTTTGGTGATAGAAAATTAGAAAATGATCCAAAAACTAGAATGCAGTATTGTGAGGTGGTTTGATATAAATTTATACATTTTTCTTTAAATTAATTAAAAATTTAATATTGTTTTTTTTTTTTTTTTTGTTTTTAGGTCCTTTCATATAAATACTTTTGGCATGGACTTGCTCGAACTGCTAATTCAAGATTAAAATATTCAATATCACCAACATATATATACCGATTTGATTTTGATTCAGAACATTTTAATCATATACGTATTTTATGGTGTGGTAGAAGAATGCGTGGTGTATGTCATGGCGATGATTTATCATATATATTCTTTAATTGTATTGCTAAAGTCTTGGAAAAGGATACATTAGAATATAAAATAATTCAAAGAATGATTGGTTTTTTAACAAATTTTGCTCAAACGGGTAATCCAAATGGTAAAATTTTAGAAAATGTTGAATGGAAACAATTAAATTCAAATGAAAATTTGAAATGTCTAAATATTGATAGTAAATTGAAATTTATTGATTTGCCAGAAAATGAAAAATTAGAAATGTGGAATAGTTTATATCCACAGAATGAATTGATTTGAGGAGGAGGAGGAGGTGGGCCAGTATTAAATCCATTTTATGGATGATATTTTTTATTATATCTGATAAAGAAATGAAAATATAAAATATTATACATACATATGTGTATAATATATAGTTATTTTTTTTTTTATTATTATTTTTTTTCTTTGTTATAGCGTAGATATTTTGTTTTTCTACGCCATTTTTAATTGTGTGATTTTGTTGATTTATTGGTTTTATTTTTATTGTATAGTGGGAATTTTTTTTTTGTTGCTAGTGAAGAGCGATGTTAAAATAAAATGTATGATAAACTACATATATTTGAAATAAAAAAAGAAAAATGTAAATAGAAAAAAATGGTTTTTGTACTTTTGTCAATTTATTTCTAATTGATTAGGTTATTTTATTAAAGATGATATAAAAATTTTTATTGAAATTTTGAAATAATTTAAATTATATTATGAATTGTTTTATGCAGCTATTTAAGAATTTTATGAATAAATAAATTAAAATTCTGACAAAATAAGGAGTTTCAAATACGTGGAATTGATTTAAGTTGCTTTGAATTTATTTTTTCGTTGAACCCGTTTGGGCAAAATTATTAATTAAAATGATTAAAACAAATAAAAATCATTTAAAATAATTTTTAGGAATTGTTTCGTTCTTCATAACACTGTTAGAACTCATCAGTAGGTATTTATAGTGTTAGACTAGCTATACAACTCCTATTTTCTACATTTAAGATCGATACATTTAAAATAGATTAAAACAGAAAATTTCAACAAATATGTGTATTATATTTTTTAATTTTAAGTATTCTAATTAAAACTTATATGATAAGTAATTAAAATAAAATATTTTCAATAAAATACACAAATTCAAAAAATTCAGTATAACAAAAATGAAATATATTTCAGTCCTAACAAACCCTAAGATATATTAAGTCCTTAGAATCAATTATATATATTTCATTTATTCTGGCATGGTTAATTAAATGAAATATGTAGGTACTTAAGTTATGATCATTATCCCTATAAATAACTGTTTTGATTCGATATTTATGACTTTGTATATAATGTAAAAGTTTGAGATATTCTAAGTAACTGCTTGACTAAGTTACTAATTATCCAAAATTATACATACTATAACTTGAACATTAAAATGTTTAATACTGTTATAAATATTAAATAAAAATTGCATAAATGAAATATAAACAACACCCAGGAGGTTGATGGGCCCACCATAAAACTCTATGAATTAATCAATTAATTATAAAATGAAATAAATAAATACATATTAAATTAACAATATGTTTCAATACGTATTAGTATATACAAATATTATTATTAATTTTTGATTAAATTTTTAATTACTTTTAGGTATATTATTTTCATTTACATAATTTTAAACCAAATTTTCTCAATGAATTTCGGAATTTTACGGTAACAAAATGTTTATAATATTCTAAATTTTGAAATTTAAATTTTTCTTCAGTTAAAATTAGTAATTACTTTTTGTGACTTGTGAATCATTCAAAAACCGTTTTTTGTTATTTGCGACATTTTACGGAATTATGAAAAAGCTTTTTTAATATTTTAAACACATTTTAATTAAGCCATTTATTATATTTGAAATGAAAAAGCTTTTATCGTTTTACCAAGCTTTACTACATTATTCAAAATTTGAATTTTCAAAATAATAACTTTTCAAAATTGTCGCTAGATGTCAGCTGTTTTATTAAAAATTATGTAGTTTGTATTCAAATTAATTCACTATTGTTCACAATGGTCAATCTGTATCTGAAAGCACATTGTATATTTGACTTCTGTATTCAGATACAAAATATGTATTTTTAACGTATGCATACATTTTAAGTGATAATAAAAATGGTAACAAAAACAGTTAATATACTTTTCATTTTTAATTATTTTATGATGACATGAAAATTAATAACGGTAAAATTCAAAGAAAGTGAACATTTCTTTATCATAAACGGTATAGTAATACAGAAAAATGCAATACAGAAATTTCGCAACCACTAGGTCAAATTCGGTTACAGATAAAATTTATATATTTTACTAATATTAATAAACAGTAAAATTACAACAAGAATTTTGAAAAATTAATGATTACAAGAATGTGCCCTACAGTATCGTGACCATAATTCATATGATCATTCTGTGAGATATATCGAAGCCATATCATTTCCAAATGTAGTGTGAAAAATAAATGATGATGATTGATTAACAAACAATTATGAATTTGTTGATGAACATAAATACTTTGATATAAATAAAACTACAATACTAAGATTATTAGTTATATTTAAGATTTAACCATAAAAGTTTCTACTTTTTTGAAAGTTTTTTTTATATTAAATCAAACCACAAAAAAAATTGTTATTTATCCGGTTGCGAATTAAAAAAAAAATAAATAAAGATAACAATAAAATCGCATTGAATTAGTTTTGGTAACGACGAAAATTTCTTAATTTTACTTGTATTTTAGATTCGGTATTAATAAAATTATCTAAAACAAAATGAAACCTATACCAAGGAAGAAATCTAAAAGCAAACAAATATAGCATAGGGCTGTAAAAAAATTTATTACAACTGAAATGTGATAATAAATGCGATAAAAGAAAATGACAATTGGAATAATTCTGTATCCAAGCCGTCTTACCTTTCTAAGCACCTTTTTTTTCTAATTGCAGCTAGGGTCGGCCTCTCGCCCTCAATTTAATAATTCTGTATCCGTTTTATATTTCTAACCACCGTTTATATTTCGAACCACCTATAATTACGGGTAGGGTCGGTCTCTCGCCCTCAATTTTGCACTTATTATTTCATTAACATAATCAGCACGTGGTGATAGATGTTTCACTGTGATGATGAAATGCTGTAAAAGTGTTAACAGAATTTTTCTTTCGCCAATAAGCGGACCAACGTTGTTCAAATAAACAAACAATTTTGTGTCAAACAGATAGAACCCCGAAATAGTGAAAGACCAGTTGGGTCTTTAAATCTCAGACAAGTAGTGTAATATGGTTAAAAAAACAGGATCCATTAAGTCTTATACAAGAGAAAGAAAAAGAGAAGAATAATTAAAATAATACTTATGTATCATGCTTTGGCTTAAGCCATTTAAAGTCTATTATAATAATTATGAAAATCAAATTATACTAGAAAGAATTAGGAAAGTTGTAAAAATCGTACACTTTGGGTGTTTTTTTTTTTTGAATCAAAAGGAAATTTACAAATAAATTAAAAATTTTCTTATAGTTAAAAAGCTGTATATTTATTTCTTGAGGGCTTTAAACTTATACCTATTTATTAATGGTTAAATTGAAAAAAAACATGCTTTCGTAAATTTAAAGTTAAACTTATTATGGTGTTTACAATTGTATATATTATAATCATTTCATGATTGAAATGTTAACTTAGAGAAATATATAAAATATAGTTAACTTGAAGAAATACAAAGCGACAGAAATATTTCCTTTTAGAAAATTTTCTAGGGGTAGTACAAGCAAACAGGTTTAGTTATTATATGCTCAAACTATGCTTAACACCATTATTAAAACAGTTAAGCAACTAGTCTGTAATTTTCTATATTTTAAAAAAATTAATGGCAAACTGTGAGATTGAAATTTTTATATCTTCGATTGGTACATTTTCTAATGATAAAAATTAAAAAATAAAAATAAAATAACCAATCGACAAAAAAAAAATGAAAAACAGCATTACTTACATTATTACGCAGTCTATTTTTAACAGTCTAAACAGCTTAGATGGTTAAAAAAGCTTGAATTAGAATTTACTCTCCAAAGCATTTTAGTAAGTAATTGGCTTACATTTGCCATATTCAGTGTGATGGAAGGGACTGTGGAACAACTCAACGACTATGATATTATTCCAATTAGTTCTCGCATTGTAATTAATTTGAAATTATGGGGGCTACCTTTGCCGGTGAGTATCTGGCGAATACAAGAAACGTCCTCTATTATCCGACAATCATCAGTCATTATCTGATAAGTCAATGAGTTTAGAACGATGGAAATTCATTTATTTATTTATTTTATTCATTTATTATTAAAAACTATATATATATATATATATAAAACATAAATCTAAATTAACAAACAAAATTTAAATTCTGAAATCAAAAATCTAATCAGAATAAACTATTATTAATTAATTCTTTTAACCTTTTGGAGATTCTAAGGGAGATATTGTATCCGCGTAGGACCTAATGACCATATCCAAAGAATAGCTGGAATTTCTAGCTTTCTAAAAATATATATCTTTAGTGGCGGATCCTTTAAGGATGAAAAAGATATTTGAAAGTATCCTTGTTGTTTTGATGATTTTGTATAAAAACCGTTATATCTGTTGATCCATTAAATATTCATATATTCAGTTATATATTCTAGAAAGATGACGGTCTGGAGCATTATTTAACATTTATTTGATGATGATTGGTGCTTCTGTTATGGAGATATCGTATAGTTCAAAGTAGAATATTTTCTTCCTTGAAAACCTAAATACCTCAAGATTTTACAATAAAAACCCCCCAATTTATATACTGTTGGAAAGGTTTCTTTTTTTCTTTTTCTGTAACTCATACTTTATGTCTATGTCGAATAGTTTAGAAGATAAAAGCATTTATTAAAAAAAGTTGTTTTTTGTTTACACCCTTTTTCCATATAAAACTAGGAATGTGCCTCTTAAGAAATAACAGTCTTCGAAGTAGATGACATCTAACACTGTACGTATGACTGTCTGATATATATGTTAGATTTCTTCTTAGACATTCAGGATATATTTCATATTTTATTTTAAACATGAAAATTAGGGCATTAGGGAATAAGGTCGAAGTCTCAGTGGATCATTCCACGACAAAAGTCTAAGTGCGAAACGTGAACAATTTCTTTGAACAATCCCACTTTATACTACAATCTTTTTATATAGTGGATTACTTTAGACCACCTTCTTATACAGATTTTTTAATTACATAACTGCCTTACCAACTTTAAGACGGTTATATTTTTCTTGTAGAAGTACCTAGAAACTCTATTATTTCTTAGAAGTACGTCTTCTTTATTGGTGAGTTTTTTAAATACTATATACTTACATTATAATTTCAAATTTAAGTCTACACTATTGATACTGATTATCTAATACTAATATACCAACATATTATCACTGGTCATTACTTACTAGATAATGATATAAAAGTATAACAATTTAGATAGATAAGATTAGATTAGGTAATTTCGAAAGGGGATCTGGCTCCTATATCATCGCAACCGCAACTGAGCTTATTGTGATTTAACAATTTTAATAATTAGTTGAAGAGAAGATCGTTACTGTTTTTAAACTTATTATTTTTTATTAATACTATTCTGTTCTATTCTATTTTATTAATAATATTTATTTATTTAAGATAATAATATGGTTTCAATAATAACAATAATAATATGTTCCCTCGCCTATTTGGCATTATAGGAACTTAATGATTTTGACAATTATAATATAAAATATAATTTAATCTAATATAATAATATAGTATAAATCTTAAATCTAAATTATAAATATAGTAACAATTCAAAAAATAAAAAATTAATAAAATCTATAAAACTAAAAAAACTATATGTACTACTACTGAATGATTTCATACAAGTAACATGGTGATAGTAAATGTTTCTTTAATTAATTTTTAAACCTTCCAAAGTTTGTTATATTTTTTATATTATACGTGGTAATTGGTTATACAATCTTCAGCCCATGATCTTCGTCCTAAACCAATGCGAACATCATTTCTATACATAGTGTTAAAATTGTGTGTAAATCTCCCTACTGTTGTAATATTGCTGTAACCTATGTTATTTAGTATTTTGTATATATCTTGTATTTGTTAAAATTGATAAATTCCTTTGATTGGTAAAACCTTTCTATTTAAATATAGATTATATCTGTGCCAATAAATTATAACCTATTAACCGCTTATGTCAACATAAGAAAAAATCGAGATTTAATTAGTCACCGTATTCAGAATTTTCGAAATTATTTCCTGTGAGAATTTGGGTTTATTTTGACAACTATAAGTCATATTTCTGCTAGGGCATAATAATCGGTTATGTCAATTTGATCGAAAAATATTTCTGTCATAATTGCTTATTTAATTTAAAATATTTAAAATATTTTCCTATACAATTATAGCCATAAAAACTTATATATTGATAAGCGTTTTTTACTATATATTTTTAAATTTTTATTTACACTTTAAAATTAATTTTACTCGAAATATCGATTTCAGACATAAGCGATTATGACTTGTTGCCACTGATATGTACTGTATAATAATGATAAATTCAAAATATTTTTTATTATATTATTTTGAGAAATCTGCTATTTTAAAGTGTTAGAATTACCCCAAATAAAAGTACCTTAAGACAGAACAGAATGAATTAAAGAATAGTACATATTAATTTTTATAATAATAGGTATTTTATTTTTATACTTATACATAATACCATTAAAGAATAATAAATAATAATAATAAAAATAGTCTTTATTTCAACAGAATTAGAAAGCTAGTAACAAATTTTAAATACATACAAATTAAATTCATTTTTTGTACAATGTATCCTTAATCAAATTAATAATTAATTCAAATTAAAAATTAGTATTTAAAATAATTCAGATTACATTTTTAACTTATAACATTTAATTTATATACTATTAAAAAAAAAACAAACATTTGAATTATGAATTAAGAATTAATAATTGTTCACAAATGTACAGTATATATGTATTATAGTAAAAGATTTTTATTAGAAAATATAAAAAAAATCAAAAAATTTGTACATAATATAACTTTAATTAGTCAATTTTAAGCTTCAAGTTCTGCATGAAATAGTTAAGGACATTCTATTGCCATAGTGCAAGAGACGAATGTCTTACTTTATTAAAATAACAGGTGTAATAGTATTAATGGGGAAAAACAATATAAAATTAGTGTAGAATTATTTGATATAATGTTTTATTTAATTGTAGAAGAATGAATTTAATTTAATTGTAAAATATAAAAAGATTTGAAGTTTTTAATAAAAAATAAAATAAAATATAGGATAGTACAATGAATTACGATCTGAATAAAAGCCATTAGAAATAACAAAAAGAAAAAAAAATAAAATAAAAAAATAGGAAATAAGAAAACAGATAAAAAGTAAGTTTAAATTATGGGTATTAATATTGATTCAATTTGTGCATGAGAAAATGAAAAGAGCCAGGATTTTATTTGTTTTATAAATCTAATTTGTATTCTTTCGGTTCTAAAGAATTCAGGTAACTTATTAAACAGCTGAGGTGCAGTTACAGTAAAAAAGTGACGATAATGAGATTTTTTAACTTTGGGTACATTTACAACATTTCTATTATTTACACGCAAATTGTGATCCACCAACATTCTCGAATTATTATAGCCCGATTTTAAAAAAAATAGTTTAAGTACCTTAAAATAGTGTAGATGTCTTAATGGAAGAATTTTTAGATTTTTGAAAAAATAAAAACTAGGAGTTCTACGACTGACCTTACAAATAATACGTACACAATGTTTTTGTTTAATTAACAAAGGCTCAATTTTATTATAATGGGTACCACCCCAACAACACAGACCATATTGAAGTTTAGACTTAATCAAGCCATTGTAAAAAAGTTTTAAAACAGAGAAAGGACAATATAAACTTAGATGATACAGTTGCCTAACTGCTTTATTCAGGTATCTTTTTAGATAAGACGTGTGATCTTTCCAGTTTAGTCTAGCATCTAACGAGATACCTAAATATTTGAAGCTATCCACACGTTCAACATAGAAACAATCTTCTGAGCAGTTATGGTTCTCATTAAACAAAATACCAGACACATCATTTACACATAAATTACATAAACTAAATTTTAAGCACTTAGGAGAGTGATATTTTACAGAAATACTTTCACATACTTTTCCTGACAGATTAAAAACCATAAATTTTGTTTTGTTACTTATTATTAGTTTATGCATTTTGAACCATTGCCTTAATATATCCAAATCAAAATTTATATCAGTAAAAGTATTAAAATAATTTACATTTGAATAGGATAGGGCTGTATCATCAGCAAAAGCAGTAATTTTTCCTTTAAACGTTTGAGCAAAAAGTGAATTGACATAAATTAAAAAAAGTATTGGACCTAGTACAGAGCCTTGAGGAACTCCGATATTTATCAATTTTTCGGAACTGTATACGTTTGAAATTTTTACTATTTGCATCCGATCTTTAAGGTATGAACCAAACCAATCCAAAATAAAACCTCTAAATCCAGCTTTAAACAATTTGTTTAATAATAAGGTATGGTCCAGCCATGTCAAAAGCAGCCGGAATTTCAGAATCATTTAAGGACTTGTAGAGCTCACTACATAATTTTAATAAGGCATCTTCAGTTGATTTACCACTTCTAAACCCATATTGAAATTCGCTGAAAAAGCTGATGTTATTCAAATATTTTATGATTCTAAACTTAATGCCTTTTTCAAAAATTTTTGAAAAAACTGATAGTAAAGAAATAGGCCTATAATTGTTGAATAATAAAGTATCTCCCTTTTTATGCAAAGGTATAACAACAGCTGTTTTTAGAGCATGTGGAAAAATACCATTCTGTATACTGAAATTAAAAATATAACATAGAACATCAACAATTTGAAAAGAAACATTTTTTAGAATATTATTTGAAATTTTATCAAAAGAAGAAGAAGATGAAGAATTTAAAGACATTATAATTTTGTGTAGTTCTGTCGAAGAAAAAGGAAGAAAGAAAAAACTTTGTTGTTGAGATGATTCTGGAACGATATAGTTACTACAATTACATGATGACACAACATAAGGAGAATTATCTAATAGTGAATTTGTTATTGTAGAAAAGTAATTATTAAATAAATTAGCAACACATCTAAAGGATCAGAAACAAGCTCCTTACTATTTTTTATGACAATATGACTATTTGCAATATTTCTATTAAGAATTTCATTTACTAACTTCCACTCCTTTTTTGAGTTTCCAGAATTCTCAGTTAGATTTTTTTCATAATAACTGTCTCTACAATTAGGAATATCACGCTTCAACTCACGGCATAGTTTTTCGTAATACACTTTGAGTCTAGTGCAATTTGGATGTTTTAATAGACGAATTCTAATTTGATTTTTTTTTTTAATTTTTCGCAATAGCTTCTGACTCATCCACGGTTTTAGTCGTTTCAGTTTGCTTGAGTTTTGATTTATTACTATACTGCAATTTGAAATATGACTTTTAAATTTAGTAAGGAATAAATCGAAAGCGGTAGAAGGATCAGGCGAACTATATACTTCATCCCACGACTCAAAAGTTAGTTCATCCTTCAAAGAAGTAAAATTTATTTTTTGAATTACATTATAATTTGATATATGTCTTTTTGGTATGTCTTTAGAAAACTGAATGGATGTTAGAACATGATCAGTTATTTTAAGATCAAATATAGCAGTTTTATATTTAATAGGATTATTTCTATGTAGTCTTAAAAAGATGTGATCGATACAAGTTCTTGAGCACTCCGTTTCCCGAGTAGGTTGAAACATTAAAGAAGTAAAGCCAAACGACGCCAGAGTAGAGAGGAAATTATCCGAATTACCATTTTCAGAAAGCAGATTAATATTGAAATCGCCTATAAGAATGGTATTTTTACATGTTAGATTTTCTAAAAACCCAGAAAATTCTTCCAAAAATTCATTAATACTAACTTTATGAAATCTATAAACACCAACAAAAAAATAACGTGTACCCGAAATACAACAATTTAAACAAATTAAATCAACGCTATTTAAGTTAAACTTAGTTATTGTACATTCAACGTCACTTCTGTAAAATACTGCAACTCCACCAGCTGAATAAGAATCATTACAAGTTGCAGCAAATATATAGTTTGGAATAATGTAATCTGAAATTTCATAATCAAATATCCAAATTTCAGATAAAAATATAAGATCAGGTAAATGATCACATGAAACAAGATGAGAGAGAAATACATCAAAATTTTTCCTAAGACTCCGAATGTTTTGGTGTACCACAGAAAAGCCTGAATGAAGGTCACCACTGTTATGATCTATGCACAAACAATTAAAATTATTAGAAGTTGAAGAAGAAAAACTATTATTATTTTGACTATGAAGAGGATATATATCTTCCATAATGGAATTAACCATATAAAAATTTTAAATATAAATTGATTTAAAAAATAAATACAAATGAATTAAATTTTTAACAAGTCCTCTACACTTTTTATATTAAAAGCTTTATCACCTTCTTTTTTTGTTGATGACTTAGTAAATTTAACACTTATTATATTTAGTGCTGCTGCATTATTCTCTTGCCTAATTTTTTTTACAAAGCAAATCTCCAAATCACTTGCATTAATGTTAACACCAACACCTACAGTAAGTAGTTTTATAACTTTTTCTTCCAAAGACACTTAACTTAGAGTTTATATTTTCTATATGTGGCAGCCAAGTAAGATTTTTGTCAAATATAACACCTATAAATTTTACTTCATCTATTTGCTCTAAATAATTATTACTAGAATAAATACGAGTACTGTTTAAATCTCTTTGACAAGATCTAAAATTTACAACTTTAGTTTTCAGTGTATTCATAGCTATTCTATAGTTATTTTAATATATTGTGTTAGAATCAACAAGTCGTTCTGCTCTATTTGTAATTGGACACTTAAGGTATCATTGTTGGGGAAAAATAGGCTGCAATCATCAGCAAATAAAAATAATTTGCCTATGTATATATTTACTTATGTATATCATTAATAAAGATTAAGAATAGAAGAGGTCCTAATATAGATCCTTGAGGGATATTAGTGTTTTTAATTGAGCTTTGAGTGTTTTTAAAAATTACAAACTATTTTCGATCTCTTTAGATAACTACTCATTAAGGTAATTGCCAAGATGCTTCAGTTTGCTTCATAAGACCAAGATGCTTCAGTTTGGCTAAAAGTATCAAAGTTCGTGATTAATAATATCAAATGCCTTTTTTAAATCGATAAATACTCCTGCCACCATATTAAATTGAGACAAATTACCACGAAAGCATGTCAACAATATCGATTAGAGCGTTTAGTTTTAGTAATACTACCCAAACTTTTCTAAGAGAAGAGAAAATCCAAATCTACAAACACTGAATAAATAAAGATGTGAAATTAGAATAAATCTTTGATTAAAAATTTCGTAAATGAGAAAAATATTATAATTTAAAATTGAATAAATTTGTTTTAAAAGTTGAAGGACTGAAGGAATTGTGTTTAAATATTCAATCAGAAATTTGTTAAAGTTTACTACAAATAATAAAATAATATTTTAAAGGATTTTTTTTTTATTTATAGTACCTAAGGGTTTTTTTTTTTTTATTAAAAATGAAAGTAAAAAAAAGAAATAAAAAAAATACCTATCAAATTTTATTTGGCAAAAATTTTTAACATGATATTATCATATTCTTGTATCCCTGTCAATTTAAATTTTTTTTTATTTTTCATTTTCAATTCAAATTTTTGGCATTCTTTCACTTTTGAAATATGTACACTTCTTCTGCTATACATATATGTAAGTTCACTTAGGTGTAAAATATGAAATGTATGTAAATACTTAAGGGTATATTGTTTAAATGAATATTTTCAACAAAATAGTATGGTCTAGTCACATTTTTGTTTTATCAAAATGTGATATACACTTGGGTTATACATACATAATTTCCACTGTAGGTGCGACAGTAGGCATAAATTAATGATAAATAATTGTTGATTCAATTATGTTTCTTTCTATGGGATGGAAATTTTCTATATTATTTTGTTTTTATGTATTTTAAGCAAATGAAATTAAGTGAGAAGTTTGAAAGTGTAAAAATTATGATTTCTTTATTAACTAATACACCTTGATAAAAATTCTATACCATTGTTGAAATAACTAGCGATTAAGACATTACTCATAAACAATTTGAATAAGGATTAAGAATTTTAACAAATTGTATTTAATGTATTTTGATGTGTCATTTACTTATTTTTGGTAAGTTATTATGCTCTGAATTAATCTAAATGTAAGTATATATTAACTTAGTTAAAAACGATAATGTAAGTATATTAAATTAGTTAAATTTTGGAATAAATAAAAAATAAATGTGCAAAGCAAACATTTTACAAATTTAATAAAGCTACAGTCAATAGTTGACCTAGTAATTTATCTATTGTGATATCGAAAGCCAAACTTAATGAAAATTGAAGCCTTTCGAATTGAAATGGCATATCAATTGAAACTATTGGAATCAGTGGAATAGAGAGAGAGAGTAGAAAAGTACCTGAATTTCCAATTTCCAGTTTAATAACATTTTCTTTTGTTTGAAATATCTCTGATTGGTGCTGGAAACTGTGTGACAGCTACCTGAATCACTAAGATTATTTGGAAAACGGTAAAATATATGTTTGTCAATTTTCAAGAAAGCATATGAATATCAATTTTCAGTTCAGCAACACATTTGGTTATTGAAATATTTGTGATAGATGCTAGGATACGAATTGTATCGCAGCTACTCGTATCAGCCAAAATTTTGAAAAACAATAATAGACATATTTGTTTAATTTTGAGAGAGTACTTGAGCAGAAATTTTCAGCTTTGTAACACATTTAGTTTTTGAAATGTTTTTGACAGGCGCACCGTAGCAATTACACGAACCATTCAAAATTTTCAAAATATATTTGTTTATACTAGAGAGAGACATTTCCTTAGTACAAATTTTCAACTCTATATCACTTTTGGCTCTTGAAATGTTTCTGATAGGTGCTGAGAGTTGTATGGCAAGATAAAATGTGTTTAAAGCCACTTACTGCTCCTAGACAAAGGGACAAAGGAATACCAAAAAAAATAGTCCGCCTAATCTAAGCATTATACGAAGAAGCCGAACTCTCAGTAATTCACAGAGGAGGACAAACAAGTACTTCCTTAACCACCACATCGGGAGTCAAACAAGGATGTCCTCTCTCATCACTCCTCCTCACAATCGTCCTAGATAACATACTAGAAAAAACTTACTCAATAAAGAGAGGAATAATTTTAAGTCACGACATGCAGAGCAAACAACAACACCTGGAACAACTTACCAAACATATTGGATTAGAAATCAACTTGGACAAAACCAAAGCTATGAGAATGAATATCACCACCACATAACATCTGAGGTTGAAAGAAAAACAAATAGAATTTGTGAACAATTTCTGCTACTTGGGAAGTATAATAGTAACTAAAGTGGTGGGGCTCAAGAAGATGTAGAAAATAGATAAAAAAAAAAGCAAGAGCAGCATTTGCAACCGATATGGAGGCGAACAGCCAAATATCCAGAGAAACTAAACTGAGAATATTCCGGTCTTGTGTAACATCAATCCTGACATGCGACAGTGAAATTTGGTTTACATCAAAAATTATCAATCAGATGTTAGAAGTCTTCATTAATAAATGTCTTAGGATAATATATGCCGAATATTCTGGTCCAACAAAATAAGCAACAATGACCCAAATGTGACAGCTCATCTGGCTCCTCTTGGATATCGTCGTATAGTCGGAGCTCTTTCACTTTTTTATAGATATCTCGTAGGCATCGGCACATGATCATTGGAAATTAAATCTATATTACCTCCACTTAAGCGTTTCCCCCCTAAAAAACGAAAGGCATCATGTGCTCATCCCTACACCATTGAAACTACTAGATGGCAAAAGACAAGTTATGGAAATTCGTTTATAACTTCAACATCCCAAATGTGGAACCAAATCCCATCTTATGTGTTTCCAAAACATGACAAATTCTATATTTATGACGTAAATAAAGACAAGACGAACATTAACTTCTTTGTCCTCCCTCCCTTTTACCATCCTCCTTTCCTAATTTTCCTTTCCCACCCTAGCCAAACGTACCAATCAGTATAAAAAGTCCCCCCCCCCTAGTGTTTTGGCTGTTTAAAAAAAAAAAAAAAAGAAGACCTCTGGATACTAACCGGCGAAGAACCCATAGCGAAACAAATTAAAAGAAGGAAATGGAGATGGATAGGCCACACTCTCAGAAAGCCATCAAACAACATCGTGCGAATGAGCCTAGAATGGAACCCACAAGGCACAAGAAGACTTGGTTGTCCAAAGAACACCTGACGGAGGACCATAAAACAAGAGCTTGAAAAGATAAACATAGCGTGGGAACAAGTGAAATTAGCAGCTAGAATTCGAGTATGATGGAAATGTCAAGAGGAGTAAGGGGAAAAACTGCTACTGGATAAAATGTATTTAAAGCAACTTACTGCTACAGGATAGTATATTTTTGGTGGTCTTTCTATTCGTATTAATTTTAATAATAATATATCAAATTCATATATCGAATCGCATGCAAATACAAGAATTCAATTGGCTAACTTGAATGCATTATATAGCTATAAATAATGACATCAAACCTAAATATTTGTTAATTGCTTTAATTACATCTTGTTAATAGAGTATGTTCGAGCCAAGTTCCTAACAATATACTTATTTTTATTCTACATAGTAAAACAAAATATTTTTTTAAATATTCACCGCTACCATTGTCCTATACAACCGGACAAGTGTAGCATAGGAGTAAAATTATTTTTTGTGATTCCACTCAACAAATGGATAATTAAACATCAGGCTGCCGACAGTTGTGTACCAAAATTTTGTAGATTCAATCACCGAATACAAAGATAATAAAGAAAATTATTGGAACATTCTTAACATATTAATTTTTATAAATTTGCATAGCTTGAGAGATAGTTTGATAAATAAGTAAACTATAGCTAGGTAGGTAGGTATACTAGGTGCAGAGAATATATCCACACATTTAGACCAGTGAGGTTAATTTTGATACCAATGGAATTTTGTTCACATAATGGATTTTAATTCATGGATTTTTGGATCAAAAATCCACAGTTACTAATCTTTTTGAGTCAGTTTCAACATTTACGAGAAATATGGAAGCAGATTTTCAAAACGAATGTTATCTATACCGTTTATAGTAAAGCCTTTGATGTTTTACCAAATGCAATAATACTTCTAAAATTAAGGATACTTGGTTTCCCAGAATTGTTTCTCAAATAGGTTAAATCATATCTAACTGATAGATCTTATAGTATTTTATTTAGAAAAAATACTTCTAAATCTTTTTATGCTAATTCAGGAGTCCCCCAAACAAGGCAGTCATTTAGGACTGTTTTTTTATAATCTCGGTTAATGATGTCTGTTCAGTAATTCTTAATAGTGAACTGAAAATTTACGCGTATAACATGAAAATTTAAAAAAAAATTACTTCTTTAGAAGGCGATTTACTCCTTCAAGGCGCTTTATAATAATTTCTAAAAATGGTGTACAGCTAATAATCTTCTTTTACGTGTATATAAATGTGCACTTATGTGTCGTCGATGTAATTCGGTTTGTTTTAATTATTACTTAAACGGTATTAGCCTTTCGAAAACGAGCTTAATTAAAGAATTAGGGGTTTACTTTGACGACAAGCTTAACTTTAAATCACATTTTTGTAATATTATCAATAAAGCTAATTCTATGCTAGGTTTTGTTAAACGTTGGTCAAAGAAATTTAACGATCCCTATGTTCTCAAATCTTTGTATTCTAGTCTCGTTAGACCTATTAGTAAATTTAGAGTATGCTAGTCAAGTTTGGTCACCTTTCTATGATGCTCATATTAATAGGATTGAAGAAGTGCAGACAAATTTTTTAAGATTTACTTTGCGTAATTTCCATTGGTAAAATCCATTAATTTTGCCTCCATATGAACATAGGTTGAACTTAATTCATTTGAAAACTTTCAAATTAAGATGAGAAGCGAAGCGGATGTTATTTTTCTAACTGGAAATATTAAAGGAAACATTGCTTCTCCTCAGATTTTGAATAACATCAACATTAATTCAAATAATCGCCTACGAAATACAAACTTCTTTACATTAAGTTTCCATAGGACCAATTATGAGCCAATTCATAGAATGTTAATAATTGGAATGAAAATATGGAACCCACTACATAAACTATATTGCCTTCACACTTTCGAAACAGACTCAAAAACTTAAATTATATAAGTAATCTGTAGTAATTAAAATATGTGTGCAATTTATTCAATGTATTTTAACCAGAGATGCAAACCAAAATTTTTTTTCGTGTGGTTCGGTTTTGGTATAAGGTTAATTTTAATTTTTGGTTTTGGTTTTTGTTTTGGTTCTAAAAATTTAAAAATTTGGTTTTGGTTTGGTTCTGGTTTAATGAATATTTTTATTTATGGTTTTCGGTTCGGTTCGGTTTTGGTTCACTTTTGTTAAAAATAAAATGGACGGCTCCATTTTCAATAAATTGAATGCTAATTCCCAATATGGATCTGTCCAGTATAGTAACACTATTGATTTTTAATAAAAATAATTTATTTTTTAATTGTTCTGAAATTTCTTGCCGGATAATTTAGCTTTTTTAATTATTTCATGGCATATATTTTGCCTGTTTATTGATATATTTTTGATATATTTTCGTTTAAACCTTTAAGAATTGGATTAATAATTCTTCGAAAACCTGTGTCCTCTAGCATTGATAATGGTCTTCTTTTTAAATCAATTTCCTCATAGCATTCTGGATGTTTTCTCTTAAGATGTCGCATTAGATTTTCGAGGTGATTGCTTTTCATAACAAAATTACACTCGTTACATTTGCTGGTATATGTTTCTATCTGAAAACAAAACTTTTTCAAATACTGGGTTTTTGTTATTTTTTTGTCTTGCCCATTTTTTTTTTGGGTAACGTTGAGAAAAAAAAACAAAAAATTATAATTAAAAAATCATAAGAAATTAATTAATCAACAGTCACAACTTCAAAATTCAAAGACGTTATAAATTCGTGTATTGAAAAAAAGTCAAATCAAATGTCAACATTTGACTTTTTTTGTATTGAATTTGACTTTTTTCATTCCCTATAAACAAATTTTATCTTCATGACTTTCGATTTCGACTATCAGTTTTTTTTTTATTAGTTATGTTAAAATTTAAGATGTTAAAATACTTAAAAAATAGATTAAAACATGAACCAAACCGTAAACCACCATATATTTTGTTGGTTTGTGGTTCGGTTTCAGAATTATTTTAAGAAATGGTTCGGTTTTGGTTTTGGTTCACCCAAATCATTATAAAAGTGGTTTGGTTTTGGTTATGGTTTTGGTTCGGAAAATATCAATGTTCAGTGGTTTTTTGGTTCGGTTCAAAAACCGGTTTGCATCTCTGATTTTAACTAGTTCGAAATTAGATATAATTTTAATTTGTAAATTGAATGTGTTATGTTGTATTCAAAATACAAAAATATTAATAATTGTAATGAAGTTTGAGCTAATGAAAACCGACTCGTTAAACCATTTTGAGCTTTTTATATAAAACAAAGACTTCTAGAAGTCTTCTAGATGGATTTTGCTCTTTTGATAAAGGCCGGGCCCGGTACAGAGATGGTCTTGTATAGTTTCATCCTATTCCTTTTCTCTGCAGGTTCTGCAAAAGTCATTTCAGGGAAATCCAAGCCTTCCGTTATGCTTTCCAATTGGCAATTTTGTTAAGTTTCATTTCAAAGCATCTCACACACACACACGCATACCTTTACACTTACTAAATTTGTTTACGGTTCAATTAAATTTTATTCATCTTAATTTCTTATATACAATTTTCAAAATTTCGAATATAATCTATTTATCAAATTTTCTAAATCCTTTAACAAGTATTATCCTTAAACTGCTATTATTATCATATAAAATATTAAATGACATATCTAACTATCATAATACATACAATATCACATACCTACATACATACATTGAAATATGGTTTAAGAAAATCATTTAGAAAACTAAAACAGAAAAAAACAGAATTTTTTTTTAATCAAATCCATAAATTATCTGCATAAATTTTTTAATATATTTTTTGTATATCTGTGTTTGAATGTTTGTGCTAATGAAAAGGAAATTTACCAATCCCAAAATCAACCTATATATATATACAATTTTTAACCCCAAAAAAAAAAAAAAAAATAATAATACGAAAAGAAGGAAAATTATAAAATTTTGATACACATTTTCTCAGGAGGTAGTAAAAGGTTGTTGTTGGTTGGTTTGTCGTTTGCACAATGATCAGATAAAGGGTAAAAACTTCCTAAAAACTATTTTACTCCAAAGGATGATAAAATATTTGAATTTCCTTGGAAAATATTCCAAATGATAGTATATAAATATTCAGAATGAATTTTATAAGGAAAACTATTAAGTAAAGTAAGGTGATTTGAAGAAATAAGGTGATTTTAACAATGGGATGAGGTTCGTTTGTTTGTAATTCAATGTAAACATATTAAGTTGTTGTATTACAAAGTATTAAAAAGATTTTCCTTAAAGGTGAGTCATATTTCTTACATATCTATATACATATACATATGTATGTATTACTTTAATTTTCTATCTCTCTCTCTTTCTCTTGATTCATGTAAAATTATTTATTGCCCTTAGGAAAGTATATCTGAAACGATGGCGGGTTAGAAAAATAACAAAGAAAAACAAAAGAAAAAACAGTTACTTCATAAAGATATCAATTTTTTTTTGTTTTTGTTACTCAACCGTCTCGTAGCTCATAAACTAATAGTAAATGATATAACATTGTAAAATGTTAAGGGTTCATTAGGGAGAAATTTCTTTAGTGTTTTGTTGTATTTGTGTAGGTATGTTTTGCCTTCTTTTTAAATGTAAGGTGAATATTTTATTTTTGTTTCAAGTGCTGGTTCTAATATGTTGTTTGTTGCGTTAAATGAGTTTTTAGAAATTTATATAAATTATAGATTAAATAGAATATCTACAGTCTGTTACTATTATTTAGAGTTACTAATTTTTTAAAATAATTGTGTTTAAGCTTTTGATTATTGTAAGTTGTATAATTTCGAGAGGGAATCTGTTCCCTTTATCACCGCAGTTGCAAATGGACTTATTTTGATAACTCGTGTTTGTTAATTTGTATCTGAGCTCTTAAGGATACCTGATTTTGTGATCCCACTCAGGATATTCTTCAGTGGTATGATGGATAGCTTTCTTTGTTCGGGGCATACTGTTCCCAAGTTGCGAAGTCTGCTACTTCGCATTCACAGAGCAGTATGTTCAATAGATTCCTTCTCTTACTTACTTACTTAGGTGGCCAACAGACCATGTAGGTCCTGGGCCTGACTCATCAACATCCTCCATTTTTTCCGGTCACAGGCGGAATTTTCTCCAGTTGAAGATTTGAAATTGCTTTAAATCCGCCGATATTTCGTCTCTCCAATGAAGGTTTGGTCTGCCCCGACGTCTTGTACCTTCGGGTCTGTATTCGAAAATTCTCTTGACTGGAGCATTTTCGTCCATCCGCTCTAGGTGTCTGAACCACTGTAGATTCCTTCTATGGTTCAGATATTCTAGATAAGTTGTTGACGGTTAGACCCATTTTATAAAGGTGTCTATTTATTAGGCAGTGACCCGTTATTATCCCTGCCACGTATTTGGCAGAGATGACCTGTTTTCTATTGATACTTAGAAGAGTTTTTGTTGTATTCTTGAGCGAGCGTTTAGACATGAGCATTTTTGCTGGAAAACTTCCAGGAACGTTGGCCTAAAAATCCTGAGCTTTTTGCTTTACTCAAGCTTTTAATAGCATTTTAGCTATGCTCAGAGCACCTCACAAAACGGTCATGGCCATATGAAAGGCATATTCGATAGTTTTCTTGCTAGATAATCTGCAGCTTCATTTCCTACTATGCTAGAATGCCCTGTTACCCACATTATTGTAACTTTATTTGTTTTTGTTAGAGTTATAACTATTTCTAAATAATCCCATACTAGTTTGGATGTGATGGTGTATGAATTAATATTTAGTATGGCTGTTTTTCTATCCCGGAGAATGTAAATTTTTCGTTTTTTGTAATTGCTTAAATTGTCTCTCACACAGAGTTCTATAGCATGTATTTCGGTTTGGAAAACTATTTTTGTAAAGTCTATTAGGGCTTGAATAAATATGAACCTTGAGGGTTTTACTCCCGATCCTACTCTATTCATTTGCTTGCAGCCGCATCTAATGGTCCTTTGTTGAAGAAGGGGTGTGCAGAATTCCCACGTCTCTCTGCTTTGATTATACTTTACTCCAAATAATATTTTTATTTTTATAGGGTGAGATGATTGAATAAACCATCTTAAAATTAATGGACTATTTCCTCTTAGAATAGGATCACAATCCCTATTTTCAAGAAAGGAGAAGAAAAAGATGAAAACAATTATAGTCGATAACTAAGTGCAGTTCAAAAACTACCAACGAAAATAATTAATGATAATATATTGCTATCTCAGATACAAATTGCTGAAGATCAGAATGGTTTTCGGAGGACTATGTCCACCTTGATGTCGTATTTATACTCATGCAACTCATTGCAAAATCAATCGAATTCAATAAACTTATTTGATTTTGGATCAAGCAAGACAGAGTACAAGTAAATGATGTGATCCAAATATTACAAGAAAAATAAGTCAATTACAGTTTAATAGGATTTATACAAGATACAAATAATAAAACAAAAATTAAATCGAATAACGTACTTCCCGAAGATATCGTGATGGTCTCAGTTCAACTAGGCTTATCTTAATAATGGATAAAGTAATCAGAAAAAAAGTTAACACCACTTGGGGGTATCGAATTGACGATAAGAACGGTAACATCATATGTTACGTAGATTACGCTGTACTACTCGCAGAGAATGAAGATTATCTGTAAAGACTATAACTCCGATTTAGCGAAAATGCAAAATTGTACAACATGGAGGTATCGACAAAAAAAAAACAAATCTATGATTATTATGAAAGACCCCCTTACATGTAAATAACACCTTAACAATCAAATTATCAATTTTGACCAGCTCTCGCAACATAGAAATAGAACTAAGAACCAAGGCAGGAAAAGCTGCTGTCATTAGATGTTATCTCCGAGATGTTGTATGTGGAGAACAAAAATACATGCTAATAGAAAACAAAACATGAATACACCAAATCTGTATTCGGCCCATACTAATCTACGCTATTGAGACAACCGCACACACATCTAAATGAAAGCAGAAAAGGCGAACAACAGAAATGTAACCTTTTCAAGCTGTGTGATGAACCCAATAACCATGCTATTTTATTCACAGTTTTGACTTAATAATCACGAAGAATTTTATTATATTTTTCTTTGGGTTTTAAGTCTTTCCAGCCTAAACGGCCATTCTTATGTCATTTTATCTGTTTGTTTAAGAGCTAAATAGCCTTTACATTACTTATTGAATAAATCTATTTTGGTTTTTAAAAGCATAATTTCTAATCTCTGTGGACATCTAGCATTTGATTCATATCGGAATTCGTTCATTCGATAATTCTAAATAATTTGTTTTTATAGCGTTATACTTAGTAAGCTAGACTTCTAAGCGCAGTCCTAAAGGAGGCTACCATAAGTTTATATGGGCTTATTTGTACTGTTATTTTGGAATTGGAGTATAGGCTTAGTTAGGACTGTCTTCGTTTTAACCAATACATATCTCATATTTTTTGGTTGATATGTAATGTTTTTTACTTAACGTGATGTTTTCAATTGAGCCGCGAATCAAGGTGTAATCTGTTTCTGCTTTTCGGGCTTCTATGTTATATGTATATATGTATATATATACACTTGTGATTTGTAGTGAGCAGTAGTGATTTACGCCTTAGTGTGTAATGAACAAAATTTCCTCGTTCAGCTTAATTTCCCAATCCTGTGTCCATCTAGAGAGCACCCCGATATCTTGAAAAAAAAAATTTTGAACAAAAAAAATCCTGAAAAATAAAATCTGGAAAAAGAAAATCTTGAATTTTTACAATTGAATCTTGTCATTATTGACAATTTTTTCATCATCTCGATTGTAACCCGTTCATCTACTTATCTTGTTCAGCCCTTTTTGAAGGTATCCGTATCTACAAATATTTCTATGTACATTTGTGGCGTTGTTGGGATGTCAACATTATATAGTAAGCATAAGATAGGTCCTAGGACGCTGCCTGGTGGAACTCCTACTAAAACTGGATTAAGATTGAATTTTGCTTCTCCGTGGTTACTCTAAATTTATTTTTGATTATGTATGACTCCAGGAATATACAAATGTTGTCTGGGAGGGCATTGAACGTTTTATGTAACCATACACTATTGAAGCATCAAGAAAAATAGCCATAAAATAGTTTTTTCTTTCGAATAATCACTCTATGAAAGTGACAACAAAATGAACATGATCGATGGTTGAGTGTTTTTCACTGAATCCAAATTGGATATCAGGTATATATATTCAATATAAAGGAATAAAAAGATGCATTATGTAAATAGATTACATTCTTTTATTTGAGTAAAAATGGAGGAAGAAGATGAAAAATTAAAGATGAATAGTGATCTACATTAAAACAAATTTTATTATTGTTACTGTCGTAAACATGAGTACAATAATTTTAAATGAAATGTTTTTCCACTTATTGTATTTAAGCTTTGAGCGAATTAAAATGAAAACTTAAATTTATGACAATACCCCATTGTATATGATTTTAATATGGCTCCAGGTAACATTTTTAATTCAATTTAATCCTTAAATTTAAATGCAAAAATAAAAAAAAAATATTTATTGTAATTCCTTTGACCCAATTTTTGTTATATTACATTAACACCTGAGTATGTATTCATTATATATGACATCGTAAAGTATATTGTCATCTCAATCATCACATAATAAAAAGCGAATTTTCCTTCCATATTATTTTTCTTATTTTTTTTTTTTTTACTTTTTTAATTTTTGTACAAACACAAAAAAAAAAACAATAAGTAAAAAATTTCATTATATTCCAGGACTGTATTTTTAATAAAAAAAAAAAAAAAATAAAAACAAAAAACGCTTTTGGGCTGTTTTTGAATAGTATGAAATCATTTTTATAGCATATCTTTCTTGTCACATTATCACCAGATAGTACAAAAAAAAAAAACAACAACAATCACGAATACGCATTGTAGGAGTTATACGGGTACACACAAAAACCTTGTATATGAATGACGTATTGAAGTGCGTTATTTTTTTTTGTCACGTATTTAGTTCAGGAAATCATCGTTTCATTTAAAGAATATATATAGCCATATATTTATAAAATTTATAGGTTGAGCTGAAGAAATTTATCAGTTCATGGTATCAAGAATCTGTTGAAGTATGATAGAAATTTATAAGTTTATGGTTTATTTGGTTATCATAGTTTTAAAATGACATTTTATAGTCGAATAATTTTTTAGTTTTTACAGATTTGTTGAATTGAGGTTTTTATATTTTCCCAGCTTATCAACAGCTGCTTTTGCTCGTTTTGAAATTATTTAACACTATATGCATTCTGGAGCATCTATAATAACTTTAATTTCATGCTTTCAAAAACATTATTACGATTGCGAAATGAGTTAAGTTATTCTCAGTAGATTTGCCTCTGCAATAAGTCAATTACAGGCACACATTATAGTTCATTTGAATGTAGTTTTAATTCCCATTGAGTCCTAAAAAACTTTTTGGTGGAGTGCTATACGATAAAAGAATAGAACTGTCAAAAGACATGAATATTGATGGTAGTAGTGGTACAAAATATCTTCACTTCAAAATCCGATTTTCAAAATCTCCCTTTTTTTAAATATAGTTTTTGAAAATATCTTGTTTTATGTCCAGAATATTTACCTTAAATTTTTTTGTGCATAGCTGCTGTTGGATGCAAAAAAAATTAAAACGAGGTACCTATTCTTTTTCCACATTTTTTACACAATTTGAATAAAGCCAAATTAAAAAACGAGATTTTGATCAAAAAATATTTTGAAAAGCAAAATTTTTATCAAACGACATTTTGAAAAGCGAGATTGCGACACGACCCATTGATGGCAAAAACATACCATTTTAATAAGTATAAGTCTTTATTGAATTGACAATAAACTGCGGAAGCTCAAATCAATGACATTATTGCGGCAATGTAGAAGTTAATACTTTCACATTAATGCTGTCAAATTAGAGCAAGCATAGTAGACGTCCTTTACTAGGTTACTACAATTGATTATGCAATATATCATTCCTTTACATCAATACATTAATGAACAAGTGCATAGGCATTTGACAAAGTGTGGCACAAAGATCTATGTTATAAGTTAAAACTATGTCTATCACACCATTATTACGAATTCGTCAAGCAACAAAGTGTAACCTCAAATTTTCATAAAATCTACTCATATGTATCTCAGGGAAGTGTTCTCAGTCCAATTCTTTATTTGTTGTACACCGCTGATTTGCCACAAACTGCAAATATAACTTTAGCTAACTTTTGCTATTTACTTTTGCTGACTTTTGCTGACGACATCTTACAACAATTAGATTGCTGCGTCGAATTTAGTACAAAACCATTTAGATGAAATATCGGGTTGGCTAAATAAATGGAAAGTCAAAACAAATGAAGCACAGTCGCAACACATAACGTTCATCTTGAGACGAGGGACTTGTTCTCCTAATTTTCTTAACAACAACGTCATATCACAATCCAATGTTGTTAAATAAATATCCTGGTATGCACCTGGATCGACGGCAAAGCTAACTTGGAAAAAACACATATTTACAAAAAGAATACATTTAAACATACTGTTCAGGAGAATGTACTGGCTAATTGGCAGGAAATCCCAGATGGACCTAGATAACAAAATGTATAATTAAATAAGACCATACTTAAGCCTGTTTGGACATATGGAATCTAACTTTGGGGAACAGCGAAAAAGTCCAATATTGAAATCATGCGGCGATTCTAGAATAAAGCAGTAGCATCAATAGTTGCTAAGCCTTGGTATGGACAAATAATTTAATTCATAGAGATTTGAAAATTGAGATGGTTTATGAAGTAACTCTGCACTATATTAGGAATTATCGAGATAGACTGGATAATCAACCAAATAATCAAATATAATGGCAAGTACACTGATGACAAGAGGTATAACACATACTTGGCTGCAGCGTATTCAGCCAACCTTATAATAAAGAAATTAAGCTTACTGGAGGTTAATTTCACACGTTCATTCTGCCAATAACATTTCTAACAATTTATATTCAATTATTGTATAATTTGAAATATACAGATTGCGAATAAAAAAAAAAAAAGGGGGTTAGTGAAGCACCAACACTTTTAATTAAAGAAAAAGCTATTAAAATAAACTAAACCGATATAATATGCGGTTGGTAAAAAATTAAAAATCGTAAGTAAATAAATTTGTTACTATTGTACACTTAAATTAAAGTACTTGAAAAAATTAATCCAAACTATTAAGTAGCAAAGCTGAAAAAAAACCAAAAATTGTTTGTTACCCCCAGCAATACGTACACTTTAATGAAATCTAGTTTATCTTCTTACTTGACGTTAAGTAGAGATAGAATTAGAATTTAGCTTACGGAACATTCTATTAGTGATTCGCTCAAATCTGCCGGTAGCAATGAATTTCCTGTATTTTTGCTTGCAGTTTCATTCATCACATATTCTAATGAATATCCGAATGATCCTATATTTATTCTTATTATTTTTATTTAGTAAGTATAGTTTTAAGTATTGTATATAATATGAATAAATGAAATAAAAATCTAAATCTATTTTTTGTAAATGCAAAATTATAATGACTGGTGGTAATGAAATGCAATGTAAACATTTTTTTTACCAGTATTTATGGTTATCGTTTGCTTTGGTTAATGGTTCATACATTCAAGGGAGGTTTGATTCCGAATAATTTTATTTTTGAGATAATCTTAACGACAAAATAAAACAATTTCTTAAAGTTATAACAATGTCAATTCTCAGTTTGAAATATTTAATGGAATTTTTTTGCGTGTCTTAGAAGCCAAAGCTTCCAAGTTAATGTAATTTAATGCTGATAAAATTTATGAAATTTGAAATAATAAAACTAAGTAATGAAGTAAATCTTAAGTACTTTAAAAATAATTTTTATTTTCTTATAACAAAAAAAAAGCAAAAAAAAAATAAATAAAACAAATTACAGATGGTGTGCAATTGAATTAAGGAGCTATCCTTCTTGTGTTCTACACCATTGAAATCACAATACAATGGGCGTCATTTTGAATTCAAATTTTTCATAATTTTTAAAATTTATAAGTAAGATGATATTATAGAAATATTTCTTTATTGTTTTAAACAGGAACACTAAGTCGTTACAAAATTAAATTATTTGATGTATCCCAGCATTTTTTTGTTTTGTTGTTGTTTTTTTTTTTTAAAATGTATTAACTGCGTATAATAATTATAAAAAAAAATATATATTTAATGCTTCTAAAAACATTTCTATAACACTTTAGAAAAAATTAAGAAAATAAAAGAAGAAAATTCGTTTCCATTTACTTATCTACTTATTTATATAACGGTAAATATATATTATGAAAAGGACATGGTTCGCATTAAACTTTATGAACTTTGTTTTTCCTCTTGTTTAATTTTGTTTTTGTTTTTTTTTTTTTTTTATCATATTTCCATTATGATAATTTTATGCTTTTACTTTGACATTAAGATAACAAATTGTTGCTGTTATATTGTTGGTTTTTTATTTTTTGGTTTTTTTACTCTGGAGACAGAAAGAGAAAGCAATATATACACATCATATCATTTTTATTTTTATTTTAATATTGTGTAAGACTTGTAGTAAAAGAAAAGTTTATTTTTTCTTCGTTCATATTTCGCGTTAGTAAAAACTTCTTCAACTTTTTTTTTTTTTTGTATATGAAAACTTTTCAAGGAAGTAAGTAGATTAGTAGAGAAGGAGTGAAAATGGGAGTGAAAATTAAAAAGAAAATTTCTCACTTTATACATTGAAGTACATTTTTAAAATATTTAAACTCTATGTATATTTTAGTTATACTCAAATATAGAATATGCTAGTTCTCAGTTCCTTGCAGAGAAAATAAACAAAAAAAAAAAAGAAATAAATAAATAGAAAATTAATTTAGTTGATCTGATCAACATTAGGACATCATGAGAAAATTCATTGGAATCATTGGAAATTTATTGATATTCGTGGATTTTCACACGGTATTTTTTTCAATGCAATACAGCTACTGACTTAGACTCTACATGCAATTTATTTGCACAATATTTTGAATCAGTCTGTATCTTGTATCTTGTATAATCTTTAACAGATAGTTAAATGATGGTGCTTTCCTAAATGACTGGAATTATTCTAATATTTGAATTTTAGTTGATAATATCGTCCTATAGCTAAACTATATGCAATCCCCAAACTTTTTGAAGCTATTGTCACAGACCATTCAAAACCATCACAGACCATTAAAGAGAGATCTCATCATCATCATCATCATCTTATAGCGCTACAGCTCTGGGTGAGCTTTGGCCTTCATCACTATGCTCCTCCAAAAAGGTCGATCTTGTGCCGCTTGTCTCCAATTTGGGATTTGTAGGATTTGAGCATCGTTTTTCACGTTGTCTGCCCATCTGCTTCTTGGTCTTCCTCTACCACGGCTGCTATCGGGCTTACTATTCAGTACCACTGCTTGCTTTCGGCTTTCGCTCATTCGACTTACGTGGCCAGCCCACCTTAGTCTTTGGGCCTTTGCAAAACGTACAATGTCCTCACTATCAATCATATTATTGAGCTCGCTGTTGCTTCTGATTACATATTCTCCATTCTGCAATATATTTGGGCCGAGTATTTTTCGGAGAATTTTTCTTTCAAATATGCGCAGGCTATTCTCCTCGGCTACGTTCATAGTCCATACCTCACATCCATACGTCCCTATGGGTCGTATGAGAGTTTTATATATTGTCATTTTGGCCCTTCTTGATATTAATTTTGATTGAAGCAACTTTCTGTTTGCATAGTAGCATCTATTTCCGGCCTGAATTCTATTATGAATACAGCATTGCATACTATTATCACTTCTTATTGTTGCTCCGAGGTATGTAAAGGTTGTAACTCCTTCAAAGTTGTACTCTTCAATTGTTATATTCTGAGTATTTCTTATTTGTTCATTTCTTGACATTTTTAGATATTTTGTCTTGTCTTCGTTGATTTTTAAGCCTACTTTTTGTGTCTCCGCTTCTAGTTGTACAAATACTTCTGCCATATATCTGTAATTTTTTGCCATGATTACTATGTCATCCGCATATGCCACTATTTGTGTTGTCATATTGAATATACTGCCTTTCTTTTCTAATTTTCCTATGGCGTAATGTAGTATTAAGTTAAATAATAGTGCGCATAAGGCATCTCCCATTAAAGAGAGATCTACAACTACTAATCTATCTATTTTCCTACATAAAACCATTAATTCAGTTGAAAAAGGTTATCAAGTTGATATCATTTTCACAGACATATCTAAGGCATTTGATAAAGTAAACCACCATAAACTCCTATTTAAAATTGAATTACTAGGAATTCATGGGAAAATGCATACATGATTACAATCCTACTTTATTGGCCGTAAGCTTTCCGTTATGATTTCAAATAAAAAATCTTCCATATTTGAACCTACTTTTGGTTTTCCTTAAGGTACCCATATGGGTCCACTGCTATTTTTGCTTTACATGAATGATGTTGATTGTAAAATTAAAAATTCAGCTATTTCATATGTTGGTGACACCAAATTATTCTCTATCATTAGATCAAATGATGATTGCCTTGCCCTACAAAAAGATACATTTTATAGATACATTTCATTCCTGGTGCAATGCAAATGGTTTTGATTTAAACATCAAAATATGTATGTCCTATAGACATACAATATATTATAGAAACAGAAATTTCATTCAATATAATTACAAATTTCATGATTCTGCTATAGAAAAAGTTAGTGAGGTTAAATATTTCAGAGTAATTTTTGACAGCCAATTAACATTTAATCCTGATATATGTAGATTTCATAACGGCAAAAGGTTTCTCTATGCTAGGTTTTATTAAACGAAATTCCATAAATTTTACTGATCCTTATACATTTAAATAATTATATATTTCTCTTGTTGGTCCTCACCTTGAATATGCCTCTCCTATTTGGATGCCGTTTTACGCTAGGCATATAAAACCCTACCAGTTTAACTGTATAGGGGTAACAGTATAACTGTATAGGGTACATGTCATCCCTATATAGTGTTATAACTAACTCATAGATATTTCAACACTTGACGCTAGGCGAAATGTGGCCGCTGTAATGTTCTCGTATGACGTTTTGTCAGCTAAAATAAACTGTCCTTTTATTTTAAATTTATATAATATCTATGTATCATTTTATACTATTCGTGATAGGAATTTTCTTTATTTAGATTCTCATAGAACTAACTATGGATTTTTGGAACCCACCGTTAATTCACAAAGATTTTATAATAAATCTATAATGAATTTTCATTACAGCAATCAAAATTTTAAAAGGAAAAATCACCATATTTTTCTCATCATAAATTGATTGTATTTTATTTTATTAATAACAATAAGTATTAGTTTTAAACTGTAGTTTGTAAGCAAAATCTGTAAGGTTATTCCTGTAGATTGAAGTGAAATAAAAATAAATAAATAAATGAAAAATCAATAAAAAATTGGAATTTCTATGAAAAAATTGTAGATTATTAGAATTAACAAAGTAGTTTAAAAAGCGGATTAAAAATTTTAGAAAATCAAATTCTCTAGACCTAGGTAAAAGGGTTAGATGACAAAAAATACATTAGACAAAATTACATATAGACAAAATTACTTAGAAAAAATTAACATATGTACAAAATTACATAAGACAGAATTACATATGGACAAAATCACATATGGACAAAATTATATATGGCAAAATTACATATAGTTATATGTGGTGCCTCATATGGTGTCTATAATATATGATAGGCAGCACAGTTGTTGTAATACAGCTAACAGTTATATAAGCTATTTACTAAATCCTATTGCTGCTCACGCACGGAAATGTTTAAACTATTATTAGATACAAAACCACTCCCATATAAACCATCGAATGGAATGGAATTAAATATGAAAATAGTTGAAAGCTTTAATAAAAATAATAATAAATAATAATTTGTGTGTAAAATAAACTAAATAAAACATATTCTGGAAACAAAAGTCGCAAGCACTGATGAAGTAAGTAATTTGCTTCCGAAATATCGATATTTGGATAATAAATATAAATGATTAATGAAAAGAAACTCGACTTTTATTCCATAAATCTAAATATATCACTAAAAATAAATCTAATTATCAAAAAAATAATAATAATAAATAAAACATTTATAATAAATTAAAGAATAAAATATTTGAGAAATTAAATCGAAGCAAAGAGTATTAATAATTAATATAACATATAACTAACTACATATATGGAAAAAATTACATATGCAAAAAATTCCAAATCTCCTGAATAAATCAATTTACATTTTCTATTCATCACTTTTTTTGCAAAACTCATATCAAACTAATATTCTAAAGTTTATTTATGTAGTTTTAGTAAAGGCAAATTTTTCTAAAAACAATTTTATTTTCTTTATTTTAAATTAAGTAAAGATAATTTGTATTTTAGTATAATGTATAGTGAAAAAAATATATTATAAGTGTAATAAAGTATAAAACAATAATTATTGTTTAAAATATAAATGAACAAGTTGAAAATAGAATGGGCAAGATAGTGAACAATTGTGGAATCACACTTTTTTTTTTATAGGTAAATCATAACCCATCACACGACCATTATGACGACGAACTGTTATTTGAATTCAAGCAGTTTGGTTTATTGGAAATAATGTTGTGAAGTTGTGGGTCAATGTAGCACTAGAAATGTGTAATGGTAAATTAATTTTTTGTTGTTGTCTGAAGCCTATTATGCATATTGATAGAAACTAAATTCTTCATACAATGTACATATTCATATATTCGTATTCATATACATAATAAAAATGTACAACAATAATAATGAAAAACCAGTTCATTAATGAGACCTGAGAGAATAAATCAATTTTTTTTTATTAATGTTTTATGGAACTACGAAAGTAGATGTCGTGTACCTAAGCATATTTTTAAAATTTTCATTTAATTGATATTTGTAAAGCGTACTATGAATTTAAATAGTATTACTACCGGGTACCGGTATTGAATATTAAAAATTCGCGGATGTTTGAAAAACTAAATTTATTAAAAAATTAGTTCTAATAAATTACATTTGATAGCCCTTAAAATGGCTTTTGTGTTAATGTTATTTCTTAATTACTCGAATTTATACCCTAGATGAGGGATAGTAAAACAAGAGAAAGAAAGATAAAGTAAATATTCAGTTTTGTTATTTGAAGTAATTTTTGTAGAAAAAATTAAGACTAAAACAAAATAAACAATGCAATAACAATCAAGATGAACTAGGACTATACAATTACGAGGTTTTTATTGAGTTTACTTCTTAACATAGAATCTTTATTAAAATTGACATACTTTGAAGTACTTTTTTTGAAATATATTTTGGATATAAGACTCGCTTCAACACTTTGTGCTGCAACCTTTAAGCTATAAGGAAAATAAAAATAAAATAAAATTCTTAAATCTAAGTGTAAAGAAATTAAATTTAAAAAATTTAGAAAGCTCAACAATTTCTATACTGCCCCCATCTTAATCTCTTGAACAGAATGAGCGTTTGTTGGTAGTGGTTAAATGTTAAAATGTTAGAAACGTAGTAAATTTTGTGCATAGAATGCATAATGCTAAAAACGTTAAAGTTACATTGTTTTGAAGATAGTTGACAGTAGATTTTCAAAATAAATAAAAAATAAATTAAAATATTTAAAAAAAAACTCTAATATACAATACACTACACTGCAAGGATAAAATGTATTAATTGGCTCAGTGATGGAGTCTGTTTAGAGGCGGGGTGAAATTGCTTAGCGGGGGTACAACGGGTCGCAAGTCCTAAGTGCGTAGGGCATAAGACAGTCGTTTGATGGTTCTTATTTCCACCCCATTAACCAACCAACCAACCAATATACACTAATTAAGTATATTATATTTTAACTGCCGCTTAATTTTTTAATTTAATTTGTACTTGACGTCATCACGATTCACTACACAGTCGCACAATCATTTTACTTTTATATACACATTCAAATAAAACTGCTTTTTATTAGCTGTCAAAGTAGAATGCCTGCGTTGAAGTTAAAATTTTTTCAACTTTTGTACGATTGCTGCGATAACTAGATTCTTTCATTCTGGTTTTCATATGTTTCAACTTTCAAAGTAATATTTCTGCGTTATGACTGCGTGATGGCTGCACTCATTTTGTTCAAGAGAATGAACCAATTTCTAAAATAGACTTACAAAATTTTCCAATTTTTAAAATAGACTGACAAATAGAATTTCAAATCCATAACATCATTTGAATTAAATTCATTCGGGCATACTAAAATATAACTATTTTTTTAACAGCAAATTAGGAAAGAAAATGAGTTGGAAAGAGATAGCTATAAATGTAATGAAAGAAACGAATTTCTGAAATAACTTTAAAAAAAAAATTTTTTTTAATGTTAAAGAAGAAAAATATTCTGTAGAAGAGCAAGAATTTTATATACAACTAAAAAAACATCATGAGGAAGTTAGTAATTTGCATAAAGAGATGTAAAATAGAAAAAATAAAGCTACAAAATACAAAAACAAAACAGTATAAAAAAATACTTACTCTCGGTTTAACATACATTTATATATACGTATATGGATGAAGTATCCTGTTGATGAAAGGCGAATTACCAAACAAACTGCAAGATTTTAATAGAAACACAGACGTTTAATACTTGTATGAGGGTAGAAAAAAAATTAAAAGATTTACGAAATAAGGAACATTTTTTTTTTGTTTTTTTTTTCTTTTTTGTTTCCACTTTTACACCATTACTATTTCTGCGGAATGTCTTTGTACAAATGTTTATTTGATATTTATGACTTAAATTAAGAAAATTATGGCATATAAATTTGAATATAAAGATTGTAATATGCAATAATAATCATTGTGAAAAAACTATTAAATGCTGGTAAAAATAAATCGACGAGAGGGTCATTTGAAAAATAATAAACAGGCACTATGACTAGTATAAATTGACAGTTGGAATGATAATAACTTTTTGTTAAATAAACCAAGAAAGCACTTTAAAATTTCAAAGTTTATTGTTAGTTTTTTGAACTAAGGATAATGAACAATGAGAGCTATCCAGCATACCTTTGAAGAATATCCTGAGTGTGATTGATAACTAAATCAGGTATCTCTAAGGGCTCCGATGATGAATAGCATTAATACGGGTAATCTAATCACAATAAACCCATTTGCGACTGCAATGATATAGTGGCCATCAGATCTCCTACCGAATGTACCTAATCTAATATAAGTCTAATATAAGCTAAGGATAATGCAACCTATAATAAGTATGTAAGTTAAAATAATAAAAAATAAAAATAATCATAAAAGTGTCCGTGGTAGTTGATAAAAATTTAGTCTGATATATATTTAAGAATATTCTGCGAATTATAATGGCACCGATAATTTCAATTTGATTATTAAAATGTAAACAGAAGTGAAACATGGGCTAGCTGCTATATAATTATATCCGATATGTAAAACAACACTTATAAAAAAAACTTGCAATAAAACTTTACTGAATATGTTCTCTTACAAGAACATTAAATAGTTTTGTGTAGACAAACAAATAGATACATAACAATTGCTTTGATTAAAATAAGTATTGTAAGAACCCTAAGTCTAAAAAATTACTCGGAAAGGATCAAAAGGACACGCTGGGTGGCGCAGCAAGTAGAAGGTCCCAAGTTCAACCGAAAGGTCCCAGGTTCGATTTCCGATGAAGCAAAAAAAAAAAAATGCTTTATGGATTTTTCGACCCTTTGTCATTGGGATATAATAAAGGGCAAAAAATAATTAAGAGTATAATCTGATAACAAATTAAATAAAAATTAAACTATTATATTTAAGAGGGCTTAGTTCCTGACAATAGCAGTAGTTTTCCACATTTAATGAGTTAATAAGCCAGTAATTTGATAAATAAATACTCGAAATATTGTAGATAGTGTAGTGTAAAATTGCAGTACCGTACTTAATTAAGCACGAAAAGGTGATTCTATCTAAGTTACTGTAGAATATAAAAAAAAAATAAAAGTTGAAAACACTTGTATTGATACATAAATTTAACATCAGCTACCAACTACAGCTTCTATGCTATACCAACATTATCAAGAACAGATACTCGATATTGATATAGACAATTATAGGTACAGCAATTTATTTTACTGGCTAGTGAATTTCATTGCGTTGATTAAGAAAGTAAATATAAGAAGCGTGTAGTCTTACAAGTTCTTGTGTAGCTTTTAGTGGTGTATTTTTATCTTTCACTTGATTTTTTCTTGTTTTATTTTGAATCAATTCGTAAACAAAAAAAGTTTCGTGATCTTAATTTTCTAACAAGTTCGCCAATAACTATCTAATTCAGCTGTTCATTTTTTGTGACGTTAAGTGTTGTTGGGTTGGGTCTTCTCCTATTACCGGCGGGGGGGGGTTCCATTCTAAGGACATTATAGCTTCATTTGTTGATGGTTTTCTCAGACTCTGACATATCCATCTCAGTTTTCTACTTTTAATTTGGATCATTGTAGATTCTTCACCTGTTAGTTGCCATAAGTCTTTATTACTGATGGTGCTGGGCCAGAATATTCTAAGATCCTTCTTTAGCACTTGTTTGTGAATACTTGAATCTTTTGGATTATCTTATTTGTCGTCATCCAAGTTTCGCTGCTATACAGAAGTGCTGACATAACACAAACTTTGAATATTCTAATCATGGTGTTTTCGGTTAGTTGTCTACTCTTCCATATTGGGCTTAGTTTACTAAATGCAGCTCTAGCTTCAAGCTGTTCTGCTGTCGACATCTATTATTCCTACGTTTGTTGTGAGCACGTTGCCTAGGTAGGAGAAGTATTCAACGTATGTTTGACCTTTTATTTTGATGGTGTGTGTATTGGTGATATTTACTGTCATGGGCTTGGCTTTGTCTATGTTAATTCCTAGTCCGACTCTATCAAATCTAAATCTTAATTTAGATATCAATATCTAAATTTATCAAATTAAATAATCAGTTAGAATTTGGTATGATCTTATTTTCATATAAGTAAGGCGAAGAATTACCCTTGCAAACCGTTTGCTGCTTCGGTTTGTCCTAACAAATGGATTCAAAGCTTCTATCCCAAAATACCACGGCGCAATTATAAAAAACTCTCATTCTTCCGGTGCTGCTATATGGTTCTGAATCGTGGACATTACCAATAGCAAGCGCACTTGGTATCTTTGAGAGAAAAATTTTTCGTCACATTTATGATCCAGTGTCTGATGAAGGGGTTTGGTGAACAAGATACAATGCCGAACTATATCCGCCGCTGTTCAATGACATGGACCTAGCCAAAGAAGGCAGAATAAGACGTTTTCATTGGCTTGGCTATGTAGAGCGTATGAATGGAAATGTTCCGGCTAGGAAGCTTCTCGAATTCCAAGCCCCAGGGAAAATTCATCGAGAGAGACCACACCTTCGTTGGAGAGATGAAGTGTCGGCAGATATAAAAAACTTCAAATCATCAACTGAAGAGATCAGTGGAGAACAATTTTGCATCAGGGCCTTCAAATTCTGTAGCATCCAGCAAGTAAGTAAGTTACCTTCTTACTTACTGTTTAAGTTAATCTTCTATTATTTTTCTTTTGTATCAGTGTATTTTACACATGATTATTATTAATTCCTCTGGTCAGTTATTGTTATTAAAATTAAGGCATTTTTAACAGTGTTGGCATTTTCCGCGTAAATTAACATTTTTTATAATTCTTTACATATTTGGCGTGAAGAATTGTAAAATACATACAAATAAACAACTGTAAACAATGGTAAACAATAGTAAACAATTGTAAATTACTGTAAAATTATTTTTCTTGACAGTTCGACAAAAATTTTGAAGTGTTTCATTATAATCTATTATAAAAAGTGTTAATCTAGTTCTAATGGATTAAGTACCCACATTAATTTATAAATGTTTTAATTAATCTGCGAAAGAAATTCATTTGTAGTTTAATAAAAAATATTTATTAACATAACGAAAAAATTATAGATGAATAAAGATTAGTATTAATGTGTGGAAATTTTTTCGATGTCTCGACAAACATTTCTTATTCATCGGCTGAAATTTATTTAATATTTCGTTAATACACTGATTTTTTATTATTATTTATTTTTATACATATCTATAATTATAATTGATAAGCATTTAAGGTCCTGCGCAGTAGACACCTTTTTATTTTATTTCGATTCTCCTACTCCTTAATGAACTTCTAATATATATAATATATAAGATTATATATAAAACAAAAATGCGCACACAGTTGAACATTTTGTACACATCCGATTTTATTATTCAGCAAATACATTATGCATAAGTGAGATATTATGAAAATAATAAACAAAAGTAAACAAATCAGTTATTATATTTTATATTATGTACTTGCGAATGAATCTATGTACATATGCTAAAAAAAAAACAGAGAAACAAATTCATCTCAAATAAAAAATATAAAAAAGCAAAAACAAAAAAAATCAGTTGAATTGTTCATATGACTAGCAAATTTATTTTTATATAGTAGAGTTAGAGTACTTCATTTTGATATAGTAGGTCACTTGAATTCTTCATTTTTATCTTTTTAAGTAACTATTTCTAAATTTTTTTTATTTGTAGTAATAATATAGTTTTTATTAAAATTATGTATTATGTAGGTATATATATACGTACCTCTTTAATGACAAAACTTTTTATTTTTAGTAATTTTATCACTAAATGCTTCTTACTATAGGGAATATATCGGAAACGAAGCAGTATATGAGGGACGTGTATTTATGTGTCCTAAATAAAACTTACTAACCACAAAACTTTTTATTAAACACGAGTGATTTCTGCTATATCGTGCGAATGTCAGTACGTAAATTACTGGTTTTTTAAAAACTTTAAATTTGACTTCAACTTGAAATATAATTACTCAACAGGGGCCCCTAGTATTGATATTATATTTACGTACCAATTTTTTTAAGTGCCTTTGCTTGTTAATTAAATTGAAAGTTATAATGTAATAACAGGTAGCACTATCAATGCAAATGCCATTAATAATTGTTATATGTATATTTCACTAATATATATATGTGTATTGTATATATATAATGAGTAAACAATAGAGAAAGAGTTATTCTGTTTAAATAAGTAAACCAAAATTGCTCCCGTTCTTTTTTCATTTGTTCAGGTTCTGTGTCATCTACGCCATAACCTTTACTTTCTTTAATTGTTTTTTCTATAGTATTCCAACATTTAATCAAGTTCTTTACATGTAAACAATTGTCTAAAAAACTAAACGTAATTCACTTTGCCAACACTGATTTTCAATTTATTCTGGTTAATTACAAAAATTTTGTTGTCAAAGTATGAAATATAAATATAGTTAGATGCTCGCTTGTATTACACATTTTAGACTTTTAATTGCTTGTATCGAGTACATTTTGGATCTTAAATAACTTATTTTCTATCTCTTTCGAAGTAATTATACCCATCCCATAGAGTAGCACTTACCAACATATTCAAATGATTTATTTTCAGTTAATTCAACCTTTAAATCTTTAAATCTAAATTAAAATTATTATCGAATTTGTATAGATGGTATAAGAGGTAAAAAATATTTTTCAAATTTTCAATAAAAAAAAGCAAAAACCTTAACGTGTTATGTGCACGTTAAATAAACGATTAACACATAAATATTTTCTACAACCCCTAATTATTTTTTTTTTTTCACCTATAATTAGATAATAATAGAAATAAAAAATAAAAAAAACATTCTAAATTTAGGATAATATAAATTTCACCCAATATTAAGTTAATCAACTCCAATAAAGAAGTATTAAAACTTTTACGGATATATTTTCCCATAGCATGAAATTCTTCAATCCTTGGTAAAACAATAAAAAAAAAAAACAAAAATGGTAAAAAAAAAGAAAAAAAAAAGTTTTGAATTCAACGGTATGTTAAAAATTCTTTGTAACTTTTTACTTTTTTTTTCGTAATACAAATTTTCCAACGTAAAAATTTACAAGAAATCAATTAAAACTTTTGAATTTAAAGTATTAATAAAAATGAAATACTGAAACTTTTTACGATATTCAAAAAAAAAAAAAAAAAAAACGAAAACAGAAAAATTATTTGATAATACAAAATCCATTTTTTTTTATTTTTATTTTTTTTTTTTTTTTTTATATTTTCTTACAAGTCAAGGTTTTCTTTTGTTACCAAAAAATCTTTACAACTTTTCAAACAATTATACAAGTTTTAATATAAGGAACCAATTCCTGGAAAAGAAGATTTCAACAAAAACAAAAACCAAAAATAAAAAAAAAAAAAATTCTTTAATCGAGTCCTAAAATTTTTTTATTTTATTTCCTTTTCAAATTCATCCTTAAATTCTTTATAAATTGAATGTAAAGAGTTTTTCTTTTACAAAAAAAATTTCCACTTTCTGGATTTCAGATTATTTATTTTTTTTTTTATTTTGTATCTTTTTTTTTTTTTTACCAATTTTATACGAAACTTAGGGTAAAAATCTTGAGACGTTATTAAATTAAATATGAATAAAATGTTTATATTTTAGTAACTCCTTAGATTTTGATGTCCTGTTTTTTGTTTTGTTTTGTATAAAATTTTGTTTTTATTTTTGTTTTTAATTATTTTTCTCCCTTTCACAAATAATTTTGTGTAATAAGATTTTATATTTGTAATTATATCAATGTACATATTTGTTAACCATTGTAGTGACACTAAGCCTACTTTGAGTAGAGTTAGAAAACTTGCACCAACAAATAATCCGATAGCACCACCAACTGATACTGATATTAAAATGAAAAAAAAAATTATAATAAAAATTTTTTTATTAATTTTTTAATTTGGTTTTTTTTAAACTAAAAAAATTATTTTCAAAAGATTTATGTTACTGTGATTCCTGCTATGAAATAGGATGCTCAGTATCCAAGAAAATATAGTAGAACATAAGTATGTAAGAATGTGTGCTCAAATTATGTAATTCATAAAATATAATTAAAAAAATGAAAATTCAAGTAATCGCTTAACTTCCAGAAGTAGAAAAAGCAGTAAGTGCAAGAAGAAGCAAAAATACAATCAACATTTTGGCTCTTCATTCAAATCTAAAATTATCTGCTTGTGCTAAAAGAATTAATTTTGGCATTATTTTTTAGTGAGACATAAACAGGGAAAATATATGAGAATAGCATTGAAGAATATTTTGAGTGGGATCACAAAATAGGGGGACCAATTAACAAGAGGACTAATTAGCACTAACAAAGAAAGGTAGTGCGTATTTGCGGCTGCGGTGATATAGGAGATAAGCCCTCTCCAGAAATTACATAGTCTAAATAGTGAAAACTATGAGAGGCACTACATATACAACGAAAAATGAACCACGTAGTTTAGATGTATTTATTTATGCATTATAGCAAAGTTATCCAACATTGACTAGGTCCAACACTAAATGTATCGAATTTAAAAAAATTGGTTTATCAAAAATATCATAAAGTTCAATGTAAAACCAAAAATATGTAACAAAACTGAAATTTTTTTTTGTTAACTATTAATTATTGAGATGTTACAAAACAACTATATAATAACATTTAAAAGTGAGAACCAATCAGATCAAGACTCTTCTAAGATTAACTAAGAATTCATCGAATACCAAAATCAGGAATATGGAAGATCATTTACTGTCATTTATATACAAAGTTTATATAGACAAATTTGTTATTGTTGTTTTGTTGCTAGTGTGTAAGATCTAATTTTGTAAACGAATTAAAATAAATAAATAAATAAACAAACTATAGAAGAAGCATAGCACACTCAAGGAGAAAAAGCTATTGTGTAATAGATTAAATTGCATTGAAAAAATTCAAAATATTAATAACGAAAATACAAACATTTTAATGTATAATTTGCAGCTTAATATATACATCAGTATTGTATACTTTTATCATAATTATTATACATATATATATATATATCAGTATTATATATATATTATATATATATCAGTATTATATAATTACGATAAATTTGTAGTTGAACCTCTTTGAACCAGAATTGAGAAATGTATATATTATTACAAATCATCGAATGTTCAAACTATCGAACACGCTGCCATGTTATGTCTTTCCACAAAGTTATCAGTTAAGAGTTTTCAAGAGACAAGTAAATAAATTACTTATATTATAAATAAGTAGATAAGATTCTGTCATAGCTATACTGATTGTAATAAAAGGTGATAAACGTTGTATGAAAACAGTTTTATTGTATTATTTTAACTTTGTTAGAAATGAAAAACCTGCAGCTTAAATCTAGAAAATGTTCACTCATCACTCTTTTATATTATGAAACCGTCATTTGGCTTAAAGTTTAATTGAAAAGATTCTTAACGAAGTTTTCAATTTGCAAACCTATTTCAGATAATCAATTTAATAGAAAATCAGTTCCCGGCTTAAATTGGGGTCAATTAGTGTTTGTTCCGACTTTCTTTATAAATTGAACACTGGATCATCCCGTCCATATGATTATAACATCGTCAATATATATCATACATTGTGGCAAAATATACGCGCTAAGAATATTCCCAAAATGATCTTAAATAATTTTGCCGAATGGTGTTCCACAAACAGCCTCGAATTATATGCCTCTGAATGTCAAGTTGTTAGCTTAAGTATAAGATGCTTCAAAACTCTATTATTATTTAACTTGATTATCATATAGGGAATCAAACTTTAAACAGTTCTGAGGGGACTCATAATCTAGGTGTTATTCTGGATTTCAAATCTCAATTTCAAAGCGCATTTTAAACTTCATTATTAACATACCTAATTCTATGCTAAGATTTATAATGGGGCCAAAGAGTTTATCTGCATTAGAAAACATGTATGCATCACATATTTTAGACCAATATTTGAATATGCTTAGAAAGTTTGGTCTCCATATCCTAATGTTGTTATTTGACAAATTAAAGCAGCTCAGCGTAAATTTTTACGCTTTCCACTATGTGTTTTTTCATGGTTTGACATTTTTCAAATTCCTCCTTACGAATATAAATAGACCTGAAAATCTCTTCAAAAACGTTGAATGATGACTGAAATGACGTTTATCCACTAAATTATTGCTTTGAAAATCCTTGGCATCTAAAATTAGGGATTTAATAACTTTTCCGAAAGTGGAATCCGCGTAATTTACGTTCCGTTGACCTGTTTAGTATTGCTACCCATATTATCGACAAATTTGAGCCTGTGTCTAGAATCTTATGTAATTCTAACTCGAGAGTAGCTTGTTTTGATATCAGCCTTAGTAAACGATACTTAAGTAGCTTGTTTTGATATCAGCCTTAGTAAACGATACTTAAGATTGAAGCTGTATAATCGATATAGTTATTGTAACTGATATTTCTTGTTACTGATTCTTATTGATACGATTTCTATCTTCCCTCTTGTATTTGAATTTATTTTTTTAACATTTTACTATCTACAGCATTTTAGCTATTATATTTTAATCTTTTACTAACATTAGTTACTAACGGTGATGACTCCTACCCCGCTGGATGATAGTGCCACCGGTAACATGATGCAAGCTTTCGTCTAATAGATTACTGACTTGTTTGCTCTGAGCAATATTTGACTGTATAAAATATCTCTCCGGAAGTACTTTTTAGTATAAATAGTTTAAAATTAATTCAATTTAATATTGCAATACAAAATAAGTAAATATTTTTACCACATTAAACTGAAAACAGTGTTTTTAATAGCACATAAGTAATTTCAAATGAAATGAAAAAGATAACTATAGAATAGAAAACCCTTTAGCAAATTAAAATAAAAATTTCAAATTATATTATTTAAATTATTAAATCATTAATTTAATTTAAAATTAATTATTTTTCTTCACTTTTTTAAATATCTATACCTACATATACATATATATATGTATCTTAATATCTTTTAACATAATAATATCAAATTATTTTATTTCACGTCTTTATTTCTAAAAAGCTCATAATCAAAATTGTATTCTAATAAAACTTTATTATAATTACTTAAAAAAAAAATAAAAAAAAAATCCTTTAAAGATATTTTCATTTATTACAAATCGAAAATAATTATTTAATAAATTTGTTCAAATTCATAAAATAAATTCCGGGATACGTTATAATCATAAAAGGATATTTTTATTCTTGATAAATATTATCAAAGATATAAATCTTTACAATTTTATTTAAAATCAATACCATTTACGATAATAATTTTAATGTATAGAAACATAATGTACATAATACATATATAATATAATATAATAGTCTTGGATAATTATTATCCTGCCATATAATAATATTATTTTTAATGATGTATATATGTTATATATATATATATATATATATATATATGGTATATATATTATACACTTCGTGACGAAATTATTCATTCATAATATTGAAAATTCATAAACAATATTCTAATTTAAACAAGAAAAAATAATAGATGAAGATATTAATAGAATTAATAAAGTAAGAGCTAAAAATTATTGATATAAAATCCACTAAAGAACTCACGTAGGGAAATGCATTAAAAATAAATATGTTAGTCAGAACCCATAATGTATCGTATACCGATATCGTAACCGATCATATACCGTAAAAATGGGAAGAAACCTTGTGCCGGCGTATTTGAACCAAAATTCAAGTTTAAAGCGGCACTTGAATGACATCGAAGTATATGCATTGCAATGCAGTAAAAGTAATTTGTCAACATTTTCGTAATTTCAGATAGCCAAGTTGCTTACGACGACGAGCAACGAAATATATAAAACCAAGAATGACTCACTCTTGAATAAAAACCAAGGTATTGGATATTCTATATTGCTTAAATTTATAGAAAAACGTAATATAATCAATAAAAACCATTCTAATGATGAAAATAATAAAAATGATGTTTTGAATAACAATGTTAAAATTAATCCGTTAATAAAAAGGGATCTCCTGCGAGTCCCTTGCGAAAAAGCTGAAATTTCTATATGTTCAGTAAGCAGTGTCCAGTAAACATACTTTGTAAACGCTGTCTAATAAACACTGTCCAGTAAATAGACACTGAAGAAGTAGTCCACGAAATACGTATATCTGTATCTGAACCATTTCACAACGGATTTTCATTATTATTCTTTTAAATCTATTTTCTATCATTTTAAAAGGAGACGTGGCGAATTCATAATTTTTTAAATTGTGTTAGTCATTTTAATATACAAAAATTTTAATTCATCAAACTGCCGCAACTCACCACAATTTCCACCTCTCCCCAGGATTTTTTGTGCAAACACCCTAGCTAGACCACTGAGTAAACTTTTCCATACATCACTTCAGTACTGTCAAAAGTGATGGAAACGATCATTAACTTTCAAGTCAAAAAATATCTATAGACCAACAGTCTTATAAATGACTGCCAATATGGTTTTAAGTCGAAAGGGTATAATGGTGATGCTTAGAAAAATACGGTGAAGCCAAAACTATAGCCCTAGATATATCCAAAGCTTTTGATCGCGTCTGGCATGCTTCATTACTGAAAAAACTAGAAGCGATTGGATTGGGAAACATTTTCAACACGTGGATTGAAAATTTCCTTTCAAACTGCTCAATATGCTCGTTGTATTGGATGGTTTTATATCTCAAAAATTCACCATCAGTGCTCCGTTCTTTCTTTAAGATTATTTATACTTCAAATCAGATTCACAGCTTTGCTGATGTTAGTACCCTTGATTCCTTGTATTTCTTTGAAAAGGTTGTTGAAGTAATCCAGACTTCAGATCACAGAGAACGACCTATGACAATACATGACTGGGTAAGTGTAAATTGGGTAAAATTTAATACTTCGAAAACCCAGAGTTGCCTCTTATCAACAAAGCAAAACCCATCAACACCAAATATTGTATTCGGAAATGTAAATATCAAAAACTTTGAAATTCTAAGAATTCTTTGAATGGAAATAAACTGCAAACTCTCATGCCACGATCATCTTTTTTCTGTAGCGAAGGATCCAGCGAAATATTTAAGATTCTTAAGCAGAAGTGGAAAATATTTTACATATCCCAACCTCCTCTTAATATATAAGGCATACATTCGGCCTCGAATATAACTCGCATAATTGGGGCGGTCCACCAAATACCAGTCTACAGTACCTAAATAAGGTACGAAAGCGAGCCATCAAAATTATGAATGATGCAGATGTTACACAACACCTAACATCATTAAGTCATCGCCGTAATGTAGGATAAGCCACTCTGTTTTATAAATATCTGTTGGGTAACATTTCTGACGAAATAAAAAGTATTATGCCCAAAATATAATCGTTCCAGCGTAATACTCGCAAGGCAGCCCTCGCTCATAAATTTGTAGTAGAGCCTCTTCGAACCAGAACTGTGAAATATAAAAATTCTTTCATCAATCGAACCATTAAACTATGGAGCACCTTACCATCTTTTGTCTTCCCTCAAACATATAACTTAGAAGTTTTCAAGAGATGGGTAAATAAATATCTGTTAACCTGTCCGTAAATTTTGTACTAACTATTCTATTCTATTCTATATTAATTCTTTTCTAATTTTATTACCCTTTATTACTATCCTTCTTTTTTCTTCATCTTAATATGGCTTAAATTCTGCGCAGGCAGTTTGGCCATTATTTTGGCCTAATATACAAAAAAAAAATCACCAGAATTAAATAAAATTTTTTTTAGTATGCGGTTGTTGTCTAAGATAAATCAATAAAGTATGTATAGTATAAATTTAAATGATGGGAAACAATTTATAATGAAACTAAGTAGGATTTTTCTTTTTATCAAACTTCTTCAAATTTCTAGGGCTAGTCGAATATTAGTAACTAATTGCAGTGTGCTACTTCAATTATCAATTTTCGCAAATATTAATGAAAATATCTAATATCACGGTTAGTCATCTCGAAATTGAAGACATTTTATAAATATGAAAATTGTTGCACAAAGATTTAAAACAGATAAAATAGGGTTTAGAGTGTTCAAAAATGATTATTATATAAATATTTGTGAGGCATTTAATAGTGTTTGGATTGATCGTCTGATATATAACTTATTAAATTATCAATTTCCAAACAATTTAACAAGATTAATAATGGATATGATATCCGACAATGAATTCAGAATAGCCAATAACTCAAATATTGAAAACAAATTTGTGATTTAAAATGGTTTGCAACAGGGATTATCTTCTCATTGTATTTAACAGAATTGTTGAAACTGCTTGGAAACTTCAAGGATCCATATTACTCTATATCATTTGCCGACGATCTAATTATTTATGCCGCCGGCAATAGGGTAACACAAATAACAACATACGTACAGAAACAGTTCAATCTTACTATTGATTATTGCAAGGTATGGTTACTGCAAATTATCGTAGATAAATCCATCCTCCTTCGAAACTCAGTTGACAAAACCAACAGTAATATCAAAAAATTTTGGAAGAACTTTCAAATAAAAGCTTTGAACGACACCATAATTGACAGGAAAAACTCAGCCAAATACTTAGGTGTTGTTTTGAATCAATATTTAAAATACATTAATAATGCTAAAACAAATTTGGAAAAGGGAACAAAAGCATTTATGACGTCCAAAAAACTTTTCTATAATAAAATTATCAATGGAAGAGTAAAAATTTTAGCATATCAAACTCTCATTAGACCGGTTAATTTCATATGCTGGATCAATTTAGTTCAACATAAGTGCAAGTCTAATGTCCAAAATTTGAACGAAAATGAATAAGAACCTGTGTAAATCTACACAGAAAACCCAAAACGGACTACGAACATTTTTATTCCAATAAGTGTTTGTATCAAAAAGCTAGTATCGTAGGATTCGATCATATTTTGATAAAAACAATTCGTAATCATTTTAATAGATATCTTACCACACCGGAAAATGGTCTAAGATCTCATATATATATATATTACCATAATGAAGAGTACATTAAAAACCGCATGAAATTGGCATTTATAGCACTCGAACATTTTATTTATCTTGATGCTAAAGGGTATATTCAAAACCACGAGCATGTTCCTGTATTATATCACTATAATAAACGGGTTATTATAATATAACCCGAACATATTAGAGACGAATTCATTCAAATATGACATCGTATATCCCAGACAAGGATAAAAAAATAATATATACTCATTTGTGGTGGTTAAACCAATAATATAAATAGATTATCAAAATTTAGAACAGGCTTAGGGTAAGTTAGGTTAGCATAGATTTAGTTAGAGTATAGATGTAGCTGAAGTTATTTAGGTTAGTTCTAAGGTTTTTAATAAAATAAATTTAAACAAGTTTTGGTTTTTTTTATGTTTTCCAAAATATAAACAAAAATATAATATTTCTTTTGAAATATTTGGAAAAAAAGACGAACCCACAATTATAAAAATGATATAAACTAAATAAATTTAACGCAGTTTTAAGGTTTAATTATAGTCAAACTTAGAATAAATATTAGATTTTGTAGAGACTTTTTTTCTAATTGTAACACAAAAATTAAGTAAAAATAAAATTAAAAAGTTAAAACAAAAAAAAAAATAAATAAATAAATATTTGTTAATTGAATAGCAATTAGGCAGTAGCAAAATGATATTTACTAACATGATCATTTTAACAATACATGATTTTGTTAATTATCTAGACGAAAACATAAAAACACTTTAACGTAATAATTATTAAACAAAATTTTGAATAAATCGGTGTAGTACTTGCCGAACATACGATTATAACCATTTCTATAATTGTCTATTTTAAAGCAATATATGCCCCATTCCCATTATATAGAAACAAAACGTTACCATAATGTGTTAAGACTTTACAGAACAAATATACCTAAGTCGTATACCTAATAAAATTTTCCTTAAAATACACCAACAGATAAAATTATGTGTTCATACTTTGTTGGACACCACTCTAAATTACGTTATACAATAAAATAAAATAATTCAGACCACAAAATGCAGATACAAAAATTTTATTAAATTTTGTGACTTATTGTGCTGACATAAATTTGATTTTACTATGATTGTTATAAACCTATATGTACATACCAAATATTGATACCAAAAGAAAATATCCTTTAGAAAATAACTCATAATTTTGTATTATTCAATGGTGAAAAATTATTAGATTTTGTTTTTCTAAATAAAAAAAAAATAATAAAAATAATGAACGTAATGGAAACCAAATCAAATACCTTAATTAAGCTATTAATATTCTTGAATGAGAAAATGGGAAATGGAATATACTAAGGCAGGTAAGGTATGTATATTATGAAAAATATTCTAATGTTATCCTTTTTTTACTTTTTTTTTTTCAAATTTTTAGTAAAATTTTTCATATTTTCTTATATTCTTTGTTAATTATTATCGTATATGTATATTAGTAGCATTCAGAGTATAGATATATTATAAATTATTATTTTTAGTAATGACTATCATAACAATAAATAATTTAAAATAAAAAAAAAAAACATATTTCTGAAGAGAATAGGAATGTTTTATGTTTGTATACAAGGTGTTATTGAATGTTAGAGATCAGAACAATAAAAGAGTGTACAGGTGGTGAATAATAATTTATTTTCATATTAGATGTTATAGTGAACAAAAGAAAATTTAAATTATAACTTTAAAAAATTCCAAAATGAATGAATTTTTGGTTTGTGAAAACCAAAATTATTTTCGAAAATATATAAAAAAAATACCTGAATTAAAAACAATATAATTTAGACAGTGTTGCCATTAGAAAGTTGTTTGCTGTTTTATTATTGCTTTTTAAAAAGGATATTCGAAAAAAAGATAATATTTTAAAAATATCTTATGATAGAATGGAACTAGCAAAAACAAAAATGTGGAAAAAGGGGGTAGGGGTTGGGAACAGGCCCCAAGCAGAGCATATTTCCAAATACATGTGTTTTTGAGAAAATTTAGGAAACGTCTACTGTATAACATCTCAGTACTGGCAACGAATTGCCAGGGCTTTCTATTTGGGCGGGTAATGAAGAAAATATTGTAATAATGGTTATTCTAAAAGACTATAGTTTTTTTTTGAGAAAAGGATAGACAATTTTAATTGCGTACAAGTCACATCCCTAACTTAGTTGTGTCCTAGAATATAGAACGGTTGATGAAGGCATTTTGATGATTTTCATCTACGGATTGTGAATAAACCGAATTGAATATAACTAAATTCTATCAAGTATATTACATTTTGTATCCATGGCATATGACCGCTAAATTTTGGAGCTTGAAATTCGAAAATATAATGGATATTCTGGGTTTATACTGATCTGATTTATTGTTTATACCGACCGACATTGTGTAGTGGGTTATATAATATGACTACTAATTATAAGGTCTCGCATTTGAATTTCACTCCGCAAATGGAAGTTTATTTGAATTTTTTTATAATTCAAATTACAGTTTTTTTTTTTTTTTTTTTTTAAATACCTAATGGTGAATTTATTGATAGTAATTTAGTAATTAAAATACATACTAATAAACTATTTTTCTTTAAATCTTAATTGGTTACGTTTTTACAATACAAAGTCTTATCCTATGACAGTTTCGTTTTTCTTTTTGTTTATAAAATTTATATGTATATTATAGTTTTAGTTTTGCCACAATTCAACGGTTTTACTCTTTTAATCTTCGTGTTGTATCATCATTATCCAAAAGTTGGATAGCCTCGGCATTGATATGTTTTTGTAGTCTTTATTGACTTTTTGCGATTGTTTTGATAACGCTGCTTATCATTTCTACATTTGCTTTGACTGGTACAGCCCCAGAGTTGAATTTCATATGTCCAAATGGTTTTCAGAACTTGTTGGTACAACAGAAGCTTATTTTTAGTTGATAGCACAGAGTGTCTACCTAGTAGCCAGTACATTTTTTTGTACTTTAATTTTAGTTCGTCTCGTTTTTTCTTCACATGTGGTTTCCATTTGAGTTTTACATCCAGTGTCACACCTATAGATATTTGGCTGTGTTGTCATATTTAACAATTTGATCATTCAACAACAGGTTCATGTTTGATATGTAATATCTTTCAACATTTGATTAGTAAAATTTAATAAATTGACCAGCTATTCACCGGTCAATCATTAAAATAGTATTTCTTTCCACTTCACATAAATATTTACGTCAAAAGAAAAATTTTCTCTTTCCGCAAAACAATTAATTTTTCTTAGTACATCATTCAATTTTTGTTATATATCCACACAACAGAGACAGCATGATGTGAAGATGAAGAAGATGGTAGTTTTGTAAATTCACGCAGCAAATGGAAAAATATTCATTATTGTTCTCGAGATATGTATGTTCTCTATAATATCTTGCTGCTGGTGTATTTCCGTTAAGAAGAATTAATAGCAAATTTAGTGAGTTTTTAAAGGTGGTAAAGTAAGACTTATCATCATGGCAACAATAGGAATATTTTTTTTTTATTGTCAATATTTTGGTTTATAAAAAAAAAACATTAATTGAACATTACAGATGTGCTTTTATCGGTCAATTAGAAATATTTCATGGTGGCTAATTCAAAGACACAAACCCGGGAAATTAAAATTTTTTTAATAAGTATAGGTACTTTATTTTTTGGGTAATTCCAATTGTGGTGATGGCTTTAAAAACTACTTTTAATTTGGAAAAGCTTCATATTTTATTGATTTTTTGCTATTTTTCAGATGATATTATTTTGGTTCTTGTATTAAATATATACGAAATATTAACTGCTGTCTCAGTTAAAATCAATGATGTAGTAATGCTATACGAGATGAGAAGTCAAATATTTAGGCTTGAAAAGCTGAAATGGAAATGAAGTTATGAAAGCTGGAATGGAAGGGGTTTAGAACTTGGATATATATCTTTTTTATAAATGATTTATATGAAAGATAATTTACTAACTGCTCGAGAACAAAAATTAGTAATTCTAATTTATTTTTAAATTCTTAATCGGTAATTTGTTGCTGTAATATTTTGAAAAAGCTTCATATTTAACTTTGTGGGTTTCTGTCACTGCTTATTGCTTTAATCCACTGAGGTGGAAAGTTTTACAGACATTATCAGCGTATTAATATATTAATAATAAATAATAATAATAATAATAATAAAATAGTCTTTATTTCAACAGAAAAATAAAAAGCATTAGTCGTTCAACTTTATGTAATAAATTTCAGTACCATAAATATCGGAAAAAGTGTTCTACGTTATAAGTTACTATTACAATAAGATAAATTAATTGTAGATATTGAAGATGTTAGTATAAAAGCTCATATTTTACCAATTACATAATTAGAAACATTTACGGATGAAATTTTTTATAGGAATGGATTTGAAAATACAAACGCTGATGTCTTTACGCTAATCGGTACATCTTGTCGTAATCCTAATTTGTTCTTGAGATCTTTTATGTCTGCAGATACGTATGAATATAGTTCTTTACGTCTGTAGACACATTTTATTGAATGCTTTATCTTTCCCAAATAATAGAACCGCTTTCGGAATCTCTTGAAGAACCCCTTGCATACAATTACACAATAACGCACACGAACAATAACACACAAGTGTAAGTAATACATCAAATTTAACTTTTTTTTAAACAGTACATTCATGAACGCCTTTAGATTCTTTTAGTGACAAGAATTCAAATAATAAATTTTTTTGTAATGGTCCATCATAAAAAATTGGTTATTCATTGAGAGATAATTTCTCATGGAACTTTTCTCTATTATTGTTTAATTAGCATCTCCATATAAAAACCTATACCCATATAAAACACTGCAATGTTACAAAACAATGTTCTGTAAAATCTGTGCCCCATAGATGTAAACATTCAAGTTTGAACATAATATGAAGCTTTTGTTTTGGTATAAGTAGGTAGATGTTATGCTAAGAGTAAAACTATCTCTATTTAAATTATTGATGCCTCATATGAAAATATTCAAATTTTTTTATTGGGAAGTACATGTATTTTGTCATACCGATTTTGTTGACTTATTTTATTTGCTTAAAAACATCTAGCCAACTCTGGATTCGAAGAAAATTATTATTTAAAATTTTTCGAATTTTAACAAAAAATCTGAGTTTCGAATTTTTATTATATCTACTGGTTCTGAAATTCTTTTATCTAGATTGAGGAAATTATAAATATACTGAAAAACCATTCTATTTATTGAAAATAATAAAAATGGATAATTCTATTTTATATCTTTTAAGGATATCAAAAATATTTGAAATTAAATTAGTTTGTGAACTTTAATTAGGTCAGGTAAATTATGTGACTGGTTAAATGGCTGATAACAAAAAAAAAAAATGTCTATGTGTTCTTTCTTTATGAGCGTGTAGGTAAATAATATCAAAATTTTATGTAGAATAATAAATTAAATTAAAATTTTAATTACCTAATAAATCTTCAAAACCGAATACAACATCACGTCGCATACGAACTTTTGGTGGTATGATCTGCCATCTAAAACTACTTGTTACTTTATTTTCGTCGCTTGATAGAACACCCCTAAAAATTAAAAAAAAAACATTTTTTATATTAAATTAGCAAAGTTTTCCGCAAAATGCAAAGTTTTCAGGATTTTTTCATTGTTTTGCATTTTGAAAGGAAAATTTTATTATTGATATGCTTGTGTTATCTAAGTCCACATTAGTTGGTCGAATTTGTAAATTAAACTGTGAATTCAATAACAAAGAACTGCCATAAAGGCAAGTGTTTATGTTAAACATGTTTTTATATGTATTTTTGTTTTTTTTTTTTTGGAAAGTTTGAAAGTTAGTCGAATAGTGTGGATTCGCCTATACCAAAACTACCTCAAGTTTTTAAAACTTTGATTAAAAATCAGTCAAAATTTGTTTAAAATCAAAAACAGATCGAGGCAGTCAATCCAATGTGCTGTGGTAATAACAATGATGGTTAGAGAGAGTGGTGGAGTTCAAGCAAGATTAAAAGCAGTGTACCCCAATTTATTTATTCAAGCTGCATATGTCATATTCTAAATTTGCTTACAAAAAGTGTCAGCAAGCACATACCTAATATTGTTATTGACTTGATTTCAGCAATAAAATTCCATTTGTTCAAACAGCTCTTCTCGTGGTAGTTAACAATATTTCTACAAATTTCTAAGAATCTAAGATTTTTAGATTGAACAACTAAAAAAATCTAATTAACCTATATTGCCTTAGACTGGCATCAATGAGACGTTGAAAAATAAGTGTAGTTGAATGTGTATTCCCGTAAGAATCTGTTAGATGGGTGATAGAAAATTTTTACTGTGGTGGTAATACTGGGGATTTTTTTTTGGCATCGGGTAAATTTATAACGATTACGTTTACGTTTAACCGAATAGAAAAATATTCTTACAGTCATATTTTTTCTATACCATTCATCCAAGTGAACCTGGTGAAGGCTTATTAGGTGAACATTCCGAAATTGATTACCGCAATTCACCAATTAAGTATTTTTGGCTTTTTTCTGATCATAAAATTGTATGAAACTTGCTTTCAATAAACTTTTTGACAGATCGACATACTGGAACGGGATCCTAATTCTGTGAATAAAATATAAAACCGTTTAAATCGGGATAAGAAAAAAATTATATGCCATCGTATTCCCAATATTATGAAATCGCTTTACTAACAAAATCTTGTAGCATCTCAGTAAATGAATGCGAAATGTCATAAGAAGTATAGCTTTAGTTGGCGAAAATAATGTGTTATACCTTGTTTCCACTTAAGAAATTGTAAAATATAGCTTTTTTTATTAAACAAAATTTAAGAGATTTTTAAGTTAATTACTTTATTGATATATACATTACTAAAATTGCTTATCTAGAGTTAAGTCAATTTGTCATATATTTTTTAATAAAATAGTTGAACTTATATCGACATAAGTCTTTATATTAAGTTGTTTTTTTTTATTTTTACTAATACTAGTCAGTTAAGCTATATATATATGTTATCAATCGTGAAACACAAAGGGCAGCATGTGCTCATCGCTCTACCGCCGTAGAAATCGCTGTAGATGGCAGAAGACAAGTAATGGAATTCGTTTATAATCTCAACAACCCGGATGTAGAACCAATTCCATTTTATGTGCTCCCCAAAACATTATAAATTCTATATTTATGACTTACATTAACTCAAGATGAATATCAACACTCTCGTTCGCAATCATCATCTTTGCCTTCTACCTTCTCCTTTCCTAAATTTCCTTTTTTACCTTTTTCAAACGTACCAGTCGGTATAAAAGTGTTTTAGCTAAGTATATAAACAAAAAAATTAATTGTAACGGGTAAATTGCTCCGTTTATGTTTTGTTTTCTGAAACAATTTGAATAAAAGATTATGTAACGTCCCTTATTATGTAAGGAATTGTATGTAACCTTATAAAATGGATAATATTGAACCTAAAAAAACACTCATTTTTTCGAAACCCATTTAAAACTTTGAACATTCTTATGAAAAGCTTATTGTTTCAACTCAAGCGGTTTTTATATTCTACTCACAGAATTAGTTAATATTTTTTAACAACTTATTATACTCATCCCTTTAAGAACACTTAAATAATATAAAACAATGCAACTTACCATGAACTTCTTTTTAATGAATGCATCGAATAAATATGCTCATTACAAGTGCTCGGACACTTACAAATATGTAATGCCCATATTGGCCATTTAAAATCTAATAAACATTCAAATCCAGCTACATTACATTTAGGACCTTCTGCAATCAGTTTTTTATAACCAAAATCATGAAGACAATAAAAATTAAAAAAAAAAAAAATTACTTACCAACAAATGGATAAAAAAATGGTACACAATTACACATTTCAAGTGCCATTATGGCACGACATCGGGCCAAACACAATGTTTTACTATAAATCTTTTTTGATGAAACTCATATTTAAATTTGACCATATAAAAAAAATAAGTCATAATTTACTTACCGACAGTCCAGATGTTGGCTCATTATAAAAAACACATTTTCTTTGTTTTGCTGTTAGTCTTCTGAGATTTTCACTAGCACTTTTAAATAAATTTCAAAATTTTAATTTATTTAAATTTAATTTTTTTTTTTTAAACTTACAAGGTTTCCAAAACTTTATAGGTAGCAATTACTTCATCTAATTTAGTTAATTCAATTGCTCCAACTCCAGCATCACTAGCTGATATCTCGTAAGGTGAATGAACTTCAATCTGAAAGACAAAAAAAAAAATCAAAAGGGCTGAAAATGGCGTATATGAAGATTGTGTTATCATATTACCGTTCCAGTACTTTCAAAAATATCCAGTTTTATGAAACACTGTTGTCTTCCATATTGACAAATTATCGGCTTTTCAATAACTTTAACATTTTTATTACTGAAATTGAAATAATGGTTATTATTTGTAAATATTGTAAGCGAATTTAAATAATGGACTAAATGCTTTCGATTTTTAATTGTGCAGATTCCAGGAAGATTGGATTTTTAATAAATTAATCAAAAAATGATTCAAAGATAATTATTATTTGTTTTGGGGTCTAATTGTGGAATTGTAACAGCTTAACCAGTATAATATATAGATTAACTATAAGTGCTCCTTTCAGTTAAATAAAATTATATTTCCAAGATAAAACGAAGTTGAGGTGAAGTTGTGGTTAGTCAGAAGAACTAATAATGCTTAAATTTCAACTAAAAAATGTTACATTGCAATAACAAACTTTAGTAGGTTTTATTGTAAAACATCAAAACCTGTTATATACCATTGGAACAAACTAGCAAGTCCCGATTTTGACTAAAGCACGAAATAGAGATAGGATTATTGTGAAGGGTTTTCAAATGTGTATGTGCATTTCAATTTTTTTTGTATACTATATTTTTACTAGGGGCCCCTGTTGAGTAATTATATTTCAAGTTGAAGTCAAATTTAAAGTTTTTAAAAAAACAGTAATTTACGTACTGACATAGACTTCGCACGATATAGCAGAAACCACTCGTGTTTAATAAAAAGTTTTGTGGTTTGTAAGTTTTATTTAGGACACATAAATACACGTCCCTCATATACTGCTTCGTTTCCGATATATTCCCTATAGTAAGAAGCATTTAGTGATAAAATTACTAAAAATAAAAAGTTTTGTCATTAAAGAGGTACGTATATATATACCTACATAATACATAATTTTAATAAAAACTATATTATTACTACAAATAAAAAAAATTTAGAAACAGTTACTTAAAAAGATAAAAATGAAGAATTCAAGTGATTTGTTTTTTTGTTGTTTTTATATTTTTTATTTTAGATGAATTTGTTTCTTTGTTTTTTTTTTTGCATATGTACATAGATTCATTCGCAAGTAAATATATAAATTATAATAACTGATTTGTTTGCTTTTGTTTATTATTTTAATAAGTTCTCACTTATGCATAATGTATTTGCTGAATAATAAAATCGGATGCGTACAAAATGTTCAAGTGTGTGCGCATTTTTGTTTTATATATAATCTTATATATTATATATATTAGAAGTTCATTAAGGAGTAGGAGAATCGAAATAAAATAAAAAGGTGTCTACTGCGCAAGACCTTAAATGCTTGTCAATTATAATTATAGATTTTATTTTATTCATGACCCTAGCATATAGCCGTATATGGTTTTATAAAAATACATTAAAATTTAATTTACCATTTAGTTTGCAAGCAAAATTGCAGTTTGCGGTCAGCTAATTCTGTTTTTGGAGCTTTTCAGATTCAATTTGTTACACTTTCCCTCTTTTTGTCTCATTCTATAAGTCCGACTTTTTGTCTGATTCTGAGTTTTCTATCCAACATATGAACCAATTATTTTTTAAATATTTATACGTTGCCTTTTACAAGATTTAATCGAATTAATTTTTTTTTTAGTTAATCAGTGTATACGGCTAATTATTTATCAGTATATACGATTAAAATAATTACCCGACTAAGGTACGGTCTACCATTTGGCTGTCATTTAATGACATATTAGACGAAGTTTTGGCCGATGCACTAAATACGATTTTTAGTTTTATGATTGACCTATTTGGTTTGATGATGCATTGAAGAGACATTACGTACCGAGATAAGGACGAATTGTCTCTTTCTACAATTTTCGTATGACCAAGTTTTTAATATTCTTTCATAAAGTCTATTGTATTGCAATTTTAAATTTTCACGAACAATAATAATCGTGTTTCAAAATTTAAAAAATTAACGTTCTGCCATTTTAAAGGAATCGCAATCGCCTCAAGGTTAAACTAAGTTTTAAAGTGCAATTTTACTATAAGTCTACCTTCATCTGTTTGTGTAATTGTATTGTGGAAATGCTCTTCTAAATAAACTTGAACATCTGGCAACTGACAACTTTGATCTTATTATATCTATATTGTGATTATAATCAAAGCAACTAAGAACAATGCAACATTTCCTGGCAAAATGGAATAATAATTAAAAAATAAAATTTGTAAATTTATGAAAATCTATTTTTATAAGAAATTTAAATTTTGTACTCTATTTTAACCCTTTCACTACCAAATAATAATGCAATGGAGAAAACATTAGTATGTATACCATTTAAAAACTGTTAAACGAGAATTAATAAATTTCCAGAAATTTTGTTCAAACTTTTTCACTTACAAGATAACTTGGTAGTAAAAGGGTTAATATTATTATTAATTAGTTAGAAATTACTTTAATATTATAGAATTTTAAATTAAGGTGTAGTGTACAACAGTCACATCAGATAATCAAACACACTCACTCTAACAAAAAAAAAAGCAATAAAAGGAGCCTCAAAGCCCTAGTTCTAGACTGTGGAAAGCTAAAGCTTTGGCATAAGACATGTAATGGAAATTCGTTTATAGTTCACACTTCAAGAATGTGTGAATCATATTCTCTCTGATATGTTCCCAGTTGACCAAACTTGGAATTTTTGTACCACGTATATTTCCCGTACCAAGTTGTACCACGTATATTTCCTAATTCAAATTAAGGGTTTTTAGATGGAATTTTTCCGAACTTGTATCAGTACCAAATGTATCACATAAATTTCCAGATTCAATTTAGGAATTTTACATAGATTTTTTCAGAATTTGTACCACAAGAAATTTTTCCCACATAGTACCAATAATTTTTCCTTACGAATACAGAAAAGTAGTGGCACGAGTACCCTTTAAAATTCTGTATGACATCATAAAAAAATTTTATTTTAAAAGTACCGTATTATTTTCCTACAAAAAATCTTCAATTACATCCTATCCAAAAAAAATGTTTTCACATTAATTATACCAGCAATGTTTCCAACAATTATTCCTTATACTGCAAAAAATACTGAACTAGTATCCAATAATATTTCCAATTAGTATTCCAATGAATAAGTAAATACCTTTTACCAACGGGAAAACACAATGGAAAAAATATTGGTACAACGATTTACACGTTTAGAAAAACATTATCATACAAAATGTCCAATACTATTTCCAACAATTTTTCCTTTTACTTGGAAAAACAGTGAAATAGTACCAAAAAAATATTGGAACAATTAAGTGTTAGTCGTTTGATTTTTGTGCGAGAGTGAAGTTGTAGTATTATTTAGGAAACAAAAAAAAAATATAAAAAAAAAGTTTTTGATAATATCATAGTTGCAAAAATTTGTAAGTATAAAATAATTTAAAAATATAATAAAAAAAGTATTATTATATACACCATATATAAAACTATATTTTTTATTAACAAATGAGTGGTAAATAGAAAAATATTAGAAAAAAAAAATAATTAATAATTAATAATTTAAAACTAATTTTTAATAGTATTTTTGTATGAAAAAAGAAACAGTGATCAACCAAATAGTGGATTGCAACCGGAAAAACGTTTGGAATTGCCTTCTCAGTAAGTACAGTTTTTGACTTAATTTAAATGATATATTATATATGCTATATTTAGATTATTAAAACCTGTTTTATTAAATTCTTAATATTTTTTTTACTTAATATTTTACTTACTAATATTAAAAATATTTTTCTTTCAGATTCTAAAATTAGTGAAACCAACCATCAAACAAAAGACGAGAATGCCATCAATTACACAATACTAGTTTGTATATAATATATATATATTTTCTTTGTTTTAATTATTTTATTTTAAGATACAGCAGGGTGAAATAGTATTAGAAAAAACTTAAGAAAAACTATAGGAATAACACAAGGTACAACAGGGTGAAACAGAATTGAATAAAGAAGAGTGTGAACAATTATGGGAAAAAGTATAGGAATAATACAAGGAAAAGAGGGTGAAATAGTATTGGAAAAAACGTGGGAAAAATTATAGGAAAACCCATATGAAAAAGTATAGGGAAAAATATAAGAAAAAGAGGGTGAAAAAATATTGGAAAAATGTAGGAAAATTTATTGGAAAAACCTTATAAAAATTATAAGAATAATACTTGGTACAAAGTGTTGGAAAAAACATTGTTGGAAAAAAGGTTAGAATTCCTTTAGGAATAATGATAGGAATTTATTACGGAAAAATAGTAAGAAAACTATAAAGTCATTAATTTTTATTAGGTACATTTAAGGTACATGTTCAGATAAAAATTCCGACATTGGTACATTTTAAAAAAGTGACCACTTTCATAGGAAAAGACATTGGAATTCCAATTAATTTTCATTCAACTTTTCAAAAAATATGTACCATTTTATACCATTGAAATGTGGTACAATTTTGGAAAAAATATTTGGAAATTCAATTGGAATTCTTCAACTTCCTAATTCTAATCTAGCTCATTTTTTTCTTTCTAGTTTATATCTTATCCTATACCAACAAAGCAGTATGTAATTGCTAAATGCATTTTTTTAACACTTTGGTTTTTTATAAAAAAAAAACAAAAACTAATCAACTAATCATAGTTAGACACCAAATGAACAATACTTTGACAATTTTAATTGACAACAAAAAATATAAAATCTTAAACTATAATTATAAGATCTTAAAAATATATATAATTTAATTTAAAATATATATATTTAAATTAAGTTTATCTTTGATTTATATGATTTCATTTAGAATTAAACTGTCAGCAATTAGAAACATTTCAAATGGCTAATTCCAAGACACAAACCTATAGGAAATTTAAAATTATTCACTTCTAATTGAAATTACAATTAATATATGAATATCTATCTCACAATTAAAATCCATCATCATAGATATACACCTTAAATTTTAATAATGTAAAAATACATAATTCTAATACTTTTTTGTAATACAAATCGTGCCATACGTTAAGCAATATATTAAAGCATTTTATTCAAAATCACACTGCACAAAAATATTGTTGTAGAAATATTGAACAAAATATTTACTTTTCATTTAACATTTTTGACATTGGAGCATTCACTGTATAGCACATTCCTCTTTCAGTCATTAATTCTAAAACTTGAACTTTATTTTTATGATGAAATGTCATCAATTTCTGATGATAAGGACGATTAATACTCTTAACAATTTCATATAAATCAATATCTTCTAAACGTTCATCTTCTGAATATGTTGCTAAATCTTCATAATTATATGCAGTTGCATTGATAACAGCATACAAAAATTCCATAAAATAATTATAATCATTGTCAGTTTCACTTATATTCCATTTTTCTTTTATAAGAATATCTGCTTTAACCAAATCCATATGATCATGATAGCATATTGTTAGACCTGGTAATGTTCCATTCCATGATCTATAATCACGATCTAAACTCATTACTGTTGGATTATTATATAAACGATAAATTTGATTTATGATTAGAATATAACTGGCTGTGATTGATCCAATTACCATAAATAACCAAAAAATTCTAGAATAAAATATAATATATATATATAATATGTATATATAAATTTTATACATATAATATAAAATGCATTTTAGAAATTTGAATTATGAAACATAAAATGTTTACGTTACCTTTCAATTAAATGTAATTTGCCCTCAAATATTAATTTTATTGATGTGATATCTGATGCCTTTGCAATTAACGAAAAAAATTCTAATAAATTTTTAAAAATAATATGAAAAATTTGCAAAAAGAAAATTTTCAATTTTTCTAAAATTTTCAAATTGATGAAAAACATTCCGAATTGAATAAATGTAACCGAAAGATCGAAAATAAACTTTAATATAGAAATTTATTATTTTGCTATCTACTATATTTGGTTCATCATGGTCTTTTTATCCTATTAAATACACGAAACAAAACCAATTTCATATAAAATTGATTCGTATCACCTCATAAAACCGTCAAAATCAAAAATAAAATAAAAAAAAAAAGAAAAACAAAACAATAACAAAACAAAATAGAAAATTTTATTGTTATGAGCTAATTGGGTTTTGATGTTATCAGAAATATTTTAATGTCCTTCAATATATCCTTTATTTTTATTTAGATATAATATATACTATATAATATTTATTTAAATAGCTTTATAGTTTCTCATAATTATTATTGTATAAATTCATTTAGATTTTAGGTTTTATTAATTGAAAATTTTAAATTTCGGTTCAATATTTCTAGAGATAAGAAAGAAAAATTTATAAAGTTTGGGATATGCACGTTGTTAAATGAATTGAAAATAAATTCAATTAAAACTGATTTTATTGATGAATATTTATTGAAAATTCATTTATATATTAATTTTGGTGGTTATTTAAATTAATCTAGATATTATATAGAGATATCGGTTAATACTAAATATCTAATGTGGTTTTTTGTTGTTTTTGATATACAAAATGTAATATGGGCTTAAGAAAAATTCCAACATAAATGCAGCTATTTTTTAAGGTCCTAACCAATATTCAAAATAAATTGGGGAATAATAAAAAGGTGGCTGTGATGTTTTTTGATCGCACGAAAGCATTCGATGGTAGTTAGAAAAATTCTCTTTCTCAAATTTTATGAATATGGAATAAGTGGTATTGAACAAAAATGGTTTAGGAGCTATCTAACTAAAAGGGAACAATATGCATGTACAAAACAAATCATAAGTACAATAGAAAAAACGGACTGTGGCATAATACAGGGGAGTTGGCTAAATCCTACACTTTTTAATTGCTACATAAACATTTTTGCTAAACTAAATCTACAGGGGCAACCGTTTTTATATGCTGATGATCTTGTAGTTATATATGATGCTAATAGTAATACGAATTTAGAGATAAACATGAATTAAGACCTAACCAAAATATATAAATAGATGTGCAAACACAAATTGACTATAAACATTAAAAAAATAAGGTATATTTATTTTAAGTCTAAACATTTTGAGTCCTTAAATCTCCTATATAACAACATGAAAATTCAAAAAACTGACGAATATAAATATTTAGAAGTTGTAATAGATGCTGAATTGAGATGGAAAACACAAATAAATAATCAAATTTTTAAAGGTATGAAAATACTAGGTATATTCAGAAGAATAGCACACCGGATACCATTTCAATGGGAGAGAACTCTGTTTTTTAGCGTATTCCATAGTTCATTTGTATATGCCATTGTAGGATGGGGGAATATGAACAAAACCAAATTAAAAGAAATGAAGATTATTCAAAACAAAGCAATAAAAAACAATATGGACTAAAACAAAGAACATTAACACATCAAATACATAAAACACACAAAATATTGCCGCTGCAGCTGGATATACAAAAAATGCTCTACACACAAATAAATAAAATGCTTACTGGGACCAATTCTAAGATCAATAAACGAAGTACACCAACACAATACTAGAACCAGTGGTATAAAAAATGATTCGATTTACAATAATGCTGTCAAAGAATACAACAAGCTGCCGATGAATTTGAAAAACATGAACAACACTCAATTTAAAACGGAATATAACAAATATTTTATTGAAATTATGTAAAAAAAAATTATTATATTGTAACTATATTATTTTCTCTCTCTTCTAGAGAATTTTTATTTTTGTTTTTGTAAATTTAGCTCTTTATTTTTTTTATTCTTTTTATTAATCTTAAAACAGTGAATTGTAAATTACAACCTAGAACAATATAATATATACTCTATATAAGCAAATTGTTCTTTTTGAGAAAAAACAAAAAAAAAAAACATGCTGTAGGTTTGGTTAAAAGGAGAGATTTGGAGGAAGGGTCTAAGATTATTTGAATACCTCAGCAATCCGATTTACAAATACATTTACAATTACCTTTTTGTATGTTAGTTAAAGGTGCATATCTAAGATGATGAATTCTAATTGTGAGATAGATATTCATATATAAATTAGAACTTTAATTAGAATTGATTAATTTTAAATTTCTCTGGGTTGCGTCTTAGAATCAACCATTTGAAATGTTTCCAATTGATGACAGCTCAATTCTAAATGAAATCATATAAATCAACGTATTCAAACAAACAGCGCCGGCGCTATACATTTTCTCAACCAGTGCACTTTTTCAGATAGCCGCCCTAGATAAGTTCGTTTCCACATCACCTTTGACGTAGAAAAAATTACAACAAATTTAAAAATTTAAGACGAATATAACAATAATTCAAAATTTATATTTTAAATTTAATTGAAATTAAAATATTGGCAGGTTAACAGATTCCTGGACTTTGTAAATACTTACTTGCTATATTTATCTTTTCCAACTTTTAACCAAAATTACTAAAGCATATTTAATATAACAATAATATATTTTAAAACAAATATAATATAACTAGCTTTGTAACCCGTCATAAATGACGGAAGCAAAATAAATCCTAGTTTCTTTTTTTCTTTCATTAGATTCTTTATTCCGAAATTACAGTACTTATGTTTATATCACTTTTTATTTATTTTTATTTATGTTTATATTGGCCTAACACTAATCTTTTTTTTTTTTTATATAACAGAAAAAGAAGTACCATACCAACAATTTTGTATAAAATGTTTGTATTTTTGTATGGTATACTCGTATTCACTTCCATTTAGTTATAATTCGTTAGTTGGGTTCCATTTAGTATAAATTATACCGTATTAGCGTTATTGTGGCCTCTGGGAGAGTAAATTTAAGAATGGGATCTTATTTTCATATAAATTTTGTCTTTTGTATACTGTATAGGGATCTTACTTTGCTATATGAATAAACTGTTATTATGGTATTGTGTTATTTTTAAAAAAATATTCAAAATTTTGTATTTAAATTGGTAAAATTTACAAAAAATACAAAAACATTTTCATCAATAATTTTCAATTTAAAAAAAACAATGTTTTATTATCCGACGTAGAAGTAGAGTTTATTATCCTACTCTACTTCTGTCAAGTTCTATTGATTGAACAGTGAACTTGAACAGTGAAGTGAACCTGAACACTTAACACTGAAAATAAAATAATATTTTTGGAATGGAGCATGCAGAACATACAGAATACAGACACAGAAAATAATAAAAAAAAAACAAAAAAAAAACAAAAATAATTTTTTTTGAGTGAAGTGAGTTACGCACACAATAATGACAAAAATAAAAGGTAGAAGCAATAAAGTAGTATAATGTATAATATTATACAATACAAATATGCTGATACACATGTGTATTATTATGTATAATTTTAAGTAATAAGAATAACCTTTGAGTGAATTATGTTTTTTTTTGTGTTAAATGCTGTTTGCCTTTTGGCTATTATACCATATTAAACTATTGATTAAATTTCTATTAGTCCTTATTATTATAAATCAAAAAAATTGTTTGTTTTATTTATATTATTATTATTATTTATTATTTTTCCTTATTTTTTGCGAAGAAGACTAACATTTAATTAAAAAAATATAGTTCATGCAATCAATTTTTCCTGCAAAGGTTCAGCATGGTAGACAGGGGTTAAAAAAAAGCACCAAAGCAATTTGTATATATATGCATTTGTATACATATGCAATTTGTATATGTGTTGGAGCGTTCCGTCAAACTTACAAACATCCAGATAAATGCAGAATAATATATATATAATAATAATAATAACAAAAGACTTAATTTCATCAAAACCAAAAGCTAATTTACATTAAATATTGAAGACGTAACAAATAACTTCAAATTTTAAAATATTATTACCTAAAGCTTTTATAGTAATAGCGAGTAATAATAATATAAGAAGCGAGTAGCGAATATCGATTATATGGATGGCACAAAAAAAAAGGCTGTTCCTTATATTTTGAAATCGTATGGGAATTTTTTTTTGTTTTTTAAGTACATATAATAATATATAGAAATTGCTTATGTATAATATGGTGCACTTTTTTGAAGTTGATAAAAGTGTGACTTAAATAGTTAGAATTGTAATGTAATTTTAAATGTTTGATGAAAGAGTAAATATGGATTGAATTATTTTTTTTACTCTTAACCTTTAGTAAATGTATTGTTGGGAATTAATATACAGTCAAAATCGGTTATAGCGACATATCGTTTATTACGACCAATTTTGAAAGTCCCGGCTTTAAGTTCATATAATTTTAAACAAATTGATATCGAAAATAACGACATCGCTTACAACGACATATTGTTTATAACGACTTATTTTTATTTACAAAAAGAAAAAATTATTGCTTATAACGTCGAAAAAGTAAAAAAAAAAATAAAGAAAATTACCATACACTTATTATTATTAACTACAAAAAAAAAGCATCAGACGATTGACCCATTACTTTTAATCGCCTGATTGTCGCCTGGCTATGGTGTTTGATATTTCTGAAATTTTTATTTATGTATGTATGTTACATAAGGTCAGTTACTTTAAAACAATCGACAAGTTAAGTGCATAATATTTACTTTTAATATGAATAAAAAACTTAGAATATTTAGCTTGGTAGAAAAGGCTCATATTGTGTGACGACTGGAATCTGGTACACGCAAATCGTCTTATTTTTTTTTAATGCGAATTTAATAACTTTAGTAGAATCAAATAAAGTAATAGCCAAAGAAATAGGAGTTTCGCATTCATCAATTTCGACAAGTTTTAAGAATAAGGCGAAACTTGAAAATGTTCTTAATCATGCAAATTTAAACCGCAAAAAAATTCGTCTAAGTAAGCATGAATCTGTAGAAAAAGCTTTGCTTTCCTGGTTCAAACAATCTAAGCATATTGCCATTAACAGTCCCATATTACAAACCAAAGCAGATGAGTTTGCAAAACTAATGGGGAAAGAATATTTAACTTGTTCAGCGGCATGGATACAGCGTTTTCGGTCACGCAATAATATCAGACAATCAGTAAGTGGTGAAACGAAAAGTGTTCCTAGTGATGCATTTAATAAATAAATAAATAATGTTCCTTTTCATTTATAATAAAAATTTGATATTGCTTATAACGACCTATCGGATATAACGACCAAATTTGGTGGTCCGCTCAATGTCGTTATAACCAATATTGACTGTAGAATATAGTGAATAGTGAAAATGTGTGTTCCATTAATTTAAAAATCTTATAGAGAAGTCTTTTTTTTTAGGTATATATCTAGAATTTTGCTTTATGTATACGGTGCACTTTTTTTAAGCTGATAAAAATTGTCTTCTACCTACATTATATTTAGAATTAGTTATATAATCTATTTAATCTTAAGTAGTTATAGAGAAAGAGTAAACAGAATTATGTATACTATTTAGATTTCATAAATTATATATATTGAATGGAACAGAGAAAAACTTTTGTTCATTAAATTTTAGAAGAATAATAGGCTTATAGAAATATAGTCCATAATGCGATATAATTATTTCTACATTGTTAAGTATCTTTTTAACATTATAATAGTTTTTTTCAAATTTTATTTACATAAACAATTTTTTTTTAATAAAATATATTTATTTTTTTTTTGCAAAGATTGTTTAAATCTGAATTTTGCCGCCCGGTTTTAATGAGTCATCAGTGCATATGGAAGTGCTGGGTCTACAAACAAATATATATATATTTAATTTAATTACATATCAATTTTTAATTGATAATCTAAGATTTTATATTTTTGATTGCCAATAAAGATTTTCAAAGAATTGTTTATTTTTGTCGTCTATTATAGAATTAATTAGAAATATAATTTAGTCAACTAGTGTACATAAGCATGATTAATTGCTTTTTATTTGTGAGATTGAGTATATTTGATTATATTTGAGAATGTTGGACATTTATAATTCCAAAATATCAAAACAATTTCTAACTAAGAGTATTCATAATTATAATGATCTTAAAAACAGGTAAAGATCCAACAAAGATTAACTCATATAGACCCATCGGTGTGTTGCCTATGCTGTCAAAAGTTTTTGAAAAAATTATAGTACATAAAATTATGACGCAAATAAAAAACGATGAGGTAATTCCTATGCATTAATTTGGTTTTCAAGCTGAACATAGCACGATTGAACAGGTACATCGTTATTGAAACTAACAAATTATTCTCTAGGTCTTACAATAAAGAAATTGTATATGATTTTCATAACGCTGACTACGAAGGCATTAACAATGCCTTATCTAATATAAATTGGAACGCGCTGCTAACCGAAGGAGATTTAGATTTAGTAGTTACGGATTTTCATACAATTTTACTATCTATAATTGAAAATTATACTCCAAAAATTCTAAAAAAAGATAAATTATCGGAACCTTGGCTAGATAAGGAACTAAGATCTTTGCGTAATCGAAGAAATAATTTATATAAAAAAATTAATTTGATAGGTGTTCCGACTGCTGAATTAATTGATGAATATAAAGTACTAGCTGCGGAATTTAAAAAAAAAATCCATCATAGCATATGACACTTACATTCAGAATATTGGAAACTCTATTTTGTGTAACCCGAGAAAATTTTTTGAATTTGTTAATACAAAGCATAAATCGTCAGGTTATCCAAATTCGATGTCCCTTAATGGCACAATCTCATCTTGCCCTAATGAAATCTGTAATGCTTTCGCAGACAAGTTCCAAGAAATTTACCGTCAATCACAAACAGACCATGAACTAGAAATCGTGAATTCCAAATTATTAACTAACATAATTCCTCTTATGCATAACCTAGCTTTGTCATCTGTGGACGTTTTTACAGAAATAAATAACTTAGACATAAAAAAAGGGCATGGTCCTGATCTTCTTCCGCCGATATTTTTGTATAACTGTATTTTCAATTTAACTGCTCCACTTACCTTAATTTTTAACAGATCCCTAACATTAGGCATTTTTCCACTAATTTGGAAAACATCGTACCTAATACCAATTCACAAAAAAGGTGACAAAACTCTAATTGAAAATTATAGAGGCATAGCAATTAAGTCGACTATACCCAAGTTATTTGAAAAACTCGTGACAGATAAAATAACACCTATAATTAATCCAAATCTTAACCAGGAACAACACGGTTTTAGAAAAGGCCGTTCTACTACCACTAATTTAGTGATATTTACATCGGAGGTACTATCTCTTATGGAAAAAGGTCTACAAATTGACACAATATATACAGACTTTAGCAAGGCATTTGATCGAATAAATCACGATATACTAGAAATAAAACTGGCAAAACTAGCTATCAGTGGCGCTATGTTAAATTGGATAAAATCTTATAATACCAAAAGAGTTCAATTGGTTAAGTTTCAAGGTATTACGTCTAAAGCCATTTATGTCTACTCAGGGGTACCCAAAGAAAGCCACTTAGGACCACTTCTCTTCAATATATACATTAGAGACCTTTCTAATTGCTTATCTGGCATATCTCACCTTTTTTATGCTGATGATCTCAAATTATACCACATTATAAATAATTTTAGTGATTTTTGCTTCCTCCAGTCTAAACTTAAATGCTTAGAAAAATGGTGCTCTGAAAACATGCTAGACCTCAACGTTAGTAAGTGTTGAGCTTCACTCGTAAAAGATCTACATTTTTATATAACTATACTTTGCATAGCCTCAACTTAGAGCGTGTAGATCATTTTAATGATTTAGGAATCATCTTGGATAATAAATTAAATTTTTATCTCCACTATGAAACAATGATATCAAAGGCCAACAAAATGCTAGGTTTTATCAAAAGAAGGGCAAGAGAATTTAATAATATATGGGTAACAAGAACTTTATTCTGCTCCCTAGTGCGTTCAATCTTAGAATATGGTTGTATTATCTGGAATCCCACCTTTCTAATCCATAGTACAAGAATTGAATCAATCCAAAAACAGTTCCTTCTCTTCGCACTAAGACATCTATATAATCCCAGAGACTTTAATAACCTTTCACCTTACACTGAAAGGCTCTATTCTATAAATTTACTGAGCTTAAACTCGCGTAGAATTTTACTTTCAAACTGCTTTACATTCGACGTTTTATCTGATAAGGTTGATGTTGACCTTATTAAATTAAGAATCAGAATCAATAACGATGTTAGACCTACAAGACACACCATATCTAATCGAAACAACACATAGAACTGAATATGGGAAAAATGAACCCATCAACAGGTGTTGCATACTATTTAACCAGTTCAGCTCCCTTTTCCATGACACACTTTCAAAAAATGCTTTCAAATCTAAATTAATTAACAGTCTCAAACAATTGTAGATAATGTATCAAATCCTAAATTAATATATAATTATAACTAACATTAACTTAATAATTAATTATCTCATATTAAAAATTAACTAAAATAAAATGTAATATTAATCTCTAAATTTTTTTCTCTCTCTCTTTCTATCTAATATATTAAAATAATGCAAATCAATAAAATGTATAATCAGTATATTTATCTCTTAATAAGTAAATTCCTGCTAATGTAAAAAAAAAAGGTAAAAGTAGAAGAGAAGAAAAAAAAAAAAATTAACTAGATTTGATTTGATCTAAAATAATTTTTTATATATTTATTGTATATATGTAATCTATGTATTATTATAATTATTATGTATCATTTTTTTTTTTTTTTTTTTTTTTTTTTTGTCAATACCTTGTAGGTAATAAAATAAAATAATTGCTGCCCAAACAAAACAAGGATTTGAAGAAAGAAAGTTCTGCTCAGCCGTGTTTTTGGATGTCTGTCAGACATTTGACAAAGTTTGGCACGCTGGATCTACAAAATAAAACAAAAGGTACCAGCTGAGGCTCATCTACTTCTAAATTCTTATATAACCAATAGACGCTTTTGAGTTAGATTCAAATCCTATGTAACAGAGGAACATTAAATCAAGCTGACGCCCCACAAGGTAGTGTACTGGATCCACTTTTATACCTAGTGTATACGTCTGATCTATCGGAAAACCGAAACACATTAACATCCTTGCAGACGATACTGCAATCTTAAGCTGTCACTCAAATCCACATACAGCATCTACAAATTTACAAGAATTTTTGCAGCAGATACTGGAATGGCTTTATAAGTGGAAAATGAAGGTCAATGAGAGTAAAAGTGTTCATATAACTTTATCGTTAAAGAAAGGATTATTTATTCAGTTAAGATAAATGGGATAACTATTTCACAAGCCAACGAGGTTAAGTACCAGGGAGTTTTCCTAGACCAAAGGCTGACTTGGAAAAAGCACATCATCGCAAAAAAGAGCAGCTAAAACTCAAGACTAACTGCATTTATTGGCTTATTTGGAAAAATTCCACACTAGATCTGGAATATAAAGTATTGCTATACAAAGCCACTCTGAACCAATCTGGTCCTGTGGGTGTCAGTTATGGAGAACTGCTTCTAATAATAACATCGAAACAATTCAAAGGATGCAATCAAAAATTTTAAGTACCATAACTCAGGCCCCTTGGTACATTAAAAACATCAATCTACATAATTATTTGATTATGTGCTTAGTTAACGAAGAACTTGAAAAATGCAAAACAGATATGCAACCAGAATAATCTAGCAGGAGATCTACAAAAAATTCCAATAACCAGCAGGTTAAAAGTCGCTAGCAGTAATGTAAGGCAAAACATTGGAATGAGTGAGCAAATATGAAGGGTCAAATCAATGGACTAGACATTCCAACATTTTTAAATTTTTAAGATTTGAATAAACCATAAAGGTCACATTTGTTAGAAATTATTGTAATTTTCTTTGAGAAAGATTCGATAAATACAGTTAAGAGAGAAAAAAAACTTTTACGTGTGCTATAATGTGGTCAAATGGCTTTTCAATATTTATCGACCACAGAGTTTTGATGTCTAGTAATCTTCTGGAAGTTTATTAGGTTGTTATGTGTGTGTTTTTAAGTGTATTTTATTAATTACTATTCTAGTTGTTTGTAGTAAGCTTGCTTGATCTTTGATTTTATCGATATTTACTGTCACATCTCTAATAAAAATAATTTTTGAAGATAATAACAAATATAATATTGTGACATTTAGTTTTAAATCTTCATTTTAAGGCTCGGAAAACCTAATTTTTAAAATTAACAACGGTTTCAATTAAGTGTTGAGTCGATAATCCAATGTATTAGTACCAAAAGATATTCTAGTTTAGAAATATCAGCAACTGGACCGGATTAAAAACAAATTATGGATTCAATTACACAGTTTGGTTTTTGTGTAATGACAGTAGGTAAAGTAGATTTTAGAAAATCTTCCATAATGTGTGCAACATACCGCAAATGGTCACCTAACTTCCAGAATTGAAATTAGCAGTGGAAGAGGAAGATTTGGTCTGACTCTATTTTTTCATTTAATTAAAAATAGACCATTTCAAACATTATTCAACAGTTGATTAAATTTTCATATTTATCAAGTTATAAGTATTAACAGTTTTAACCAATTTCGAGCCGGATGGATATGTTGATTTGAATCTAAAAAAAATAAAAGATACTGCAAATTAATATCAAAGTATATCATTAAAATATATGTGTTTAAGGATTAGTGTAAAATGTTTGACAACGCTTTTTTTTTAATAAGACACATGTGATAATTAAGACATCAGTAGTTATAACTACATAATTAAAATTTACTAATTTTGTTGCATTACTTAAGTAAATAGCTTTACTTATACGATTAATTATAACATAAAAGTTATATATAGTATTATTATTTGTAATTTTTTGTTTAATATTCGTATTTTAACTACATATTCAATGCCTTAAGTTTAACTTATATACCCATCAGAGATTAATAAATCCATTTGATTTTTTAAAACTAACAATTATGACGACAATGTTAAAAATAGAAAATAATTATTTTGGGGCTTGAACTAACGTTTACAATTCAGTTCATTATGTTTTTGAACCAAAATAACGGTACCTGACAAAAATGTATTTTTATTCAAAATGCAGCTTTAAATTCTAGATTTAAAAAACCAATAAAAATTATGAAAATAAAATAGTTTGATCGAAGAAAGCTACAAATAAATTTCCAATTGTGGTAGGTCTTAAAATAACAACAAAAATAAAATAAAACAAGAATGAGGTGCCTATTATGTATTTCGATCGAAATTAATCGAATCGTTCATCGTTATCGTTAAATTTATTCGATTGTGATCGTTAGTGTCATTATGTATTTCGATGAAAATTTGATTGAAAGTGTTTAAAAATGCTGCCATTGTAAAATTCAAATCTGCGATGAAAATGACATATGTTTCATTCTTTAACTGTCAAATTCAAATTATTATACGAAAAAAAAACAAAACAATAATGTTATATTTAAAATTTTTAAGTTGAAAATAAGTTTAAGTGTTTAAATAAATTATAACTATAAAATTATAAGTTTTTATAAATAAAATGATTTGAGCAGAGTTAAATTTTTCAATTTCTGATAGTGCTGAAAAACGCTATCAAATTGCAGAATTAAAAAACAAGCGAACATATATTCGGGATTATTCTAATCCACTAGATTTGGAAGATTATACGTAGGTTATTTAAACATAAATTTGATGAGTTATTATCTACATTATTAAAACTATAAAATTAGGACAAAAATTGAAATAGCCAATAAGTAATACGTCGATTCCAAATATAATTAAATTGGTTAGTGTATTAAGATTCTGTGCGGTTTGTACCAAGCAAATGATTTTCAACGTAGGAAATGATTTCCATGTCGGACTAGCACAGCTAATTTTTTTTTTGTTCTTAAAGAAGTTTTATATGTATTTGCAGTTTATAATTATGTGCAAAATGAATCAAATTCCATTACGCACTAGAAGAAAAAAGTCAGGCAAACATTATTTTTATGATTAAAGCAGAATTACTGAAATAATTGGAGCAGTAGATGGAAAGCTTATTCAAATTAAATCACCGAAGCAAAACGTACAACATTTATGTTATAGTAGAAAGGGATTTTTTTAGCATTAATGCAGTTCTGATACTTTATTGTAATTAGTTTACATTATTATAACAGTTTTTGTTTTTAGATATGTGATCATAATCAGGTAATTGGTTTTGTGAGTGCAAGATATCCTAGTACCTCTTTGGAAAATTTATAATGGTGTCTCATTATTTACACTGACTTTTCATATTGCAGTCTATTTGTAACAGGCCTTTCATTCCTATTAAAATTTATTTCAATAAAAGATTATTATGAAGAATAAAGTAAAATACCTACTTTCATTTCAACTTTTAAATTTATTTTTATTTCAAAAAATATCATAAATATAAAACAAAACACCAAGTGTCCAATATAAATAAAATATATTTGTATCTCTTTTATTTTAACCTTTCAATTCAAAATTGAAATAATTTGTACAAAATCTCTCTTTCGATGTCTCTTTCGTGGTGAAATTTTACATCGATAAATTTTATCGATTTCGTCGACAATTTCTGAACGATATCGTAATACATAATGGCAATTTTGCATTTTGACATTTCGTTCGATCAAATCGTAATCGTTATCGAAATACATAATAGGCACTTGAATATATTACACTGGCTCTATACAGTTAAATACTCTGCTCATCAATTGAATTTCAATTCATTTATTTCCTTCAATATACTTTTTTTTTTTAAATACAGAATTGTTTACAGAGTTTAGAGATATTCTCTTTAAAGTTGAAACATTTTAAATTTTAAATAAATGGTACATTCTCATATTAATATTAAATTTTTAATGGAAAACAGAATAATAAAACACTTATCCTTTTTTTTTTTTTTTTTTTGTTTAGATAAAATTTAGATTTAATTAAACTTAAAACTAATCTAACTAATACTAAGATATATATTTGTTTTAATTTATTATCTACATGTATTTACAAATTAACAATAAAGTTTTGTATCATGATATTGTTTGGATATTGCAATTTATTATTAAATTTCTCTTTTATAATATTAACATTTTCGTCAACCATCACATTGGTTTTATCGTTCAACTTTTTCGTTGAAAAATAAAATGGTAAGTTCAATATTAGTTTTAGTATTTTGTTTAGTGAAATTTGTAATTTATTTCAATGTGTTATAGCACAAGTGGCTCAGATTGGCGCTCCATATGTTAAAATTGGGGAAAAAATGGTTTTTAGTATGATTATTTTATTTTCTAAAGATAGAAATAACCTCCGATTTATAAATGGGTATAGTATTACTTTGCTCATATAAAAAAAAAAATAACTTTTATAGTTTGCAAGAATTCAATTAAATTTTCTAAAATTTACTTAGCCTTCATTAACATGCACATGAATCAAAAATAAATATAGTTTCCAAATATTGAGCAATTCCTGGAACTATATTCACCAAATCGATGTACTAATTAAATCTAAATTCATTGGAATTTCTTTTAAAATCTAAAACTAAATAAACAATTTATTACATAGATTTTTTTTTTATTTTTCTCATTCCATTGAAATACTCTCAATTCAAAAAACCATCCATGGAGAAATAAATAAATAAAAAATTCAGCAAAACTTCTCTAAAAATCATCCATTAACAACACATTTTCTTTTTATTTTTTTTATATTTTCTCACCATTTCCAAGGTCATAAAAAATCATACCAATCGATCCCATTTCATTTTCTTATTTACATCAGAATTTTTTGTATTTTATTCTGTTATGTATGTAACAAAAATAATGTTAGTAAAAAATTAACCGGCCAAATGAAAATGTACCTTTCATTTCCAATACTAAATACAAATATCAGTCCCTTTGGCTGGAAGAGAATCATCCAATAACCTAATAAAAATTATCACATTCTTTGCAACACATGTTATAAAATTAGTTTTCCTTTATTTTGTACATCTCTACAATACACAACAACACAACAAAAACTAAAACAATTTTCTCTCTCTTTATAAGTAATTATGCCAGTGTTTACAGGGTAAACAATAAGGCCTTTAATAAATTTATTAATATACAATTTAGTTTGCATGGCCGTAAAATTTCCTATACACATACAACAAAATAAAATTAATTTAAAAGCTCAAAAAAAAAAAATTAAAAATTAATAATAAAATGGTAACACTGTAATAATATTTTCATCAATATTGCCACCATAGTCTAAACAAAAATTTACGCCGTTATTATGTTAAACAAAACAAAAACCACTTTTACAATAATAACAGAAAATTATTGATGAAATAAACAAAAAAGAGAATTTCCGTTATATTTTGGGTAACGGTTTCAAATTAACAAAAAAAAAATTAAATTAAACAAAAACTGGGTAAGTATAGGAGGATGAAAAAAGTAGAAAAAAAGATTTTTTTCTATGCCTAAATCTAAGATGGTGTAATTTACGTTAAAAAAAAAAATTGCTTTGATTGAATGAGGGTTTAACAAAGTTTTAAAATCATCACCCTACCCCCTCCCCGGATTCTCATTTTTCTCTTGTCACAAAACATGGGATCCATTTTTTCTCTGTTTTCGTTGTCTTTTTCTGGCACTACTACTACTTGTATGTGTTCGAGGGTTCACAAAATTACGCTATTATAATAGCATATCCTTAACTGTTAAAAGTTGAACAGTTTGCGTGCTAATTAATTTATTAGAATATCAGAAAGCATCAAGTAAATACAAGAGAAGTGTTGAATAAAAAAAAAAAGTATAATTTTTCAATACCTTTATTTTCCATATAAAACATTTTTATTTTGAAGTGTATCATAAAATTCAATATTGGTTCGAAATACAATTTTTTTTTATTGTTATAATGTTTAGAAATAACTAGCAAAAAGGCCCGTCATATGACGGTGGTAAATAAAAAAAAATGTTTTAAGGCACTGCAAAAAAAAAATTGGTATTAATAAACGTACTCAAATTTTATATAAGTGTTTTTGTGTAGTGCAAAACTTTACAACAAATTAAAAAAAAAAAAAACCACACATTTCCTAAAAAACCGCGTATTCCCTGAAAATTGTAACAAGAAATTGATTTTTGATTATTTATCGTGTAAATTTTATAAGTCAAGATAAATAAAAAAATAAAAAATTCTTTGAATTTTTTTATTATTTATTTATTTAGAGTGCGCAATTTAATTCCAAAAAGAACAATATTTGTTAAACTATAATGTTTTATCTATATAGATTAGTAATTGGATATTGCCATTTCTTTATATCCAATGCTTCTAAATCTTATACTTATAAATTTGGTTGATATACCTACACGTATTTTTTCAACACATTCAACAAATTTATTTGACTAAAAAACCAAAATTTTTTAAGATATAGTTACAAAAACTATACAGCTGTTTTCTTTCTCAACTCCTACTTTTTCCAATGTCTAACCTTGTGTCCTAATAAAAAAGGCTAATTTAACGTGGAATAGTCAAAGTCTGAGAATAAATGACAATTCTGTAGTAGCTGGAGATAAATATATTCTGGGAATAAATTGTTTCCCTTATAGCTCCGATTAGGACTTCTGCGATTATTGAGTTTGATTTTAAATTTTTGACTGCTAACCGGCTTCCATTGCAGAGACCACGTTTGGTATTTAGGTTACTAAGTAAAATTATTATAACTTCAACTTTCAAATTAAGTTTATGTGGAAGCCTTCCGCTTGGACAGCAGCCATTTAAAAATCCCACGGGTTAATTGTTGAATCTTATTATAGTTTTTCTAAAATGTTTAATACCTACTTGTTCGTTAATTGTATTCGATATCAGAATTTTTAAAGCAAAATTTTTTGAATAGGCAGCAAAACTATCTGCATTCAAACTATTTCCAAAAATTTCTGGTATAATTACGCTCGTGTTTTTCTTTTTTTTCTTTTCTATATATTATCATCATAATATAGTGATATATGTACACATATCCATGAATTATTTCTTAAATCAAACAGAACAAAAAAAATTTGATTCAAAACAATATTTTTTTTTGTTATTTCCTTTCGACATTATTCCCTGTTCTCTTGAAAACAATTTTAAAATAAAAAAAAAAAGCATGAAATTTCAAAAGAGAGAGATTAATTTTATGTCTACAATTTTTTCCAAATGCATGTGATTGGAGTAATTATTTTTGTGTTATGAATTCTGCTAAATGCTAACGCAGCAGTAGCAGGACATTGCGTTTTATTATATAAGATATTTTGAATTAAATTACATTTATTTTTATAACTCACAGATGTGTTTATACCATATATAGTAATAAGCTATAAAATTAATTAAAGTAAAAATTAGGAATTGTATAGGCCTGTCTAATATTATTCAGATCTCAGATCTCAGATACCAATATGGTATACACCTATACTGATGAGTTCAAGTAGTATTATGATGAATTAAAACGTTCGTTTAATAGACATTGTTAATATTTGTAATGTTGAAATAGAGTTTTCTATACTTTTATTGGTTTCAAAAATTAGCACTTGCTATTAGTAATCTTACCAGATTTATGGAGGAAAATAGTTCAGAATTAAATATAAAAAACGAGATTTCTGAAGTGGATCAGCGATTAAAGATATCTGCTTGTAAAGTAAGCACAAAATACTTGAACAAATGTTTTGAATATTTCTTTTAATTTGTAAAGCTTTTGGACGTAATTTATTAATTAATATAGTGACACTAGAGGATGAAATATGTAGTTGCACGCCCTGCCTATCATATATGAAAATATAATTTGCAATTGAACTTAAATGATCGAAACAACTGTGACAAAATAATAGGAGTTATTAGAGCGTTAAAATTAGCACAGTCTTAGCATGTATGTTCGTTTATAATGAAGCCCAATTAATGATCTTGGATAATTTTGAATTTTTTCAATACTAGTTTTAATCTTTCAAATAATTTTGACAGGCATGGAAGTAAAATAATTGGCCAATAAGATGTGATTTATTCGTTTGGTTTGCTAGATTTTGGTATTTTTATTATTTCAGCTACTTTCTACTTAAAATGAAATCAGCCAAATCTTAGAACAGCACTCTTGATGTACATTAGTATTTTGTAGTCTTTTTCCGGTAATTCTTTTAACATTGTACCACAAATTACATCATATTGTGGGGTTTTTTTTTTATTAAACATTGATGTTATTTCTCTTGTATCTGGGGTATTAAGAAAATTATATATTTCAATGTTTACTTTGTATTGTACTTCCTGGTGGAAATGACTGAAATACTTCCTTAAGGTGCGTTGCAAATGCCTGTGCTGTTTTTTTGGTTACTACACGTGTCCAAAGTTCATTTGTTGTTCGCGTATTGGTGGAATAGCTTCATTTTAGCACTATTAAGTAAAATTGCGAAAATCGAACCTGGTTGGTGGCGATTTATAAAAAAAAATCCATCATTAAATTTGTTAATTGAAATTTCGAGATTAATCGAATGAAAATCATTAATTGAGATCGAACCGGTAATAAGGTAGCGCCACGTTGTTTCTAGGCAGCGGTAGATGGTTACTCCATCTCCTAGGACCGGTTACTGTAGGCCAATCACCCGCATAATCGGTAAATCAATGGATTCGAAATAATAGAAGAAGAAGCCTCGGATACACGAATGACTACTTGATAACGACCTTTGGCACTCAAAAAAGGACCCGAATTGCACAATGGAATGTAAGAACACTTAGAGAAGCTTCAAGACTCTCGCAATTGGAAGCTCAAATGGCTACTTACAACATAGACATCCTAGGTATAAGTGAAATGCGATGGAACAACACCGGAGAAATCAACACGGAGAATGGAAACATGGTAATTTACAGTGGAAGGGAAACAGGGGGTGAAAGTGGAGTCGGAATACTAATATCAAAGAAATTGAGACAAACATTGGTTTCGTGGAAGGCAGTCTCGGATAGAATTGTTATAGGGCGATTTCGAAATATGACAAGACATGTAACAATAATTCAATGCTATGCACCAACAGATGTCGCTGAAGACCATATTAAGGATGACTTCTACGAACAAATAGAAACAACGCTAGCACTCATAAATAGGGGAGATATCATAATATTAATGGGTGACTGGAATGCGAAAATAGGATCTAACAACAATGGACTTGAGGAGATAATGGGCAAACACGGGTTAGGAAGAGAAAGAAACAACAACGGGGAAAGATTGATAGAGTTGTGTCAGACTTTCGACCTAGCAATCGGAGGGAGTCTATTTCCACACAAAGATATCCACAAATACACATGGACAACACCAAACGGGATCTCAAGAAATCAGATAGATCACATATGCATCAGCAAGAAGTGGAAACAATCAATGTTAGATGTGAGAAATAGAAGGGGAGCAGATATACACAGCGATCATGAATTACTAACTGGGGACTTCAGAATGAAACTAAGCCAACAAGGAAGAGGCAGAAGATATAGAAAGAAGAAAATAAATATAAACAACTTAAAAAATCCGCAAGTAAGAGCTGACATAGTTACGGCGTTACGAGAAAATATTAGAAATAATAGAGAATACACTTGGGAAGAGATTCTGGAAATTTACAACCAAACAAGCGAACAAAATCTTGGAATTTCACAACCACAAAGAAAAATCTGGATAACCGATAACACATGGGCCTTGATTAAAAGAAGAGGTGAAATGAAGAAAATGATAAACAACAGGATGGCATCAAGAAGAGAATATGAAGAAATAGCGAAAACAGTAAAAAGAGCAGCAAGAAGAGATAAAAGGAAATTTCTACAAAATTTAGCCGGAGAAGCAGAAAAAGCAGCACAGCAACATAACCTGAGAGAATTGCATCGCATAATCAAGAACTTAACTAACCAGTCGGAACAACAAAACAAACCAATTAAAGATAAAAATGGTGCGCTCATCACAAACTTAGAGGATCAATTAAAGAGATGGAGAGAACATTTCCAAGAACTGAGCAACGAAGAAAGTACAAATAATGAAGCAGACATAAGAAACAGAGACAATGCAAATATCTACCCAACTGAGGGACTGCCAATATCTACTCAAGCTCCAAATATAGAAGAAATCAAAGCTACAATCAATATCCTGAAGCACAACAAAGCAACAGGTGAAGATGGAATTCCAGCAGAAATAGCCAAACTGGACCCTGACTTATTCGCAAAAACAATTGAACCCCACATCAGGAAAGCATGGATAGAAGAGAATATACCACCATCATGGAAGAAAGGAATGATTGTCAAGATACCTAAGAAAGGAGACTTGGCAAACTGCAGCAACTGGAGAGGAATCACGGTTCTAAATACTATTCATAAGATAATAGCAATTATTATAAAGAAAAGATTAGAAGAAGTACTAGAACCAATACTACGGAAAGAGCAGGCAGGTTTCAGACCAAACCGAAGCTGTGTAGACCAGGCAAATACTTTACGGGTCATAGTTGAACAATCAGTGGAATGGAATGCCCCACTATATCTACTATTCATAGATTTTAAGAAAGCATTCGACACAGTCAAGAGATGCGCAATATGGAGAACACTTACAAAGAAGGGAGTTCCTGAAAAAATCATCAACATCATCAAAGCGATGTATGAAGATGCAGAGACAACAGTTCAACACAGAGGTAAGATCAGTGATCCATTCTACACCAATATAGGAGTTAGACAAGGATGTCCACTATCTCCACTTCTCTTCAACACAATACTAGACGACATTCTAAGAGAAGTTTGCACTGGAATAAACGGAATAGAATGGGATCTCTTCGGAAACTTAGAAGACTTAGATTACGCAGATGATGTATGCCTCATATCAAAAAATCAAAGGGACCTACAGAACAAAGTCAACAGATTACAGGAAGAAGCAAAGAAATCGGGACTGGAATTAAATATCGAGAAAACCAAAGCAATGAGGACAAACAATAGTTACAGTGAGCCAATAACAGTGAGTGGACAACAGATAGAATACGTAGAAGAATTCAACTACCTGGGGTGCATTATAACATCAAGAGGAGGTGCAACAGAAGATGTCAACAGCCGTATAAATAAGGCAAGAAGAACATTTGGGAGCCTAATGAAGATATGGCGGAGCAACCAAATATCGAGAACAACAAAGCTAACAATATTCAGAGCATGTGTTAAGTCAACATTAATATATGGCAGTGAAACATGGCTCACTTCGGTCAGAATCAAACAGACAGTACAAGTATTCATCAACAAGTGCTTGAGAATTATATGCAGAATATTCTGGCCGGCAAGAATTAGAAACGAGGATTTATGGATGATAACTGGAGAAGAACCTATCAACAGACAGATAAATAGGAAAAAATGGAAATGGATAGGTCATACACTAAGGAAATCAGAAAGTGATATAGCAAGAAGAGCTCTAGAGTGGAATCCACAAGGACAAAGGAGACCCGGCAGACCATACAACACATGGAGACGCACAATCGATCAAGAATTAACAGTCAACAATTATACCTGGGACGATATTAAGGAAGTAGTACTCAACAGAGAGGAATGGAGGTTCACTATCGAAGCCCTATGCTACCACGCGGAGTAATAGGAGAAAAAAAAAAAAAAAAAAAAAAAAAAAAAAGTAAAATTGCTTCGCGGCACTGTTAAACTTTTACTTATCACTCATCATACTTGTTTTTTTGCCATATTGCTGTCAAAAAGTCGGTGTGGCCTTACGGAATTTCTTGAGAATGGTTTACAATTCTAATATAGAAATATTGTAGTAATTCCAATAGTATTAAGACTAATGGCTCGTAAGAGACGATATTTTACATCAAATACATATAAAAAATATAAAGGGTGAAATCCGAAGTGCCAGCTACAAATACCAAACAAGATTGTTTTTTCATCTAAAAACCCAGCAAACATATTGTTAGTTTAAATAGTACCATAGTCGACTTAAGAGTTATAACATTCTGCAATTATCGAACAAATACTAATAGAGTATAACTAGAGATCGTTATGGATGATCATTTACCATTCGGTTTTTTATCCGCAAGTCATTTACATGTTGCTTACATATATAAAAACAAAAAATCATGCAAATTACTGAGGGTGTTTCCGAACCTCTCGAACTTGCACTTAATACTCGTACTAAACCTGTCAAATCGCACTAAATTTTTTTTTATTTTCACTTTTAATAAATTTAATTTTGCGATATTTAGTGCACTTGAGACTACACTAAAATTGTGACAATAAATCAAGTGTAACTAGTTCTAAAATTTGAAAATTAATTTTGTGAGACAAATTTGTTCTTACTGAAAATAACAACAACAATAATTTTCATACAACAATAATAATCTACTTGACTTATTTTGCGATTTAAATTTTGACTTGGACCTAATTCGAAAATGATTTTATGTTCATAAATTAGTTATAAGTAATAAAACTAAAATTATACAATTTAGGCTTAATTATTGTCTCCTCGAGAATTTTAGTATTTGGTATCATTCTCCTGATTGTCCTAAATTTCCTTTATTTCCTATACAGTCTGATAATAAAGTGAATTGGTCTGCACATACTTACTATTTAAATAATTATTTAAAAAATGTTTTGCGAAACATTTACCACTTAAATCTGTATTGTTCTTTAAAAGTTATGCTAATAGTGTATTTTGCTCTATTCAGTTCTAAGCTGCATTATGGAATTAGTTGCTGGGGTGGTTCTTATTTTAATAAAATTCAACCTCTTCTCATCGCTGAAAAACACTGTATAAAGATAATTTTTTTAAAAAAATAGAATAATGCCTAGTTTTCCTTTATTTAAAAAGTGTGATATTCTACCACTTAGACATTTATATCTGTTTAAAACGTTGAAAATTTTTTTCAATAGGTCGGGCTATCTCGCTCACCGATTTATTACTACACATCATCTTAGAATTAATAATTTATACCTTTTAAATATTCCAAGAGCCCGTACCTCTCATTCTTGCCACTTTTATGATTATATAGCTCAAAAAATTTTTAATATGTTACCGTATTCTTTAAGATCGGACAGATCACCTGTTTCATTTTGCAAAAATCTTCGATTTTGGCTTTTTGAACTGGATCACTTTCAAATTGAATCTGCTTTTAATACTATTTAGTTTTAACTTTAATTTAGTTTTTTTCTAACTATAATTTTTTTTAATTTTCTTTCAGTCTTCTAGTTATTTCTTTATTTTTTATTCTTGTTATAATTTTGTTTTTAATTCTGCTTACTCTCGTTTATTATTTAAATTTTGCTTTAAATTTTATTAAATTTTATTTTAAATTTTATTTTTTCATTATATAATTTTAATTTTAAGATATTTTAGTTTTTTCATATTTAGCTTTAATTCTCTACTTTACTATGTATGTACCCAACAATAATTTAATTTTAATTTAATTTTTGTTTATTCATTCCAAAATATAGTTAACATATACTGACATTATCGACTTATATAATTTAGAGCTTAGATTAAATCATCTTATCAACTATAATTTACATTTTTTTACATATTACTACAGTGCCTGCGTAATTATAGATTAGAAAATACTTTTACTTGGACAAAAGGAAAATTGGAGAAAAAAAACCTTTTCGATTATTTTTATTTTTATTTAAAATCAAACTTAGAACTAAAACTAAAAAAAAAAAAAAATTAGGAAACTATAACTATAATTATAACTATAACTACCACTATAACTATGACTTTAGCTTAAAAGCGAACGGTAAAAACAGTAAAATTAGACAAGGGCAGCCTGTCAGTCATCAATAATTATCCAGACTCCGAACTAAGTAATTACTTGAGTATTCGCACTTGTTGAATTTTGTTTGCCTGTTTGTAATTTTATCAGCTATCGGCAGACTTTTTGATTTCAAGTGTATATCCGTCGTGCTGTGATACCATGGAAGATTTAAGATCATTTTTAGAAGCTTGTTTTGCGTAATTTGTAATTTTTTTTTGTGACAATTGGCACAATCTTCCCATATTGGGGATCCATATAAATATAAACTTTGGAATATTGATTTAAAAATCAAAGTTTTATTTTGTATAGATAGGGAAGATCTTCTGTTTATTAAACCATAGAGAGATTTAATTAAAATTAGGTTTTGTTTTTATTTTATCCTCAATGAGGGGTCCGAAAGTAAGTTTTGAATCTAGGATAATTCCTAGATATTTAATTCTGGAGCTCCATTCGATAACAGTACCATTTAGGTTAAGGTTTTTGCTTGGTAAATTACATGGTTTTCTTTTCTTTGAGAAGAAGCAGGCGGCCGTTTTAGAAGCGTTGATCTTAATTTTCCATTTGTAATAGTATTGGTGAAGAGTATTGAACCCGCTTTCAAAATTTTGCATAATGACTGCAGGATTTGCATCAGTACTATACAGACTGTTATCATCGGCGAACAAGCCAATGTAACATGAATCTGGGATAATAATATCAGATATAAAAATATTGTACAGGATAGGACTTAGAATTGATCGTTGGGGCACGCCTGCTGGCAACTGGAATTTTGAAGAGTGAGTGTCATTGATTTTGACACAGAAAGTTCTATTATATAGAAAGTTTTTAATTATTTTGACTAAGTATAGGGGAAACTGCAGACAATGTAGTTTGTAGATCAAACCGTCGTGCCATACAGAGTCGAAAGCTTTTTCTATATCACAAATTAAAATACCCACAGACTTCTTTTCTTCAAATTTTTCTCTGATATATTTCGTTATGCGTACTAGTTGGTGATCAGCAGAGTGTTCAGGTCGAAAACCGAATTGTTCATTGGGTAAAATTTGATTGTTTTCGACAAAGTTTTGCACCCTAATTTGGAGTCCTTTTTCAAAGATTTTTCCGATCGAACTTAGTAGGCTAATTGGACGATAACTACTAATCTCATTTATAGGTTTGTTGGTTTTTGGAATGCATATAACTGTAGCATCTTTCCAGCTTTTTGGAAAATAATACAATTTAAGACATAGGTTGAAAATAGTTAGAAGCAGTTTTAGAGCCTTTTTTGGGAGCATTTTTAGGTCAGTGTTTAGGATACCGTCAGCACCAGGGGTTTTTCTGGATTTCAATTTACTGCAAATATTTTGTATTTCTTTCAATGTAAATTCGCCTTTTGGAAATACGTCAATATTATCTACTTGGGTGATACAATTATTTACTGCAGTTTCCGTTGCATTGTCTCTAAAATTTTGGGTAATCTTGTGTTGTTTTAGAAAATGTTCAGCTTAAGCCTCACTTTTTTCTGAGTTAGTTATTAATACATCGTCGCCAAGTTTTAGAGTGGGAATCGACTGGTTTTTTTTCCTGATAATTTTAGAAACTTTCCAGAATGGACTGCCACCGTTCTTTAGGCCTTCCAATCTAGTTGACCAAGCCGTGTTTTTTAGTTTATTTATTTCGATTTTTATACTTTTTTGTGTTCTATTTATTTGATTTTTTATACTGGGATCTCTAGAGCTTTGCCATCGTCTGCGGAGAGTATTTCTTAGTGAGATCAGTTGTAGTATAAAAGGAGATAGTTTTACAATAGTGAAGACATTTCTTTTGGAAACTTTGGGAATTGCATGAGCTTTAGCTTCGTTTATTAGGATAATAAAATTATTGATTAAGTTATCAATTTCGAAGGTATTTGAAATGGACTCTGTTTGAACGGTGGTGTTTGTGTGGTCGCTCAAATATTTTTGGTAAGATTTTGTACACAACAATATTTTATATTTTTAATGCCTGTATTTTTGCTTGCAGTTTTATTCATCACATATTCTAATGAATATCCGAATGATCCTATATTTATTCTTATTATTTTGATTTAGTAAATGTATATTTTTAAGTATTGTATATAATATGAATAAATGAATTAAAAATCTAATCTAAATCTATAACACAATGTTGATCTCGTTCACCTTCAATTTACCCTATTCAGGGCGAGCTGATAATATTGAGTCCTAATAATAGCCATTAATTAATAATGTAACCAACATAGACGGTAGTTCTTACATTTGTTGTCAAAAATTAGTTAAAAACGACTACATCTTACTTTTATATGACCTTTAAGTTGCCATTTAAACAAATTAAAATTTTCCTTTGTTTATTTTATTTAAAAAAAAATATTAAACAGGTTTGATACTTTATCAAATTTTCAGAATTTTCCATTGAAAAAGGAAAACCAAAAGATGAAAACCAAAGTTTTTCATTCAAAAAGTTTATTATTTCTTCAAAAAAAAAAAAAAAAAAAAAAAAAAACATCTGAAAAAAGAAGAGAGTGAAAAAGAGAATTATCTAGAAATTTAAAAGAAAGGTGAAATAAAACTTAAAAAGCTAGGTTTAAAAAAGAAAAACAAAAAATAAAAAAACAAACTTCTTGAACAAAGTTCTATTATAACCTTTTTTTGTTTTGTTTAAGAAAAGAATTCATTTGCCGCCATCAATCAAATAAAACAGCACCCCATCGAAATAGAAAGAGGTTTAAATTTTTTTACTTTGTGCTCCTCTATGACAAGGGTGTACAATTAAATTTATTCGAAGAAGAAAATTTTTCATTAATTTTTGATTTCTTGTTATTTTAATTGTGTATATACTCGTATATATATATATATATATCAGTGACGGGGCGTGGAATTTTCAATTGGGGAAGCACTATAAAAGGAAACATTAGTTTGCTTTGGCTTTCCTTTTCTATTGAAATTTTTGCTAAATTCGACAGTTAAAACTGTTTACATCTATTTCTCAAAGTAGTTTTAATTCTGTTTAGGCAGAAAAACGATCGCTCAACTGAAATAGTTATTATAGAGATGTGTTATTATCAATTAATAAAGCTTAGGCTATTCATTAAAAGAGTTGTGTAATTCTGTTTCAATTAAAAATAATAATATTTCGCAAATACTGTTTTTGTTATTAAAATTTTAATCTGAAAATATAACTTTAATTTAAGCTCTGACTTTAAGAAAGCAATGTAAAAATAGTATGAATATGAATTTTCTATATATTTATGTTGGAAAATATCACGTATACGAATTAAATGATTTTACTGAAAAATGCTGATTACAGCGTTTTATTGTTGTTGTTGTTATTAGTAGAGCTAGCACTGGTTTACCATCTTTAACAATTAATAATATTTCCTCAAAACTTCTAACCGAAAATGATTTTTTCTTAAGCTTTCAATAACACAATCACAATTATCTATTTTAACTATTTATAAATAATAAAAAACAAAATGTTCATTCAATTTTAAATTTAAAATAATTTTAAAATTAATTCATTCCCTGCTATTTTTTTTATTTGTAATTTCATTTTCTGTCGTGCGATATTTTGTTGTTGTTTCCCTAGATAATCTATTTTCTGTCAGATATTTTCTAATTATATCAGGTAGATTTGGAATGAATATCAGCGACTCATTCAATTTTTTTTTCCTTCTAAGATTTTATTTTATTGTCGCTTCATTTATTATTTTGTTGTTGTTGCTAGGACAGTGTGTTTGAGTGTATGCATATTGTAAATGAGAATTGCGGAGAATGATATTTAATTTGTCGCATTATATTTTTATGCAATGTACAATTGTTATAGCTATATTGGTAAGAGAAGAATGATTTTTAATAGGCATTATTTTCAAATATTTTAAATTTGTGGTTGTTGAATATCTCTTGTTGGCTTGCATGATTGAAAGAATAATAGATGATAATAGTAATAGAAAATAATGAAGTTTATATAGGCATTATTTTCTAAACATACATAACGTATTTAATATCATTCTATGCATATAATTGTTGCATAAAATTTTTTTTCATTCGATTTGAATTTTTGTAGTTAAGTAATTTTTATATTAAATTAAATATATTATATTTCATATTAAGCTGTAAAAAATAATAAATAATATTTTATTTGGGGAAGCACTCATTCAACTCAATATATGGACGCTTCGTGCCTGATATATATATATATTTGGTAGAGAATTCTATAAAATTGAAAATTTATAGAAGGCATTTCACTCTCTATATAGGTATAAAGTTACCCTTTTTTTATTATTATTTTTTTTTCTTTTCGAAATCAAAATTAAGTACTCTAAAGCTTTAAAGTTTTTCTTAAAATGTTCTAGAGTATTGAATAGTATGGAATGGTGAAACAAAAATTTCTTTTGTGTAATTGATCCAATTAAAAGTACAAATTGTGATATTAAAAATGATGAGAAAGAGGAAGCAAATCGTGTTGATTATAAAATTTTATCTGATACTACTAATTAAATGATGAAATCTGATGGAATTGATGAAATTTAAAACTGAGATTTTATTTTTTAATTGATGAAAATAATTTTTTTTTTTTAATTTTATATAATATTTCAAATTATGTCAGAATTCAAGTCAATTTTTAATGATTTTGTTGAATGTATTTTGAATGAAGTAAACCCAAGTGCGAAGGGATTTTTGAATGAGTTATTGAAATTTGAAATGAGATTTACAGAATTTATTTAAAGCTAAATTAAATTTGTTTTTAGTTTAATTTAATTTGAAAATATTTATTTTGTAAATCATGTGTGTTTCATACTATGCAGAACTTAAGCAAAAACGTATACAATACTTAAGCAAGGTTTTTTAAAGTTAAGTGTTGTATTTAGCTACTTTTCTACCTAAGTGCAGTTTATTAATTACAAATATTATTTTCAATTCAATTGAAATGTCATTGCAAGGGTGGATTTTGTCAAACTTTCATAATTAGTGATTTAAACCATTCCTTGGAATAAAATATTTTGATTTAAAATCAACTGCAAAAAATTAACATATACATAAGTAACCAGTAATAACATATTCATAATATACGATGCAAATATATGATGCAATGTATGCAGGTGCAACATTTGCACATCTAGAAAAAGTTTTTATTGTTGTAATTTAAACTCATTTAAGAAACATCTGTTCAAGATTGGCAAATTGAACACAGACAGGTGCAAATTCAGCTTAGAAGAAGAAGAACCCTTCCCTCATATTATATTTTTTTACTATGCCACAACTTGCAAAAGGCATAAATATTTCCAAAAATACACATTGCTTGATACTGAAATTGACATCAAAGCAATAATAACGTTCATCAAGAACATATATTTACAATTCTAAGATAATAAAGGGGGGGCTTAGAAAGAAGAGGCTTATGTAACTCTCCCGTAAAAGATTATTTCGATGAAATAGAACACATTATGTTAAAAATAACAATACAATTATTAGGGAACAGCGAATTTTACAACGTGCGGTTCCGCAAGCATCACTACTTGGGCCTTTATTATATTTTTTATAACTAATGGATTTTCCAAAAAATAAATTGATTTCAAGATATAACATTTGTTCAGACGACCAAAATCTAATAACTAAAGCTAAATTTATAAAATAACTGGAAAACATCATATTCTAGCTGTTGTTTAGTCACCAAAACTCTCGTTTTGTAAATGTTCCTTTAAAAGGAATGCACATGTTGTATTTCATTGAGTCTCTGTTAATATTGCCTGGAGTAAATTCTAATTTTTATTCATAGCCCGTCTATTATAAAGAAATAATATAGGGACGATATTTTGGCTTTGGTTATAGCCTTTGCTATCTAGATAAATAAAGTGTTCGGGTACAATAAAACCCGTTTTTAATTTGCTTTCTATGTATTCCTCGTTATGGTAAAATACATGAGATATTAAACCATTTTCTGAGGTCTCTATCTAAATGATTCCTAATCAATTTTATAATAAAATTGTCGATTCATTATAAATATATCTATTTGAATAATAATGGATATATCCAGTTTCAGGCTTACGGGATTTGTTTATGCAAACCCTAATGCATTTTATTTCAAATTTGCGTAATTGTTCGATTAGGCTACCTCTGATATTGTACCAGATAGGAGTTGCGTACGTTAGAGTAGATCTTATTAGTGATTGATAGGCTATCAATTTAATTCTTGTTTGTATAGTTTTATTATAAAATAGTTTTTTGGAGGCCATGAATGCTTTGCTTACCTTTTAAGACTGCGTTTTTAACTTGATCTGCAAATTTTACAGTTTTTTTATTTTTTATTTTTGTGTTATTTGCTGTTTTTATTGTAAAGTTTTTCCAGTTTTTTTTTTATGTTGTAGTTTAGATTACTGTATGTGTCTCGAAATGGGATTGTTTCGTATTTATTAAGATTTATTTTTAAAAGTCATATTTTGCAGTAATTAACGGTTATGTTAAACATTTTCTGTACTTTATTTTGTGCCATTTCTACAGCGTTAGAGGCTGAGTAAAAAATTATATCGTCTGCAAAGGCTAATGTATAATTTATTCCTTTTATTCTGTCTAATAATTCTAAAAGCTTTATCAAGTAGATTGAGAAAAGGATGGTCGTTCCCTGTTGGAGTTCATTTTTAATTGCAAACAAGTTTATTTTTATATCTAGAAAATTGGCTATTAAATTATCTATTAAGTCAATTAGAGGTTTTGGGAATCCTACTTTTAATAATTTATATATCAATCCATCTATCCAAACACTGTTGAAGGCCTTTTCCAGATCGATCAGGCAGGCTCCTACAGTAAAGTTTTTATTAATGTTCCAACAGATATCTGAAGTGAGTTTATTTATAGCATTTACGGTGCTATGTTTGTGTCTAAAACCGAACTGATTTTCTGGCATTATTTTGTTAGTATTTACAAATTTATTTATCATGTCGTTGATTAGCATTTCATAAACTTTACTTATATTGGCGAGAAGATGTTATCTGATGTTTAAAACTTCACATGACAGCTACAATAAAATTGATTTCATAATATAAAACACCAAAGTTAATAGAGTTAAAACTGTAAAATAACTAGAAATCATCTTAGATGAAAAACTAAAACTGGATGGCCATATAAATCGGCAATAAACAAGGCTAACGGTATTCCAGAAAAAGTGGCTAATCTGGTGTATAATGGCCATATATTGCCCAAAATTAGATATAATATTTGTAGTTGGAGTCATTTCTGTCAATTTCATATTAAACAAATGAGAACAGTACTTCTGTTTCAGGTTATTGGACCAGAACTGCGGAAATATACAAAAAAAAGTTGTCTAATGAATATAAATCAATTGATTTATTTTGAAAAATGTAAATATAATTACAAAATAAAAAGCAATAATCTTAAGTCAAACCTGCAAATAATAAGACAGTATCATAAATAAAACTTATTAAAAAAAATAATTAGAAAAAAAAATATCAATTGTTTTTAAAAATGTTGATGTTGCTAAATTGTCTGGTATAACTTCCATCTGTAGTTTATAATTTTGACATATAAATGGCCACATCAATACTAAATATTCACACAATTTATTTTTATAGATAATTTGTGGTTTATTCCTGGATTTTGTAAATTCAAAGGTCTATTCTAGAAGAATTTAAGAATTTTTTCTTTAAACAATGTTGCAATGTAGAAGCAAAGAATATGTGGTATATTTTATTAGACTTACTGCTTTGAGAATACATTATCCATTTTTTCTTTGAAATATTTTAAAAGATAACCCCAAGCTAGATTTTTAACAAAATATAAGTCTGAAAACAATTATTAATAAAATTAAAAACAAAAGTTGGTGAAAAAAGACAATATATATATATAGATATATATATATATATATAAATTGCGAATACGAACAAAAAGAAATTTCAAAGTCTCAAGGACTTTTGAATGACCAAAGTTAAAATGAAAATGTCTCATTTTCGATATTTGAATAGAAAAGACAAGAGAAAAAAAAATCGGTTTTTTAATTTGAGCTCTAGAAAATCAGAATAATAAAATTTTTATTTATTTTTTTTCAACTGTTTTTTTTTCTGTTTTTTTGCTTAATATTTTCAAAATAATAAAAAAAGTTATAATCGATTCAATATGAAAATTTAAATTTACAAAGGTATTAAAAAATATTAACAACTTTTTACATTGCTTAAAAAAACCAATGAGGACTTACGGAAATCAAATTGTTAGATTTACAAATATTGATTGTCACGGCAGAAATAAAATGAAGAAAATGTAAATTTAAGAAATTTAATAGAAGGTAGGTAATTACGTAGGTAGGTAGTTACAAATTACCATTCAGTTGCTTTTTTGATACCACAACTACTCGAATTTGAGCAAAGTAATTTCAGTAATAGAGCCACCCTGTTCTATTGAGAAAGTTGATCAGATCCCAAATTTTGTTTTCCGAAATGATTGCTACACTGTTAGGGAAAGTCTCACCTAAAGTCCGAAATTTGATTCTAGCTGGGCAGCTGCAAGGAAAGTATTCAAGAGTTTGTTTTGTGTTTTACAGGTACGACAATGGGGGGGTTTTACAGGTACGCCATTGGCCCGTACTGATAGCTACTACTTTTGATATCTGTACGGAACCTGGCTAAAAGTTGTTTTAGTTTTGTTGATGTTATACGTGGGTCCTGCTTCCTAGAAATTGCACAGGTATTTAGTCTTTTCACCACATTTCTGGGCAGATAGTATGAATAAATGCTTTCCTTGGAGCGGCTCCCATTGGAGAGTGAACATACTACTCAACAAGCCTATCAAGATTGACAACTCGCTCTCTAATTCAATTCTATATTACTGTGACCAGAAACCCAGAGTAGAAAAATAAAAAAATATCCAGTGTTAAAACAAATAGTGTCCGTCATTCGAGACCAAATTTTTGATAGCGGCTGAACTATCCGTGAAGATGGTAAGTTTTGTTTTGCTTGTCTGAATGTGATTAGGGTTTTTAAGGGCTTCCTTAATTGCAAATAACTCTGTTTGAAAAAAACTAGCCATATGCATATGTAATGAGAACATATTGATATTTCTACTACCACAAGTCCATTTCCGATCCATCAGTGAAAATCACTATATTACTTTCCTTTTTCACCAAACCACGCTTTCAAAACAAATTTAATAGAAATTCATTTCAACGAATAAAATTGTTTTGAAATGAATAATTCTTAATATAGATCTTATAGAGTTAGTGTATATAAAGTTCGAATATGAATTCATGTTAAAATGATTTTCAAAACCTAACAAAACTAAGAAAAATCAAAAACAAAACAAAAACAAAACAAATTCGATTTTTGAAATGTAAATTAGATGGACTAATCCTGTGAGATGAATTAAGTTCTAAGTTCATTTATTATTTATCGAAACATGAATATTGAGTATATTAAAATTGTTATGATCTAAGATGTTGCATTTGAAGAACAGAAAATTTTCTTTTTATTTTTTTATCTTTTTAATTTCCAATTCTGAAAAAAGTTTTTATTAGATACCAACAAAACATCTAATGTACAATTATTATTGAATATGGAATTATCTGAAAAATAACAAATATATTAGGTATGTATATATGAACGAGAATGTGTATTCACCACAGGGATGTATTGAATTTGCTAAAAATGTCCGACATAGATGTAAGACAACATTGTGGGTTGGTTCTGTAATTGATTGTGGATTGTACTGATATGATAGCAAATATAATGAAATAGCAGAAGTACTTAAAGAAACCGATGTGGTGCAGTGTTTGTTGCAGAAAATCATTGAATAAGAAAATGTATAATTTTTTCATTATTCCTAAGATAATGAAATTTTATTCGAAAATTTGCTGAAACTATAATTTTGCAATAACTTAAATAAAATGGAATTATGATGCTATTATATAAAAAGACCAAGTTCATAATAATAATAATGTGTATTTTGGTTTCCTTAGATCACGGCAGTGTTAACTGTCAAATGAGCTGTCATATTGCATTCACTCTTTGATATTTATAATATCTATACTCTGGAAAATTTCATTACAAATAGATTCATGTATGAGCAACGTTACCAAACTATCCAAATTTTCTTTGGAAATCAGTCGTTGATTGGTACAACTGATTTTTATAACTCATATAATGACTCATTTGAGTAAGCCATCCGTCGAACTATAAATAGATTGTAGACCACATACTCTATAAATTTCTATAATAACTCTTTAATAATATCAACATGTTAAAGCAACATGCATACTGAAAGTATGAATGAAAATGTGAATGAAGATTCAAATTGATCGATTTGCAGTGTTGGAAAAGTAAATTACGTCTAGTTTTTTAAACAGTTATTTACATGTAAATAAGTTAATAATTTACTGGGATGTTTTCTTGTTGTAAGTGTGTAAACAATGTTAACAACATAAACAACTCAAAATAAATAATTTAGCTGCAACCAATTTAGGTTGATTAGATTAATTTGCGGGTAAAATTCCAACACTGTCGGTTTGTCGTCGGTCGTAGGAATTGGGGTTTTCTTCGTCCACTACGTGAAAAATTTTCCGCAAAAATATTGGCCTGCATCCGTATAAGAACCAGCTGATGCAAAAATTTAAGCCGCAAAACCATTATATGCGTCATTCTTTTGCCCATTTGGCTTTGCAATGGCTTAAAATTTGTCCGTTGTTTTTTGAATTTGGAATTGTATGAAATTGTAAAGTATCTAAATATTATCAGTATATAAATCAGTATATTATCAGCGTTTACCTGTTTTGTAAATTAATACTAAAAGATTATAATGGTTGGAGTTAATTATCTGAGGTCACTAAATTGGAAAAGTGTTGATATAAAATCTTTTTAAAGTTATTTCTGGAAACGGATCAGCAATAGAGTTGACTGATTTTATTGAAAGTAATGCAAAAACATCTGTTTATCGGTTTATTCCTGTTTAGTACTGTGTTTGTAATCCATCAAAAATTTTCTGTTTCATGTTTTGCCTAACTCTACATTTACTACTTCTACTTTGCGAAGGATATTGTATGAAATAAATAATAATAATTATTATTATCATTAAGAGATTTTTCTGCACACTCTTGACAGTACCTTAGGTAGAATTATCTTATCGTGCTTAATTAAATACGGTACTGCAAGTTTATACTATAATATCTACAATATTTCTATAGCATTTATTTATCAAAATACTGGTTTATCAACTCTTAAATGATGTGAAAAACCATTGTTTTTGTCAGGAGGTAAGCCTTCAGAAATATAATAGCTCCATTTGTTACCAGATTAACAAATGGAGCATCTGGTAACAATTCTGTCAAAAATTATATTACAAAGATTATACTCTCAATTATTTTTTGTCATTTATTACATCCTAATGACAAAGGGCACTAGGCCAGATCGAGGAACCAATAAAGCATTTTTTTGCTTCATCAGGAATCGGACCTAGAACCTTTCGGTTGAAAGAAAGTCGCTCTACCTACTGCGCTACCCAGTGTGTAATTGGATATGCAATACTATTTTTCAGAGTGTCAAAAGTAACACATAATGAAAGTATTTGTCTATGTCTAGGTCTATGTTAGGCAGGAAGATTTAAAAAGTCAGAAGGGCTATAGTGGCATCTATATTGTTAATAAGAATTACGAGATCATTAGTAATGCTAAAAATCCTTTCAAGTATAGGATTATGTATTTTATAGTCGTAGAAGAAGAAGAATAAAGCTAATGACCTTCCGTTTCTGTATATTAAATTCTAATTTATTAATTATGAATATTGTAATATTAATTAGCTTCATTGAAGCTGCATCGGATTTATTTTTAACAACATTATATAATACTTCAAGGTCATCGGCAAACGCAATGTGAGGTATATAGCACCCAGATATGCTGAAAGATCAGAAATAGGTATGTTAAGCAAAAATGGCCCTGATTCACTGAAATTCAATGAAGGAATCAATTTTTTATTTATTTATATAACAGTGAAACATCAGGTAAATCTGCAGGACCTTTTCCTTTTCGGTATGAGTGTCTTTTCTATAGTAATTTTTAAAAAAATAATTAATATTATTTTTATTAGTTTTTAATTATTATATTATATTAGAACAGATGTGGATATATTGAAAATTGCTTTAATCGGTCGTTACATTACTATACTAGAGTACATTACCCTTCGGCTACTGAGGCCACTAAAGAAATTAACCAATCTAATTTTGCCTAATCATCAACATATCATTTTTAAAATGATTGATCTTTAGCAAATTTTACTTCTCACTACTATTTATAATTACCGCTAATCGTACAATATCATCGAATAGCCAATCAAGACAGTCCAGCACTGTGTCCATCTATATATTTTTTTTGCATATAAATAATCCTTTTTATTTGTTACAGAAGAATAATAGAAAACAAAGAAGTTTTGTGATGAAAAAGGCTTATTACATCAAAAAAAAAAAAAGTTGTTGAGGGAAAAAAATATCGAATTAGAAATTAGGCCTTTAATGGTACTTATGAGTAATGAAAATAATCAACTCTACAAGTTTAATTTTCCTAGGATAAATTTCCTTTTTTCTTCTATAAGTTTTTTTTTGTTTGTTCTATCTCTTCATTATTCTATTTACAATGATAATGAATATTTTAAATATTAATGAAAAAAAAATCAACCATCCGTAAAGGACAGATGTGAATGAATTAATAAAAGGATGAACTATGTAATAAATATCTATATTAATATATATATATATATATATATATATATATATATATATATATCTAAAATGAAATTATGTAATAATTAAATTCTTAAATTTAGAATATAAAACAAAATTAAATTTAAAATTAGCAAAGTTTAAAAAAAAAAAAAAAATGAACTTTTCCACTTTAATGGGTCAATAAAAAAAAAAAAAAAGAAAAAAAAGAAAAAGTGTAAAAAGTGAATAATATTTTTCAGTTTTATAGAATTGATCATTAAAAAAAAATAAAATGAATTTCATCGTTTTATAAAATTACAAAATGTAAGATTAAATTTTCAAACTTAACCATTTTTAGTTACACCTAAGGGAGTTTTCTCAGATTAATTGGAATAATTTTTATTGAAGTTATTTTATGCATTTTTTTGTTTTTTTTTTCGTTTAATAAACCTTAATAATCGTACGGTGTCGTATTATTTAAATAATAAAATTTAATCACTTATATAAAAGATATCTAAAAGGTAGAATATAGCAAACTGTGTGAAAATCATAAAGCGAGGAAGAAAAATAATTTGACTGGAATGCATGCGATAGAAATGTTCAAGGGAATGAGAAGTCTAATTTGTTTTGTTGGCTCTGTCTGGCAATAAATATTTTTATATTCAATAAATTTACGACAAGACCGGCAAAAAAAATAATGACTTCTCAAAACTTCAGAAATTATCGGACAAATAGGTAAACTGATTCAAATCTAAGCACTCATTCACTTGTGATTTTGTTGAAAAATATTTTGGCTATTACAATGGTCGTAACCGGTATTTTAGAAAAAAAAAAGTGTTACTGAGCACTTTCGTTTGTTACAAGGTACTAACAGGTACTAACAGAGTTCTATTTCAGTGAAATAAAAAAAAAATAAATAAAATATATATATTTTGGGTTTATTTATTGAATTTTCAATGTTTGCAATAATATGGAAGAGATTAAAGTTTTATATGCCGCTCAGGTAGGAAGGTAAATAAATTTTGTAATTTTTGGTAAAAACACAAGAAGTTAAAAAATTTTATTGAAAAAACCCATTTTTTAAATTTCATATGTTTTGGTGTAAATATTAGTAAATTTCTTCGAAATCAAGCAAAACAGTATAGGTATATGACACTTTTTTTTCATTGAGTTTTACAAACACAAACACAAAAAATGAAAAAAAAAAAAAAAAAAATTGCACACAAAAGTCACAAAAAACTTATTTTTATAGGTTATCGTTTGAGGAAGAACAAGCATACTAGATGATGAACATAATGATGTGGAACCACCGGAAGAAATAGAAATAGTATTTCAACCAGTTACCGGTCCCCCAAGTGTCGAAAGTGATGATAATAATGACAATAATGAAAATGAAGATTTCGAAAAAAAAAATGAAGAAACAGATGCTCAAAGAATGCATCTTAGATCTAAGTGATGGTCATGATTCTGAGGATAAGTCACTAGATGATGAATCAGAAGTACAATAAGAAAATAATCATATTGTTGATTCAAATTAATATTTTATTGGAAAAGATGACACCAAAACGGAATAAAATTCCATCAACATATCAAAGGGCCAGACAACAAAATATTTTCCGAGAAAAATCGAACAAACAATTTGACTGATTGTGAAACATTTGCCGCAATTTTCAATACAAGAATGGTTGACTTAAATTTTTAATTTAACTTTGTAACAGAATTTCTCTTTTTTCTAACATACCAAAAATAAAATTCAAAACACAATTTTTTTTTCAAAAAACCTTTGGTGTTTTATTTATTTGATGTTTTAAAATATATTAATTTTAATATATTTCTATTTAAATTTAAAATATTTCAGAATCTTTTATCTCATTTTTCAACTCTTATCAAAATAAAATTTGATAGAATACCATACATTTTGTATGAATAAAAAAAATATTAACATAAAATGTTAATCTTGCCCAACAACAAAGAAAAAAAATTAAATTGCCGAAAAATTGGGCATAGACACGTTTTTCCGAACTTTTATTTATATATTCTATATCTATATGATCTCTGATTTCATTAAGATCGGCCAAATTATTAAGGTTTTTATGCAAAAATAAAATAGTAATTATTAACATACGTTAATCCTGCCCAAGTGAAGGCTAACTAACTGTCCCAAATTATTGTTTTATATATTTTGGTAATTTCTAATAATCATATGGTTTTGGCTAAAAATATGTATATAGTGTATATACCTCTTTAATTACAAAAATATTTTATTTTTAGTAATTTTATCCATGAAATGCCACTGACTTTAGCGAATATATTATAGAAAACGAATCAGTATATGAGGGAGATGTATTTATGCGTCCAAAATAAACTTACTAACCTGAAATCTTTTTATTAATCATGAGTGGTTTGTGCTATCGTGAGAAGTCTATGTCAGTACGTAAATTCAACTATTTTTTTTCAAAACTTTAAATTTGACTTCTACTTGAATTATAATTACTCAACATGGCCCCTAATAGTTGTTTTATAATATTATAAACACATGTGAAATATTATAAACACAAAAAAAATGATAAGATATAAAAACAAAACCAGACAAAAATCAAAATAGTTTATTTTTCTATATTATGTACACATGCGAGATAAATTTATCAATATTAGGGAATCTAGTAAAAAATTAATATTCGAAATGAGAGCAGTAATAGTTTTAATTGTTTTTTTTATGGTCTCCTATTACAAGGAATATTCCTCTCATATAAAACGAAAAAAAAAAAAAAAATACTTTAAAAAATACCTTTAGGAGATTGTAACATATAGAATCAATTTTCATTTATTAAGATGTGTCGTAGAAGGTGTGATAGTAGATACGATCCGCATTAAATAAGAAGAAAGTTTATTTGATACATTTCTGTTAATTAGAAAAATAATCCTTTTATATCCTTTTTAAGTTACTTAATTTCAATATGTTGTTTTTTGTTGTTATTATTTTTGGATTTTCAGGGTCAATCTTAAGCATACTTTGACCTAAAAGAAACTTTTTTTTTTGTGTTTTGTTGTTTTTTCTAAAATCTTAAATCTTGAAAAACTTTTTACTAATTTAAGATTATGTTAGAAATTGTAATATTCATCATATTTAGATTAAGGAAAATTTTTACAAGGTGATGCAATAGGTTTTATTTTTTTACTAGTTTCGTGATGACAGAAAAAAAATGTTTTAATAACAAAAAAAATGTTTAAATGACAAAAAAATTATTCGTTTTTAAACCATATTTGATTCTTTCAATTCCATTCATAATATGGATACAAACGGACATGATTGATTATGATTAATCACAATTCAGGCTAATCGTTATTATATTAATTTGATTGACAATATTACAATCAAACAATCTAATCAGGCTGATATACTTATGACTGATTGATTTGATTGATCAAGTTTGACAAAGTGATTGATCGATTGATCCAAAATGATCCAAACATATTTTATATGAAAATATTTTCTGTATTATATAAAATATTTTGAAACTACTATATAAATATTATTTATTTAAATAATAACAAAATCTATTTCTACATTTATCAATTAACCACTAAATTAATAATTAAATAATAAAAAAAAAATAAATAAATAACTAAATTTAACTAAACTTGATTAAATAAAACTAACAAAATGCTTTATAGATGGAAATTAGAAAATTGTTTTGATAACGATAAAAAAAAAGCTAATTTTGTAATATGCAAAGCATTTTGTAAAAGAAAGTTACATGGAGTATGCAAGGGTCTATATAGAGACTGGTATCATCCGTCTTTATACTCTTTATTACTTTTTATTTTTATTTGTGAAGATTGTAAGAAATATGAAGGACTACTAAGAAGCATGTACGATAATATTCATAAGGTAGTAACTGATCTTGACAGCGTTAAAACTGATTTGGCCACCATTACGCAGAGGAAGGATATACATAGCGCCAACACCAGAAGTAAACATCTTTTCCATTTGAATAAAATAAGAACTTTACAATTTGGATCTTCCACAACTCTATACACTGGTACCAAGTTATACAATAAACTAGATATACAATTAAAACAAGAAAATTCAACAAATTTGAAAAAAAAATTAATAGAATCATTTATAAATAGCTACAGTAATCATTAATATTTAATTTCTGAATAGTAAATTTTTTTATTCTAAATGTATAGGATATACTTAAGACATAGCAATTATTGTGCAAAATTTTTCTTCTTCTCTTTTCATTTTTTATTCTTGCACTAAACAAATTTCAATTTCCGCAATTTTTTTGCAATTTTTCCATTATGCTTGTTACATTCATTTTTTAAATTTTTATTTCTTATTTTTATAGTTTTATAATTATATATTTCTTGTAATAATATTTTTATAATTTTAATTATCTTATTGTTATATTAAAAACCTAAATGTAAACTTATATAGTCGTAAATAAATAAATAAATAAATAAATAAAACTAATCTAATAAATGACAGTAATTCTAACGCCTTCCAAGAAATGGCCAAATCGCAAATGTAATTGCGACTATAATATTTCTAATGCCATCTTCAAACTGAAGGTTGATGTTCTTGCAGCTCTAAATAACAACATTTTCAAATTGGAAAATGGATTAAGAGACTCCATTCAGGCTGGTCCAAATTATCTTCATGCACAACCAGAATCCTCCGTAATTAAAAAACTTATTTCTGTCAAATTCAATTCTGCTGTTGCCAAACTGGAATCATTACATTATTCTTTCAATTCTCTTCTGCTAGATATTTTATGGTCCTAAAAATTTAATCCACCATTTTGAAAAAAAAAGGTATAAAATAATATTAATCCTTTAAGAGATCAAAAATTCAATTTGATTATAATCAGAAAAAAATAATGTCAATCCAAACAACTCATAATAAAAAACACAGTCAATCATAGGCTTCAGGAAAATATTTCTGTGGGAACAAGCCATAACCGCTTATGTGTAAAATCGATGTTTTGAGTAAAATTAATTTTGATGTTTAAATAAGAATGGAAAAAAATAGTAACGGGAATGTACTAGTTTTTAGGTTTTTAAAATCAAAGTAAAGATTGGAAATTCAATATTTTGTAAAAAACTCTTACGTTGTGTTCTAAGATGTTAATATTATTAAATAAAATTTTGTGAAAAACAGTTAAGTAAAATAAGCCGTTTCACCACTCAAAAATACATTTGAAAATTGGAAAATGAGTGTCCAAGCTTGTAAAAAGCGCTTATCATTTAATAAGTTTTTATGGCTAATTTTAGGAGTGTAGTTTAAATATTTTAAGTTAATAAGACAAAAATATTTTTAGGTCATACTGACATAAGCGATTATGTACGGGCCAACATTCATACTTTCTTGAACTAGTGCACAGTCTTTTGAATTTGCAGACATCAATTCATTTAAATGTTGCTACTTGTTACTGATTTTCATTGAGTAATTAAAACATTTCAATGTTTGAACTTTGAAAAAGCCTATTTTTTGGTTTTTGCCGAAAATTCTGCTGCAATATTCTTGTAATGATGTTTAATTGAATGTCTCTCCAATCAATTTTAGAGGTTATTACATTTGAAGATGCGTTTTTAGTGATGTAATATGAATTTTGGTTAGCGCAAAATAATAATTTTAGATTATAACTTATAAATACTTAAACTATTCTATATAGTTTTAGAACCGTATATGTATGTAGTAGTTAACTCATTTTTACTGAGGACAATTATGATAAAAAAAACACCGGTATTCATTGCAGTAACGAATAGAATAGAGAAGAGCATAGTGAAAAATTCAAACTCGACTTCATCATAAAATTTAGCTAATGTTAATAAATTTTATAATTGTTAGCTCAATTAACAATCAATTTTACAAAATCAACAAAATGTACTTATTGGGTCACAAAAGGGTTAAATTAAGTAAGTCTACATTTTAATAAATTAGATTTTCAATTTTTCATTTTTGGTTTTGTACTTTATAAATTTGTCAATTATTTTGAATTAAATTTGATTTATTGTGGCTTTTAGGCTTTATATTTAATGGTTATTTATACATATAATATATATACAAATAATATATATTTATTGATACAGAAAAATAAAAAATCAAAATGTCAATAGATTTGTCAATGTCCTATTTTGAAATTAAAAAGAATAAATCAATAAAATGTAAATTGTTTTTTTTTTGTTTTTTTTTTGTTGTTGTACGTACATCAATCTTTCAAGATATATTTTAGTAAATTCAATTCAATATAAGTAAATTAAATTTAAATTATGTATTGGAAGTTGAAAATAATTTATTGTATAAGGATAATTTAAAACGTACAAATTTCCAAAATATGTAATTTATTAATTGTATTAATTTTCTTTTAATTTACTTAAATAATTATTATAACTTGCCTTTTTTGTTTTTAAAATGATTTTTAAAATATTGCTTCACAAGCCTCAATGATTACTTTTGCATCTGTTTATTCCCAAATTTAGCACATCAACTATTGAAATTGAAATGAATGTTGATGTACACAATTTTGAATTTTTATTCAATCTTTTATGATAACAGCTATAAAATCCTGATGTGGTACCAAATAGAATCCACATTTGTTTGAATTAAATTTTAAAGTTTTTCTGTTAAACAAATAACAGATTCAGAAGTTTCATTGCGCTAAGGATTATTTACATGTAATTGGGCAATTTTTACATTAAAACCTTGAATCCATTTGAGCTTGTCAGTAACATCGCAGGTGTTACCTGCATCTCATCAGTTTTTTTTCATGTAATACTTAGAAAAAATTGGACGACACAGTCTTATGGAACTATTGTCAGAAATTAAGTTAAACTTTATTATTTCAAACAAAATCTCAATCAAATTATTTGAAATTAAACCTAGAGAAAATAGACATTGTTCAGTGTTTTTTTTTTTTGCATATTAGCCAAACATTTGATAATGTATGACATGAAGGATTGCTGTACAAACTTAAACAATTTCCGAACAACTATTGGTTATTACTGCGAACATATCATATCGAAAGGTACATTTTAATGAAGCAACAAGGTGCTTATATACAAACCAATGAAATTATGTCAGGCGTATCACAGGGCAACGTTTTAAATTCTGTTTTGTGTCTCATATTTATACTATGGACTTGCCACCGGCACTTTCAATGATGATATGGCCATATTGGCATCACATAATAACCCAGTACATGCTACACATATTCTGCAACACAGCATAAATAAAATTAAGCATGGGCCAAAAAAGTGGAGAATAAGAGTGAATGGATCAAAATCAATAAATGTCACAATTACCCCGAAGAGAAAAGCTTGTCCGATGGTGATGCTAATAATAACGAAGTAGTCCCATAAAAAGAGACCGGAAAGTACCATGCATATGGATAGAAGACTTACATGAAATAAAATATATTGGATCATTTGTCGCAACTTACCAATGTCGCTTAAAACAAGCTTCTGATTTATAAACTTATTATAAAGCCGATATAGACTTACAGAATTCAACTGCGAGGAAAAGCTAGTAATTCAAATATTAAAATATTACAGCGATTCCAATCAAAAATATTACGATTAATAAGTGGTGTACCATGGCTCTTAAACAACAATATTATACATTATGATCTGCAGGTATGAGCCAGTCAGCAGGAAATTAATAGCTTCATTACCAAAGAATATCAAATACGACTAGTTACACATCCAAACAGACTAACAAACAGGTTGTTAGCTGCAAGTGGCTGGTGTTGTCTTATGCGCCACAGAATTCTGCGGTTACCCTAAAGACAGTAGAAGCAACGAGGCAAGGATCGAGAAATACAATTGAGTATAATGTGATCATCATTGATGGTTAGCCATTGCGTTCTCTCATCCGTTACCCATTATATGTCACGTACATAAATAACATTACTAACACTACTAAATGTCTCCTTCAGAAACAGATTGTATTGTTGCATAGGAAAATAAAGAAAAACAAAACAAATATTATTTCAATGTTATTCACGGTTTGATCTAATACTGTGTTTTAGAGGCTTAAAAAGGTACAATTTTTTCGTTACTATTTTATTGTTCATAAATTACAATTTTACTATTTTTTCTGTGATTATGGGTATATGAATATTACCCAAATATTCCTACAAAGAACTATTCTGAAGAGATATATCATTTTATTGTAAGCTTTTTTTAGTATACCGGGCATGCGTATCTGCCTTTTAAGAAGGGAAGGAGCCGTTATTTAAGAATTAAAAAAAAATTATTAATTAAATCGAGGGTGCTCTATCGGTTGGTGATATTTTCAACTTCCGGGAAAGAGCGGAAAAGGATTTTTTAAGCCTAAAATTCGCCGAAATTGGCTGAAACCGAGATTTTTAAATGGGAAGGGGTATTTTTTATGCAAATTCGGATTATACGTCAGAAAATAAGAAACTTTTGTAACGTACATTTTTTTTTTGTTTTTTTTTTTTTAATTTAAATTTTGTAGGAACTTAAAACTGAGATAAAAGATATGATAACATGAAAAACAAATATATTTATCAAAATGATTATTATAAATACTCTTTCCCATTTAAAAATATCGATTTCGGCCAATTTTGGCTATTTTTTTGGCTTAAAAACTCTCTTCCGGTCCTTCCCGGAAGTTGAAAATATCACCAATCGATAGAGCACCCTCGATTTAGTTAATAAATTTTTTAATTCTAAAATAACGGCTTCTGCCCCTCTCAAAAAGCTGATACGCATGCTGAGGCACACCCGGCAAATAATCCATGTATATTAATTATGTATAAATAATATAATAAAATTGTATATTGTATGGAATTTATTATCTATGTATTAACTATTTGTTGGCTTTTCATCGTTAAAAATTTGTATTTATATGTAATTTGATCATCAATGATACCAAAAATTCAAATTCTAACATTGCAATTATCATGCTATCTATTGACAAAAATGCGAATGACCAATATGTTAATAAAATATAGAATTAATAAATTTAAATTTTTCAAATATTTAGATCATACATGGAAGAAAATGTGGGTATCACAGCTTATTACGGTAGCCAAAGTGTTAATCAAACATCATAAAGTTAAAGGACATAAATTTGATATAAATATATTAAAAATAAGTTTAACATCTAATTCTTTTAATCCCTAATATTTACTTTAGAATACCACAAAATTGTTAAATCTATTCAAAGACAATACTGTCAAAAAACGATTTCGCGTTAAAACTCAAATCCTATACCAACTTTTTTTTCATGTCAGAATTTTAATAAGTTCGTGTTAACTTGAATATTTAATTTTTACATTAATATTTAGGTAATTTTGATGCAATTTATTTCAATAAATGAATTATTTAAATCCAACCAATTCTATTTAAATTTAAATTTTATGATATTTTTAATTTATGAAACTGTATTCAATATTTACCACATATATAATAACAAATGAAAAATTTATGAAAATATAAAATTAATTTCCAATTTTGGCAAAAACGATCACTAGATTACCAAAGGGGTCTTAATTAGTGTAGAGGTAAATATTTCTTTTGTTTATTTTTTTATTTTATTTTTGATTTCATAAAATATAACTAACTATATTTCATTAAAATTTCTATAATATTTTTAATTTTAAAACCTAAAATGAAATATTTTCTAATTTGAATAATAAAATAAGCATTTTTATTTGTTTTTCCTAATAATGAAAATAATTTTATTGAACACACATAATTTTAAAATTTCGAAAGACCAATTAAATTCAACACACAAAATGATAAAAAAAAATATTACACACACACAAATTTGTTATATTGCAATTTTCAATATAATTTAAACACGAAACAAAGCTCAAAGGTCCTGATCAGTTTAATAAATATTTTATTATATACATACATATGCATATTAAAAATAGTTTACAATAAAGTTTTTCAGAAATGTATAATTAAAAATATTTTTTAAAATTCATATCCTATTTTATTAGTTATAAAAACGTGAATTCGAAATATTACAAAACTTTTTTTTTATTTGTTCATTTAAATCGATATAGGAAATTATTTTGTGAGGTATTCTAAATTTGATATTTCGTTTTGAGATAAGGATGTTTAATAGTTCGAATTCTTTGATCTAATAAAAAAAAATTAATTTTAATCTTACTTTTTTATACTACTGAGATATAGATTATATTGATATCATGATATCTATTCGTGTATCATAATATTCTCGGTATCACGATAATATATTAAGATATATTTATTAAATACTTAATTTAAATTATTCATTATGATAGTAAATAATAAAAATAATATTTTTTTTAGCTGTAAAATGCCAATTGTGACATCAATATTGTGTAATGGTGTGGATTTTAGCTGATATTCATTTTGAGAGTGAAAATATTTTGTTGACTCTAAAAAGAGAGATAGTTTATTGATTTTTAAATCAAGAGTTATATCGCAGCAGAGATATCCCTAAATTTCTATTTGGCAAATTTATTTTTTAAAAAGAAAAAAATATTTAATTGATCTTTTGTACAGTACTAAATTAAATAATAATTATATATTTTTGTTTTTAAATATTATAATTAAATTATTTTAGCTTTTGTCTGAATTTGCTTTTAATTTAAATTATTTACTTTTTTAATTATTTATTTATTTGTTTAATTTATATAAATTGTACACAAGACACTAAATTGTACATTAGTCTTTTTATTATACAGTTACAATATTCAATTCAGTTTGATTTGGTTTAATTTAGTTTAGACACACATAAAGTTATAGTGAACAAAAAAAAAAAACAAATATCAATGCAAACTTTAGGTAGGTACATTTCTGAAAAAAAGTCCTGAGGAACACATTGCTCTGACTTACATATTTTTGGATAAACATTCGGCCAAACAATTGGTTTTTGAATATTTGAACTTTAGCTATTGTGCTTGGGATTCTATTGTGTTGGGTCTGCTGATGTACTATGTTGCGGAGGTGTTTCGTAATATTACGATATTGAGCTCATGCACAATATCAGAAATATAAACTGCCACAAAATTAATATCAAAGTAATATTAGCAATATCATAATGATATCGATATTACATGTTTGTCAGTAGTATTACGGCGATGTAAACATTAAATAGATAAACTAGTCGAAATATTTATTAAAATTTCTTACTTTATAAGAACTTAGAGACAAAATGAAAATTGTAACAAGATTTTTTAATGGTAATAATTAGGTACTACTTTTTAGCGACTAACTATCTTGGTAGAAATAATTTTACTACATTAAATTAATTAGGATTATTATTACCTAATACACTAATTTAAATTATTTCAATATACATACATACGTATACAATGTTTTCAAAATAACAATGCAAAATAAGTGTTCAGAGTAAGTTGGTTTAAATTCCTGCTCAGCCTGAACATGCCATTGAACGTCATAAGATTGTATGCTCGAATTAATGCTCGAATTGAAGGTAGATTTATAGTTTTAAATATATATACTGGTGAAAGGCTGACCCCACTATCACCAAAGCCGCAAATATTCTTATTTTGATTATCTGTATTAATGCGATTAAATATCTGCTGAGCCCTTAAAGATATCTGATTTAATGATCAAACTCATAATATTCTTAAGTTATGTGCTCCCATTATTCGGGGAATGCTGTTCACAAATAGCGAAGTTTATTGCTATTAGGAACAGTATTTCAAAGTAGATCTTCCATATAGCCTTCTTCTATACTTCACATATTCTGCACAAGTTGGTTTCGGTTAGGTCGATTTTGTAATTATGATTCTGTACTAAGCTAGTTATTACCCCTGCCATAACGCGAATCTGATTTGCTTTTGTTTTCTTGAGCGAACATTTTGAGCATTTTAGCCTTAGGTTTGCTCCAGCCAAATTATTATCTGTATTTTGGTTGTGGGCAATCTCATAAAACGGACTTGGCCCTATAAAAAGTGCAACCGATGCTCTTTTCCCAATGTAATCTGCAGTTTCAATTTTTGTGATGCCGGAATATCCCCCAAATCGAGGTAATATCATATATGTTAATAAAATGTTGGGTATTTAGTCGTTATTGTTAAAATTTAAGTTTGTTGATTTGATCTCTTTTTATTTTCTCAGTACCAATCTTAAAACACTCATTACGATTTGTATACTTTTATGCAATTTGATAATCAAAGCGGAGCTAGAAATAGTTGTAACAAAGCAGGTACTCGTCCTACTGGTTCTACCTATTGACGTGTACTCAACACCTATCAGTTAATAGAAGAGCTAAATTCTTACAGGATTTGAGCTTGAGCTGGCATTATTATATATTTCCTTTGTTTTATGCCTTTTCTATCGATTACGCTATACAGAGATTCCTTTAGTAAGCTGGACCTATTAGGTTTATATATATTTTGAATTTATTAAAAATATATGTTATTATTGTTTTGTATTTAACAATTTAACTTTAAATAATACATTTTTTTTTGCTTTTTGTTTTTGTGTGTTAAAATAATCGTTTCAATTTACTCCATTTGAACTTGCGGATTGAAATAAGCGAGAATCTCTGTTTTATTAAACCCTAAAAAAAGAGATGAAAGTTTTATTAAAAAAATAAAATTCCATAATTTATATTGTTCGGAAAATTGTATTTAATTACAACATTTTAAACGTGTTCAGAATTTTTCCATTTTAATATTTTTTTCCATTTAAAATATGTGGGAAAAAACAAAAAAAAAAAATGTATTTTTATACCATAGGAAAAGAGAAAAATATGTAGTAAATATTTAATTCCGTAATTATCACTATTTTATGTATAGAATTAGAGTTTTTTTTTGTCATTAGATACTAAAGTTGAATAATAGAAAAATTGATGTATAATTTTCAATCGAATAAAGAAGCGAAACCGACAAAACGTGTAAAAAACGAAAAATACTTACAGAATAATGATAAGATAATTGAAATGGAGTCCGAAGAGACTGTATTTAACTGATGATTCATAGTATTATACAAAGAAGAAAAAAGTTTAAATGCGTGGCTGATGATGAAATAAGAAGTAGAGGATCTAAATGGAATTGAATTCTAACGGAAATAAAAACAGGTGTTAATATAATCTTTAGATCTTTTTTATGAAAAAACTATAAATTTGTGTGTATCAATAATAATTATTGAACAAGTGGTTTCTCTAATCATAATACTACTTAAACTCATCAGAAGGTATTTATTGTGTTAGACTATGTATACAATTTCATAATTTTTACTTTGGTTGATTTTATTGATTATTAAAAGATATTATAAATACATCTATAAGTTTTTACATTTAAATTTTTGGTTGATTTTTATAACTCACATATGTGATTATAACATCTTCTTGTTGTTATAAGCAGGCTTTCGAAAAAATGTATTTTTTTTTTAGAATTGAACTAACTGCAAAACAACTTATTATAACTGTTAAACTTAATACAACTGTATTCTTCAAATTCGACAACAACTTAAGAACTAACTGTAATCAATGAACTTTATATTGATTACCCATTCCCAAGTAGCAAGATAGAATATATTTTTCCAACAATAACAAGTGCATACATGAACTAATGTAGCGGCAATGATTTTACTTTTTTTGACTTTTACTCTTAGATTGCAGTTATAGCGGTACGGAAAATGAATATATAAATATATTTGTTTTAAATTTTACTGCTGTGGTAGATTAACGTTATAGGAATAGTACAAAATTATCTAAGAAATTAATTCTGTTTCAAAGTTTGAGATTTTAAGACAAGTATTTGTAAGAAATATTTATTTTATCATTTCAAGGGAACAGTTAAAATTCAAGAGGACAGTAACATAATAAAACAGCTATGACATACTAAACGTAAATTATTAAAATTTGAAACTCCGTTCTTAAAACATTGTTTAGTAAATATTAATGATACAATTGACTGATATGATACACAAACATTTTTACGTCTTCATATAACATATCAGATATCACTAACCTGCAACCTTAGAAATAACATTTCTTATCAACAAAAATTGATAATGTTTAAACCACGCAAGCTGATGAAATAAATTGGAATACAATTTGTACCAACGTTTATTTAATTTATTTAATAATAAATAATCTTTATTGAATCTAAAATACCCCAAATTGCACTCCTGAATAAGCTTCTATTATATAACAGAATCAGCCTCAATGATTCACATTCACCCTCGGAGTATTCGATATCAAAAACTCTTGTTGACACTGATACTGTATGTAATTTTGTAGCCATTACATTTTTGTTAATCAGAAGAAGAACTACCTCAACAGTCAATTGTATCATTTTTTAATGAGAGATAAAAGAATTTAGTTTATCAAAATTGGAACGATTATATTCGCTTAAGACGTTCAGCAAAATTTTGAATGTCAATTAACCGTAAAATTTCTATATTGATATAAAGTGAAAAATAAATATTAGTCTATGCTTAATCCATGCTATTTTCTTGTCATCATCATCACTATTTTTTTGCCTCTTGTAGTTACATAGGGTTTCGATAGTTGTAGGTGTTGTTTAATTGTTTATTTAAACTGGCTGATATTAATGGTAGTTATATTTAGTATATTTATTTAGATATATTTTTATAAACAGAAATATATATATATAAAGAACAGTTATATATAATAAAATAAGGAAAAAAAAAATTTTTTCTTGGAAATATTTGCCTTTAATTTAAGCGTACTAAAACTACAAAAATAAACTTTAGAATCGCAGCTTGATATAATGTTTTCATAGCAAGTTATGATTGTAATTACGGAAAAAGCAAATTAGCCGAAATTCTAGGAAGTCTTGAAATGAGATTAAGAGATTTGGTAAAAAGTTCGGCTAATTTGCTTTTTCCGTAATTACAATCATTTATATCAGGCAGGGTGGCAAAAAATGTTAGTTCTAATTTAGTTTGTTCCCTTATGCGAGGATTAATTCTGATCTTTTATTATTTTAATATTTTCGTTTTAAACATTATTATTTTCGTATATACCTATTAAAAATATTAAATTATAATTACATTACAATAATATAAAATATTATTAATATTTTTGTCAGTAATAATTTGGAGTTACAAACATTATTATTTTTTATTAATTAAATATTAAATTATAGTAAACCTAAATATTTATTATATTGGTATACGATTATAAAATAATACTGAGGAAAACATCTATTTACAAATCACAGAATTTAAAGAATATGATAACGCTGTTTTAGTTAGGTCTCCTAAAAATCTTATGCATAGTTGATACAATTTAGAAAATAATATTGTTAAATATTTCAACGAAAATTTTTGTCGAAAATATTTTTCAAAATTATAAACTTTATTTATTTAATTTCAGCCAACTTTTTTTGTTACTCTCTTTTGTTTACTATATTTTTTCTTTTTCTTACACGTAAAATTCTTATTATATCTATTTCTGACAATGTTTATCAAATTTGCATATGAATTTGTGTGCAAACAAATGAATACATACATGAGTTCTTACTCTTTTTATCGATATACTTTGGTTAAATGGTTATTGAAATGGGTATTTTGTTAAATTGAAGCAAATTGAAACAAACATATAAAGTCCAAGGCAAGTTAATTAAGGCAAATATAATAAGAGAAATTTATTTTTTGTAGGTACATCAGTTTTTTATTATTCTTTTTTAATAACACTATAGATAAATAAGTACAAGTAACTATATATAAATCATCTATATACATATATAGTATAGATAAGTATGCAAGTCTTCTATTTAAAGCTATTTAGTACTTTTGGTAATCGGATTTATTTTTAGTAATGTATTATTAATGTTGTAAATGTCGTCATAAGTCGGATTTGCTACCACCAACATATTTTTAATTGAACAAATATTGATATTTTGGAACAAATATTCTTCTTTTTTGCAGTGTTTTAATTTGTTTATTATTAAATATTTAGTACTTACAAAGCAAATAAATAACAAATAAATATTTTACTTTTGTTAATAATCAAATAGTACAATAGTACAATCTTATTGTTATTACATATATATGGTAAATAGTAGGTAGATAGTAGTAGCTGTCAGTAATACACCGACACAGTTAGACTACTAAGATCCATTATGATATCACTGGTCTATTACATAGATACAAGAAAAAAAAAACCGATTCAGAATAGAAATATTACAGGCGCTAGCAATAACTGTAAAACATAAAAAAAGTGTAAGTAGCTTTTAGGAAATGGATATACATACCTCATTCTACATACTACATTTACTACTTACATACATTATTACCTACTTAGATTTGTTAATTCTGTATGAAAAAATATATATAATTATATATATATAATAAAAATAAATTAATGGTAGTTATATATATAATAAAGCTGTATGAAAAATCGCACAAAATTATATCGGCCAAAAACTGAAAATGATAAATTACACAACATTTTTGGGTCGTTTTTGATTATAAGAAATAGCATAAAAAAAATGAAAAATGCCCTCAAACAATTTTTTTTTGCTTGTCATTATGAAATATAGCTCAAAAAATAAAAAATCACCCAATTGTAAAAACATATGTTAATTTTTTGTTTGTTATTTTTTTGCATGTTTTATAAAAATTTGAATTTTATAGTCGGCTACAAAATTGAAGTTATATATATACATACTCTGGAAAAGATAATCTTCATTTTGAAAAAGACTCTGAAATCCGTTATATTCTATCTTATACATAATCTGGAAAAAGCGTTTACCTCGGATTTTGTCACCAACTATAAAGCCTCTCCGAATTAAAAATGTATTTTAAAATTACATTTTATAAAACAGGATTGTGGTAGTCTTTCGTAATAAGCCTGCTTTTTCCAGAACATTTTTTTAACATTGCTCATCAAATATAATTTTTGTTGTTTCTTTTATATAATTCCAAGTTTATGGGACCCTAACACTGTAACAGTTTTACAAAGTTACATACAATATTTAGAATTTTTTTTTTATAGAAATACCACTATTTAAAATGTTGAAAAGTATTGTACAGTAATCTCGCCTTCATAATAGCATAGTTTCATTTTATTTTTAGTGTTAACCGAATCGGTCAACTACTTTTTATTATTTATTTTATTTCAATGACAAAGGGTACTGGACCGGGTCGAAAAATCCACAAATCATTTTGTGCCTTCGTCGGGAGTCGAACACAGGTGCTGTATCTACTGCGCCCGCCCAATATTATTTTCAGTAAATTAAAAAATGACCCAAACAATATTTTATGATGATATTTCATTTCTGATGATGGGCGATATTTCATTATGCAAGTGTGTACATAATATATATCTCCATTTGCATCAATACATACTGAATAATTTCATTAACGGTATGAGTTGTATAAACTGTAAATAGTTTATATTAAAAATCGCCCAATGGAAAAAAAAATGTTGTTTGTTTTTTTGGGTGACTTTTCATTTTCAGTTTATTGATGATTTTTCACAGAGCCGGTAGTTTATATTAACAATTCAAACTGTTAATAAAAGTATTCAGTATTAATGTAAGTATATGTGTTTACTTATATATCGAAGTGCTTGTTCTAAATTCAGCCATTACTATCCAACAGATTCTGGACTTGGCCTTTACGATATATTACACTAAAGTTAGTTAAGTGATGAATTGGTATTTATTATCTGGATTGCTCGAATTAAACCCATTCAAACTTAAAGATTTTTGAGCTGGATGTTTGATTCTGAGATGATTCTTATGAATTTTAAAAATTTAAAAATTTTTAAATCTTTATTCTTACAAATAGAATTCAAGGTCCGATTCAATGGACAATTATATATGCTGATGATATTGTTCGCATAGCCGAATCCTTAGAAGAGTTTTAAATAAAAATAAACAAATGGGCTGACATTTTAGAAAATAATGATATAAAAATAAGTCGAACAAAAACGGACCAAAAATTTATAGGCCCAACAAATACATCAAAAAAAAAAAATGTACCAATACCGATAACGAATGCTTTTAAATATCTTGGTTCAATTTTAACATCAAACGGAAATGATAGATGATGATGTTATAAGTCGTGTAAATGCTGGCTGGCTGAAGTGGAGATCGGTAACGGGTGTCCTATGTAACAGGAAGTTTCTGGTTAAACTGAAGGGAAAAATCTATAAGTCAGACCAGTCCTAATTTATGGAACAGAGTGTTGGGCAGCAAATAAGAAATATGAACAAAAACTGCACGTCGCTGAGATGAGAATGTTGAATGTGGTTCGGTCCACAAGCGTAACAAAAGTGTTGCCGACATCAAATACAAATTAGCGTCATGCGAATAGACGAAAAAAATGCTGTTCAAAAAGCTCTTAACATATCAATAATTAGGAGAGGACCAGGGAGACCATCAGCAACATGGCTTGGAACAGTCAACAAAGATATGAGAAAATCAAGATTGAACGCTACGGTAAGCCAAGATAGATATTCTTGACGCTTCAGATCAAGTAGGGCCGACCTCAAATATGGGCAATGGTCATGAAGAAATTTTGAAACCTTTTTCTTTAATTTTACATATTATCTTCAATATTTCCTTGAACAATTTCAAGTCAAACAGACTTTCACAAGTCAAAAATCATAAAAAATACATAAAACTGATATTAAAGATTATTCAAGTGGTTGAAAGGCTCTTAGCAAGGTGTCGTTAACATTCTTTAGTTTCTATATCATCACTATTTACCACTTAACAATTTCTTAAAATTCATCTAACCACTTTTAATATATTTTTTTTTTTTTTTTCTTTTTAATTTTAAATAGAAAAATAATCATGAAACGTGGGTTCTTAAATCTCATCGTTTATTTTAAAGTGTTTTGATTCCTGTTTTTAACAGAAAATACTGAAAATATAAAATCTAATATAATACTTATCACGTTACTTTTAACAAATGTTTTTTTTGTTGTTTTTTTGTTGTTGTTATTCCATTTCAAGGATATTTGATATTTATTTTTTTGAGAAAAAAAAGCAATCTTTCTAAGAGTCTTTAAATGACCTAAATCTTTAACGATGTTTTGGTTTTTTGTTTTTTTTTTTATACATTTGAGTTCATTGCTCTTTTAAGCTATTTAAATAATTGAATAAAAATATCCTTTTTATATATCCTTTCTTTGTTTTGTGTTTTCATAAATATTAAAGGATGGAGTTTATATTCTGAATTTTAAAATTCACTCAGGTGACATTTAAATTCATCCCTAATATACTTTTGGTTTAAAAGATGAAAAACAAAAAAATAAATTAAATCTTTTGGAAGTTGTTATCGTAAGCCATACCCTTACAAAAATATTTTTTATTAAAAGGAAAACTATACTATTATCACATCTTTTATCCCATTTTAGGAGAATTGTTTTCCGCATCTTCTCTCATTTTATCTAAATGTGTATGAAAAAGGAAGAACAACAGAAAACGGTGTAAAATTACACCACGTCTTATCATTGTCATCCTTTTTAAATGTACACATGTGGTGGTTTCTAAGAAATTGGGTTAAGTCAAATATGTTTTTATTTTATGTTTTTGTTTTTGTTGAGATAAAATTTTGTAGGTAGTATCAAGTATTGTGTTTCTTTAAATTAACTTAAAATTATAAAATAAAAAAAACTATTCTATATGTGTCCTACTTAATATAAAAATGGCGGAAAAAAGAACACAATGGTTGGGGAAAACTCCTAAAATTATTTTGATAAATCTATAGTGTTTTCTTGGACCTTTAACTTAATATAACTTTTTGCGAATTAAATTTTTATTGAAATTGTAATTGAAAAGTATATACGGTGTGTTATGGGAAAATTATCAGAGCTATATAATAACATACAGGCTGCCTTCTATGTCAGTAAATTAGTATATGAAATTTGTTTAGACTTTTATTAGTATAAGTATGATTATTATTATTTCTATATATATATATATATATATTTATATATATTTATTATCGTACTTCAATTTTATGTCAAAATAACCAAATAATTTATATTTAATTTAAATCAGTTCAATATTATATTCTATTTTCTTATTGTTTTATAAATTGAACCATAACTTGGTTCTAAGAAGCGGTGGAAAAAAATTTAGCACTTCATTGTTCCGGCTATATACGAAGTAGATACAATATATTTTTGTAGAATTAAAAATAAATGGAAGTTATAATAAATTTTTTTATAAGTGTTCGGTCTCCTCATCATCATCTTATAGCGCTACAACTCTGGGTGAGCTTTGTCCTTCATCATTATGTTCCTAAAAAAAGATCGATCTTGTGCCATTTATCTCTAATTTAGAACTTGTAGGGTTTGAGCATCGTTTTTCATCGGTTGTCTGCCCATCTGCTTCTTGGTCTTTCTCTACCATGACTACTACCGGACTCTCTATTCAGCACCACTGCTTGTTTTCGACTTTCGTGCATTCGACTTACGTGGTCAGCCCATCTTAGTCTTTGAGACTTTGCAAACCATGTACTCACAATCGATCATACTATTGAGCTCGCTGTTGCTTCTGATCACATATATTCTCCATTCTGTAATCTTTTTGGACCGAGTATTTTTCGGAGAATTTTGATTGTGAGAGTTTTATATATCGTCATTTTGGCCTTTCTTGATATTAGTTTTGATTGAAGCAACTTTCGGTTTGTATAGTAGCATCTATTTCCGGCCTGAAGTCTTTGGTCTAGTTGGTAGAAAATAAAAAAGTTGTTTATGTTTTAAACATTGAGTTTTTATCGTTTTCCTAAATTTTAACTAAAATTTAAACTGTTGAGAGTAACATCCAAAAGCTTTGCTTTGTTTACAATACAAATTGTACAACTGAATGATGTAGTTGAACTCGTCGGAGATTTGTTGTGTTAATATTACGTACAAAAATAACCATAGATTACATTTTAGATGAATTTGATCTCAGTATATTGTTCTCAGCCTAGAAAGCTACATCGTCGAATTTTTACACAGACAGATTTATGAATATCAACAACTGGACCACTAATATAAAGTTCTGCATCATCTGCGTACAATCTACAATCAAAAAATTTATTAAGCAGTGTGGCAAATCATTTACAGATAGACTAAGATGCATCATACCCATTATAAATACTTGTGGTATGCCACATAGAACTGATAAGGGATTTGACGTAACGACATACATATACACAAACTAAGTTCTGGTGACTAAGTCACTTTGAATTAGTATCATAGCAGAATAATGAAAATTAAAAGCAGATTTAAGTCTTAAACATAACCCAATATGGTTGATACTTTAATAAACTTTAGTAAAATTTAGTAGGGCTGAATTGGTTGGATGTAGTAGATTGTTAGCATCTAGGCAGCTATTAATTTGAGCATAAAGTAACTCTTCAAAGGACTTTGAAATACTTGACAATATGCTAATTGGTCTGAGATCGTCAATTGATAGATTATATTATCGTATGAAGGTATTCATTTCTGTATACGATTCCAGTACTTTAAGTCATAGGTATGCGACCTTAAAAATACTAAAAATAAAAATGTTCTTGAATAGTTTTATCTTATTCTTATTGGACTTTTATTGCAATTATCTTATTACTACACTTTCAAAATTATTAACATTTTGTCTATTTTGCTCTCAATGATAATCTGCTCTTATTGAAAGAAAAATTGATTCGAGCCTTACCTCAGCTATACTTTCTCTACAAATTATGTAATTGTAGAGTTATTATATTTATCACTGTTTTTTCAGTGTTTTTAATAAAATGTTGTGCTAAGTTTTTTCGGAAATTGAATTTATTTTTAAAGAATGATAGATTTTCGAGACGGTTTAATTAACTAACTATTGTGGCTAATTGTGTAAAAGTAATTAATTTGAATAGCAAATATGAAAAATAAAAAAAAAATGGCTGCTACCTATGTTTTTTATCATGTATATTAAGAGGTATCAAGATCACAAAGAGTAGATAGTACTCAAAATATTGCAATTAAAGTTAAAAAACTGAAATCGACTTGAAATCGATGAAAATAAAACGTTTAATTATTTGGTCCTAGTTGATATAATTTTATATTAGTAATAAGAAACAGCAGTAATAAATCATATATTAAGGGCTAAAAGCCTACATGCCAGCCCTGACATATTATAAATATTCTAGTTTTTCATTAGGTATCGAACGACTAATTTGTTTGTGCCAAATATACTGTTATTAACATTTTAAAATTTTGTTCGTAACTGAATAGTAATAGAAAAATTAAACGCTTTTCTAAGAACTACAGAAGCCCAAACACGATTTTCATTTCTTCCTTCATTTAAAAAATAAGTTTATTTCACTTTATTTCATTTGCTCTTCCAGCATTTAGATATTAGAAACTGTATTATACTCGTATACGTATACCAAACTGGTGATATTAATTTTTTTCTTAAAGGTCTCTTATGATAAGAGGGCAATGGCTGTATCCTTTACCATATGCCATTTTCTGATATACACTGTATAAATATCTTTGATTATAATTTAAAAATATTTTATTTAAAAACCTTTTCATAAAGGTTTCTATCTGATATTTTTTGTTTCGTAAAAATTCAATTTAAAAACACACTTTTCCATAGTAAAATATGGGAGGAAAATCTTTATGCCGTTTTTTTTTTTCTAACGTAAAAAGTAAATTTTTTTATCGATTATTGAATCGAAAATTAAATTTATTTTTGTTTTTGACTTGTTTTTGTTCATCTTTGAGAAAAAAAGGATATAAATGATATAGAAATGAAAAGAAAGGTTCAGTTCATAGTATTATAAGTAGTGTTACTATTATCCAAGATAGTAGTGTGGTGCTATTGTTATGACAGTAAATTTAATGGTTTATAGTTCAATAAAACTAATGGATTATTTATCTCTGGGTGTACATAAAATTATTCTGTTGATAGTGTTAGATAATATTATAGTATATAGTTAGTAGTAATCATAATCATATTTTTAAGATATTAAAAATATTTAAAAAAAAAATGGGGTGTTTTAAATGCTGTCTAAACAGTTCATTATAAGAAATGCTATCATTATTAAATTGATGGACTGTATTTGAATATTTTTGATAATTGTAATTAGATTGAAGAGATGGTGTTTTTTAATAGTGAAGTTGTACTTTGATACAGCGATTTTTAATTCATACAGAGTGTAGATAACAGGTTCATCAACCATTTATTTATTTATTTCATTATATACATATACATGAGACGGTAAGTCTCTACAAGAGTATACGATGAAAAATGAATGTAAATTTTTTCTAAACTAACTTAATCTATGGAAGTTAACAGTAACAGTAAAGTCTAAAAATCTATAATAACAGTTTCCAAAAATCAGCTGAACGGTTATAATGACCGTTAATTTAAATCATCATATTTTATTTTAATAATCAAAATTATTGGATAGTCAAAATTATTCTTCCCGTTATAATACAAGATGATGTCGCATTTCAAAACACAGTATAGCTATGTAATATGAAATAAAATGGCAGATAACTGTTAATTCTATAATAATGTAAAAAAAAAAAGATCTGATCTATTGGGAGAACATCACGTTATCAATCAACTGATTTTATGACCAAAAAAGTGTTAAAAATTGAATCTTAAGAGAAATTCTATAAAAAACTTATACTAAAACCATTAGTTGAAGTAGACATACCATTTTATTATTATCAGAAGGCGTATTATAATAGAAATTGAAGGATTAATGATTTATTTTGAAAAATTTTTTATAAAGTAATTTTTAGATTAAATGTAATTTAAAAAAAAAAAAAAAAATATTTTGTGGGTAAATAATTTTATTAAAAATGATAAGATTAAAATACAGTTACTATTTGAGAGAGGATGAACAGTTGAATTCACTTGAGCATTTTATTTTCTATTGATTATTATAAATTTTTAGGATTTTATAGTTTTTTCTTTTTTTCAGTATTTTGAGATGACTTCAATTTTAATACGTGCTATTATGGAAAATTTATTTAAAAAAATTTTATAATCAATTTACACGGTCATATAATTTTTATAGCAAAATAATGAAGTATATTTATTGACAATACAATTGATAAAATCGCAGAACACTAATTTTTAATAAACAAATAACGACTACAGCTCTCATGGGTATGGGTGACTTCCAAAATGCAGTAAAAAAAGTTTGAATACAGTTTAAATACAGTTCAACTACCGGTTAAATCTTTTATACTTCAACGTAAAATAAAAACTAAAGCTTTTGATACATTTTGGAATACTATTTTAAAAATAAAATACATACATAAATATACATTCAATTTGACGTTTAAATTATAGTTTCGTGCTTTTGTAATATCAAATGGCAATAATAATAATAATAATAATTATAATTTTGAAAATGAATGTTTTTATTAATATATTAGCCGATAATTTAATTAATTTAAATAACGAGCGTAATAACTATTGCTAAACTTGAATCTAAAATATTTTATCTTTCCTTACATCAAAATTAATTTGGCCAGACCTTCATTGGTCAGCATATATTTTCGGCGGAAAAATACATTTTATAACATATTTTGGTACAATTTGCACAAAACTTATTTTTTCGTCAAAAATAATGCTAACCTATAATTTAATTGATTCTGATGGCACCTTTTTCTATGATATGTATACAAAATGTAGTCCAAATTTTTTCGCTACACACTTTGCTCTTATTTTACGTTTCCACTACGTATTTTAAACATTTTGGAATAAGCCTACAAAGTCAAGAGTTTTTGAAATACATTTTGGAAGATGCTACATTGTAGATTCTATGGTTTCACTGCATTTTGGAAGTCACGGTATGCTTTGAAATAAATGAAAGGGTTACGAAATATCACCTCTCAAAATCTCGCTTCGTCAAATATTGTTTTTTTAAAATATCGTTTTAATTTCAGAATATACATTAGTTATTTTTATGTATAGCCACAATTGGATACAAAACCCTTTCTATGGTATGTCCTTTTTCAGAATTTTCAGGAAATTTAAAAAAAAACAAGATTTTGAAAAAAACGATATTTTGAAATATTAAATACGATTTTTTGAAAAACGTTATTTTAAAAAACGATATTTTGAAAAAACAATATTTTGAAATACGATATTTAAAAATACGGTATTTTGAAATACGATATTTCGAAATACGATATATTGAAAAAAACTATGTTTTGCAAAGCAAGTTTTCGAAGCTGACCTGGAATATAATATGCTTCTTTACTTTTATGTTTCAATATTTTCATTTTACACTTTTGGATCTATTCGACCTATGGGTATGTCATATTCCATGCAGTTAATCATTATTCGCTAATATATTCAATTTTAAATGACTTCTTAAATAATTTATATGTTTTTATTATGTTAATAATTTTCATTTGTGGCGCTTGTTACTTTACAGTATTATTGATGTACATATTTCGGAATATTTCAATTTGTAGATCGAAATATTTCTAAGTTTCTGTGCACGTACAGTCGTTTCAAAAATTATTTATGCATAACAATTTTGTACTTAACTAACACAAACAAAGTTGGCTCAAGCTCACTAAATAATAAAAATAATCAACACTTTTTTTAGAATTTGATAAGTTTGCAAAAAACTCAAAATTTTACAAAAAATAAAAAAATTGTTCGGTCAGGTACCTTGTGAAAAAGGCAAAAACAAAATCTAATAAATTATTTGTGTACGTGTTAATTTTACAATCTAAGGAACCAGATTAAATACTCAATTGTTAATGTTTCAGTTGTTTCTTCTTAAATGCGAAAGTCATCACAAAATGATTAAAAAGCGAGAATTATCGGTTGCAATTACAAGGGGCAGCAGAGATTAGAGGTGGAGTTTCTGTGCAGGAACTACCCCGAAAATATCCTAGTCATAGAAAACTATTATATATCCAGTCATGAAAATAAAAAAAAATTAGTCAATCTGTTCGAAATATTAAAGGTGGAGGCCCAAAACGTAGGACAACAAGGGAAAAAGATGCGCACGAATAATATGATATGTTGAAGTGAATCCTAGCATGACTATGAAACAGGTCCAAAACAACTTTAATAAAACATCGAAAAATAGGGACTACAATAATTGTAGTCAATATAGATTGAGAGAATTATGCACAAAATAAGCCATATTATATTTCAGAAAACATTTTGTGGACGGATGAATGTTTATTTTTATTAGACGGTGGTACGTACGAAAGAAAATTTTATCACTCCATCAACATTGAGAAGAACAAGAGAACGTTCTAAGATAGAAGAACAACACACGAAAGGTGGTAATATATTGGTTTGGGGAGGTATTTTCTTATTACGGAAAATAGCCCTTGTTTAAACAAGTATTTACCTTGATCTATATCATTATTGAGTGCTATACCTTGATGTCTATTCGATAAACTCAAATTTTGTGCAGCAACAAGATAATGCAACGATACACAAGGCTATACCATTATTATATCGTATTTGAAGTTTATTGGACAAAGTGTTATAGATTGGCCACCTTAGAGTCCTGATTTTAATGTAATTGAGAACCTTTGGTATTATATGAAAAATAAAGTACAACAAGAAATAGGAAGGTCAGAGTTTACCCCCATTGTTTGTTGATTCGAAAATTTTCTTGGCTACTTTACTTCCACTTCATTACACAAAGCTCGGCATTCTCATCTTCTTCTCTACACTCTATTGTCGTTTTCAGGACTATACCGGGTGTTTAAGACCATGCGTATCAGATTTTTAAGAGAGGAAGGAGCCGTTATTTTAAAATTAAAAAAAAAGTTTGTTAACTAAATCGAGGGTGCTCTATCGATTGTTGGTATTTTCAACTTCCGGAAAGGACCACAAATCGGTTTTTTTAGACCAAAAATCGCTGAAACTGGCCGAAATCGAGATTCTCAAATGGGAAGGTGTACTTTTCAATACAAATTCAGATTCTACGACAAAAAATTAAAACAGTTTTTGTTTAAGTCACAACTAATGTAAACAATAGGGATATTTATCAGCAGGTGGACTGTATTTCCATCTATGAATTTGCTTTAATTAATATTCTTGTCAATAGGTACCTCTTTTGTGTAATTTTTTATGTCTTTTTTTATTAGTATTTGATGATGTGAAATATCAGTATTTACATGAGTTATATTCACATTTACCATTGTAAGCAAGAACCAGATACTGGCCTAGTTGAAGATTAATCACAGAAGTAAAACCATTACTTTCAATTATATTGCAGGTCAGAATGAAGATTTTTGTTCCACATGTACTATAGTGGATAAAGTGTTATAATGATAAAGCCCAATATTGATAAATAATTGTTGAAAATAGTCAATTATTTTCATTTTAATTTTATCGACTGTCAGTTGAATAGAAAAAATCGAAGAAGTTAAACATGTCAGTAATTAGTAGACAAAGTACGCGTAGGTTTTGTATTCGACGTAGAATAATCAACTATTTTCAAAAATTATACAAATTTGTGAAACGAAAGTATAGATAGTCGAAATTACGTTTTAAAGTCAACCGGTTGATCAAGAGAATTAAAAATCAATCTAATTTGTATAACACTAATGAAGAAAGTGAAAGCTAAACCTATTTTTTTTTACTATTAAAAAATAAAAATTCGGTGAAATCAATTTGTAAGTGCAAGATGGTACTGCTCTAATGGATAGTTTTTTTTTTTTTTTTTTTTAAATATTTGTTATTAAATTTTTATTCTGTTGGATGGGTTGGAAAAAAGAAAACTCTTTTAAAGAAAATTATAATCCTGTTGCATGTTCTTTATATGTATTTCTTATGATAATCTTTTTTATTCTTTTTTTTTTTTTTTTTTTTTTTGAAATATATCCTTATTGACTGCATAAAATTTTGTATAAAGAAATGGTGAACTTTTTATGACATTGATATAAATAAGATCCCTTTGATATTCTACGATAATACAATGTACTTATATCGCTTGAATATTATCGGGGACGATGACTATTTTTGTAACATAGTCTACTTTAGAAAGGAAATTCTTGTAATTTCAATAATATTCCATTTTCTTATTTTTTATTATTATTTTGTATTCAAGTGATATTTTTAGAGTGTACGTCTTTTAGTTTATAAATGAATTATTTATTTATTTTTATATTCAGTAACTTATATATTCAATTTGGACTTAAGAGGATCATATAATTTTTTTTTTTTAAATAATTTAAAATAATTTAGTATAAAGTGAACTCTTTAACATAAATTTTAAGATTTCTATCTAGCATTAGCTGATTTGAAAATATCTGGAGTTATTATTCTAATTTTGACTATGCTTTGTGTTAAGTCGATTTTATATCAGTCCGTCAATTTATGTATTTCTTTTTCTGTTATATTTTAATAAACGTAGACTTCATTAGATTCAAATTTCAGAAAATAACGAACAGTAAGTAATACAAAATAATTAATTCATGATTACCATATCTGAAAATGGTACTGATAGGTAGTATGTCTTATATAAAATAGTTCTCATAAGTAGGGCGTTTCTTACTCAGTAAACATAACCTAGAAAGCTTTGAATTTTAAAATATAACAAATTTATCATGGATGTTTTCTATGGACAGTCATGTGCTCATACGAAAGGCATAATTATATTTTTGTTTCTGTTTGGAGGTCATTTGCTCATTAGTACCCAAGCCTATTCGCCTACTTTAGTATGTTTCCTAAATATAATAATTTTTCCAATTAGTTATTAGGTTTTCGAATAAAATATTATTCTGGTTCTCATATACCATCATATACTAAGTGTTGCTGCTTGCTTATAAATATGTTAACAATATAGCTCTAATGTAATTTATTTTCGCTATGTGGCTAGCTTAGTATAATTTTTAAACTGTGATGTATAAGCTAAGTGACATATAATTTAGACTTTGTTGACATTTTTCATTGGTTTTTATTATAAGCGTATACCATCTGTTGTACGTTTGTTATTCATTTAGGGGACCTGTGGAAGGCACCAAAAGGAATAACACAATTTTAAACAGCCATAAGAAAAACTGATGGCAGCTGGGCGCGTAGCAAAAAGGAAAAAGCTAACGTTTTTATTGAACATTTGTGTAATGTGCTTAAACCATGGGATGGGCAAACCAGTTCTGCTGATGTGGAATAAATTAACAACATTATGAAGGCTCGCTACCAGATGGACGTTTCCGTAAAAAAAAAAAATAAAAATACAAGAAGTTGTAGCTAGTGGTTATTAAGAATGAGATCAATCCAAAAAAGTCACCTGGCTATGATTTGATTACAGGAAGAATACTACAGGAATTGCCAGTGAAACCTATATTATATGATGCAGTACTAAGGAAAAAATTCTTCCCATCAGTATGGAAAGTAGCAGAAATAATCATGATACACAAAGCCGGAAAAAGACCAGAAGAACCATCATTTTACAGGCCGATCAGCCTAATACCAATACTGTCCAAAATACTTGAAAAACTATTCTTAAAAAAACTCAACCCAATTATAGAAAGCAGAAAACTTATACCAAAACACCGGTTCGGTTCATCGAGTTGTGAATCAAATAAATTCTGACCTTTGAAGCAAGAAAAATATTGTTCTGCCGCATTTCTTGATATAAGTCAAGCTTTTGATAAGGTGTGGAATTTAGACTTATTATGTAAGCTAAAAAAAGACCTGCCGTGCGACTTGTACGAACTGCTGAGAAGTTATACAGAAAATCGTACGTTTTATGTCTGACAGCAAGATTTTTACGCAAAACTTTTCGACATTCAATCTGGCGTGCCCAAAGAAGCATGATTGGACCCATACTCTGCCTCATCTATAAGGCAGATATCCCAACGACACCAGATGTGAAAGTACATATCAAATTTTGCTGATGATACAGCAATTATGGCTTCAGACATCGATCCATTACGAGCCTCAAATCTTCTTTAGCGGAACCTCAGTCAAATTCAAAGCTGGTTCCACAGTTGGAAAATAAAAGTAAATGAAAACAAGTCAACCCATGTGACATTTACACTGAGAAAGCTAATTCCTCCCAATTAACTTTACACAGAACAATACAGTCATACCTCAGGAGTGTTATGTCAGATATTTAGGGATTCATTTTGATAATTTGTATAATATAATAATAAATAATATATGCTAATATATATCATATTATTAATAAATAGGGAAGTGTTATCATAGGATACTTTTCTACAAGCCAGCATAAAACACAAAATTATTTAACTTATTGAATTGTAAATTATTCAGATGGTAAATATTAAATGGAAGAAAAAAAAAAAAAAACTTTAGTTGACGATGTCGTTGCAAGTAGCAGTATTTTTTAAATGACCGGAGTGAAATCAGTCGATTTCATGAATACACAATGATTCATTTTATAATTTGCTTTTCGAATGCATCATTTAGTTTATATTTATCCGATTTTCTTAAATTCAAAGTTTCGCATACCGATTAAAATCAATTGAACTAATTTGTATTTTATATGTCGTTGTATTAAATTTGTTTGATCGGAAAATATTGAAAGAGAAGTAACACCGATATTTACGCATTGAACATTTACTTCATCTTTGTTTTAATTGTTTTACAATCCTTCATCTGTGGGTTATAAATTCAAATAATTAAAAACTAAAATTAACATAAACGGCATTTTAAGAACTATCAAATATAATTTACTATCAAAATTACCCGACCATGTTCGGGTCGAACACAAGATCTATTGAATTTACTTCAATGAAGTTTGATTTATAAATCGAATTGAAAAAAATTGGTTTATCAATATTTTTCTTCACTAAGATAACAAAATCAACATACTACAACTTAAACTATACTTATATTAAAATTATTTTTTTGTAAACAATGTTTCGGGTTTTTCCTGATGAAGTATAAACAAACCAGCAAATATGCTACACATATTTACCCATTTGAGAAACAATCTTCGCTGTCGACCAAAACTGTTTTAGAGTTTGTCCCTGCGATTTGTTAATAAATATGGTTTAACTTAATCTAACTGAAAATTGTAAGTGTTTAAGGTCAAACGGTATTTCTAATGATATTAGCGGTATTCTTAGAATGCAAATATAAATTTTCGCCTTTTCCACAATCAATTTGAATTTATGCTTCAATGAAATGAGGATGCAAGGTTCTTATTATTAATCTAATACCATAGTTTTGGCTGCTTTAAATTTCGTAGTGGCAATATTGGAGCTGCTATACTTTTAATTCCAATTGGTGAGGAGGAAATCGTGTCAAATCCAGCGAATAAAGGTACTGGTAAACATTGGTAACTGTATCTATCGATTTGTATACATGGACCACCTGGAATACTCAACAGTAGTTTCTGATTAATAAAACGAATTGTCACATTTTTTGGAGTTAATTCCCATAGCCATTTCAAACTTTTATACTAATTCTTAATATTCGGAAATACTTTTTCAGTCAAATCTTCAATACTTTCTATATAATTGTACTGATCATATTCATTATTTCAAGCCATTTAGCTCATTGCGAAGGTAATTTATACGAAATCGGTAATTTCGGCATTTCTTTATTTGTGTAAGAGTTTCTAAATGTAAATTTGCATGCCTTTAATGTAGTTGGTTTTTGAAATATTCCTGATGGATGCTAGAAGCTGTACGGCATCGACCCGAACCAGTTAAAATTTTCGGAATCGGTAGAAGTTATATTTTTTATTTTTGAAAAACTACCCAAATGTAAATTTTAAGATCTGTAACATTTTGGTTTTTGAAACACTTGTGATAGGTGCTAGGAATTGTATGATAGATATCCAAAACTTTCATTTGATAGCTTTGTAAAGTATCACATTCGGTTCCTTTTTTGAGCATGAATAACTGTGCAAAATTTTAGAATTCTATCTTTAAAATTGTGGACGTGTATAGCGAACATACAAACTTTCCCTTTTATAAGTATAGATGTTGTAGACTCTGGACTAGATTAAATAAAATTCAATAAATATTAAAACTCTAGGTAATATATTAATCGATTTTGTGTTATTAATCCATAATTAGAAGACTGAAGGCTTCTAACCCGTCTTCTGATGATGGTGTAATAAGCGAAATCGATGGTGCAAAAACCGAACCGATAAAAAATAGTTTTTGAAGTCTAATACGTTAGAGCTATGAGCAATGCTGAATTAAAAAAATACGACATTGTTAAAATGATATCGAACAGGGATTTAAATTTTCTTTGATAAATACATACCTAATGTAATAACATATGCATTTGGCATTTTTAGAAACAGCGTTGAAACATTGTTCTTTACAAGAGAAGCTCTGGATATATATATGTTGATTTCATGTAATCAAATTTATAGCTTGAAATACTCTGTAGCAATATTGGAGTAACATTTGTAAGTTATATTATATAGATATTTGGGGGACTTCATTAGACTTGCAACAGTATAGAGAATGATGAGTCGTATAAATGTCTGTATATATTTGTAATAGACAATCTGCTACAGAACAATTTTATTTATGAAATTAATTCAATTCAGTATACTAAAATGTCTATAGGGTCATAAAATTTTCAAATCCCCACTATAGAACGAACCTATTAGTTTAATCAAATAAAACAACAACAGAAAACCTAAAAGTTTTACAAAACTATAAAAAATCATAGACATTAGCTCGTAAAAAATTCATTTAAAAGAATTTTAAAATTTAATATGATTATATGTTTATATATATATATATATATATATTAAATTATACATAATGTATACATATATCCAAATGATTTATGCTCTTCATTAAAATAAGTTTTTACAAATTAAATTATTCGAAGAAGTGTAGAGATATATACGAGTCTGTGTATATACAATGATTCTGCAACAACAAATTTTTTGTTTTTGAATTTTATTTCCCAAAATCTCAAAAGGTCAACAAATAAATTTTTAAATTATAGAAAAGAAAATAAGACCAGAAATCCTAAACCATTTAAATGTTATTCTATTTTCCTATGAATTTTATTTTCTGTTTCTGTTATTTTTACAGGAGGAAACACGTAACACAATATAGTGTATAACTCTTGTTTTTAACCTAAACATATGTAAGTTATATTGATCCCAAGAAGGTCCCGACAACAAGCCCAACAACAATTTACAAAAAACAAAAGAAAAAAAAAACATAAACAAAAATATCCTTGATTGTAAAAACACACGTTATCAATCAATTTGTCAAATGTTATTTAAGCAGTGAATGGAGTGAAATTTCATTTCAAAATTTTAAAAACAAAAACAGAAAAAAAAAACTAAATAAAAATAGAAACAAAATCCTGTAATAAAAAGGTTGACTCAATTCTTTTTTTTTTTTTTGGTTCTATCCAACCATTGATTCAAAAATTCCAATCATTCTGTTATGGCTTCGTATATGAGAGTGAAAAAGGTCAAAAAGTAAATAAACCTGACAAAATTTTTATACCTTGTCTTATATCATTTTTTTGTTATTATTATTATTTTTTTTTTTTTTTTTGTTTTTTTGGGTGCTCAGAAATGTTTAAAGTTGTATTAGCCTAACTCAATCTCCATGACTTTGTCAAAGAGAAAAACCAATTATTGTTTGAATTCTTATTTTTGGTATTTGAAAATTGCATGAGACTTGCAAGGGGAAGAGAATTACAATTTCTCATATGTATGACAAACGGTATGTAGGTATATACATTCTTGTAAAATACATTTGTTATTTAGACAGTGAGTATCGAAATTGATTGAACATAGTTTGTTAAAAGAAAATGATAAAATTTAGTATTTAGCATGCAGAAAATGCTAGTATTAGACGGTGGTTACAATTTAAACGTGTTAAAGCGTTCAATATTTATCTCATAACGTCTTCCGTTTAAAAACTTCCCTTATTAAAATTTGTATTTTGGCCATTTTTTTTAAATAGATATTAATAAAAATTATGGAAAAACAATAACTCACTCTGGAATATGAATCTATACTGAGAAAAAAATGTCAGCACGTGAGTGTATTCTAATTGATTTGATATATGCACAACAAATTTTACAGAACACACGCGCCATACTACACTCTAAAAATGTTGATCTTTTCTTCAGGTGCTTGTCAAAATACCGAAATTTTCAATCAATTAAAAACGTTCATCTCAATGCAAGGATCTCGTTTGTTAATTTCCAGGGGTGCACGATTAATTCAATCTCTTGGTTATGCTAATGAAATGAAATGAACTTTTGCAGCTGCAAATAAAATATTCTATGATAAAGCTGATGTTTTACAAATTGATGTTCCATCATTTAGTGGTAGTTTTGGTATTTTAGCCAAGCATGTTCCAACTTTAGCTGTTTTAAAGTCAGGAGTTGTTCAAGTTTATGAAAATGATTGAAAAGTTAAGAAAGTTTTTGTTTCTAGTGGCTCAGTAGCTGTTAATGAAGATTCATCAGTACAAGTGCTTGCTGAAGAAGCACTCAAAGCTGAAAATTTAGATTTAAGTCAATGTAGACAACTTTTGTCTCAATACCAACAAGAATTAGGAAGAGCAGCAAATGAAAAGGATCATGCTAAAGCTGCTATTGCTATTGAATGTGCTGAAGCTCTTGTTAAAGCTGCCGAATAAATATAATTAGTAATATAATTTATAATACTTTTCAATTGATTGTGTTAACCACTGTTCTAAATCAATCAAAATCAACGTGAAGAGATCATATATAAATTTAGATGGATTCAATAAAAAAGAAGAAAATTTACAATTGTTACATAGAAGCAAAAAATTAACTTTAATATCAAGAGTGTGTAACCGAAGCGTAGAACACTAGGACCGATTTTGTATTTACTGTACACAAGCGATGGAATGGAAGATAAGTTTAAATTAGGCAAAATTATCAATTGTAAACTTTATCAGCAGAAAAATAGACATACACTCACAGTCAAAGAAAATTAAGCCAGTAAATCAGTAAAATTAAAAGGAAAATATTCGACAATTTTCGACAATTATAAGGCAAAATACCTGATTATGACACGGGCAGATAAAAAGAACCCGCTATGAAAATTAAACTTAACTATAAATACAGAGATCGCATTTATATGCTTATATTTAGATCCACTGACTGACGGATCAGAAATTGAAACTATCGACATACAACAAACGGTTTTGATATATAGTCAAATACTAAAGCTGATCTGGGGTTACGGTATTCAATTATTAAGGTTATCATAAGCCCAGACCTAAACAACTCCATACTTCCACATCCAAACATTTCAAAATAACGTATTACGTAATACAGCTAACGCCCCCTGGTATGTTCGCATACTTATATTAATACAAGTCATAGGTTCCCTTACATAGCAGGCGAAATCGAAAAATGCCGTCGTAACATTCGTCTTTCTCAATGTCTATATTGTGAGCTTTACGTTTAGCTGGCGATCAAAACCTTGAAACTATTCGCCTAAAATATAGAAAAATTAATGGTTCAAATGTGACTATAGTTTTAATTGTGAGGCGAATAATGTTTTGGAGCGGCCAGCTAGTTAGAGTCGCACAGTACTCTAGACGCTACCAGCCTCGTCCAAACTCAGCTTTAAATTTTTAAGATTTCGCGAATGAATGATTGTGAACGATGTAGATTAGAAAGGAAATAGAATATTCATCTATTTGGTTGAAATTAAACTATACAAGGCAAAATTATCTGCTTCCGAGAGATATACTATCAACAAAAAAGATTGTATGTTTACAGTTTTATGTATATACTATTATACTAAATCATTCATCCTTACGAACTGAGAAGCTTAATTTCCATTAGTAAAGGTTATCATAATAAGCCAATTTACGACTGCAGTGATTTGGAACCAGATCCCTCCTACCCGTTTACTTACTAAGGTGACTAATAGACCAGTAGTTCCTGGCCTACCTTATCAACCTATTCCATTTTTGTCGGTCAAGGGTGGCGTATTCTCTCTAGTTAAAGATACGAAATTATTTCATGTCTGCCGATATTTCGTCTTCGGGTCTGGATTCGAAGATTTTCTTGGTTGGTGCATTTTTATTCATCAATTGTAAATGTCCGAGCCATTATAGTATCTTAACTTTTATTTTTGTGACAACGTCCATTTCATTATACAACTCATAAAGTTCAGAATTATATGTTCTCATTCTCAGAATCATTATTTACACAAGTATTGCTTCTTTTGAGAAAGCAAAAAAAAAAAAAAATATGAGCTACATAAATATATCCGGCGGGGAAATTTTGTCTCAAAGAGACTTAGCGCATGCTCGCTTGCCTTGGGCAGTGTCCAGAATTCTGATCCATAGAGCAGAATCGGGAGCATGATCGTTTTGCTAATTTGAACTTTGGTGCTTCGGGATAAGAGCTTTGATTCGAGATGTTTTGAAAAACCGAAGACAAACGGTTTTCAAGGTTTATTCTTCGTTGTACTTTCACATTGACGTTTGTTTGTTTCGTTAGTTTGTGGAGTTAACGCTGTTTCCAAGGTATAAATAAACTCCTGAACTACCTCAAAGGGCAAAATTTTATGTATCGACAGTGATGTATTGAGTATTATTTTTTTTTTTATATTATAGCCAATATAAAAAAATTAGGTTGTGAAGCTTTGAGTACTTGCGTATCGTTGACCATTTGAAAAAGGAAAGAATAGTTAAAGGAAAGCAAAGAAAATGGAAGAAGAAAGGTTTTGTGGGAAAGAGCGAACAATGTTGTTAATATTCGTCTTAAATCTCTGTAAATCATAAATAAAAAATCCTTCTCTCATTGGGAATGCTTCGATTGAGACCCGATTCCACAATCGAGATGTTCTTACTATAAAAGAATTTCCATAACCGGACTTAAACCATCTCGGAATTTCCACTGTGAAAGGGTGGGCACTTGATGCCTCTCGTGTTCTGCGACGGAGTTGTGAGTGAGTTATACTTTAGCTTGTGTTGTGAGTTATACTCCAGCTTGGGTCGTATATATGCTTTATAGATTTTTAAGAGGTCTTGAGATGAAAAATAAGCTTTGCAGCAACTTAAAAGCCCAAACATTTTGCGGTGCTTTTTGCAATATCAAAAATATGCTCATTCCAATGCATATTTTGATTTATTCGCATCCCGAGAATGCTCAAGTCACTGAATAACTTCATTTTGAAACCGAAGAATTAGTTCGAATGCTGTTAGCTTGTTACTAACAAGACAGCTTTGAGTTTTTAAAGTGTTAAACTCGACTCTGTTTGTTCTACCCCAGTCGACAATTTTGGCTATGTTGTTAAGAGGCCTTTTTATTTGCGGACAACATATATTATTTTCTCATTTACTTTGAGACCCATTTGTTCCGTTGTATCTGGGTAAAAGAGCGTCGACGATCGCCTGTTGTGATCTGGCGATCATGCGAATGTGATCGGCGTATCCTGGTAATTAAACAGATCTAAAAAAATATAGTGCTTGCTGTTTTTACTCCCGTTCGTCGCATTATCAGGTCCAGTACTAGATTGAATAAGCCTTACCAGTTTTTATAATTCTAATTTTATTATATTAATCCCTGAAAATGACATACAAAAATAAACAAAAACAAAACAAACATTTTTTTTTATTAAATATCAAACTGTGATTTTTCATACTCCCTGTGCATGTTTGGCAAATCTATCTCTTTACTTATATAAATGTATAACCAATTATTGTGAAAACTAAAAGAAAAGTTATTTTGAATGTAGATAGGTCGTCCAGAATTCCAAATTCAATAAGACAAAATAGTTATGCTAGAAAATGAATAATATGAGTATAGCCTTGAATTTTTTATAAAATAAATTTGAAAAGAAATTGAAATTATTGGCCAATGGCCAAATTATCGAATAGCACTGATGTGATCATGAATTTGATTTTTCCTTTCTTCTTATAGGAATGAGGTAACTTGATATTCAAGTGTAAAGAAAAAAATAAAATGTTATTTTGAGATTTTTATTTTAAGAAGTTAATAAATTTTATCTTTCAATAAAATAATAAAATAAAATGAATCCTAAATAGAGAAGATTGTAAATGAAAAATGGTAAATTTGTAGTAAGTAAATTTAGGTAAAGAAAAGTCTTTTATAAAGTTTTGGAACTTTAAATGAATTAAAAATAAGTTTTGTTGAAAGTTGTAAAAATTTGAAGAAGAAATATTTTTCAATGAAACTTTTACTATACAAGTATAGTAAAACCCCAGTCTTGTTCTATGAAATTTAATTTTCTTTTGTTAATTTACACTTCTTTAATACGAATTATATGATCATTAAGAGACATGTTTTATAGTAAAATGAATGATTATATTCTATAGTAAAGACAATTTTTAATAGGGGATCTTACAAGTTGTCTTTATTGATTATAATTTTCACACTCAACCAGACTGTGTCACCGTTAGTTTTAGTCTGGAGGTCTGGAGGAAAATTTTCATCTTCGAAGTAAAAATAAAAAACAAAAAAATTAAGAGTATGCTTTATATAAACTAATATAAGGTTTTTCAAGATTTCTAAAATGATAAAAAATATAAAAACTTATTTTTTCTGAAACTTTACTTTTATTTTTTGCAATGTTTCGCAATTAAAATTCGAATTTTCTTTTACTTATAAATCATTACATTTATATAATTTGAAAAAATTACGGTACAAATATCTGAATCATTTTACAACCAATTTTCATTATTATTATTTTAAATAATCGACATTTAAAATGGGACGTAGCCCTATTAAATATTATATTCAAATATTTTTAATTTTAAATTAGAAATATCAATCAAAATTTCATAGTTAACCCATATATAATACATTTTAATTTATCAAATTGCCGCAACTTAGCCATCGCCAGAATTAAATTTAAATTCAATTGTTTTTTTTAATTATTTTAAATAATCGACATTTAAAATGGGACGTAGCCCTATTAAATATTATATTCAAATATTTTTAATTTTAAATTAGAAATATCAATCAAAATTTCATAGTTAACCCATATATAATACATTTTAATTTATCAAATTGCCGCAACTTAGCCATCGCCAGAATTAAATTTAAATTCAATTGTTTTTTTTTTAAATAAATTATTACTATGCGGTTGTTGTCTAAGATAAAAAAAATAATCGTAAAAAAATTTGTTATATTGTTCCTATAACAAATTGAAATGATAAAAAATAATTTATAATGAAATTGAGTAATCGATTTAGGCGAACACTAGAACATTTTTGTTATTTTACAGACGTCAATATTTTGGGAGCAAGATTCTTCCTTCATCAGCGCTTGTGGTTCATTTAAACATTGACATAATTTCTTATATTTATTGTTACACCCAAGTGAACTTCAAAAATATTTATTCTTTATTATTGGCCATATCTGCTTGACTGCTTCTCTTATATGTTTCCAACTCTAACCGTAATTAATATTTTTGATTGCACAATAGAAATTAATTTATTAATATAAAAATAAAGACTGGTTAAGTTATACAGTTACATATCCAACAGAATTATAAATTAAAATTAAAAATTTATTATATTTTAAAATAATTATAATTATACTAGGGGCCCCAGTTGAGTAATTATAATTCAAGTTGAAGTCCAATTGAATGTTTTGAAAATAATAGTAATTTACGTACTGACATAGATTTCTCACGATAAAGCACAAACCCTCATAATAAAACGTTTTGAGGTTAGTGAGTTTTATTTTGCACACATAAATACGCCTCCCTCATATACTGATTCATTTCCGATATATTCCCTATGGTCAGTGGCATTTAATGGATAAAAATACTAAAAATAAAATATTTTTCTAATTAAAGAGACATCATATACATATTTTTAATCAAAACTATATGATTACTATAAATGACCAAAATATATAAAACAATAATTCGAAACAGTTACTTAAAAAAACTAATAGAATAAATTTTCCTTAATTATGTATAAAAATAATAAGATGTTGAATGACACAAAATGGATACATTTTATTTAAAGTATGAATATTATAAAACAAAAGAGTAATTTTTTCAACCCGTATGCGTATTTCTGTTCTAATATACAACTTTTTTTACATATTAAATAAGATTTCATTACAGATAAAATGAAAAGACAGATAAAATGAAAAGGTGTCTACTGCACCGGTTCTTAAATGATTGTCTATTACAATATAGTTATTGAATACAAGTTGTGTTATACCATCATAATGAAGATTTAGCGGATGTGTTAGATTCAATAATAAATTTATCTAATTGACTCATGGGTTATATTGAGAAAATTATAGTAGATAGTACTTCAACATTTTATTTTTGCGATTCATCTTTACAACAGAAGCTCTTTCTAGTAAAATTTTGTATATGACTTTAAGATACCTGTTTACATATTCCTGTAAATGTCTGCAATATCTACTGTATATCGTTATCAATATATACTGCGCATCGTTGTTGGTCTTACATACCTCAACTAAAGTTTTAATTGCTAACATCAAAATAGTCTGTGGTGACAGATTTAATTTTCATGATTTGTTTTTTTTTTTGGATGCTAATCTCTAGTCTAGATATTTTTGTCACTGTTTCCATATGTTTCATGGTTTAATCGTTTTTAGTAAAAATAGTAAAAATATTTAGAAAAAATAAGTTCAACAAAACTAAAATTATGTATTTTATATATATAGTTTTCTGCATTTATCTGAATGGATGGATGGATGTTCGACGGACCGCTCCAACACATATACAAATTGCAATATATATGCAAATTGTACAATAATGTAATTGTAATAAACATAGTCTCTGTAATTGTCATAAACATAGTCTCTGTTTTTTTATTATTGCTTATATATACCATCTGTCATCTGTCATTTGTCATCTGTCATCTGTCATCTGTCATTTGTCATCTGTCATCTGTAATCTGTCATCTGTCATCTGTCATTTGTCATCTGTCATCTGTCATCTGTCATCTGTCATCTGTCATCTGTAATCTGTAATCTATCAATATATATAAAAATAAATAATAATATAATAATGCGAGAGGAGAATAATATCGTCGGTATATTTTAATAAAAAAGTGTTTTTTCAATCATCACGCAATCAATAAATAATTGATTATATCATCAAGTAACACAAAAAAAAGTAGCGTTACTGGGTTTCCATGTTTTATAGCAACATTTGTTTTGAATTGATGACTTATATTAGTTTTGTGACATACTGCTACTTAAGCATTTTGGTACATAGCTTTGTATACTATTATCATCAATCATATTCTCTTAGATGCATCATTGGCACGATGAAAAATCAGTCTAGCTGAATATGTACTTCTGTAAGATCCTGTGAGATGGGTTAAAGGAAATTTTACTATTTTGATAGTACTGGGAAGTTTTTTTGTCATTATGTCAAGTTGAAACTGTCTGCGCTTACCAAAATAGAAAAATATTACTTAAGTGATATTTTCATACGATACATCTAAGAGATATTTTTTTTTTGTTAACAAACATAATCAATTTGGTGTACTTTAATCTTTGGCCTATATAGATAGGGTTAGTGCTAGTGACATGTTGCATTTATTATTTAAATTTTTATAGTTTATTCCAGCCTTTACGAATCCATATAACATCAAAAAGATTTGTTAATTTTGAATTTGATTTAGTAATGAAAATGTTACAAATATGTATTCATCGCACTTCCAAACTCGGCAAAATATGCGCTTCAACAATGTTTAGTAGTATTTTTTATCCTTTTTTAATTTAAGTGTACAACATTCTTACTGAAAACGACTTCATTAAGTATAATTCTGTACCAATATTCTAAAAAAGTTTAAATATTTTATTAATTTTTGTATCAAGTGAGCCTAATTGCTAAATATTTTGAATTTAAGTTCGAAATGATCTGAAATCGTTATCAAAATGCATTTTATAAATCATGCTTACTTCATACTTATGAACTGATGCCTTATCATGGCTAGTTTAAATAAATTGTTATTTTATCTTTAGATCTATATTAGTTATTTATATTATTTATAATAAACTTAGCTTATTTATTTCAAGGTATTATATTACATTTTATTTGAGTTTTATTACTTTTCCCAGAGTTCAGATGTACTTAGATCTACGCAACTGAAATATTTCATTATTTGTTATTATTATTTTTCGTTTAGTTCCCTAGTATTTACAAATAAATAAGGAAGCTTTCAAAAACCTTATACTTGATTTTATTTTTATTAAAGCTTATACCTAATTATGGTATCTAACCTACTATTTTTTCCTTTTTTTTTTTGCGTGGATTGGTGGGAATCTTCATAGACACAATGAGCTGCGTAGCTTCCATTGTGTGTCATATTTTTACTGACTAAACCACACCCCTCCCATTAAAACTAGTCCGACGGATCTAGGTATTTAACCTAGTGTAATTACTTACTAACCTATTAAACTAATCTAGTTAATCTGCCATATTAGCAAAGAAATAAAACGAACTTATTAATATCAGCTCTTTATGAGTGAATTTTCAAAAAATGTACATTTTGCAGCAAAAAATTATGTTTTTTGTGTTATTAACGATACCAAGCTTATATTTGCTTTATCATGAAGTTTTTTAGTTGAATAAAAAATGGAAGATTAAACATTTAGTTCAAAATTTTATTTTGAGCCACTTGAAGAGTGTTTATGTGCGTTTTGACAATATCATGGAAGATTGGACATGCATATATTATGATCGGGTAAAATATAACCATTCATTATTATTAATTTATTTTCAAATGATAGGCAGGAGTTTTTATTAATAAAAATCCTTAGTTCCTAAATAAAATAAATAGAATAATAAAATATCGACCGATACTATTGACTTACTATGATTATTCAGTATAGATCGGTATTCTATCTAATGAATAAGATAATGTACTCATCTATTTAAGTAATACAGCACAGGATCGATTTACTAGAATTATTCAGTAAAGATCAATATTTTGTAATGAATAATATATTTACCTATACCTACTTATCTATTTGAGTAGCAATTATAAGATATTGACATCTACTTTGATAAATAATATTGAAACCGATTGGAAACCAATAGTTTTTTTTTTTATAAATTTTGTAGAACACTTTATACATCATGTAATGAAAATTTAACTATTATTACTATTTTTCTAGTGGTTTCTACATATCTGGTTAGAAGTACCTATACTCAAGTTTATCTGAAAAATAAAAAATTTTTAAATTTAGAAACAAATTTATTTTATTTTTTTTTTTTTTTTTTGGTTTTGCATTCGAAAAAAAATTTAATAAAGTTCAATCAATCATTATTTTTGTTTGAATTTTTATCCAATTTTTTGGAATACAAAATCTGAAAATTAAGTTTTTGATTTGACAAATCGATTTCAATATTTTAATATACTCATATATATGTATATAATGATGATTGTATATTAAGCCCTTAGGTACGTACATATTATGTATACATATTTCGAAAATAAAATTGAACTTTTTTTGTTTTTTTTTTTTTTTTTTTGGTTATTGTTTCGATATGTTGGTTAAACTCATAATAAATTTTCCAAGAAAATATTCATAACTTTATTGTATTTTGTATATATGGTATTTTGTATTGGCAAGTATATCGAAAAATTAATTATTGTTTCGATTATTGTAAATAAAAAGAATTTGAAACTGATATGAAGTTTATAACAATTAATTTTGCTATTTTGGTTTAATTTTGTACAGGGATTGAAGTAATTTTTGTTGTGAACTGTAAATAAAAAAAGTATATATATATAATATATTTATTGAGTACACTATATTTCAAAGTTAGATGCTGAATAATTAGTAAAATGCTGAACGCAATAAGTAACAATGTTAACAATATGGTATCGATTATACATTGTTATTTTGAAAAAACAGACATATGTTTATTTCACCAAGATCCTGTGATTTAAATCTACCAATTTTATGTTTTTTCCCAATCTATGATTTTGATTAACTTATAATTTTTGTATGTTAATATAGCTATCGGTAAGGTATGGCATGAAGAACTTATATACAAAATTAAATAGTTCGGTACTTCCTCAACATTTCAGTTCATTACTAACATTAAAGCTTATCGAACAAGTAATATTTGGTGAACCATCAAAGTGCGTACATACATCTATCAACAATATTATGTTTGGTGAGGCACAGGGCAATGTTTTCAGACCAGTTTTATATTTCATTTACACTACACACTCACCAAGAACAAATAAGATAACCACCGTTAGATTTGCTGCGGTCACGACTATATTGGTATCACCCAGTATATAGTTGGTATCACATGTTAACCAAGGCTATATTGGTATCACATGTTAACCCAGTCTATTATTCTGAGATCTTGTAACGGAGCATAAATAAAGCTCAATAATGGTTTAAGAAGTGAAGATTTAGAGTGAATGGAATCAAATCAACACAATATATCACATTTACACTGAAGAGAGAGATTTGTCCGGTTATTATGCCGAATAACTAAGTAGTTCTACAAAATGAAGTTGTAAAGTATATTTGTATGCCCTTCAATAGGTGATTTACGTGAAAAAAAATCATTCACATAGTAAAAAATCATCTACATATTACTTTTGTAAATATTTTAGATATAAGTAAGGTAAGTAAGATATAAGTAAGAATTGAAATAAATAAAGAAACAAAAAATTAAAAGAAAACAACTGGGATTGTCACTAAATAAATTTCAGTGGTTGATTTGATATGATTTTTCTATGATACTAGACAATAAATGGTTAATTTATAAAGCTGTCATTACGAAATCCAACTGTGGGAAGTGGCCAACATTTCTAATATAGAAATATTGAAGCGATATCAGTCATAAGTATTAAGACAAATTGATTGCGCACCATGATTTGTACGTTATGATATTTTACATAAAGATTTTACAATCAGAGTAGTGCAACCTACAAACACCAATTAAGATTATCTTCAAATTCAAATACTCTAACACACAATCAGTTGGTTTCAAATGTTGCTAGTCGACTACAGCATCACAGTATTTTGCAACTACCCAACAGATACTAACAGAGTATAATTATTAAGTCATGGATGATCACTTAACGTTACATATATTGTCATTTAAATGTTGCTTACATATTTAAAACCAAAGAAATCATACAAACTACCATTACATACAGATTGTAGAGATCTATGGTCTACGATAATTAATCATAAATGCTTACCTAATTTAGAATAAGCCATTTAGACTTTAAATTATTTTTTTAAGCTTAATTCTTTTGCTTTTTCATTATTATTTATGTTTGTATTTTAAATTGTTATTCTGCAGTTAAATGGTTATGGTTAGCATTTTGTCACGTTCGCCATGTAATGTGTAAAATAAAGTTTATTATAATATTTAATATTTATTTTATTATAACTTAAACAATTGTGCTCAGCTTCCATTTTACTTCTTTATTGCATATATTCCTTAATGTTTACAAATATTTTCAAAAATGAATGTAGTCTAGCAAAGTTGGTCAAAATTGTCAAAAATCATAATTTATTCTATATGAATAAGATAAGCTATTTTGAGTCAAAGTAAATAAATTTATAAAATAATAATGAAAACTTTCAGTGGAAATGTTATACACCGAACGATTTATGTGATGTCATTTATGCAAAAATACATTCAAGGCATTATTTTATATTCCCTATATTTTCTACAAAAGTTCTTATAATCTAGTATTCTACTATAACACTGAAATACATTGGCATAAGCTCTTTCCTTAAGCAATGTTTGTATATGATTGTGTGTGTCCATTTGAAGCATACTCTATACTATATTATACATACGTCATTATAATACTATATTATAATACTATATTATTATATTATTTTAAAATTTCCACTGGCCCCGGTCATCTTGATAATATGTAAAGTGGTATCTAAATGACATAAACTTGTTTAGAGCTTATTTTACATATTGAGCCCTTCTGAAATAAATTTTGTACATGTATAGGACCAAATGAACATATATTACTAAATGAAAAAAATATAATAAGTATACACCATAGATCAACAGACAGATATAACGGTATTATACAAAAACATTAAAACAGCAAGGGTGCTTTCAAATGTCCTTTTCGTCCTTAAAGGATAAGATGCGCCATTGATGGTATATATTTTTGGAAAATGCTGGAAGTACAAAGTTTCGTTGGCATATAGGTATTGAGTCCTATGCGAGTACATAATTTACTTCAGAGTCCCCACATATTGCAAGGACACTCAAAAATATTTGTAGTATATTGATTTATTGCTATAATATACTTATAATAAATTCACTCTTTAAAAATCTCTTGCAGGATATTTACTATATAAATTTACTATATTTAAAGGTCTTATATTCAACATAAAGCTGGAGAAATAATACTGCAGAACATTTTGTCCATCCAAAGTGTATGTTGTATTTTATTGGGTGTATTTTTTTTATATGTTTATATTACAATTTCGAACAATTATAGACTCTTCTTTACATTTAACTTTAATGTTCTGGGCAGATTAAATTGAATTCGAACCATATAAGTTAAATTGATTTATTATTTAATACTAATTCTATAACACTATAGACGATTTTTTTAATTGAATTTCAATACTAAAATATTATTTAAGCCAACTAATAGTCGTATTTCAATTGATTACCTCATGATGGTAATTGGTATACTAATCAATATTTTAGATCATAATATTTAATCTATATATGAATACAAAATAAATTTTTACCTAATATTTGTACTTACGTATATACGTTATGTATATATACACTCATTTGTTTATGATTTTATTTGGGCAGCAGCTTATTCGGATTCATTTGACAAAATTACAAAGACATTCATAAGAAACATATTGAACGTGTCTATATAAAGGAGTTTTATTAATAAAACCTAAAATAATGATACGTGATCAGAGTTCAGATTTTTCATTTCCATTTTAGACTATTTCTCTATCTTATTCTCTCTCCCTCTCTATCTGGTTCTCTGAATTTCGAATGTTTCTCTATTTATGCGACTGGAAAAAAGGTATTTGTGTATAAAATTTTTACTTTTTTTTTTATTTTTGGGATTTTTTTTCTGTTTTATACTTTTAGTTTTCGTCCTTTAATGGGACATTTATAGAGAATTTTTATAATATTTTTTTTTTATATATTATTTTATTAAATTCCTCTGAATCTATTGGCTTTTATGAAAATATTTCATTTTTGTTTAAAAGCCTTTCATTTTTGTAGTTAACATTTTTTTTTTGTTTTGTACATTTGTGAAATACAATAGGGGTGGTCAAGTGTGTAAATGACATAAAAAACAAAATAATAATAAAAAAAACGCCATAAATACGTAGAATAGAAAGCGGGGAGGAAGGAAAAATAAATGAAAATATTTTGCATTTCATAGTTATGTTGAACACGTATATATATATATATATATATTTTTCATTATTCTATTTATATTATTTTATTGTCTCTTATTAAACTGAGTTATATACAAGTGAAAATTTTCAATTTATTTTTATTTTTTTGAACATAGGTCGGAAAATTATTTTTTATTTTGTTTGTTTGTGTGTGTCTAAATAATAAAATCATTCATACTTTGATTTTTTATGAATTTAATTTCATAACAGAATTTTCAAAGAGAATAAGAAAAAAAGTTTTTTTTGTTGTTTTTTTTTTGTTTTTTCTGTGGTGACAAAAATATTGTGCAAAACCAAAAGATATTTTTTGAGTATTATGAAAAATATGAAAAACATCAACCTTGAATTAATTTTGGGCTAAAGTAAAATTATGTTTAAAAAGTTTTGATGTAACATTTAAATTTGACCGCTAAGTACCTTAAGTTTTGTGAATTTTTAAAATTTTTTGAATACATTGACCTGATTATTTGCATAATTTGGGTTTCATTTGCGGTTATTTGAACTTCTTATTAAGATTTACAAATATTGAAGTAAAAACTTGGAAAAAAAATTTTTCAAAATATTGAAAAATATTTTTAAGATTTAAAAAAAGTATTTTTTAAAATTTAATTAGTTGCGAATTGTATAATTTTATTGAAAAACAAGATTAGAGGAAGTTATTATGAGAAGTTTGGCTAATTGTAAATATTGTTATTTAAAATTGTGTATTCAATATAATTATTAGTTAGCTGTGATAGCTATACTTCTTAATAGGTTTTTTTTTTGCTTTGTTAATTCAGGATCAAATTCAGATAAGAGAAAAACAATTCTTTTCGATCTAAGCCAAAGCCGTACGATCTATAAAAAATTTTGAAAGTTAACAATATCGTATTTTAAACTTAATAATATTGTAAATTAATATTACTTCAGAAAATACTAATTATAAATAATTAAATCACATAAAAAGTATTAAGACTAAATTAAAATTAGTATGAATTTAGACTTATATACTATATATGACTTAAAATTATAGCTATCTTAACTGCAGTAACGAAAAAAAAAATAGAAAAAAAATAACAAAAAATTAGATAGAGAATAAAAGGGTATATGCACAAAAACATTCTTAATTCTTCGAAAACCCGTTCAAAGCTTAACAAAAAACCTAATTTCTCTGACACAAAATATATTTTTTAAATTTATTAATCGGATTTTTCTATTTTTAGTGATAATTTAAATTAAATAATTTAAAAAAAAATTTTAACATGTATTTTGTAATTTAATTATTAGCAGATTTTCGTTTACTAATTATTATTTTTTTTTTTTGTAATATAAATTTTATTTTTTTCCACTATTTTTACATTCTTACATTCTTCTCTACTAGCCTACAAAAATGTACAAATAAATAGATGTTTTATTTCTAATTTTATAAACCCATTTTTCTGGAGTGTTTTTTGCTTTATCATAAAGTCTGCGAATTAATTTTATAATAAAGTTATCGATTCTAATTATGTTTATTTATTTTTATTTTATTTATATGATTTAGATTTTTAATTCATTTATTCATATTATAGTAAAATACAATACTTAAAAATATACATTTACTAAATAAAAATTATAAGAATAAATATAGGATCATTCAGATATTCATTAGAATATGTGATGAATGAAACTGCAAGCAAAAATACAAGCATTAAAAATATAAAATATTGTTGGGTACATACATAGTAAAGTAGAAAATTAAAGGTAAATATGGAAAAGCTAAAATATCTTAAAATTAAAATTATATAATGAAAAAAATAAAATTTAAAATAAAATTTCATAAAATTTAAAGCAAAATTTAAATAATAAACGAGAGTAAGCTGACTCGTTGCTTCCTATTATTAAGATATGACTCGAACCAATTAAAAATAAAACCTCTAAACCCCGCATTATAAATTTTAGTTAATAGTAAATCATGACTTACTGTATCAAACGCTTTAGTGATATCTATAAATAAACCACTACAGAAATTACCATTGTTAATACCACCATAAATTTCACTGCAGAACTTTATAAGTGCATCCTCGGTACTTCGTTTTTTCCTAAAACCAAATTGTGCGTCACTAAAAAATTTACTTTTATCAAGAAACTGTAATATTCTGGACTTAATAGCTTTCTCAAAAATTTTTGAAATAGCAGGCAGTATAGAAATAGGTCTGTAGTTATTAGATTCCAATACATTTCCTTTTTTAAAAAGGGTGAATTACTTCAGCTACTTTTAACTCATCAGGAAAGATTCCTTGATAAACGCTGAGATTAAAAACATAACTTAAAACATCAACAATAAGTAGCGAAATCTTCTTCAAAAAATTATTGGAAAAAGAATCGTTAGGTGCAGAATTAGATATTTTAAGACTCATAATGAGTCTATGAATTTCCAAAGACGTTATAGGTTCAAAAAAGAAGCTATGTCTCTGAAAAGGTTCCTCACATAAATTAGATACAAAATTCTCAGATTGTGCGTTCAAAGAAATTACATTATTTACTAGTTGTTCAGAAGTATTCACAAAAAAATTATTAAAGTGATTAGCTAAGATTAATGGATCAGATACTATTTGAGAATTAATTACCAAAGAGGAAACAGATGTAGAACAATTCTTATTTAAAATTGAGTTTATAATTTTCCACTCAGCTTTACTTTTCCCTCTATTTTCGCCAAACTGTCTGGAATAATAATTGTCTTTGCACTGACGTATTTTAACTTTGACTACTTTACAGAGTTTCTTATAATATAACATTAAGTTAGTGTTACTTGGATGTTTTTTAACAGATAGGCATATTTATTTTATGTTAATTATGTTTATTTATGATTCATGAGTGCTTGCGACTAATTATAATTTATTAATTCTATTATAAATATAATTAGTCACAAGCACTGATAATTTATATTAGTTGATTTTGTTCATATGTTAATTACAGGTAAAATAGTTTTCTACTAGGGATAGGAGATATAAAAGAGATAACGTAGGTATATTGAGTAAGTATATTGAGGTAAGTATATTGAGATATAGTAAATTTAATATGTGCTCATATGCAGGCAATCTTAATTGGTCTTCTCATGTGAGATTTGTAAAGCAAATCTTATAGGAATTTTTTTACCAATTTAATTCTGTTAATATGTATGTTGTACAGGAATGATTCCATATCTGGCTAGCTTATTACAAATTAGGCCTAATTAAGCCGGTGGTCAGTAAATGGGAGTTAGTACATGGGGATTTCAATACATGGAAATCATTAAAATCTTTTGTCCAACGCTTACTAAAACAAAGCATAGAATTGGCCTTATTCACTATGTGAATATAATGATAGCTTACCATCGAAAGAATATAACCCCTAAGTTTTTTATTGATATAATTTTGGGAATAGTTTGGTTATTAAGAGAATATAACGGGTGTGCCAGAGCATGCGTATCAGCTTTTTACGAGGGGAAGGAGTCGTTATTTTAGAATTAAAAATATTATTAACTAAATCGAAGGTGCGCTATCGATTGGTGATATTTTCAAGTTCCGGGAAGAACCGGAAAAGAGTTTTTTTAAACCCAAAAATCGCCGTAATTGCCCAAAATTTTGCATATTCGGATTCTACGACAAAAAATAAGAAACTTATGTTAAATGATTTTTTTTTGGTTTTCTCAGTATTTCTCCTTGAAGTTAAAAAATCCATGAAAAAAAAAATCCATCATATTTTCCTTTGGTAGACTAAAATTAATCATAATCATTTTTATAAATAAATTTGTTTTTCATGTTATCACATTTTTTATCTCGTTTGGGGTTCCTGCAAAGTTTAAATCAAAAAAAAAATGAAAACCCCTTCCCATTTGAAAATCTCGATTTCGGCGCAGTTTTTGGCCTTAAAAATTCCTTTTCCGGTCCATGCTTTGGACACCCGGTATAAATGAAATTAGGCAAAAGCGACAAGTAAATGTAATTTGTGCACATTTATATTTACATTTAAATAGAGATTTTTGTTGGTATACACCAGCTATGATTTAAATCTACTTATAGGGCTAAGGTATCTTCCAAGGTAGCAATTTTTTATAAATTTTCATATCATCAGCGTGAATTATAACGTAACTATTATGGATTACGGAAATGCATCTCATTTATGGAAATATCAAATAGAGTATAGGATCAAGATGACTACCTTGAGGAACACCTAGAGTAGCTTTAAAGTCAGAAAACGTCGTAAATCTAAAAAAGGCACCATATATCTACGGTTTGAGAGGTAAGAAATCAACCAATTTATAAAAATATAGGGGAATAAAGCGGAATTAATTTTGATAGAAATGAGGAGTTATTAAGACTTATTGTTTAGCTGAATAAGATTTTTTCTTGCGATTTATATATGGTGTCTGTTTTCGTGATTAGCTTAAGTAAAACTATTTTCTACTTTTAACATATTTACTTAATTTTCCACTGCATAAAATTATTTTAAATTTTGTATTTTTTATTTTCTCTTTGTATTTAAATTTTAAATTCTCTTTTGCACTTTCCCCACTACTGTTGTTTATTTATTTATTTAACAGTTTGGTGTAAAGGTGTTTGTGGGTTAGGAAGGTATACCCTAGGCGTACTCGTATGAGTTTTGCACATAGGGCGCGGGATTTAAATTTAATTGGACCTGGAGTTTTGAATTATTGTTGTGGGATCTGGCAAATCGATTGGAAGAATTCCAGACTGTTTGGTGGATGTGCGACTCGTTTATAGGAATTTTCATTTTAGCATGGACATAAAACATTATTGAACCTCTTGTAAGGAGGCTTTTGGCCGATATATTTGCCTCAAGGTCTGCTTTTGTGTTGCCATCTATGCCTACGTGGCCTGGAATCCAAATCAATCGTAGTTTGCCATTCTTTCTGGCTAAGGAATTTCTAATATATATTGACATGTACTCATTGTTGTATGGATTTTTAATTGACTTGATTGAGCTGAGGCTATCGGTTAGTATTGTATAATTTTGATATTGTGTTATCGTTAGCTCTGTATATGGCGGTAAGCTCAGCTATGAGAATAGAGCATTCCTCCGGCAGTGTTTCCGCCTTCCAGAGTGAATTATTTTTGATTATCGCCCAGGCTACGCCATGGGGTCCCTTTGATCCATCGTTGAATATTTCGGAATGTGTGGAGAGTGATTCTTTCAATTGAATGTACAGTTGTCTGTACTTTTCAGAAGGTATATTTTGTTTGGGATATTGGGATAGGTTATCGTGTATGTAAGATTTCCATTATGGTCAAAGTTGACCCTGGTTTTAGCGCTGACGACAAGACATTCCTTCTTTCCTCTCCACTCTCAAAACTTCTGTAGATGTGCTTGGGAGCAACCTACAACTTTTGAATGTTACCTTTGCTACTGTTGTTTGTTGCTTTGTGTTTTAATTTGCTAATAATTTTGAATTGATATAACTTTTATCTATAAGATTAAATTTATTATTTGTATATACCTACTATATCAAATTATACCATATCATAGATTAAGAAAAATACTGAAAATAAAAATATTGAATTGAAAAAAAAAAAAATCGATGGACCCAAAACGTAATATGTACAATGTTGAAAAACATAAGCTGTAGTCTTAGATAATTTGTTTATATTGATAAAAAGTGAATCTAATTTGTGTACCTTGTAATAGAGATTAAAACCTATTACAAATGGATTAGAAACAAGCGGCCACATGTTGGGCTCATAAATTACGAGCTAATAACAGGTTTGTGGCATGTTAAATCCCCCCAAAAGTTACTTCAGAATCCCAACACATGGCAACAACAATATTAAAATAGATATACTGGTAATAATAACATTTGTAAAAACAATATCGCATGCATTTTTTTAATTCAACCAAGCCCTAAATTATTATTATTTCTTTATTATGCCTTAATTAAATTATACAGTTGAATTATTCAATTACCTTATTAAGAGCTTATACTAATGTATTTACACCTATGACAATAGTTATGAACTATTCTATTTATAATATATTTTTTTTAAGGGAAAATGGCAAGCAAAACCTTTTTGATCAATTTTTTTTAACCTAAAACTTAAAAACTAACTTAAACATAACAATTTATTACTAAAAGCTTAATCTACAATCGCTCTTACTAGCGGATTTTCTGAATTTAGACAACTTTCTAGAAAGGCAGGGAATATCTTATCTATTTGTTCGAAAACAGTGTTAACATTTGCTATGTTATGCAATCTGTTGGTAGAAAAGTAAAAAGGTTTACCCAAGATTAATTTTAAAATCGCATTTTGCTTTCTTTGTAGCAGATTTAAGTTTGTTTTAGCAGCATTTTTCCATACGGGAAAACCGTACAAAAGCATGCTGCGAAAGATTGCTTTAAATATTAATAGTTTGTTTTCTACCGTCAAGCTGGATTTTTTATTAATAATTGGGTATAACATTTTTATGTATAAATCGATTTTACTAACGGTTTTAGTTATATGTGTTTTGAAAAGCAATTTTTTGTCCAAATGTATACCGAGATATTTAATATCCTCTCTTTCCCATATTATTTCGGTATTATTTAATAATAAGTTTCTGTTAGGCAAGAAACAAGAATTCCTTCTTTTTGTGAAGAAAAACGATTTCGTTTTTTCGCCATTGATTTTGATTTTCCATTTGTAATAAAATTCTTGAATTATTTTGAAACCATTTTCAAGATTATTTATTATTTCGTTTGGACATTTGGAAGATGATAATAAGGCGGTATCATCCGCATATAAACTTGTACAGCAATTTTGAGGGCTCGGTAAATCTGCTATGAAAAGGTTATATAAAATGGGAGAAAGTGATGAACCTTGTGGTACTCCTGCTGTGATATTTATTTTGTTGGACTGTGTCAGTCCGATTTTAACTGAAAAAAAACGATCGTGAAGAAAACTTTGAATTAGCTTAACAAGGTATAAACTGGAAATTCGTAATTAATCATTTTGTGAATGAGACCTTGATGCCATACTGAGTCGAATGCTTTTTCGACATCAAGTGTAATCAAGCCCACTGATTTTTTCTTATTTATATTACTTCTAACGATATTTTTGATTCTACAAACTTGATGTGTGCTGGAATGTTTATTTCTAAATTCGAATTGTTCGTTCGGCAGAATATTCTTGTCCAGCAAAAAAATTTACTAACCGAGTTTTTATAATTTTTTCAAAAATTTTTCCTAAGGAATTGAGTAAGCTTATTGGACGATAGCTTCCAATTAATGCTGGGTCTTTTCCTTGCTTAGGAATACATGTAACTAAGGCTATTTTCCATATTTCTGGAAAATAGTTTAGTTCCATGCACTTATTAAAAATTTTACTTAATATTTTATAGCTTGTCTTTGACAAGTTTTTAAGTACAATATTGGGTATTTTGTCCTGACCGGGAGCTTTTTTAATTTTTATCTGCTTAATTATAGTAGTAATTTCTTTTACAGAAGTAAATTCAAGATGGTTAGTTGTTTGATGTCGTAGATTTTCAACTGAATCGTTAACCATATTAATGGTTATTGTGTCGCTATAGTTATTAGTCAGAGAATTTTGATTTGCAAAATAATCTGCTAATGCATTAGCTTTTTCTTTGTCAGTGGATAATAAATCGTTGTTATGTATAAGTGCTGGTATTTTTGATTTTTTTTTTTTTAAAACTTTACAAACGTTCCAGAAGGGTTTAGAATTTTTATCGAAGGTAGACAAAAAACCGTTCCAGTTTACGTTGTTGAATTCAAAAATTTCTTTTCTGATCAAACAGTTGTAATGGCTAAATAATAATTTATGAACAAAGTATCTTGTTCTTTGCCATCGCTGTCGTTCTGCATTCCGTAATGAAATCAGATGTTTAATGTGATCGGGTAGTTTTGGTAGCTTGTCAGTACGTACAATTGATTTTTCCGGAACTATTTTATTTATTGTATCTTCTAGGCTTTCATGGAAATATTCGACAGCCTCTCTGGCTTGTTGCACATTCGAAATGTTGGTAAAGTTAAATTTTTTCAAAGATGTGTTTAATGCCTTACCGAATTTTTGCCAGTTAGTTTTTTTATATAAAAATGTTTTCTGATTTTCTCTAATTTTTGTTGATTGATTGATATTAAATAATACCGGTAAATGATCAGAATTTAATTCATTTACAGAAATCGGATCAGTTAGATAGTTGGGAATATTTGAGAGAGTCAGATCCAATGTAGATGGGTTGGTTCTAGCTGCTGCAGGTATGTAGGTAGGGGTAGACGGAAATAATAATGTATAGTTGCTATGGCATAACTTTTGGTTTAAAATTTTACCCCATATATTATTTTTTAAGCATTTCCAAGCTCTAAATAATGTTACGAAATAGGAAGGAGAATACAAAAAAAGGAAACACTTCAATTATTATATACATTTTAATATTTTCATATGAAAATTATAGATTTATTTTCCTTCCAAGTATAAATTTTATATTCGATTTACCAATGAAAAATTTTCAAATATTTTAAATCTTCTTATTTTCAAAATTATAAGAATTTCTTTAAAATTGAACTACAATTTAAATTCTTAAATATTATAATAATTCTTGTAAATTGTATTGAAACGATACTTTTTATTATGCGTTATACTCTTTAATTCCCATAAAATAACTCAAAATTACCCAAAAATAAATAAAATTTTTCATAGGAAAATTCCCAAGTGATTGCAGTTAAAAATAAAGTAATTTATTTGAAAATTCTCAATTTTAAGGTTTAGTAATCATAATAGAAATTTTATGTCTGATAATATATTTTAATATCTCTTTTAGTATAATGTGTATAGTATCTAATAAATTAAATCTTTTTATTGTGAACTTACAATTTTTTTTTTTGTTGCTTTGCATTTTCAGAACGATTTCAATTGAAATTTAATAATAATTTACTCAGTTCCGTACAGAATTTTCTTCCTATAGGATGAAAAAATTTTTAATTTAATTTTCTTATTAAATATTTTCTAAATTGTACAGATACTATTTCAATATTTTGATTTTACAAGCAAAAAAAAAAAAAAATCCAAATATATATCATGAAAATTAAATTTATAAAATATATTTTTTTTGTGTAGTCTCGCCGGAATTACAGAAATATTACAGAAAAACTTACAGCAAAGAGAAAAAATGTAATTCAAATATTGAAAAAAGTTATGACATTAACGATGAAAAGTTTTTCTGAAAATGGTTCACTTTTACAACTCGACTAGAACTCTTTTGACATTAAAAACTTTTACTTTATATAAAAAAGTCAATTGGTTTATAAACCTCGCAATCTGTTTCAATAATGATCTTCTAAATGTAATTACTTTTTACTCATTGTATTTTCAAAATTTGAACATACATACTTGTATTCTGGCTAATAAAGAAGAAATCGATTTGGTTTCCATTTTGGTATGGGATGAATGTTTTCATGTCTTATTACAATGATGGTATTGGTAACAAAATAATAAAAGTAAGAAATTCTGAAATAAATGAAATATGTTTCAAGAAAATAAATAGTTAATAATAACTATGCTGAAAACATTTAAGAATTACGAAAATTCTTGATTCGATTACCTTATGGTTAATGACCCTTTTAATGTTATAATTTATATTATTTATGTAGCTGCAAAAAAGGTAAATAAATATAATATTTGCTAATTTATTGATTTTTTAATTTTATATTAAGTCTCTTGTGTAATATTTTTCGCTCGGTTTATAGTTTTAGTCAGATATTATCCCTAAGGTGGGTAAGGCTCACTTAAGCCTTGATTTTGGTGTATGAGGTTCGTTGTGTTAAATTAAACTAATTAATTTTTTTGTAGTGGATGTCTTCTTCTAGACAGTTCAACATAATCTGTGTTTTATTTGCTCTTTTTTTATACAACTTTTTTCAAAATCTTTTTACACTTATATACATATAGATATAACTAAGGCAATCCTGCTATCCTGCTAACTATTTGCAATCCTGCAATATCAATATATATAACTAAAGCATTTGATATGGTTGACCATAGGTTGTTATTGAATAAATTGTATAATGCGGGCTTAACAGGGATTATACACAAATGGGTTGCATCTTATTTGGCAAATAGAAGGCAAAGAGTTCGTATTAAAAATGACATAAGTTCAGAAAATATTTTTAATATTGATGTTCCACAAGGTTCCGTTTTTGGTCCTATTTTATTGTTAATTTTTGTTAATTCTTTGTTTATCCAATCATTTAAAGGTAAAGTTACAGCTTTTGTGCCTAATAACAATTATTTTAATACTTTTACGAATATTAATCATGATTTGGAAATTCTTAGGAGGTGGTTTAAACAGCATAAATTTGTAATTAGTGCCAAAACTAAATTTATGCTATTTAATCTCACGGGAACGATTTCTGATGATTTGACTTTTATATATCATTCTCGTTCTTGTATTTAACTAAATCTTGTAAAATTTTGTGAACCTGATGTGTCTTTACCTATTTATGATGATAAAGAAAGCTGTACAGAAAATTGTTTCAAAATTGAGCGTGTTGATTGTTTTAAATATCTAGGTATTACTTCGGATGTTAGGCTAAGTTGGAAAGAACATACCTCGTATTTAACTAATTATTTAAATAGTGTAGTTAGGCAGCTCTATCATCTCAGCCTTTACTGTAATCATACGATTTTAAAATTGGTTTTTAATGATTTATGAACTGAATTATGATATTTGTTGTTGGGGTGGTACATATTTCAAAAAAATTTAACCATCGCTGATCAAACAAAAATATGCTATACAGAGAAAAAAAAAATTAATCTTTTCATAGAAAGATTAGTTAAAATCATTTAAAGATAGGCATTGATTTTTAGCCATCTAATACAATTAGTTGTTTCACTTAATCTTAATTTAATGATTTCATCGCAAAAATTTTCTTTCGATTTCATTAAAACATTAAATGAAATAAATATTATATTAGTTATTTTCAAAAGAAAAAAAAACTATATTTTCATAAAAAGATTAGTTAAATTCATCTAAAAATTTTCATTGGTTTCATTAAAACATTGAATGAGACATTGGGTACTAATTTTTTGTATATAATATTTTATTTCATTTCAAATAATTTTTTACATTTCATTTCTTTTTTAATTTGAGTATTTTTAATATTCTTTTCATATGTAAATTAATTAACATAAATACAAAATAATATTAACAACTTCATTTCATAAATTAATTTAAAAATACAATTTTTATAGAAAGAAGACATTCAGTTTATTAGTAACTGCACTTTAAAGTTTTCATATGCGCTACAACTGATATTATTTTGTCAATAATACCCCAATTTCTTAGCAATGATTCAACATTGCCCTTTTCTTATATAAAATAAAATAGTATACGTATCTTCAATATTATTCATCTTTTAATTCTTTTTACAGATTTATTAATATTTTTTATTTTTCTTTATTTTAAATTTTAACTTCCATCTTTAATTGACAATCAAATTGAACTGAACTACTTTGGTTTTTTTCATTTCAAATCAAAACTATTTCAATTAAACAAATATTTTGTTTAAAGATTAGTCATAGCACTAAATGTTATTTGTTTGATTTTACTATTCTTTTAGATAAATTTTAAATAAAATTCAATGAAATCAAACAATGTTTCGATAAATCAGTAAATCGTCCGGTAATTATGAATTCATTAAATGTTTTAATATTTTAACTAATTAAATAATTTGAAATTAACTAATTATTGAATGATTTCTCTTTATATCGCTTTATTTTAAGTCATCTAATTTACATTAGTAAAATCATTTAATTGTATTTTTTTTATTTATTTAAATATTAGTTAAAACATTAAATATATTAAATAAAATCATATAATTCAATTTCATCTAATTTAAATTAAATGATTTTTCTAATCAATTTTGTTCTGTGTACGAATTATTTATTAAGTTAATCGTAGGACTCCTAATTTTATTTTATTCAGAAATCTAGGATTACTTCTTCTAAGACATTTAAATATCTACAAAATTCTTAAAACATTTTTTAACAATTTCGGGTATAATACTACAAGGTTATATGGAACATACAATTTACGTGTCAACACCAGAAATCTAGCTTTTATTCCTATGATTTATAAATCATACTTTTGTCATTTCTATAATCTTACTGCATCTCGTTTATTCAATAAATTACCAGATTATCTTCGTTACAAAGAGTTGAAATCAGATTTCTTAAAGGAATCAAATCATAGCTTCTTTCTTTTGATCATCACGTTATTGAAAACCTTCTAACTCCATTAATTTAAATTTTTGTTTTTTAATTGTATTATTTTATTTTAATTTGTTTTACTGTTGAATTTTTTCATCATTTTCATTTATATTTCTATGTAAGCATTATTTTTTCTTTATAAGTATTCCTATTTTGTTTTATTTTTAAATTTCCCCATCTTATTAAATATGTTATTTCTTTTAAAGGTTCTTTTGTCAGTTATCTTTGGATAATAGATTGAACCTAAGTTTTTCATTTAATCAACTAGGCTAGTTTTACATTTTTACTTTACTATATTTAATGTTTTTTGTTTTTATAAATTTTTAAATTAAATCTTGAATATTTAATGTAAATTAGCTTTTGGGTTTGATGATGAAATAAAGTATTTTTATTATTATTATATTATTACTTCTTATAACTGAAATTTAATTATAACCATTTACAATTCATACTTATACTAATAAGATAACTGTTACGAAATCAAGAGTGTCAAATAAACATAAATTAACTGAAAACTGACCTAGATTACTTTCCCAAAGGAAATGTAAACATTAATCACATACAAATATTATGAATGCATTGATAACAGACCTGAGTTAAGTATAGTTTACTCACCTTCCATTCTATTTCTGGATTTGATATACATCTTCACTATCAACATAACATGCTTTTTTGTTAAATATAAATTTAGAATAAGACTCAAGTGTCAGACATGTTTTTTTTTTGTTAAAAGCAATTTATAATAAAATAAATTGTTTGAAATTTATACAATAGTAAATAGTGTTGGTACAAAACAGATAGCCCTCGATATACCCGCCTTCGAAAAACCACCTTTGCAACTTTTCGCTTAAATAGAAGACTGATGTCAAACATTCAGTGGATATGATTATGACAAATTTAATTTGGAGGATAAATTAAATTAAAAAAAAAATGGGCACTTAATGCCAAAAAAATGCTTTATTGGTTTTTTGGCCTGGTCTTGTACCTTTTGTTATTGGGATATAATAAATGACAAAAAATAATTGAGAGTATTATATAATCTGGTAACAAATTATATAAAATTAAACTCTTCTATTTTAGAAGGCTTAGTTCTTGACCATAGCAGTAGTTTTGCACGTTTAATGAGCAGATAAGCCAGTAATTAATAAAATAAATACTCGAAATATTGTAGATATTGTAGTGTAAAATTGCAGTACCGTACTTAATTAAGCACGAAAAGGTGATTCTACCTAAATTACTGTCAAGAGTGTAAAAAAAAGAAATTCAAGAAGAAGTTTATATCATTTATACTTCTATTTGAAGTATATACCTTCCCCTCAGTATTTGTTTATATTAAAAAAAATTCTACTAATTTATGAATGTTAGTGGGTATAACCACATTTAATTTGTTTTCTGTTAAATAATTGAATTGCTGCCAGGTTTCTGTTCACTAATATATATTTTAATATTTGATTGCAAATATCGATATTTCGGAAGTAGTATACTTCCTTCATCAGTGTTTGTGACTACTTCTTTTATTTGTTAAATTACATATTTACAAGTCTTCTATACAATTTTTACTGATTATAAATCATATGCTTTTCAATTTTAAAATATCCGGTTAACTTTTTTTTCTATTTATACATTCGTAGTGTTGGATTTGAAAAAAAATAGGATAGTTATAGTGAAAAAAGTAGGCAACAGAATGGTGCGGCGCTGACTCTAGTTGTTAATGTTCACTTTACATTTTTGTAAGTCAAACTGTCCGTTTTTAGGAATATTTGTAACGGGATGCGATTCACATTTTAGATAGTCTGACTGAATTGATCGAATTTTCATAACCAGTTTTAAACTATCTTTAGTTTTTCAACGGTACCGGGGGATGAGCATTAGCGCTCGCGTACACTCATTGTTGGAATAGCTTTAGACGTAGAAATAATGATTTAAGTTTTTTTTCGAACATATATCAACTTCTACGAAATATCTATAAAAATAAAATTAGTTATCCAACAATACAACGATGTTCAAGTGAATCAAGTATTGATAAGACATTTACATCATTGGTGAAGCGAATTAGGCGATACGAAATGCTTTAACAAGAAAGAGAATACCCAAGAAGCTAAACAGATTAACAGAAGCATTATATGAAGATGTCAAACTAGTCGTTCTGCAGTGAGGAAAAGTAGGTAACATACTCACGTTAATGCAATGTCGGAGTAAGACAAGAATGCTCTCTCCCACCATTTATATTTACGCTTATAACAGATGAAATCATGGAAGAAACGGGCTTTGCTGATATAAGATGGGACGTATAAGATTTCTCACGAAAACTTTAGGAAATTGACTATGCAATGTTCAACACAAAACAGGTCAACTTCAACAATCAGTGCTTAGAATCAGACTAATATAGACAAAATCATCAAGATCATGAGAGTAAATAGCATTAATACAGACCCCATGAAAATAAAACAGTCAAATTGAAAATTTCTCCTACATAGGTAACACGACACAAACGACAAAGGAATGAACAGAAAAAGGTATCAACAACAGACAACGTGTAAAGGCAGACCTGAATTTGGTGAATTAAGTCAAATATGAAAGAGTCAAGCCAAGACAGAAAAACCTAGATTAGAATATTCAAAGCATGTTTTGAATGTTGTCATGAAAACTTACGCTGATGATATGAAGATTTTCAAAAAAATAACGTCGATGCAAGATATTTATATTTATATTAATAACAATCTTTTATTAAACATTAGTAAATGTCCACTAATGTGTTGAACCCAACCATTTAGCTTTAGATATACTCTAAACAACAAAACCTTAGAAAAGGTTTATTCAATTAAGAACTTAGGAGTTTATTTCAATGATAAACTATCATTCAAACTCCACTACGATAACATCGTTAATAAAGCTAGTTCAATGTTGGGCTTTATAAGACGTTGGCCAATGCAGTTTAACGATCGTTACATTTTTAAATCATTGTATACATGCCTCGTTAGACCCCATCTTGAATATGCATGTCAGATCTGGTCTCCATTTTATAATTCACATATACAAAGAATAGAAGCTATTCAAAAAAAGTTTTCAAGGCTTGCACTACATAGTTTGCCTTGGGATGATTATACAAGACTTCCTTTGTATGAGCATAGAATAAACCTTCTCCATTTTAAGTCTCTGTGGGAAAGACGGCAAAAATAGCTGATGTTTTATTTATTTTCCTAATTATTAAAGGCGGTATTATTTCCCTTCAACTTTCAATAAAATTATCATTAACACAAATACTCGTCTACGCCATTCAAATCTTTTTACATTAACATTAGACAGAAGAAATTATGGTAAATATGAACCTATTAACAGAATGTTGAATAGTTAGTAATAAATATAAGAATAGTATAAATTTTTCAATATATAAAGATACTTTAAGACGAAATTATATAAAATTAATTGAATATTTTGTTAACTTGACCTTTTTGATTTATATTAAAAAAAAAAAATATTACTATTTGTGTATTTTGAACTTGGTTGTTTATGAATGTATACTAAGTAAATTTAATTGTATTTTAATTAATATATGAAATGTAATACTAAATTGTAAACTGTTTGAACTAAATAGTATAAATAAATAAATAAATGTGTTACGACAAATCAGATAAACTAAAATATTCAATTATTCGCAAACAAGTGCCAAAGACGAATTTTCAGAATATTCTAATATTCTACCACCACACCATCAGTAATAGGGATTTGTGGCAGTTAATATAGTGAACCAAATTAAAAGCAGAAACTGGAGATATGGTCCCAACATGCAATGGATGGGTCACACTCTGAGGAAAACCCCAACAAGTGTTCTAAATATTCAATCGTAGCATTTTTTCCATTCAGAAATTCAAACAGGGTGGTAGGACAAGTTTATTTCCGTAAATGACTAGAAGTACTTCTTATTACCAGTAAAATCTAACAAAAAATCTAACTTGAAATAAAAAAGCTTGCATTTCAGTATGATTCATATTAATTATGAAATTACATTTCATCAAATAGTGGTTCTATTTCTAATTTCCTCAATTATCACTTCATTTTATTTGCTTCGTCATTTTATAAAAAAAAAAAAACAAAAATAAAAATAGATAGTCTAAGAAGATTTCGATGGTCTAATTATTTGCAATAATTTCTATCTTCTTCTTTTTTTCTTTCCAATTTATATTTCAATTTATTTCGATGTCCTTTAATAAGGATCATTAACAGTTTTGTATACAGAGTGCTTTATTTTAAGCAATTAAATAAAAACTTTTCTTGTTTTATTTACAAATATATACAATTGAATCCAGCAGTATATATATATATATATATATTATATATATATATATATATTTAAAATGAATAAAATATCTCAAGTAATTCAATTCAATATACATAGCTGTGACTCCAGATGAATTTCGAGTTAATTAAGTTACTTTTCAAACTACTCTTAACTGAACTTTTAAAGTATACTTTACAAAAGTATTTTGGAGGCGAAAAAGAAATAGAAAAATCAAAATTGGGGAAAAAAAATGTTGTTAATGTTAACTATCAACATCAAAACAGTAGTAGTACTAGTACAATGATTACCAATGAAAGTTCAGAAAATAACAAATAGATGGTAAAATGTAAAAAGAAAAATAAAAATAGAAAATAGTTAACAGAGAAACCATTAAGAGGGAGAAATTAAAGTAAAAGAAAAATAAACATAAAAATTACGAATTCAATAGAGGAATTTCAGTGAATTTGTCATTAGGAAATTTTTCTTTGAAATTTTATATTTTTTAAATAAATCAAATTTAAATTGGTGCTATAGATTGTACCACCTTTGATTTAATGACTTGAATAATTTTATTTGTAGCTACTGGGTTTTAGAGGGGTTTTAATTTAAAATTGATCTTAATATAATTGCTCGGCAGACAAAATGCATGCCGTTGGAGGTAAGTTCCAGATTTTCAAACAACTAGCCAAATTAATCTAAGTTACCAGAAGAAAGAAAATCTGTAGATTTTGCTGGACGACTCGTCATAAAGCATTTATACGTTAAATTTATAGTATATAGAAATGCGCGAATGTTAGTACATTATTAGTCGCGGTTGAAATAAATATCATACCGGATTTACTATATTCAATGTTTGAGCAACAACAAGACGAAGAAATTTACTTGCAAAAAAAATATATATATATATTGTTGATAAATAATCGGATTTGTTTAGCTGTCGTTGTTCGGAATGTCTATTCTGAAACATCAGAAATCGGATGAAAATAAATGGAATAAATTTGAAATTGTGTTAATTAGTAAAGACTACTTCTATAATTATTATGTATAATTTAAAATCGAATAAAAAATTTACTTATATTTAAAATTTTATCAAATTAACAGAAATGGGTTGTTTGCTATACAGACAAACATAAAAGACAGTATAATGTGTATAAAGATTTAAAATAAACGAAAATGTAAAATCAAATCCTGCTGGAAATATTTTGAATTCAATATTTTATTTTGTTTTTATATCTAAGCTCCAACACATTTTTAAATACATATGCTTTAAGTTGACATATATTCCGAGATAATGGAAAATTACAGAAGTAATAGTAATACTGAAGCAAAGGAAACCGCCTTCAGATGTCACATCATATCGACCAATATCACTGTTATTTATTATATCAAAAATATGTAAGAAATTACTCATCAAAAATACTTATCCATTATGGAAGAAAAAAATCTGATCCCGAACCATCAATTTGGATTCAAAAATAAACATTCTAAAATTGATCAAGTGTATTTGATCACAAATATAGTGGAAAAAACGTTCGAAAAAAAAAAAATTTGCTCAGCAGTTTTCTTAGATGTTACTCTACCATTTGACAAAGTATGACACGAAGGCTTTAAATTTAAACTACATCCTAAATTAAACTAAAATATAAAATATAAAAAAAATTAAACTACTACTTTATCAATTTACCAAGGCAATTTTATGAAATACTAAAATAATACATGACTAGTAGATATACTTTTGTGTATAATATTCATAGAATATTCAGAAAAACAGTAATATCTGTAGGAGTCCATATAGGGAAGTGTTCTTGGTTCAATACTTTACCTGCTATACACAATAGATATCTCTCAAATTGACAACATTGGTCCAAATCTTTTGAATTTGTCAACAAGCTTCCAAATTGGCAATAGTTGCAGATAACACGGCGATCCTTGCAGTTGCCATATATCTAATCGAAAACTCTACAGCAAAGGTTCAAAATGTAATTACATTATTTTATTCACTGTTAGGTCCAATTTTTTTATTATAGACCCAACGACGGCGTAAAATATTAATAAACGCAAATCAACTGATATAAATTTAACATATAAGAATATTGCAGTTATTTCTTTCTGTATCCCCATGACAAAATAGCAAATTAATTAGGAAAGATATACTAAGCTAAGATGGAAGAAACATATAACAAGGAAAAGAGAAAAGCTAGACATCAGACATAAATCTTAATGGTTACTTGGGCGCAAATTCAGAGTTATTAGTACCATATCAAATATATACGCAGATATTAAAATCTGTGTGGACAGACAAGTGTTGCAAAACTTTCAAAATAAAGTGCGTAACAAAGATTGAAACAGTCACGGATATGACATCACGAAACATGCAGTAAAACACGAACAGCGACTACAAATTCATTGTGTACTCAGAAATAGCAACAGTTCTTGATAACGAAAGCAATCGTTCGTCGTAGACAGAAGACAACGAAGCCCCACAAGTTGGTTATAACAGAAAAAAGAAAAGTGGGGCTTAGTAGGTTCAATTCCCATATTATCAAATGGCACATGCGTCTGGAGCTCTTGATGTATTTCGAAGATTACAACCTATCTTTCGAAAAAAAAAAATTCTAAACCGAGCAATCATTACATTTAGTTAACTACTAATTTCAATTTTAATTCATAATGTAAATATATAAAATAATTTTAATATCTGATCTTGCTTGGCATGATAATGAGTTTAACTGCTTATATATGTTAATGGCAGAACGCAAACATTATTTTTTATTTATTTATTTAATTAAATGTACAGAAAAAATGTACAGCCTTATAAAGTTGTACAAATTATTGAAAAATTACTTAAATCTATTAATAATGAACAATTATTCCAAATTCTACAAAAATCTAAAATTTATATAAACATAAACATAGGAAAAAATAATAAGTAAGAACAGTAACGAGCTAACGTGCTGCACCAACAACATACCAACATTTTAAACGTGTCCACAAAAAAAAAAAAAAAATGGAAAAATAATTATATTAAAATTAAAATGAGTACTGAAAACAAACAAACAAATTATAAAAGACAATATCAATTATTCAAAAAGATTGCAGTACCGAATAAACTGAGTTAGTTTTTTAGCTTATATCGGGAGAGCATGCGTATCAGCTTTTTAATAGGGAAAGGAACCGTTATTTTAGAACTTAAAAAAAATTATTAACTAAATTGAGGGTTCTCTATCGATTGGTGGTATTTTAAACTTCCGGGAAGAACCGGAAACAGGTTTTTTAAGCCCAAAAATCGCCAAAATTGGTGATATCAAGATTTTTAAATGACAAGGGGTACTTTTTTATGCAAATTCGGATTCTACGACAAAAAATAAAAAACATTTGCAATGTAAATTTTTTTTTTGTTTTGTTTTTTTTTTTTTTAAATTAAACTTTGCAGAAATCCATGACTGAGATAAAAAATATGGGCTCTTCTGAGGAAGATGTATCGGCGTAGGGCCTAATGACCATATCCGAAGGATAACTGGAATTTCTAACTTTTTTTTTTTTTTTTATATAATTCCAAGCCTATGGGATGAACACCCTAACTGCTTTTTTTTTTTAAACAGAGATTTGGAATACACAATCACATACAATAAATTTTTCTGTAGAATTTTTGTGGTATATCTACTAATTTAAATGTGGAAAACTATATATCTGTTGTAGAGTACTTCGCCTTCATAATAGCATAGTTTTATTTTATTTTTAGTGATAACCAAAACTCTCAACTATTTATCATTTATTTAATACCAATGATAAAGGGTGCTGAACCATGTCGAAAAATCCAGAAAGCATTTTTTTGCCTCCGTCGGGAATCGAACTTGGGACCTTTCGGTTAAAAGGCAGGCGCTCTACCTACTGCGCCACCCAGCGTGTAACTTTCCAAAAATATATATCTTTAGTGGCGCATCTTATCCTTTAAGGACGAAAAGGACATTTGAAAGTATCCTTGTTGTTTTTATGTTTTTGAATAAAAAGTTTTATATTTGTTGATTTATGAAATATATATAAATATATTCTAGAAAAATAAGGGTCTGGAGCATATTTTAACATTTATTTGATGTTGATTGGTGCTGCCGATATTGAGATATTGTAGTTCAAAGTAGAAAATTTTAGAAAAAAAAACAATCTTTATTTTTTTTTCTTGAAAAACCAAATATCTTAAGATTTTACCATCAAACCTCCCTAATATTTATATGCTGTTGGAAAGATCTAAATTTTTCCATTACTCATACGTACGTACTTTATGTCTAAGTCGAATAGTTTAGAGCATATAAGCATTCATTAAAAAAAACTTATCCTTCGAATATGATCATTAGGTCCTGAGCCGATACAACATCTCCCTCAGAATCCCCAAATATGATAAAATGAAAAACAAATTTATTTATAAAAATGATTATTATTAATTTTATAATACCAAAGGAAAATGATGGATTTTTGTTTTAATTTTATTAATTTTAAAGAAAAATAATGAGAAAACAAAAAAAAAATCGTTTAACATTAGTTTCTTATTTTTTGTCGTAGAATTTGAATTTGCATTAAAAAGTACACCTTCCCGTTTGAAAATCTCCATTTCGGCCAATTTCGGCGATTTTTGGGCTTAAAAAACTCTTTTCCGATTCTTCCCGAAAGTTAAAAATATCACCCATCGATAGAGAACCCTCGATTTATTTAATAAAATTTTATTTTAAATTTTAAAATACCGACTCCTTCCCCTCGTAAAAAGCTAATACGCATGTTCTGGACGACCCGATAGTTTGTGAAAACTAGTCATCATTATAGATACATTTTGTCTTTATGCAAAATTTTTTTCCATTCAAATCGGTCGTTGGAAGAAGTTTTTCAATTTTCAGACTTGACTAAAGTCGTGTAATTTTCTAACAATTCCATCTACCTAGTTCCTGGTCTTTCTCTTGCACAAGTTACGTATGGGCGTTCCATTCACATCTCCCATTTATTCTCTTCAATGTTGCTACAAGCTGCTGTTGGCTTTCAATTTTGCGCGAGTTACATCTGCTGACCTATATATAATAATAATTACTTTAACCTTGATATTTATATATTTAAATTACTTTTAACTACAATTCATTAACCTCTTATTATATTCCAAATTAAATCATATTTCAATTAATAAAAAACAAGCTAGACGTAAGTCAGCAATATTTTAATTTAATTTAATTTAAACTTTCGTAATCCAATACATATAGAAAATTGCATTGTTAACAAAATTATAAACTTATAAAACACAAAAATTGTAAATTAGATTTAATAATATTCTGATTGTTAACTGGTAATAAACCAAATTAAAAATTTAAAGAATTGTTTTTTTTAAAACCGTCGCTTCGCCGAAACATAATTCGCGCATATAGTCCTTTACTTTTTAGTATATTTTTAGAGATACAGTATAATTTGGTATTCTTTGAATGTATATTTAGTGAACCGAAAACCATCTATATAATAATGTTGTCATGATGCAATTGTATTATTTTCATATTAACCTATCCTAATCTTATCTAATGCAATCTTCAAAGTTGACACATTTTGATTAAAATTTTTAATTTAAATGCAAAATAATTTTCTTCAATCTTAATACTAAACGATAATCATTCAATTTAATAAAAAAATAACAAAAACATTAAATATAAAATGTATACAAATAAAATTAATCAATAAAATGAGATAAAAAAAAAAAATAGAAAAATAAAAAAATAAAAAAACAAAAATGAAAATCAATTTCTTATTTCCTCAAATAACCACATTAATCTATTAACATATTTCCAGTGGCAACTGTAGCATATGCAAAACTAATAAAAGAACAAACCAGAAAGGAAAAAAAAAGAAAAACTATTCGCAGAAATAAAATGATCCTATAAATTTCCTATCTTTTTTCAATATTTTTTTCTATCTCTGTTCTTTTTCTATCATTTAATAAAGTGAAAAAATAAAAGAATCAATAAAGCTTGCTTTCACCATTCAGTTTTCAATGAACTTCTCAGCCTGTTTATTTTCTTTAATTTTTTTTTTATGTGGTTTTTTTGTTGTTTTTATTTTTTTTTTATTTTATTTTTTTAAGTATTTCTCTTTTTCTATCTCTTACTAATCTCTTTTCATTTATTACTCAAGAGGTATAGGTGGGTTGTTGGTAGGTTGGTAGTAGGTATATTCATAAAAGTTTCGAATAAAAATTTTACTCTATATAAAAAAAAACATAAAAAAAAAAACAGATGTCGTTCTGCTGTGCAACATCGTTGAACAAGAAATATTCTGTTGTATATTGTTGTATTCATGATGATTGGCTTTTGCTATACATATATACACTCGTATATCTATTATATTCCATACCTCAATATTATTTTTTCTACTTTGTTTGCAGTCAAAGAAGGAAAGGCTCTAAAATCAAAAACGGAAACAAAAAAAAAATTAATATAAAAAATCCTGATGATGAAATAATAATAAAAAGAAATCGAATTTGAAATCAACGAACAAGAGAAATGATGTTTGGAACAATAACAACATTATAAGTATATGAGTATACACAGTTGTAGTATTGAAAACTTAGAATAAAGATGGAAATCCATATTGTAAGTTGAGTGTAATAGCGATTTTGAAAATTGTTTTTTTTAGTTTATACTTCTCTTTATCATTTTCACACAATTTCAATATACATGTATATACAACTGTGATGAATATAATATACCAATGGTACCTACGAGTGGATTTTTTTTTTTTTTTTTTTTCAAATCTTTTGTTTAAAATCTTTTATGAATTCTTTTTATACTTGAGCACGACAAGTATCATTTCTTTTTTAATATGTATATTTCTAAGTATTTATCTTTTCTAAACCTAGTGCCTACAGTCAATGCCACATGAATAAAAAAAAAAAGTTAATATGATTGTTGATTATGTCCTTTTTGGAGTAAACAGTAAATTGTTTACCAAAATACAATACGTTCTGCAAAAAAGATATGGAAGGTTAGACAATCCTACACCTTCTTTGCAGCTGCTCCGTAATGACTAACAAAAGTAAAACTCATTTAGAAGTTTTTTATATATATACTCCCTGGATGATCTTGTTGCGGGTATGAAAATTAGGTGCATTTTTTTATACATAGCCAAGACAAAAGGTGGAAACATTTTATACCAGTTGGAACATTCGACTAGGGAAGAAAAACAAAAATTAGGAAATAAGGAATGTAAAAGGACTTCCTTCGCTTAGTAAAATGGTTAAATTGTTTTTAATTGGTAGGATCGTATCGATTAATCGATATTATGTGGTATTACAATGTACGTTCTTTGGCTAAGTTTGCCCATTTAGGCGAAAACTTGTATCAACCTACCTTCCCATAATACAAACATTAGATTAATAAACTGTACATTTTTCGTTACAAAATGGTTATGAAGACTATATTTTATTGAGTAATTAAAGTTACATGGTATCATCTGGATACTAATAGGAAGATCTAGTCAGTCCCAATCGCGGTCAGTACATAAATGTGAAGTTTAATTCTAATTTAATTATTCTTAAAATGATAAAATTTTATAAAAAACTTAAATATGCTATTTAAGAAGGCTTAGCTTATGATAATAGTATCAGTTTTTCATATTTAATTAATTGATATACTAGTAATAGATATATTTGCATTTATCCGATGATCAGAGAATGACTTTAAATCAATGAGTTTAAGACGGTGCGAAACGTCAAAATTTACGCTGAACTGATTCAATTCGATTAATATCAGTCAAGTAGTGTGGGGACCATACTTGACTGGCATATTCATGGGTAGGCCTTACATATGTAACATAAAGATGTTTTGTGAGGTAGGGGTTAGAAAATTATATTTAGGTCATCATTTGATGAAACCTAAAGAAGAATTGGTTTTGCTCACAATATTTAGCATAATGTAGCTTGAAGCTGAGTTTAGGATCAAGTGTTTAGAGTTAATTATTATACAACATGTGATTAAAAAAGACCTATAAGACCCAACATTATGTTTACTTAAACCAACTGATAAATCTCAAAATTTAATTTTATATATTTCGGAAATATTTTTCTATTAATTTTTAACACACTCAACTGTTGAATATTTTTTTTATTGTTTTTTTTTTTCTTTTTACACATTAAGAAGGGATTTCTTTATATGAACCTATTATAAGTCGTATTGCGAAAGATATAGGATGCTAACGGTAATTTGAGATTTAGTTAGACACGAATCTGTATATCTAAACGATATTTTTGAACAGTTGCAATTTCTAAAATACGGCATTTCTATCACAGGACAAAACATTGAAATACAGTTGCATTTACGATATTTTTAGAGTTCACTTATGAATAAGTTTTTCCTTTAAGTTTAACAGTTTTTGATGTTTTAAAATTTAGTGCTTTAATATACTACATGAAGAAAGTGGTATCACCAGGGACCTCATCAGTGTAAGTGTGTGGGTGTATTGCAGGTAGCTACTATTATTTACTTACCTACTACCTGTCATATAATAAACTAGTTTTGTAACCTGCCATAAATGGCGGAAGCAAAATAAATTCTAGCATTTCTTCCCTCATAAGAGTTTTAATTTCAAGCTTAAGAAAAATATGTTTTTGTTACTAATTTATCAATATCATAACTTTATTAAAATTATTAGAATGCCTTTAATTACCATATAAACAGAATGTTTGTAGTAAGATGCAAAATTTTCAATTCCCTTAGGGTCTCGATCATTTTAACGACATTTTATTTGCCATCATTGGAAATTTAAACATATATTATCCGAAGACCTCAATAATTCTAAATAATCAATATTCTTAGACATTCTAATGTATTCAATTAATTATAATATAAGTTAGTCAAAAAGATAATTTCAATTAAAATTAATATAGAAATACTAAATTCAAATAATATTTTTAATGAAAACAAAATCTAACTATATAATATAAACTTACAATAATTTTATATTTTTACAATCATAGCAGAGTTCTACTGTAAAATGAAATTAATTAAGACATAATAAAAGTAAAAAGTTCTATGGCGCCATTTAAATTTAACACTTGAATGACATTACAATCATTATGAATGACGGGCAAATGACACATATAACAGATGACAGATGACAAATGACAAATGACAGATGACAGATGACAGATGACAGATGACAGATGACAGATGACAGATGACATATATAAGCAATAAAAAACAGATACTATGTTTATGACAATTCCATGATGTTACAATTTGTATATATATTGTAATTTGTATATGTGTTGGAGTATTCCGTCGAACTTACTAACATCCAGATAAATGGAGAAAATTATAGATATAATATTATTCATTTTATGTAGCACAGTTTTATATTTTCTCACTATATTACCAACATTAACTAAGTTCAGTTTGAATGATAGTGATAAAATGTTAAGTATTCATTCACTTCAATTCTGAAGTATTCTTGTAATTAATTTAATAAATGCACGTATCGATATTCTACTAAAAATTAGTAGGTATTTCACTTTTCATGATACAATTCAGGGCATTGTAATGTATACATATTTTTTTTTTTTTTTTGCCTTACTCCTCTTGGGAGCATCGGGCTTCGATTTGCCATTTCCATCGTACTCGATTGCTAGCTGCTGTTTCCGAGGTAATGTCTAATTTCATTTTTAATCTGTTTATTACCACCTTGATACTTCTATATGGTGGTAAAACGACGGTTTCCCTAACGTTAAGATGCCTATGTTTACTGGGTACGTCATGTCACTTTTTTTGCCAGATGTTGTTGACAATATTGTTTGTCTTACTCATCCAAAAAATCTTGCTTTGAATTTTTTTGTATATGTAATTATATGTTTGAAATCAAACGATCTACGAATTAATTGTACTTTAATATCCAGTCTCGGTTCAAAATTTCAATAAAATTTTTGATTACATGACAGGCAGTTATGCCAAATATAATTCCTAATCCAAATGTATTAGAAATCTACCAACATTTAATCTTTGTGATCTCAAAATTGTTTTGTAACAACACAACAGCCTGCATAGAAAATATGGCTCATACAACTGAGTAATTTTCTGCTGATTTTTACATTACATTGATCAGTAAAATGAATACGTGAAATTTTTGATTTCAATTTCAATGCCGCGATACTTACAAAATTTTAATATACAGCTATAGAAATTGTAAATGTTCCAAAAAAAACCTATTCATTCCTAAATTTTAACATTTTCAACTTAATTTTTCATATAAAATTAATTTAATCATTTTATACTTTAGAGTTTTTATTTTCCTGAAAGGATGAAACAAAATGCAATAAAATTATTAAGTTTGATTTTTTTACTGTTTCATTTGGTTCGAATAAAAAAATCTGATCTAATCTAACTAAAATGACAACCAATTTTACTGAAACAATTTTTGTGATCGCTATAACCTTCTCACAGTAAACACAAAATATTTTTAAACTTCTCTATAATTTTCTATTGCCCTATTTATTTGACATGAACTTCACATACCACATATATACACACATTCAATGGAGATATAAATATTTAAATACATACATACACAGATTGGAATATTTAAAGAAAAAAAAATTACGATGTCTATCAAAAAAAGTAAAAAACAAAAAAAAAAAATCAAAAACACAAACTTGGGGTATAAAGTATTAAAAGGACTATTCACAACCTTGTCATTGAAATCCTTTTTTACAGTTTTTTTTTTCTTCATCATACATTAACATATATACTTAACAAAAATAAAATAAACAAAAACTTTTCTATTCACTCACTACCACTACAATCAACCACCCACACTGGTCTACATTTACAAATACAACAAAATTAAAATATCCATCTCAAAACTAGAACATTTCATAAATACCTACCTACCTACTACTTATATCTATGAAATACACCACCAATACTACCTAAAAAAAATTCAAACATCTCCCCCCCCCCTTTCTTTATCAAAATATCATCATCATTATCAATCAACAAACTGGAAAAGAGAGTAGTGAGCCTCAGCAAGAAGGAACATCCTGATTACCAACGGAAAATTAAAGAAGAAAAATGTAAAATTGGTATAGCTTACACCATCTTAATAGTACAACTCATGATGATTTGATGTAGTAAATGAGTAGTGTTGTAGGTGGTATGGTATGAGATGTGAGAGAGTGTGATAGAGAGAAAAATAATGGAAATGGAAAATGGAACAGATGAATTCAATTTTATAAATATTGTTTACTTATATTATAGAGAAGATGAGATTGTTGGCTGTTAGGATTGTTCATTATTCGAATTAATCTGAAATGAAAAAAAAAAAAAAAAAAATTGAAAATAAAATAATAAATAAAAAAAAAAAAAAACAAAAATAAGAAATTGAAAACAGAAGTTAAAATTGTTAAAAATAATCTCCAGTGATGATTCCTTCTTTTTAGATCTCTCTTTTATGATATTATTGTTATTAGTATTATTATTATTGTTATTATTATTATTATCATTATTATTATTATTACTATTATTATTATTACCAGATCAAGGACACAAAACAAGGATAAAAGGCTAATGTATTATTTAATTGTATAAAACGAAAATGAAAAAAAAAAAAAATGAATTTTTATCATTTGTTATTGCCTGTTGTATCCTTTTTTTTTTTGTAAGTATCCTTTAGCTAACATTAAAATCTGTTCAATATTTAATGTGCGCATTCAACACTGTTGAATTGTTGTTGAAATTTAAAAAAAAAAAGAAAAAATTAGATGGTTTGGTTTAACTATTTAGGCGAAAAGAATACCACTTTATTGTTAGTTGGATACAAGTAGAGTAAAAAAACAACAGGAGAGAGATGGTAAAAAAAAAAAAATAAATTAAAAGTTTTAGAGGATTTTACTGAAAATGAGAACAATTAACGGAACAACAGCAAAAAAAAAATAATAAGAAATAGAATTAAATAATTTGGTTTTTCTTTCCATTTTCATTCTATATCACTCTTTCTTACTCTCTCTCTCTCTCTCTGTCTATGTCTGTTTTCAAATAAATTACATTTTAATAGATGTTTGTTAATATTAAAAGTAAAGCGTATTCTTAAGTACATAACAGAGCAACTGTTTTTGTGACGACTACTGTTATTATGGTTGTATGTTGTTTACTTTTGTAAGGCTAATGTTCGCTAATCATCATCATCAACAACAACAACAACACCATCACAACTATCATAATATTTCTATGTACAGAATGGGTACTTTGGCAAATGAAATAAAATGAGTTGTGAATTTATTTTTTTATTACTTTTGATTTAGTCTATTTTCCAAGAAGTAGAAAACAAGTAAAAAAAAAGAAAACAGAAAAAAAATATAAACCAAAATGAAATTCTGAGAATTATAATGCAAAATGAGAAGTGAACATTTTTTTTTATAATGTTTACTTTTACTGTTGTTAGATTTTTTTTTACTTTTATATTAAAAAAGGATATTATTTATATAATTAGCTTGTTCCTTGTCTGTTATGTCCAAGATGTTTTGTGTAATTTTTTTTTTTTTTTCAATTTCCATTTTATTGAAGGATAACTAAAATTAAAATAAAATAGAAAAAAAAAATGTACATTCAAAAATTTGTGCCTTTATTGTGTTGCGTTGCGTTGTTCAATGAAAGTTGTACCGCTCAAAAAGGATATTTGAGAAAGAGAATTTGTAATTTTTTAATCAGTAGTCGTTTATGCTGATATTACAGTAGCATTAAGATGTATATATAAATAAATGAAATATTTGCAGCTGCTGTTATTTTTTAATTTTTATATTATAGCTGAGAATAAAAAATGTTTTTCTTTTATTCAATTTTATGTGCAAGGTAGAGATATTTTTAGAAATATTGTTATGTAAAAGCAAATATTAATAAATTTAATTGGAAAAAAATGCTGGTCATACCACAAGAAAAAAAAATTATACTGCTTTGCAACGGAATTATAAATTCTTAGTTCTTTTTACTACAATACTTTCTTTTTGAAATGTTAAGAGGGATTTAAAAAGGAGCTAGAAATGTAACAAGTACTAAATAGAATAATATTGGGTTTAGAATTTTAGTTGTTAATTTAGTTTTTTTTGGAAAAAAAACATGGTTGAAACTAGATTTCCACATGCGCCGTTTTACCGTCACGGTCGCTTTTTTTTTACTAACTAATAAGAAACCACCATCGGCGCGATTTTTCGTTTCGCTGGAAAGTTAAATTAACTTAGGTGCCTATTATGTATTTCGATCGAAATTAATCGAATCGTTCATCGTTATCGTTAAAGTTATTCGATTGTGATCGTTAGTGTCATTATGTATTTCGATGAAAATTTGATCGAAAGTGTTTAAAAATGTTGCCATTGTAAAATTCAAATCTACGATGAAAATGACATATGTTTCATTCTTTAAATGTCAAATTCAAATTATTATACGAAAAAAAAACAAAACAATAATGTTATATTTAAAATTTTTAAGTTGAAAATAAGTTGAAGTGTTTAAATAAAATATAACTATAAAATTATAAGTTTTTATAAATAAAATGATTTGAGCAGAGTTAAATTTTTCAATTTCTGATAGTGCTGAAAAACGCTTTCAAATTGCAGAATTAAAAAACAAACGAATATATATTCGGGATTATTCTAATCCACTAGATTTGGAAGATTATACGTAGGTTATTTAAACATAAATTTGATGAGTTATTATCTACATTATTAAAACTATAAAATTAGGACAAAAATTGAAATAGCCAATAAGTAATACGTCGATTCCAAATATAATTAAATTGGTTAGTGTATTAAGATTCTGTGCGGTTTGTACCAAGCAAATGATTTTCAACGTAGGAAATGATTTCCATGTCGGACTAGCACAGCTAATTTTTTTTTGTTCTTAAAGAAGTTTTATATGTATTTGCAGTTTATAACTGCAAAATGGATCAAATTCCATTACGCACTAGAAGAAAAAAGTCAGGCAAACATTATTTTTATGATAAAGCAGAATTACTGAAATAATTGGAGCAGTAGATGGAAAGCTTATTCAAATTAAATCACCGAAGCAAAACGTACAACATTTATGTTATAGTAGAAAGGGATTTTTTTAGCATTAATGCAATTCTGATAAGTTTATACTTTATTGTAATTAGTTTACATTATTATAACAGTTTTTGTTTTTAGATATGTGATCATAATCAGGTAATTGGTTTTGTGAGTACAAGATATCCTGTTACCTCTTTGGAAAATTTATAATGGTGTCTCATTATTTACACTATATCTTTTCATATTGCAGTATATTTGTAACAGGCCTTTCATTCATATTAAAATTTATTTCAATAAAAAATTATTATGAAGAATAAAGTAAAATACCTACTTTCATTTCAACTTTTAAATTTATTTTTATTTCAAAAAATATCATAAATATAAAACAAAACACCAAGTGTCCAATATAAATAAAATATATTTGTATCTCTTTTATTTTAACCTTTCAATTCAAAATTGAAATAATTTGTACAAAATCTCTCTTTCGATGTCTCTTTCGTGGTAAAATTTTACATCGATAAATTTTATCGATTTCGTCGACAATTTCTGAACCATATAGTAATACATAATGGCAATTTTGCATTTTGACATTTCGTTCGATCAAATCGTAATCGTTATCGAAATACATGATAGGCACCTTAATCTTTTCCGTGACGGTAGCCACGCATACTAAGAAATTTAGATGACAAGCAATAAAAATTACGTGAGTATTTTAAACTTAGCAGTTAGTTATATAGTGAAGTAAAGTTATTTGAATTTAAATTTGAAAATTACAAAAATGAAAAAATTGGGCATACCTAACAACTGTCTATTTGTATTTTAAATTTAGCTTATACATTTTTGAACGGTTTTAAATTTTAAAATATAAATCAAATTTAAAAGAGAAGTAGATATTTTAGTAGATAGTTAAGTAGTCAATTTTATTGTTTTTAATTCTTGTAAATTGCAAATTTAAATTCAAATAATTTTGCTTCACTTGTTAATATATCTAATTTATCAAATGTTAGAAAGTATGCGTGAGTGAAAACCGTCGCATGTGGAAATCGTTTTCAAAAAACCATTACAGAAATAGCGACTGTGACTGTAAAACCGGCGCATCTAGAAATTCAACTTGAGGGTTAGTAGCTTATATTAGATAATAGACAAATGTTGATGTAAGTGTTTGTAAATTATAGAAATATTGATGTAGTATGGATCAGACCAGTTGAAAAATATTTTGTTTTAATTGTAAAGTGTTAATTGTTTTGTTTTTGAATTTAATTAATTATTTTATTTTAATATAGTTTTAGTTTCATTTTTATAATTCATAAATAAAATATGAATATGTTTAACAATTAAATAGAGTTTTGATTCATATTAATTTGTAATATGTACTATTTTAGTTAACGTTTTGTAGTAGTAGTAGTTTTGTTCCGATATCTCGAAAAAAAAATCTCGAATCAACAAAAATCTCGAATTAAGAAAATCTCGAAAAAAAAATTCTCGAAAAATAAATCTAGAATAAAAGATATTGAGTATACATAGTTTTCTGAAAAACTATCTTAACGGAATTTTTTGAAATTTTGCAGAAAGGTACGTCATGACGTCGTATTAAGTTCTGCAAAGTATTGGTTAGCGATTAAGCCACTAAGGGCTCATTATATCACTGACAATTTTGGCGGCTAAGTTCCCTTAAGTCAATATTGTCAATTAAGTCAATTTTTAATTTTCAAAAACAAAATGTTGAAGAAACAAATGTCGAATAAGGAGAAATATACTCGTATGTTAATTTAAAGTAATTTTGGTTTTAATTTTAATTATCAACTTTTATACGAACCTAATCATTATTATTTCGGACACTGTAAATTTTAAAAATATTTCATAAAAGTTTCAGAAATTATACGAAGCTACTTTCCGTTATTACCGACAGAAATTATGAACTTTCTAGATCTGAGTGAAAAGCGAAATTTTAAAATCCAACTTTCAAAATCCAAACATTGGAATCCAAACTTTAAATTTCCAAACTTCTACAATAATTATGATAGATATTCTGGAAAAAGGGATATATCCCCTTTTTTGCATCCAACAGCGATTACGCATAAAAATAATTAATGTAAATATTCTGGTTCAGGATCTTGCATACAAATTTGCATAAATATTCTGGTAAAAAGAATACCCTGTTATATTTTGATTGGCTTATTTTGAATCCTACTCTTTAATTTCCTCTAATTATTTTTATATTTAAACGTTTAAATAATTACTTTTTCAAAGATATTTATTTGGATTTTTTTTTTAATTTGCTTATATTATAATTGGAAAAGGATTTTATTCTGTAAATAAATGTTATTAAAAAATCTCGAATTCGAGATTTAAAATTGGTTATTTTGTTTTTCAATATATTTTTTTTCAAGATTTTTGCTTTCCGGATTTTTTTTTTTCGAATATCTTTTTTTTTCCAGGTTTTTGTTCGTTCGAGATTTTTTTTTACCAGATAATGGGGTGATCCCGTTCCTACTGCTTCCTTCACCAACAAAACGGCAGCACTTTCGTAGTAGACGAAATACGCCTATTAATAAGCATATTAATAAAATTAAAAATAAAATATTTAACTATTTCCAACAATAAATACAAATTTTATTATAAAGCTAGACATGATGTTAGTACGCTGTTTAAAAATTTATTTCATGCAATTTGTTATTGTACAAAAATGGTAACAAAAATTTTGCTATAAATTTAGCTTTGTAGTACGCTTTTAATATGTTGAGCAAAAAAAAAAGAGGTTCTAGTTTTGACAGCCAGTTATTAAACCTCAAAATTTTTGCTTCTCATTTATATACTCGGGTACAAGGCCATGCTCGGGTATATAACATTTTTTTTTTGCTCGAAAAAATTTTGACATTAGATAATAAGCAACGTTTGATCTAGTAAAATAAAGTTATTCGATTATTCATACATAGTAAAATAAAGTAAATTTAAGTAAAATAAGGTAAATCTTAAAAAATTTTATTTAAAAATATTATTTGAAAGGTTCCATTGTTAAATTCACTTTATTTTACTTACGATTTATTTTACTTTTAAGATAATAGTTAGATTAAGTATGTTTATTTAAGATAATAGATAGATTAATTAATAATAACTATGTTTATTTAACACTTATTTAACATTTTACAGCTTACAGCTAACGCTAAAAAAATAAGTTTTTCAAAAAACTAATTCACAATATTTAAGCTAAAAATATTTCAATAGAAAATCTTAAAAATAAACTCAAAATAAAATAAAATGATGATATTTTATTATATCGATACCTTTTTGGAAGAATGTACTAAGCGACATTTTGAAAAATGTTCACAAAACGAAAAAAACTTCTCATTCACTGGTTTTTTTTACAGTTTTAAGTTATTATACTGATTTTAAAAGGATTTTTAATTACAAATATGTCTAGCCTTTTCAGAAAATTATACTTTGAAAGGGAGCTGAGTTTTTGTCGCTTAGTTCATTTTTCTTACAACGATTTTGTCGCTTAGTACAATGCAAAATGTCGCTTAGAACTTAGAACTTAGAACATTTATGGTTTTAAAAAAAAATAAAAATAAAAATAATTTTGTCGCTTAATTCATTATAGTTTATTTAAAAAAAAAAACAAAAATGGCATTTAAAAATTATTTCAAAAATAAATTGTGTAAATAAAACCAAACTCAACAAAATTAAATTCAAATATAATTTTAATAATTATAATATAGCTTTATTTCAGCTTCAGCTAAATTTCCTCTCTCTCAGGAACTATATCTTCATCATCAGTTTCTGGTAACTTCTATTTCACCCACGGTATTTATAATTTCTTTGAATTCATTCTGATACCTTTCCGGAATTAATTGCTTTTTAAATAATAATTCAAAGTCTTTTTTCTTCGAATCCGATATGGGTAAGTTTGTAATATATAATAATTCAGCTCCTTTAAAGTTTAGATGTTGTATCTGTTTACGGGTTCGACCCAATTCTAGAGTAGAATAAGTTAGAACAGTTAGAATAGTTCGATACCTAATGATAATTTTGTTATAGAAATGAAATCAAATTTTTCTGGACCTGAAACGTACATCATCATCAGTAGGTACTTGGAAAAAATACAAATTCTAACGGTACTTGGGTAACCAGAAGATGTCTTATCATCAAGATATAAAATAAGAATAGTTCGGTACTTAATGATAATTTTGTTATAGAAATGAAATAAAATTTTTCTGGACCTGCCACGTACATCATCATCAGTAGGTACTTGGAAAAAATACAAATTCTAACGGTACTTGGGTAACCAGAAGATGTCTTATCATCAAGATATAAAATAAGAATAGTTCGGTACCTAATGATAATTTTGTTATAAAAATGAAATAAAATTTTTCTGGACCTGCCACGTACATCATCATCAGTAGGTACTTGGAAAAAATACAAATTCTAACGGTACTTGGGTAACCAGAAGATGTCTTATCATCAAGATATAAAATAAGAATAGTTCGGTACTTAATGATAATTTTGTTATAGAAATGAAATAAAATTTTTCTGGACCTGCCACGTACATCATCATCAGTAGGTACTTGGAAAAAATACAAATTCTAACGGTACTTGGGTAACCAGAAGATGTCCTATCATCAAGATATAAAATAAGAATAGTTCGGTACCTAATGATAATTTTGTTATAGAAATGAAATAAAATTTTTCTGGACCTGCCACGTACATCATCATCAGTAGGTACTTGGAAAAAATACAAATTCTAACGGTACTTGGGTAACCAGAAGATGTCCTATCATCAAGATATAAAATAAGAATAGTTCGGTACCTAATGATAATTTTGTTATAGAAATGAAATAAAATTTTTCTGGACCTGCCACGTACATCATCATCAGTAGGTACATGGCAAAAATAAAAATTCTAACGGTACTTGGGTAACCAGAAGATGTCTTATCATCAAGATATAAAATAAGAATAGTTCGGTACTTAATGATAATTTTGTTATAGAAATGAAATAAAATTTTTCTGGACCTGCCACGTACATCATCATCAGTAGGTACTTGGAAAAAATACAAATTCTAACGGTACTTGGGTAACCAGAAGATGTCCTATCATCAAGATATAAAATAAGAATAGTTCGGTACCTAATGATAATTTTGTTATAGAAATGAAATAAAATTTTTCTGGACCTGCCACGTACATCATCATCAGTAGGTACTTGGAAAAAATACAAATTCTAACGGTACTTGGGTAACCAGAAGATGTCTTATCATCAAGATATAAAATAAGAATAGTTCGGTACTTAATGATAATTTTGTTATAGAAATGAAATAAAATTTTTCTGGACCTGCCACGTACATCATCATCAGTAGGTACTTGGAAAAAATACAAATTCTAACGGTACTTGGGTAACCAGAAGATGTCCTATCATCAAGATATAAAATAAGAATAGTTCGGTACCTAATGATAATTTTGTTATAGAAATGAAATAAAATTTTTCTGGACCTGCCACGTACATCATCATCAGTAGGTACATGGCAAAAATAAAAATTCTAACGGTACTTGGGTAACCAGAAGATGTCTTATCATCAAGATATAAAATAAGAATAGTTCGGTACTTAATGATAATTTTGTTATAGAAATGAAATAAAATTTTTCTGGACCTGCCACGTACATCATCATCAGTAGGTACTTGGAAAAAATACAAATTCTAACGGTACTTGGGTAACCAGAAGATGTCCTATCATCAAGATATAAAATAAGAATAGTTCGGTACCTAATGATAATTTTGTTATAGAAATGAAAAAAAAATTTTCTGGACCTGCCACGTACATCATCATCAGTAGGTACATGGCAAAAATAAAAATTCTAACGGTACATGGGTAACCAGAAGATGTCTTATCATCAAGATATAAAATAAGAATAGTTCGGTACTTAATGATAATTTTGTTATAGAAATGAAAAAAAAATTTTCTGGACCTGCCACGTACATCATCATCAGTAGGTACATGGCAAAAATAAAAATTCTAACGGTACATGGGTAACCAGAAGATGTCTTATCATCAAGATATAAAATAAGAATAGTTCGGTACTTAATGATAATTTTGTTATAGAAATGAAATAAAATTTTTCTGGACCTGCCACGTACATCATCATCAGTAGGTACATGAAAAAAATAAAAATCTTGGGTACACAGAAGATGTCTTATCATCCAAACATAAAATAACAATAGTTCGCTACCTAATGCTACACATTAAAACACTATAGGAATGAATATTTTGTACCGTTTTTTCTCTAAACTATTTTGTTTTTAATATTTTTTTTTTTGTTTTTTTTTATTTTTTGTATTTTTTTTATTAAATTTCCATGAAAAAAAAATTAATGAAAAAACCGGCACTTTTTTTGTAATTTAATGTATTTTTGTAACACTTTTGCTTAAATTTGAAGAAATTAAATAATATTTACAATAAAATATAAAAAATTAAAAAAATTGTTTTTTTGATGAAAAAAACACATTTTCTGCGTGTTTTGGGTTTTACGACAAACCATATAATTGACTTTCCTTGCTATCTGAGCGGCAGTTAAAATTTCAAAGTTATCCATCTGATTACAGAACTTTATTGTATGATCAAATACCTTTCTAGAACAATGTTTATTTTTTTATTTTTTATAATATTTTTTGAAGTAGATGCACTTTTGCTGTTTCAAGTCCTAACTTCATACTTAATACTTCATCAAAAACAGAAATGCTTAACAGACCTTCTTTTTCCTAAAATAGCGTTATTTCCAAAAAAATATTTTAGAGAATAGATCCCCACAAGTAATGAACCTAAATTTAAGAGTAAAAGTAAAATAAATACAAAAATAATCACAATAATAATAACAAAAATAGTAAAAATCATATATCCATACAAATTGTTTGAAGGTAGTACCTTTCCAGTTGAAATAAGGGTTTTGGAATGCCAGCTGAATAAAGGTTAAGTCTTCTGCAACCAAGAAGTTTCTGCAAGGTGTAAAAACTAAAATTATTTAATTTTTCACCAAAAAAATACATGCTAAGCGCCAACAACTGTATGAAACTTTTAATAGGCTATGTACTAAGCGACAAATTGAAATATACTAAGCGACATGTGTTGCATAAAAGTGTACTAAGCGACAGATTTTTTTTTTTGTTTTTTTTTGTTTTTTTGTCGCTTAGTACATTTTTGTTACTATAAAGATTAATAATGATTTAAAATGTAGCTTAGTATAAATTTATTTTGCTTATAACTTTTTTTGTTATTTAAATAGAATAATGGAGATTAGGCGAAACTGTGGGATTTGGTTTAAGCTTTAAGAATAATGTAAAAAGTTAATTTTGAAAATTTTGTCGCTTAGTATACTCTTCCGAAAAGGTATCATGTACAAATATTAGTTGATGAAAAATCTGGTATTTTTGACAGCAAATACTTTTCAGTACATTGAAGCATTTCTTGGTAAGTCTTTCAATATATAGTTTTTGTCTATTAAATAGATTTTGTAATAAATATATAGTTTCAATATCCATTCATTTTTTTGATAGACTTTATAAAGTAGATACAACTGAATTTCCATAGAATCGGACAAAAATACCTAACATACTTATACTTTATGTATTTGTTGATATATTTGAGAGATTCAGGTATAATTTTATTTGTTAAGAATACACATATAAACCTCTAGAATTTGTTCCTTAGATACAATCACTTTGTTATTAACAAAAATATATTCAGCAAATAATATATCTAAAAATTATTTAACTTATGTTTTTATTTATACTCTACACATTTGTACGTTGTACAGTGAAGACATTTTCTTTTTGTGTTATTATTTTAGTATAATTATTATTATTAATTGGCCACATTTTAAATTATAAAAGCTTTCGGCTCTTGGTCTCTATAAAAAATTAATGCATATGATAAAATATATTTGCAAAACTTTCTTTTATTATTCAAGGTATATTTTAATTATATTTATCCTTACGGTTTTAGTTAATAATTTCGGGAGATGAAAGACTTTTGTTAGAGTTTAATTCCTTTGTTCTTGGAAAATATTTTTTTAAGCTCCAGAATTAATAAGATATTATAAAAAAGATTAGTTGGGAAAGCAATTTCTAAAAAAAAACTATTAACGGAACATATACAAAAAAAAAACAATACATACTGTGTATTTGAAAGAAAGAAAAATGATAGAAATTAATTGGTTAGATATGGTTAAGAGCGACTGTATTAATAGCTGAAGTTAAATGTGATTAGTACAATCATTTTATAGATTATGAATTCATTGTAATAATATTAATTAAATAAAAATAATGCTTTCAAATTTATTTTTGTTGTATTATGAATTATTAATTCAAATCAATTTGATTTTGTATTGCATAATATATTGCCGATCATATTCATAAATATTAGGAGTTCGATTGTCTTTGAAAATATTACAAAAATATTTATAATAGAAAAGTAATTGAATATATTTTTTTTTATTTAATTTGATTTAATTTTTTGCCAAGCTTTAGGATATATTATTATTATATTTTATAGATTATAATATGCTGTTTGATCTGGGTGAAACATTTTTAATAATAAATGTTAAACAATTTAGATAATGTTTCACTAGTTTTAATTAATATCTTGACCGATTTCGGGTTTTACACCATTATCAGAAGACTAATAAAATAATAAATTATACACAATACTCTGTAATATTATTTATTAAAGTAATGCAAGTATCACATTTTATAAATATTAGTACAAGATAATAATTCAAATTAGTGAAACGTTTTGCTACAAACCATTTCATGTGAACACAAAACTATTCATGTTGTTTTACAATAAAACAATCCAGCCCAGAGTAAAATTACATCAAGCCTATCAAAAACTTATAAGGCCAGTGCTGGCATATGGAGTACCCATTTGGTATAATATTAGTGCTAGTAATATGGAAAAAATTAGGAAAATAGAACGGAAATACATTATAGTTTGTCTGGGGAAAAATTGAACACTGCAATCAGACTTTAAAAAATATTATTCCAACAAGCTTATATATAAATTATCTAATATAAACAGATTCGATAATTTCTTTTCAATCTGGTTCGTAGGCATTTCGATAGATCAATGAGAAATACAGCAAATGGCTTAATATCGCATGTATATTATCATAATGATGAATACATAAAAATGAGCCTACAGAAAGATTTTGTGCTCCTATCAGAGTCCTTTATTTATCTAGATAAGAATGGTTATATACAAAATACAAACTATAGCCCAATATTATTTCATTATAATAGTCGGGCTACATGTAAAATTATCGATGTTGATACAGAAAATTTGATATCTTCATCACGGATCGAGACAAAAGATGAAAGTTGATTACTGGTGGTTGGAGGAAGCCTCATTAAATAGATTAGGATAGTTTAACTAGTTTAATTAGTTTTAGGATAAGTTAAGTTTTATTTAGTTTATAAGATTTTTTTCTTTTTTTTTTTTTTAAGAATTAATTTGGGTTTTAGTAAAATGTTACCAAAAGTAAATAGTTAGTAAAGATTAAAAATACTAATTTGAAAAATAGTTAAGGTGTAACTTGGTATAGAGTATAAGAAAAATAGTAATAATACAAATCAGAACGAAAATTAATAAAAAATCTATAATTGTAATTGACAAGCATTTAAGGTCCTGCGCAGTAGACACCTTTTTATTTTATTTCGATTCTCCTACTGCTGAACTTCTAATATATGTAATATATTATATTGTATATAAAACTATAATGCGCACCCAGTTGAAAATTGTTTACTCATATGATTTTATTATTCAGCAAATACATTATGCATATGTGAGATCTTATTAAAATAATAAACAAAAGCAAACAAATCAGTTATTATAGCTTACATTATAAACTTGCAAATGAATCTATGTACATATGCCAAATAAAAACAAAGAAACAAATTCAGCAGACATCAACGCCCAAGCAAAACATGCATTATCGGTATTTTCCACATTGATGAATGCTTTCTTTCTTTTTATGTGCTCCGGAAGTTCTATGTATGATGACCCAAGCATGGGTGTATATTTATTGACATTAATTGCCAAATTTTTGATTGCTAACAGCGCCCAACCACTGTAAATTATTTATTTTGTAAATTATTTTTTTTTCGGTGTAAAATTTAATGTTAGAAAATAAATAAAAAAACTAATCATGTGCCAAAAACAAATTGACATAGAAATAGTGTTGGAACGAATACTCTGAGGAAACTTGACAACAACATGACAACAACCAGGGTTTAAAAAACTTCGTAGTTATTTCAAGCTTTTACTATTTTTTTACTATTGCTTTCTAACATCAATTCAGCAAAGGCATAGCAAAAGCATTTTTTTTGTAGTTGTTTTGCTTTCGCTTTGCTGCGCATTTTTATTTCAAAAAGTAATATGCAAAAAAAGCTTTTTCATTATTTTTTTAAATAGCTACAGCAAAATGAGTTGAATACAGCTAAACAGCATTTGCTGTTGCTTTGAATTACTATTCAGCATTTACAGCACTTTATAATACACTTTTGTTTTACTTAGAGTTATGTTTGTTTGAAAACTTTTGTTGTTTAAAATTTAAAAAATGGATTTACAAAAAAATGGTAAGTATTTTATTTTAAATTTATAAGTGGACATGAAAAAAGTTAAGAAATCTTCGAGGTGGTGACTGGTGGAAAGAGCCAAGTTCAAGAAATTGAGCAGCCTCTAGCAAAAATAGGTCAGGGTCCCACCTCACAAAGCCCTCGAAAATTTTTTTTTTTTTTTTTTCAACTTGTCTTTAGTAAAATCGCTCCTAGGCACGATGCAAACAAGCGGTCCCAAGAGTCGGGACCGAAGACCTCAAAATTTTTTTTTTTTTTTTTAATTTTTTTTGTCATCAGTACAATGACCCTTAAATGTGATGAAGACAATAGGTCCGAGGTCCCAGGAATTGGGGCCGAAACTCTATTTCACCAGTTTAAATTTTATTTTTCTGAGAAAAGTTTATTAATAATTATTATAAATAATTTTTAAAAAAATTTCAGATTGGTCCGACAGTCCGGAAGTCGGAACCAAAGAACCTTGAACAAAAAAAAAAAAAACTTTTTTTTTTTATACTTATCTTGATACGTAATGAACATTATTGACATTTTGGTTTTTGGACAATTTTTTTGTTCAAGGTCTACGGTCCCGACTTCTGAACCGCGGAACAATCTGAAATTTTTTTAGAAATTATTTATAATAATTATTAATAACCTTTTCCCAGAAATATAAAATTTAAACTGGTGAAATAGAGTTTCGGCCCCAATTCCTAGGACCTCGGACCTATTGTCTTCATCACATTTAAAGGTCATTGTACTGATGACAAAAAAAAATTAAAAAAAAAAAATTTTTTTTTGAGGTCTTCGGTCCCGACTCTTGGGACCGCTTGTTTGCATCGTGCCTAGGAGCGATTTTACTGAAGACAAGTTAAAAAAAAAATAAAAAAAATTTTCGAGGGCTTTGTGAGGTGGGACCCTGACCTATTTTTGCTAGAGGCTGCTCAATTTCTTGAACTTGGCTCTTTCCACCAGTCACCACCTAGAAGATGTAGTTCATATGACAAGGTCCCGTTGAATACATACACATTGGCTCTACTCTATTCAATATTAATTTGCATATTGAACAAACCTTTTGGACATATTTTTTTTTCTTTTACTTCACTTTTTTCTTCGAAATAAAATTTCTTTCTAAATGCACAGCAATGTCTTCACAGCAAAATCAGCACAGCAAATAGCTTTTTTTTTACTTTGACTTAAAATATTAAAAAGCATTCAGCAAAATTCTACTATTGCTATTATGTTTTGAAAAGCAAAAGCACATGCGTAGTATTTGTATGTGTAAAAAGCATAAAACTATTACTTTACTTCGGTTAAGTTGTAACAGCGCAGTAATAGTTTTTTTTTTAAATTTGAAATGCTGTGATAGTCAGCAACAGCAATAATTTAAGTGCTTTTACTATTTCTGCTGTAGTTTTTTAAACCCTGACAACAACAAGCCGAGAAAAATATGAAGAATAACAGTTTTAATCGAAGCCAGTTCCCAATACAGAACGTAGCCACAATTAAAGAGGTTAACGGCAAATAAGAGACGACGCAAAGGCTTTATTTACACCAATGACAATGACTTATTACATTTATCTTTTGCGTAATTACTATTGAATTTTGTGTAAATTTTATAATTTTTTTTTGTAATTTTCAAAACACTGTGTACTTTTTCAAATTTTTTTTTAATGTGTTAAATTTATTATGAATGCTATTATTAACCATATTCTGTATAAATTGGACATCCAAGGGATTGTATACAGTCATTTGATTTGTTATTTTGTTTCAAAATATTTAGTTTTAATTTTTTGCTTCCTGTATGAAAAAATTATTTTGAAATAAAAGAATTAAAAAAAAAAAAAAAAACAGAAACATTTAATTCACACTCGCTTATTCTTTTTTACTAAAATTATTATCCTTGAAATATATTTGCAAAATATTTGCATTTATATTTAATTTTTTTTTTTTTTTTGTTCATTATTAGTTTAAAATATTACAATTCCATTATCCTGCCAAAGAAAATATATATATACTGGGTATATATACATAATATATATATATATATATACATGTAAAAATTAAATAAACTCCAAAACATAAGAACAAATTATTCTCTTTAAAACCATTATTATTGTCTTTTTATTATTGTGTCGTTTTCTCTCTAGCTTGGAATCAACTGAACAACAAAGCAAAGCAATTTAAGTTCTGTAAAAGGATAAAAAAAAAAAAAACTAAATAAATAAAGAAGGAATGAATTTAGTTTAGTAAAAATTGTTCATTTTTACAATTGTTTTTTATTTTTCTGTTTATTTTCTGTTTTTAATTTTTTAAATGGAAACATATAGTTGGCTGGAATTAAAAAAAAAATAAAATAAATATTAAAAAGGATAAATAAGGATAACGTATTTTGAAAAATAAATTTTTTTAAACTATTGTAGTCACCTCCAGATGTTTTTTTTTATTTTTTTTTTTTTTACTTTGCTGGAAAATAATTTGAAGATTTTCTTTTCTCTCTTTTAATCTCGGTAATTTACTTATTTACATGAATATATTTGTATATATATAGTGAGTTATATACATCTATATACTGCAAATATAAAATTAAACTTAGTATAGAAAGTTAAATATGCAAATGATGTAAATGTTTACCGCCACAAGTTATTTTTCGAATATTTCGAAAAACAGCTTTTTACTAAATGATTTTAAAATGATTTTGTATAATTTTTGTTATTCTTAAAAAATAACGGAAATAATTAATGTGTTCATTGTATATAAAAAGGATAACACAGAATTTGATGAGAAATTAATTAAAAGGAACTTGAAAAGAACTTCATTATAATTAAGAGGTTTTTAGAAATATGTTTATAAAATCAAATATAAAATAATACCAGTATAATACGAAATAGAAATTAAGAAAAGTACACCAACTGTGTCGGTACCAACAAAATTAAAGAAAAATACTTAATGAATGATTTCCAATACCAAAATGCTTGGATATATTTGGGTATACACTGTTAATTACGAAAACCAAAAGAAATGTATTTATTCTTCTGTTTGTTTTTTTGTAAGATTTGGAATAGACTTTCGAAAGTTGAATTAAAAATTTATACATTTCTATGTTAAGAGTTCAAATACTAAACTGCATGCCAAAGACGGTTCAGAAGCAGTACAACACTACAAAGAGTTATTTTTATTTATTTATATTTACATTTATTAAATTTATTTTTATTTTTATCCACCTTCTGGGGCTATCGACTAAGAAATCGGGTTATACTATTCTTACAAGTATTATATAAAATAAAAAAAAAATAAAACTAAAATCATATCAGTTATTTTATACTGAAAATTAGTATTGGAGTGAGTCATTACCAAATCAACAACAACTAAAACTAAACATTAAAGAACATCATAAGCGGTACAATACGTAATAGAATACGTTGATCATCTAGTACAATTCTATTTGTAATTCTAGTTGGATTTCCACACTTTGATTAGAGATTTTATCACACCTTGTTAGATCCAAATTTAATGAACATGCATAGCTAAGTCAATGGAATTATTTAAGAAATCTAATTAATACGTGAAAATTGTTTTATAAAAGAATTATATTCTTTCATTACTGTCCTGTAACCCTATCCGTGGGGCATATGCCTGACATAAAGTTGTTCTTAGTCTCTTATCTACGGCTAACCTCTTAAATTAAATTTCTATCTCGATCTTCTGACGCGATGATGTCATTACAATACATAAACATTATTTCACGAAGTTGATGTCAGGTCTGGAGCCATCGACATTTTTTCTGTCGGTTTTCCGTTTTATTCGTTTTTGCACCAGCGTTATGTTTAAAATGTTTTGTGGCCAATCAAGACTTAAGATGCGCATTTATTGATATACTTACACTTGGAGTTTCTAGATGATGTTGGCTGAAACTTTCCATGTTTCCCAGAAGTACAACAGAATATATTTTACATTTGAATTAAAGATTTTTATTTTAGTTCGCAGAGATATATTGGTTACGTGCCATATTTTTGAGAACATAAACATCGTACGCCTTAGAATATCGTACTAGTACGACCTTTTGTTAATGCTTCAATATCAAAACCATCGCACCTCCATTTGATGATACGATACTGCCCAGGTAATTAGACTTACTCACTTCTTCAATTCGCATTTCTCGATCAGTGGATCAGTATTGTGATTGTCGAGTTGTACGCATTATTTTGGTTTTACTTGTATCGAATTTTAGGATCGCACTTTTTTTCGCACAAATTTTTGCGTCGTGTCAATAAACACAATTCGTCAGTGTAATCTAAGTTGCTGTACGTTCTAAATACGTTTGAAAGAACACCACCGTATACGGTTTCTCACGCTTCTTCACCTACACTAGTAGTTATTATGTCTTCCATTGCTACTAAAAAAAATATTCGTGATAACATGCAGCCCTGAAACACTTCAAAGCATTTTAACAGCTTTTTTCGATGTAAGATTTCATTTTCGTAGATTACGTATTATTTTTTATAAAACAAGCATTGTCTTGTAAAATTTATTATGAGGATCAGGTGTAGTTGAAATAAAGTAAAATTTTTGTTTCCTAATTGTTCCTCTAAAATAAAATTTATATAATTTTTCTTGTTATTTGTACTTGATTTTAATTTCGATTACACTAGTGCTTATAATTCGAATATTAATAGTTCAAATGCCATCAGTTAATAGTATAATATTTGGATTCATTCGAAAGTAATTTACCATGGTTCATTTCTAAAAACTATCGAATATGCCGGATACCAAGTTTCGAATTTTGTTTCAATCTTTGTAGTTTTGATGTTCCTTTTGAAAATTTTAAAAGTTTCACAAATCTGTATAACCTGTAATTTGCAAAAGGACTGTACACATATCTGAACCATTTCACAATCGATTTTCATTATTACTCTTTTAAATGATAGATGTTCAAAACAAAGACGTAGCGAAACTAAATATTTTGATTTTCTGTTACAAATTTCAATTTAAAATTTCACCCCATGTGTAAATCATTTTAATATACAAACATTTTAATTTATCAAATTTCCGGAACTCACCCATCGTCAGAATTAAATTTAGGTGTAATTTTGTTCTTTTAAATAAATTATTACATATGCGGTTGTTGTCTAAAATAAATCAATAAAAAATTTTTATTAAATGCAAAGAATAAATTGAAATAATGGAAAACAATTCAAAATGAAATTGATATACAATTTTTTATCAAGATTCGAAGAGCAGGTAGATACTATAGTATATATTTAAATCAGTGCAAACAAATTTGTATTGATCCACTTTATGACAAATACGGTGATTCGCTCACACAGACGGGAAGGTCAACTTATTACTGTAAAGTTTGTAGTTGATATCAATAACAGTTTACTTTGTGATATCAATAATAATATTATTTAAACAAGTCTAGCACATTCCTATAATCACATAGAATAAATTTAGTTGTAAGAAAATTTATTAAGTTAGTTATAAGTCGATATAGGTATTTGAAAAATTATGTTATGAAATCAAACAAATTAAATTAACTGTATTAGAAATTTTTCACAAAGATTCATTTGTTTTTTTGAATCAACGGTGTACATTTATATATTCAAGGATTCATTCATTGTATTGGTAGTCTTTCATTAAGTATTTTTATACTGTTGTTCCCTTTAACACGTTATAACAACAATTAGTTTTGATATTTCATTACCAGAAAATAATGTTATAAACGTACAAACAAATTCTTAATAAATATGCTTTAAAAAATGATCTAGAGTGTACTTCTCTGTTTTTAAAAATAAAAATATTTAAATTGTTTCCTCTTTTATTGTGGACCCAGCCTCGATTCTATTACAATAACTTTTAACTCTACCACAGAATATAACACAATATTATATACAAATAAATAAATATATATTTTATCCACTAATAACGTTATTATAAATATATAATATACATATCTACTATTTCAATATATACATAGTTAATTTAAATTTCAGTTATATATACATACATTGTGTATACTTATTAGACTATAGTTTTCATTTTGGTCTGTTAATGATCTCTTATATGGTATAAGCTCTATGGTCATTTTGTGTTTCTATGATGATTTTCGCTAATTTGATTTTATTTTACAGACAAAGATAAAAATTGAGGGAGAGAAGAGGTGAAAAACAGTTAATATGGTAACTGTTTTGAAATTTATTCAAGTTATTTAACATTTTACCGTTATTCTATCAAAAAAACTTAATTGTAACCATGTTTTTTTTGCATTTGTTTTGCAAATTATGTTAAATGCAAATTTGGTTTGTTTTTGATATATCTCTTTGCAAAATTTTATTCAATTTTGTTAATATATATACATACATACATTATAGGTAAAATGTATATTATATAATATTGACGCCATTAATTGTTATGTGTATAATATATATACATAAAGTTTTTCCATTTATGTATATATACTTAATAAAATGTCCTTGAATATTTTTCAATTTTTAAAAGTTTGTGGTAAATTTGCACCGATGATTTTCACTTCGATTCAATTCATGAAAGAGTTAATAAAAGATTTTTAGAATGTTAAGGAACATCATTTATAAATAAAGTTATTGAGTTTAATTAAAACAAATATTACAAAATGCAGAATATTAATTTAATGAGAAATTTTCTATAAAAAATATGTGATAGGTAATTTATTACAAATTTTAGTTGGCCCAAATTAGATGTTTTTTTTTGGATATTTGATGCAATTGTTAAAATTAAGCCGAATAAAATGTAATAGAAAAGTTAAAGACTAATAATGTTTAAATGAAATGTTAGTAGTTAGAAGTTGTAGAAGTAGTTAGTTGGAAGTTCAAACATATCCGTCATATACTCATTAGTGAGAAAGTTGTGCTTTATCTTAAATTAGTAGGACTACCCGTTAAAAATTTAGAACACCCTCTTGCTTGACTCATCATTTAACAAATCAAATTGAAATCAGACCTTAAATATTTAATTTCATTGGCTGTTTAATGAGCAAATGACTGATTTGATTTAAGAGTCCCAATTTATTAAATGTAAAATAATTATATTATGAAAAAAAATATATATATACATAAAATTACAAAATCTACACAATTTTTCCATTTTTCCTTAATTCAAAATAAAAATTAAACAAAATATAACTCATTGTAGCTTAATTGCTGACTAAATATAAATATTGTAGATGAGAAGTGTTTCCTGTAAAACTCTATTTTTAAGTAATAATTAAACAAATTAAGGCAAAAAAAAAAAATAAATTAAAATTCAAAATTTAAAATATTATGAAAAATTTAAATTTATCAACTTTTAAAAAATGCCCGTTTTATGAAAAATTTAATTTGAAAAGCATTTAAAGTACAGAAATTACCCTAACCGTATGTCAAACTTACTTATTCGATTTTTTTTACTGTAGGCAGGCACATTAAGGTTATAACCATATTTGTTTTTATTAAATTTAGCTTGTAATTATTTTTATTGTTCAATTTTCTTATAAGTGGCCTCATGTTCCATTGAATATACTTCCAAAAGATGAAAATATCGCTCCGAAATGGAATATAAATTGACAGATTTAACCAAGCTTTTTTCTTACAGTTCTATCAGCTACTTTTACCGTGTGCAAAATCGTATTATTTATCTCTTGTTGTCAAATGTTACTTTATTCATAACTTCTGTTGGACATCAACGTATAGTTAAAGCACTTTTACTGTTTTGTAGATACTTTGTAGGTTTACATACATGATCAGCAGAAATAGACTGCTGCTTCCTACTAAATAATTTCAACTTAAAAGAAGAAATCTGTGCAAGCCTAAGCTGCACCATATAAGTCCCAACAAAGATATAAAAAAGATTACGGAAATTCGTTAATAGTTCGAATGTCAAAAATGTGGAATCATATTCCTTCTGATGTATTATTCTATTCAACATACATGGTGTGTTCCAAAATTTTCCAAAATAAATTTGGAAGTTTATACACAAAAAGCTGTCTATTGAGAAATATTTTCCGATTTTAGTTGACAGAGATAAGTATACCTCGAGAAGGATGAAATTGCTCATCTCCAGTAACATACAAATATTAAAAGCATAGCAACCACATTTCATTGAAATTATGAGTTGGCACTTTGTTTTTCTACTTACTCCTTTTGGGAGCATAGTGCTTCCACTTGGCATTTCCATCGTACTCGATGTAACAATGTTTGTTACTATAGTATCATCATTTTTGTTTCCGAGGCAATGTCTAAGATCATTTTAAATCTGTTTGTAGTGTCTTAGTAAGGAATTGCGTGATAAGACAAGGTCATAATTTCTGCAAGTTGTCGCTGCGATTTTATTCATCTTTGACGTTAAGATGCCTGGCGTTACTATGCTTACTGAGAACGTCATGCTACATACTTTTTTTGTCAGTTTTTGACAATTATTGTGTAACTATTATTATTAGTATTTGTTTATTGGGTATATTTGGTTATTGTGTTGTATGAGATTATATGAGTATTGATATAGATATTGATGTAGATAATATTTTTAGTAATAAAGTATTGATTTTATTAACTTATTTTTATTATTTTTATTGATTATTAATTTTATATATAATATTTTTGCTTTTTTTTTTAGTTATATTTTATACCCCCCACGGGAATTGAAGCCGTGACTACCACATCATAATTGAAACACATTTCTGTGCTGCAACCGATTAGGCCACGCAAGAGTTTATTTTTTTGAACTTATGATCTGCGGCTTTCTCTGTCATCTTTTGCTACATACGAGATATTTCAAGAAAGTACTTTAGTTATATTAAACTTCATGAACAATAGATGTCCGTGAACCTCCTCTCATAAATTTTAAATGCTTTTTCCGTAGGAACGATTAACACTTTCAAAAAGTAATTGATTACTTGATAGTAAAAATCAAAAAAAATTTCTCAAAAATTGTAAATGGACTTAAAAACCTTAAAAATATTATTTTTAATAATAAAAATTACATATGGATTATAGCGTGACCCCAAGGACACATTTGTATAAACATATAATAACTATCTATAAAGCACATGTATGTCAAAAACCAGTTTAAATTCATGCGCTTGGCAGAAAGGATATCAAATAAAACCGATTTTAACCCATCGATTTTTTCACTTAAAACTACTTTGGGTCATCAAATGGTGGGGTTAAAAACATGAAAAGTAGATTAGTGTATAATAGAGAGTTCCGATAGCTCTGACTATTTTAGGCAGTTCAATAAAAATAACTTATGCAAAATCGTCTAACTCGAGATGAGTTATAGTTGAAATTATATGGCGACAAAATATGTATAGAGATCGAACGAATTCTTGTATAAACAACAAAACTGGCAATACTGATTAGGGAAATTTTGTCTTCTAGGGATAAAAATTTCTCGTAAGACAAATGAACTAAAATTATGGAATGACAGTTTGTTTTATTTATACTTGTTTTTTAATTTGGTTTTATTTTATCTTCCAAAAGGGTTATAAATAGATCGGGTAGAGTCTGTATACTACTAAGATCAGCAAGCAATTTAATATTGGGCCCTGGCGTGTATTTGAGTATTAAAAAATTTTGGATGAGCAAGAAAAAATCAACATAAATCTCTGAATAGAGAAAAGGAAGATGAACCACCATTAAAATAACACCCCATCCTACTTTTTATATTAAATTCATTACAGTTTTCATGCAAATTTACAAAAAAAGTGTATTATCATTTAAATATTCTTCATTTATATCACATATAATAAAAGTATGTACATTTAATGCTGTATCATGTATCAAAACATCAAAATTTTGAAATATAAACAATAAAATAATAACAAAAAATGTTTCTTTCTTTACGTCAGTCTTAAATTTAAGTGAAAATCTTTAAAAATAAATAAAAATTGTATAATTTTATTTTTATTTTTAACATTACTGCTCTCACATTGAAATCTCTGCTTAAATTTTTATTTTATTTTCATCAATTTTAAAAATTTCATTGAATATTTATCAAATTTTTTTTTACATATAAATCAACAATAACTCTAGGCAAAATCTTACGCACAACAATAATAATATTAAACAGCCTTGAGTGTATCGAAAATTTCTTAATAAATTATTTTGATATTAACCCTATTTTGGTCTGTACACAATTATGATAAATTTGAGTTGAGATCAGGCTTATACAACGGTATATTGTATATTGAAAATATAAATAATTTCGGTTTAAAAATACCATATTAAAACAGAAGAGTTAAAAGCTCATACTTTAAAAATTGAAAAAAAAAATGCCTTTTAAAATAAATGTCAATCAACAACAATGCTATATTAGAGTATAGTTAGAGCTGTTCGCAACAGTGAATTCACACCAAAAATCTTTTTTCTCACATTTATTTAAATAAAGGGGTTTTTTTTTTGTTTTTGTTTATTTTACTTTCATTTTACTTGTTTTTTTTTTATGTAGATCTAATGCGGCCTATGTTAATATTTACCTACGGATGTATCGTTAACAACACACATATGGGCTGTTGTAGCTCAAAAGGGTTGATATAATTTTTTATTTGAAAATAAAAAAAAAAAAAAAAATATCTGACAACACACAAAAGGATAACAAACAAATAAACAATAATAAAAAATAATAAAAAAGAATAGGTGAAAAGCCCATTTTTTATGTGTCAAAAATGTCCTGATTTGTTATTTTTTCGGGACATAATATAAACAAATTCTTTAATGCTAATAGAAATTTCAACAACAAAAATACAATAAAACAACAAAAATACAATAAAAACAACAAGAATTACAATAGAATAAGCACAAAATGGCAATTTTTAAATTTGTTTTGTTTACTTGATTTTTTTTGTTTTTTTTTTTTTTTTTAGTCGATCAAAAATGAACTGATTAAAATGTAAAATTTGGTCGTGTTAGAGGAAAAAATGAAATTCATGTTTGTTTTGATAGTAAAAAATTTCCCCGAGTGAATATAAAATAAGTTTTCAAATCTAATTTGAAACATATTTGAAATATTCTTCAATGTGGTGGTGTTCGATCATGTAGATTTTTGTATATCGACTCTAATGAAACGAACGAAGTATATATGGTTATATATCGTATATTCGGTCCTGAAAATAACGATGAGGTCCGAAGTAGAGAATATATAATGCCGAACTCTATGAGCTGTATAATGAAATGGAGGCAGTTAAGTTGTTTTGGGATCGATGAATATGTTCCAATCAAGAGAGTCTTCGAATTCAAACCTGAAGGTACAAGATGTCGGGGAGAGACCAAACCTTCGTGGGAGAGACGAAATACCGGTATACATGAAAAAATTTCGTATCTTAAACTGAAAAATGATCCACAAAAATGGAGGACATTGATCAGTTAGACCCAGAATTTACATGGTCTGTTAGCCATCTTATTAAGTAAATAACTTCAAAATAATCTTTCATAACATTTTACTTTTAACCAATCCATTTATTATGGACATATCTATTTATATTAGTTCTATTGAATTTAAATTTTTCTTAATTGTTTTACTTTAGAAATATTTACTATAAACTGAAACCGGTAGATTATCAATAAATAAATAAATAATATATTCTAATATCTTATCTACCTCCTGCTTTAAAGATGATATGATTTGAATAACGATATGAAGTTGCAGACAGCGTATTGAAATTAACATCTATATTTTCTGAAAATACAATTGAATAGTATTGAATAAAATTGTGTTATTACTCATGACTGCAAATAATCAAATTCTATTTAAAGTCGGTACATTTACATGGCAATTCTAATCTATAGCAATAATGAATAATATCTACAGTTATATTTAAGATGTGGACTTATAAATGTTTATTAAAAATTAAATGAAAAAAATTTGATAGGTTATATAGTATATACTACTTAAATCTTACTTGGCCTAGTACTAGCCCTAATATAAATAGAAGAAAAATTTGCGTCGTGTGATACATAACCCAAAATATTAGCTATTGCAGTTAAATATTCCAAAACTAGCTGTAAAAAAGAGTTAAATTGACTCATGCTGTTTAAAATCGTAATGGGCCAGGCTAATGTAAAAGTAAGTAGGTATTATATAAAATAGTAAGCACAAACATAAACTATTAAAATTCATAATAAGTTCGGTAACTATATGTGGATATATCTCTAACACAGTTCGATAGCAGTCATAGATAACCACCAAAAGAACAAAAATCATACAAAAATTGCTTCGTTCAAGCGACATTTTTTTTTAAATCTGAAAAGCTCCCGATTTTTGAAGTAATTTTTAATTATAATTTCTCTTCTTCATCACTTGCGACTTTTCCGAAACTTTTATTTGTATTTGCTTTTATTTGTCTGAAATAATATAATTGGCAACGTCCAGCCATCATCGTCCGTAGGTTTGCGATTTATTTAATAACTAAATAACAAGTTATTTTTGTACGTAGAAAAGGTCTTTTTTAAATGTTGAAGGTTTCCGATTTTTGATATAATTTCTCTTCTTCATCACTTGTGATTCATTACCCGTTTCCCGATTCATTACAGAATAAAGCTTTTATTTTTCTGGAATAATAGATCATTTTCTGGAATTGGCAACGTCTGGTCATCATCGTCCGTAGGTTTCTGAGTCTACTACTGATAGATTTCGGTATTATATCATCTCCTCCAGACACCATCGTAGTATGTGATGTAATGAAAGTCTATTACAGACGAACAGTTATTAAATAATCGTTGCGAGTTTGCTTTATACGCTTTGTAAAGCCATATTATTCATTCTATGAGAGGTGAGATACAAAAAATACTTGTATATACAATTTTTGATTCTCTTCTTTTATTTTTTTATTGTTTATAATCAGCCAAAGCGTTAGGATATTACTTTTAGCACTTACGTATCCAAATGGTTGGGATAGTAGAGGATAAAATTAGAGAGGAAGAAAGATATGGCTATGATATATTCTTTTTTTTAATTTTTTGTAATATAGAGACATTTTCCAATTGACCATCAGTTCAATTTCGAATGTTGTTGGTTCCGCTAATTAGAAAAAGATATTCCAGACAAATATTTTTTCTAATATTTTTTTATAACAATTGCATTTTTTTGTTTATGCATAACCAAATCGTTAGCTGGGGAGTTTCTTTTATACTGGTTGGTATCTTATATCTAGGAAGGTGGATTACGAACAAAGATGTTGGTTATCGTCTTAAATGTGTGAGTTATAACTATCTATCCAAACTACCCAAAATTGTTCATGTTTAGGGAATACATACGATGGAATTAGGATTAACAAGCATGATATTCCGATAAGATGTCAATAATGCCAGAGTGATTATATGCAGTTAATCCTGTTTCACAATAAAAACGTTCGAGAATTGGTAAGTACAAATTTAATTTCAACTGAACATAAGCCTAAGCTTAGCTATACTTTTGAATCAAATAATATTAGATTGTTGTTGGTTGATTTTTGATTTTCAAATACCTTTAAATTTGTTTTAAATCTCTTACCCTTGGTGTTATATAATTAAAATATATATTTTAAAGTATTTCTGTTTTTTAAATATTATTTTTAAATTGTTTACATATTTTTTACTGTAAAATAAAAAAGGATATTAAAAAACTGTTGATAAAATGTATTAAAAAATATTTTTGTTTTGATTGTTAATGGGCAAATATCTTAACACGTTGGTTACCAATGTATTACAACACAAATGAACATCCCTATTTTTATTCGCTGGTACCATTATCATAAGTGATAACGAAATTTTACTTCTAACATGTACAAGATTCTAACACTGTGATTACGAGATCTGAAGACGAAAATTGGAATTGATTACTGTTGAAGTTGCTAATCTATTTTATTAAGACTTAAGCCAAGTTAAATACTTTTTGTGTTATACTTTATTTGAATCTCCAATTACAACTGAACTCATCTCTTAAAAACTACAATGCTTTAATCTATACATTGACATTTACTTACATCTAATGATCATGTATTATTTATATTATTGTTATAACATTTAATACAAATATAGTGTAAGGTACAGAGGTATGCAATCTAACAATTACTATATATATCACACTTTTACCCAAATAGAAAATATTTACATCATTTCGTCTTTATATAAAATATAACCAACTTTTCTTAAATTTTGGGTAGACTATATTTTACAGTTACATATTATACATTTTTATAATGCAAAACCTGTAATAAATTATGTATTTTGCATTAATAAAGTTTTTTATATATTTAATATTAAATTGTTTTATATCCACTTTTTTTTGTCGTACATTTATTGTTTTTAAAAGGACTGTATTTGTTCAAACTGAAACACTCTTTAAATAGTAGTTTAATAATTTTTTTTTATTAATATAGTTTATAATTTATAATTTTTAAATGTACACTATATTTCCTCTATTAAATATAATAGTTTATAGATACTAATTTAACCCTTTCGTACGAAATGGGAATATATGGCATGGAAAATTTTTTTTTGCTATTTTTTGGGTTATTTAAGCTTTAAATAGCACAAAAATGTATTTTTTTTGGAATTTTGTTTTTTTTTTTAACGGTAATACAAAGTGTACATTATAATGTACATTTTTCTTCAAAGGTTGTACTTCACCTTCAATTTTTCTGTTTATATTACTTGAAAAAATGCACTCTTCATTTTGTTTCATCTAATTTCTAATTATATTCTTTTTTGATTTCTTTTACTATAACAAATAAAATATTATAAATATAATATTTATAAAGCATAAAAGCATAAAACATAAAATTATAAAAATATAAATTGAAATAAACCTGCAAATTGCGATGACATTTTCTAAAACAATCGTTGTTTTTTGTTATACATAAATGTATAATACATTTGTCATGCATCATGGATGTGTCTACCCTTACACATTGGCTTTTTTTTTATGTTCTTGACAGTAACTTAGGTAGATCACCTTTTCGTGCTTAATTAAGTACGGCACTGCAAGTTTTATACTACAATAATCTACAATATTTCGAGCATTTACTTATCATATTACTGGTTAACCCATTAAATGTGGAAAACTACTGCTATTGTCAGGAACTAAGCCTTCTTAAATAGAATAGCTCCATTTTATTTAATTTGTTACCAGATTATACTATCAATTATTTTTTGTCATTTATTTTATAACAATGACAAAGGGGCCAGGTTGAAAATCCATAAAGCATTTTTTGTTTGCTGGAAATCGAACCTAAGACTTTTCGGTTGAAAGGCAGGCGCTCTACTTACTGCGTCGCCAGCGTAGTTTTACATCTAGTCGCTTCCTTTTTATCATCTATTTGAGGCATGTGCTCGTACACGCCTAAAGGAATATTTGTAGATAATCTTTTTTCAATTGCATTTCGTCGAGGACAAATTACAAAATTTGGCTGAGGTCTACCTCTTTTTGCGCTGGTTGCTTTTCCGACGTATATCAAGTTATTGATAATATTAATGCGGAAGTCTAATAAGTCTAAGCAACACTTTTGTTGGATACTGAAAATTTTAAAATCATTTTTATACTCTAACCAAAGTTACTGCAAAATCAAGGAAATGACTGAAGAGTCGCAGAGTCCATTTTCTTGAGATAATAAAAGTTCGATAATAGGAAATGCACTGGTCTAATTTATCGACGCCACCCATACCAGAACTATATAATTTACTTATTTCGGGGCGATTTATTATCTCGTAGAACCTGGACGCTTTGTTAAAGCGTTTTGCTTCATCTTGCTCCCAAATTCCAACAAAATGCGAAGCAACATGAACGTATCTGTTATCTTCCCACTTAATTAATGCAATTGAACCTGGATATATGCTTGTTATTAAAAGCTATAAAAATATTAGTGATACTATTCTTACCATTTAAAGATGTGACAAGATTGCTTGCAACTCTCGGAATTTTTTCATTTCTTTATCAGAATCAAATAGAGGATTGGCAAATAAATCTGTTAAGCCTTACTGTGCCAGCTAGGAAGCCTAAAATTGTTTTAAATCTGAGGGATCCACAAAATGAGCAGCTCGTTGATAAAGAAAAAAATTGTAGCCCTGGTCAGATAACCCACATAAAATATAAACTTTTATAACCCAAGGATAAGGCTTTCCTTTTATATACTATTATATATATATATTATTCTGCATTTATCTGGATGTTTGTAAGTTCGACGGAACGCTCTAACACATATACAAATTGCATATGTATACAAATGCATATATATACAAATTGCTTTGGTGCTTTTTTTTAACCCCTGTCTACCATGCTGAACCTTTGCAGGAAAAAATACCATTGCATGAAATATATTTTTTTAATATAATGTATTTTTTTAACTTCTTCGCAAATAATAAGGAAAAATAATAAATAATAATAATAATATAAATAAAACAAACAATTTTTTTGATTTATAATAATAAGGACTAATACAAATTTAATCAATAGTTTAATATGGTATAATAACTAAAAGGCAAACGGCATTTAACACAAAAAAAAAACATAATTCACTCAAAGGTTATTCTTATTACTTAAAATTATACACAATAATATACATGTGTATCAGCATATTTGTATTGTATAATATTATACACTATACATGCTACTTTATTGCTTCTACCTTTTATTTTTGTCATTATTGTGTGCGTAACTCACTTCACTCAAAAAAATTTTTTTTTTTTTTTTTTGTTTTTTTTTTATTATTTGCTGTATCTGCATGTTCTGTATGTTCTACATGCTCCATTCCAAAAATATTATTTTATTTTCAGTGTTAACTGTTCAATGTTCCCTTACTGTTCAGGTTCACTGTTCAATCAATAGAACTTGATAGAAGTAGAGTAGGATAATTAACTCTACTTCTACGTCGGATAATAAAACATTGTTTTTTTTAAATTGAAAATTATTGATGAAAATGTTTTTGTATTTTTTGTAAATTTTACCAATTTAGATACAAAATTTTGAATATTTTTTTAAAAATAACACAATACCATAATAACAGTTTATTCATATAGCAAAATAAGATCCCTATACATTATACAAAAGACAAAATTTATATGAAAATAATATCACATTTTTAAATTTGCTCTCCCAGAGGCCACAATAACGCTAATACGGTATAATTTATACTAAATGGAACCCAACTAACGAATTATAACTAAATGGAAGTGAGTACGAGTATACCATACAAAAATACAAACATTTTATACAAATTTGTTGGTATGGTACTTCTTTTTCTGTTATATAAAAAAAAAAAGATTAGTGTTAGGCCAATATAAACATAAATAAAAATAAATAAAAAGTGATATAAACATAAGTACTGTAATTTCGGAATAAAGAATCTAATGAAAGAAAAAAAGAAACTAGGATTTATTTTGCTTCCGTCATTTATGACGGGTTACAAAGCTAGTAATAACATACTTTTATGTACTATATAACCCTTTCAGGAAAGATAATTATATTATTTTGTTCTTCACCTTCCAATTCGATAGAATCTTCTAAATCATCATCAGAATTATTTAAATAACTTACAGGGCTACAAGTTCTTTTTCACTCAGTTTTATTTTATTCGTATTCATTTTTCTAAATTGGAACGAAATGAACATTATAATGTACATAATTTCAAAGAAAAACAGTTACATTTTACACTCTTAATGAAATATGTATGTATGTACATTACAATGTACATTAATTTGTGTACATTATACATGCATGGTTTATTTACTACACTGATAGCTATTTGTACATTTTAATGTACATTAACTTATCTTCTTAGTTTTACGAAAAATATAAATGATACTAGTTATTATTTTATTTTATTTGAAAAATTAGTGCTTTTCTTATTAATTTCATACATTTTTATACAATTTGAGGTCGGAATTATATGTTTTTTTTATAAAACAAAAATCAAGAATTTAGGCACTGATATAAATGCTCAACTATTTTTCGTTAAATATTAAAGAAATGAGTACTAAATAATAAATATTTAAATAAAAAAAAATTTAAAAGGAATTTCATTCAAAATTCGTCAATACATAGTAAAAATATAAAGGTTTTAATTTGTGCACATTACAATGTGCAAATCGTACGAAAGGGTTTTAAATATAATAATTTTATTTTTAGTTTGTAAATTAACACTATATTTCAATATGATATTGGCAATTTATTTAATTACAACTTGTTTCTTTGAACTCTAAAATGGAAAAGAACATTTGAATTTTATTTTCCTAATAATTACAATTATTTAACATAACTTATTAATCTAAGTTCAGTAACCTTAACTATAACGAATTCCATTTTATATTATAGTACAATAGTATACAATGTATACATGAGTAAGTTACTGACCTTGAAAATAGAAATATAATTCAATGAAATACATAATGAACATTATGTTATCTTTTGTGTAACAAAATGCAATAGAAAACTTGACACGATATAATTACTCAAATTAAATATCACTCAACACTGTGATATTTGAAAGTATATAATTATAGTGGAGGCTTAAAATAAAACGTCAAAATGACAAAATATTATCTAAGATGAATAAAAGTGAACAAGAAGATTCAGGTAAGTGCAATTAAAGATTATTTAAATATTTAATATTTAAATAATATCATCAAATTTAAATTAGATGATATTTAAACATATTATATTTAAATTAGATGATAATTAAACATATTAATGTAAAATTATTTCTGATTGCAGAATAATAAATACTGGACATAATGATGCGGATGAAGATCGCTGGAATGCTATTGATATAGTATTTTAGGTAAGTGTTTGTTGACATAAACATGTAATTTGAGATACTCTAAGCGAGTTTCATTTCGTTTGTTTTTAGATGCTGGTTGGAACAAATCCATTTTGAATATCATCAATCAGCTAAGCTCGCTTCCAAATTGTTAAAGTTTCAACAAAAAATAATATTATCAAAGTTAATTATAAAAAATTTAAATCAAATCAAATCGAACAGCTTTTTTCAAAATTGGCCAATAAACATTCATGAATGTTTTTCTACGTTTCAAATAATTGGCGTATGCGACCAAACAATATTCAAGCGACGATTTATAGTTACAAAAACCATATCTGAAATTTTTAATGGAAAAAAAAATTGATATTTAATAGTTTAAAACTACTGGAAAAAAATAATGATAATTAAAATGAATATTAAATTTCAATATTTATTAATTTTATAACTATTATTCAAAAACAACAAAATGTATCAAATGTACAGAATTTAACTCAAAATTTATACGTAAGAGAATGACTGAGAAGATAAAAATTATAATTCAGATTTTAGCGATGATAGTTTAAAAATAAACTTTTGAACTTAAAATAAAAATCAAAGCATAAATTTCCAACATACCACTATAAATGTTTAAAATTATTTTTTATACTAAAAAAATGTATGTAGCTTTTGTATATGTATTTTAATATGAGTAAATGTGTATTGCATATTAGTGTATAAGAAGGGTTCAAAAAGTAAATCCAAATTAATACTGAAAATTTTCTCTTAAAAACCTTTCATTGTGCATTATTTTCACATAATGGATAATTTTCAAATGAAATTCTAAAAATAATTTTCAATGTTTTGTTGTTTTTTTTTTTTTGTTTGGTGCTTCTTATTTTTATTTTTAATCCTTGACAGTCCTAATGTATACAATAATAAGTGAGTGAAAATTTGTTTGGTCTAATCAATTTTAGGATATAATAGAATTTTTTAAATAAAAATTAAATTGGTAGAAATTAGTTTAGTTGAAGCTTTTAGAAGGACTTTGATAAGCTGATGGCTCTATTTTAATGTAAGATATTTTGCCACTATGTAATTATTTCTTGCAGTGCTTGTATTAGTTACATAATTTTTACAACTAACTAATCCAAATTATTATATATAAAGAAAATTTTAAAATGACATGCTCATTCAATTTAAAAAAAAAAAAATAAAACCGAAATATGTTAGTAAGTAGTAGAAGCTGCCAGGATCCACCGGCACACTTAAAACACAAAAGTTCATTTTGGTATCACATAAGCAAACTATCCAAATTTAAAGCGTATTTGTTAAAACCAATTTAATTTTTAACGGTGGAGATCCTGAATGTCAATACTCCAGTGAGTCTAAAAACACAAGGATGGGATTTATTTTATGATATTGGGCAGTTCCATTAGCTCAGTTTTGTCCTGTTTCTTATTTATGAAAAAAGGAGTTCAAACATTCTGACATATTTGCCAATATTATAATGGTTACCCCTACCATCGTGCTAATTTAAAGTCTTTTTAACGACATACGTCTGTGAGGTTTGCTCAATTACAATGACTGATGAAAAGGTGCTGCGAACTTTCGAGCAAAAAATACTAAGAAAAATTTTTTTCTGCAAGAAGTTGTGAAAATTAAAAATAATGAAAAGCAGTGAGCTTGATAATTTAATTGAAGGTGAATTTGTTTTTAAAGAGCGCAAAGACTAAGATATGCTGCCCGCGTCGTGAAAACGGAAGATGAGATTCTTGATCTCCCTGATTGCAATTGAGCTAGACGTAGTCCGAGAATAGATGGGCCGATAAAGAATTTTATAATTTGGAAAATGGTTGGCAAAGATAAAGTCAAATTGAGGAACATTGTAAGTGTAAGAACACTAAACCTCACCTCGAGCTGTAGCGGCATATGATGTTGATGATGATATTAAGTTATGCGATGGGCTCAGCGTAGGCCAAATGTGTTTAGCCATGTTGCAGTGTAGTCTATTAGTAATAAGGGCCTGTGTACCTTTGCTTAAAGCTCTTTAACGAGTTACCAAGCGATTTGAAAGAGATTACGGATTTTTTTAAGTTTAAAATTATGATAAAATAATATTTACTTAGAAGAATATAAAAAAAGAAAAAAAAATGTATGTACAACAACTATAATATATGTATATATTATAGTATGTATATATATGTATCCTAATATTGATTATTTTATGTTTAGAATACAATTAAAAAATAACAAATTGTAAAGCTTAGTTAAAGTAATCCGATTTGATCGTAAAAATATCCGATTTGATCAAATTTATTGTTTGATCAAACTATAAGGCTAAGATAAGGCTTAAGCCTTTAGGCTTAATAAAGCTTAAGGCTTAATAAGCTTATCTAAATAAAAAAAAATTAAAAAAAACGCTTAACATTCCATACAAAAAACTATATATTTGTATAATTACGCAATATTGCATTACTTGTTTCTAAATATTTTCTTTATACTAGAGCCATAATAATTTCAATATTTACTGTATTTATATATAACAAGCCCGCATAGAGGCTGAAGAAAAATAAAATTCTGGAATAAAAAATTTGTTTAATTTGTGATAGTTCCAGAGCATAAATTCGGGTTCAGAAACGAACATGCAACTATCGAGCAAATATATAGAATAGCAGATGTAATCAAGTTAAGCCTAGAGGAAAAAAATTACTGTTACTGCGATATTTCTAGATATTAGTCAAGGATTTGATAAAGTTTGGCCTGAAGGATTGCTGTACAAACTTGAAAAAAATTTACCACAGAACTATTATTTATTGCTGCGTACACACCAATGGGAGCCAAGAAATACAATGGAGTATAATGTTGGTATTATGGATGGTTGACCACTGGGCTATCACATCCGCTAGTCAGGTCAATTTACCTGTCTCCTTCACACAGATTGTAATGTTTCTTTGGGAAATAGAAAAAAAAAAGTTGTGGTAGTAGTTATATTTTGTTCCTTCTGCATAAAAAGCTGTTTTTGTTTGTAGAAAAGCATTTTTAAGCATAATTAATGAACATAAAAATTTGTATCTTGTAAAGGGAAGTGAGCAAGATCCAAAAAAAAAAAAAATGCCCAGGGCTTAAATCTATATTTTTACAAACCCCTTTAGTAAGAAAAAATCCGTAGAACAAAATCTGCTTTCATCCATAGTAAATTTTGCCTTGTGGATTTTGTACGTGGGATTTTTTTTTTGCAAATTTTGGTTTTAATGGTTTTCGGTTGTGGATTATGTCTTGAAAACTTCACACCCAACTTGTAAATTATAATTATGATTTAACTATCCAATAATTTTTCTTTCTTCTCTAATCGTTCTAAATTTTTGTGCTACTCAAGTTGTGTAACTTTAATTTTATTTTTATTTTTTATATATAGTCAAAATACTAGGTGGAGATGGTACAAATATCAAAATGGTCTACTGGTGACATAAAATTTACAATTTAAGACAATTTTTTATATCAGTTGGTACGTTTGGCCAGAAAAGGGTAGCAGGAGGATAAAATAGAAGTACGACAATTATGAGCGAATATGTTAATGTTTGTCTTGAATTTATGTAGGTCATTAGTACCACTCTAAGTAATTTTCTTATACGTGAATATTAGTATATGATTTGGAAAAAATTATTAGTTAAAATTCAATATTCAATTTTTCTGTTCTAAGACTGTAAGAGAGTAGTAATCTCTTATTTTTTTCAGATTTCGCTAATACTTTTGTATTTGATTACTCTTGTAAACATTTCGGAAACAATCAGGTTAATCGTGGTTGTCAGTAGTTAGAAATCTGATAACTGAAAAAATTTATCAGAAAATGAGTCGTAAACTGATACTGATAAATTTTCTGACAAAAATTTGTTATTGTGAATTCTGCTAGTTTGATATTTTAAAAATTAGTTGATTCATTGAATGAAAGTTTAAATTAATTTTTTTGTTTAGTTTTGTGAAATAAAATATAAAATAAGGGTAAATTTATATTAAATAATATAAAAAAAAAGTTGATAAATTGTTAATAAATTTAAATCAAATTTAAAACAATTTAATTAAATATTGTGGTTAAATCAAACTAACAGTCTTTTATTTACTACATCGAAAACGTATTTATAAAAAATATAAAATTAATTCATATTAAAACAAAAAAAAAACTAGTTGATTAAGAATTAATTCATCTTGTTTTTTATTTTAAAATTATACTTTTTAGTTTTTTTTATACTAAATTAATTTTTTTTACAATTTTAAAATTATGTTTATATGCATTTTTCTGTAAATTTATAATTTTATCACTTAAAAATTTTTAACTGATACAGAATATAAAAAATATCAGAACATATCGGACAATTTTTAAGCTCCACGATACCAATTTATCAGTGACATTTAATAAAATTGACAATCGATCAGTAAAACAGATAGTTCTGACAACCCCGATAGGACGTATCAGAATTTTTGAAACTAGTCATAAATACAACCACGATTGACCTGAATATATTTCTTTTATCAATGCTTTTGAGTAACATTACAAAAAAATTAAACAGAAATTTTATCCAATAATAAAATAAAATTTTCATTATATAAAGACATCATAAATGAATTATCAAATTTATTATACCATTTTCTTTATTATATAAAAATTAGAGATGAATTTGCATAATGCAATCTAATGCAATATGCTGTTGATGGGATCTTCCAATTCAGCATCAACATTGTACATTAGTTAATATATTATATACATCGCATATATATATATATATATATATATATATATATATATATATATATATATAGTTTTATATAATCTATAAAAGATTTTATTTTTCTGACAATAGATGGTGCACTGTACTTTTAGTTTTTATTTTGAATAAGGATAAAATGTATTCGTGGCTATAATATGATCATACAATATTTTCTTATGCATTATCATTACCATTATATTGGAATGACACCATTGCTATTCAGTTCTGGAAAATATACATCTATCCAATATTATTTTCTTTGTCTTTTTTTGTTTTTTTTTTTTTTGTTGTTGCTCATAATCAGGATTTATTAAAAAATTTGGGTTAATGCTTTTAACATGTTCACTTTAGAACAAAAAAAAAAAAATAACAAACAAAAGAAAATATAAGGATATTATAGAGCACGCATTCTCACTTTTCATGTATACATGTGCTTATTAGTGAAAATATTTTCATATAGAATTTTCTTAAATTTTCAAATCTATTATGTACAAAATTTAAAGAAAACTATTTTTGATAGAAATTTTCTGGTTTTTGTTTTTTATTAATAGTAAATTTTGTTTATTATTATAATGAAACAAATAAAGTTTAATAATAATAAAAATTTTATAAATATTTTTTAAAATTATGATCAAATTAAAAATGATTTTGAGAATGCAACTGAGATGCTATGTTATTAAATTTAAATGAAGGTAATTTAAGTTTATTTTATGAACTCAGCTGAATTCAATGAAATTAATTTTTTTTTGTTTTCATTCAAGGTAATTTATTCTGCTTGGAATTTGTCTGTGAAGATGCATGGCTACTATCATAAATATGTATTTCATTTGCCTGATATTTACAGTTGCTTGTACATATTTTGCAGAATTATTTGACTTTTTATTTATTTGTTTATTTATACTGCTCAGCACAAACAGTTTACAAAACAAAATTATTCTATATTTGTTACAAATCAAATTAAAATTGAAAATTAAAACTAAAATTTAAAATTGAAAAATCAATTATGTACACTTTAATAAAACAACAAAACAAAACAAAAAAAACATAAATAGCAAATCAGCAAAATCCTAAAAATAGCGATTTTATAATTTTTGTATGTTTGTTACCTATAAGCATTCTATTAATAGGTTCATATTTCCCATAATTATACCTATGAGTACTAGTTTTAAATAAATTACATGAGTGTAGACAGTGTAGATTTCTAATAATGATATTACTGGAAATAAAAGTTAATTTTTAGACTTTCATTAATATTAGCAAAGGCTAAATTAATTTAGTTGATAATTCAATACACTGTAACTGATAAACATTGCCTAGATAAATCTTCTCATAAGCAATAAGCCATCATCAGTTCCGAACATTAATTACGTGTACAATTATTAAATACTAGTATAATGCCATTGCTAATAAATATAGTAAAAATTGGGTGTAGTTTAAAAATGTATGAACATTACAAATCAAAACAACAACAACAATGTGAAGTATATATGTATCATCTATCCGTATAATGCATTAATATTATTTTCTCACTACATTTCTTCCTTCCATAATGCATTTGACTTATTCTCTCAATATACTCATTCTTTCATTCATCATAATGAACTGTTTTTTGATTAGTATTGCTGTTGTTATAAAAGGCTTCAGACAAAAACAAAATTAGTGTAATATATAAAAGATATGTACAGTGGGTCTATTATATAATTTAAAAATCCAAATCTCAAAATCCATATCGACCTAAGCCAAATTTGTTTTTTATTAACGGCACCGTTATTAGTAGAATATTTTTTTATGTTTGGACTTTCAATGTTCACTGCTAATAATGCCAATTTATTTTTAAAAATAATCAAACCCTCGTTAATTATTTACCTGCCTGTTTTCGCAAGCTTTTAGTAAAACATGTAAAAAAAAAAACAAAATTTATTTTTAAAGTCGTTGCCTGCCGTGCCCATATTAATTTACTATTTAGAAAGTACTATATTAATCAAAGCGAGAGGAGAATAATGATATTTTCACTCGGATTTTTCCATATTAACTGAACGTTTTAGCTCTGATATTAAACATTAATTTTTTTACATGTTAAAAGGAAAAAACCAAATTTTACTGAGTTTCTTTGTTTTTTTCCTTTCAAAAAATTGACATTTGGATTTTTTTTAATTAAGATTTTATACGGTTTGGATTTTGTCGATTTGGGATTTTTAAATAAGTTAAGATTTTGTCGCATTTGACTTTTTGAAAATAGGAAAAAGAGGTAAAATCGCAAAATTCAAAATCCCAAAATACAAATGTGTCCCCCAAGCTCACGAAATTCATATAATTGAAATACACATATAGAGTGAAATAATACTATACAAACAAATGGGATATAGGCAAATAATAATGCAGGCAAATCAACGCTCATTCGCCATTTTACGCTATATGTAGCGAAATGTTAGCAGAAATCATGCAATTTGTTGAGTCTTTTGAATAGCTTTAAATTGAATTGAATTTTTATTAAATAGAAAAATATTGGAACAAAATGGATAATAGTTCATTCAAATTGTTTGTCCCAGAAAATCGAAACTATAGTACTCAATATGAACATTGTTATACTCCTGCCCAAAAAAATCTTAACTTCAAAACTGCATTGTAGAATGGAGTTTACTATAGGTTTAATATATTCTATTTTTATATACCATATATAAATAACATGTCTCAATTTGCACATCTTAAGCTCTAGAATAATGGATTTTGTGTTGAATATAAAATATTTAACATTTTAAGCTTTTACCAATTTTCTGAACTATTTTCTACTACCCCACTTGTGTTTCTTATACATTGTATATTGATTTAAAAACTTTTAACATTACAACAATTATATTGTTTTTATATAATTAACAATTAGGTTACACGTGTACCTACACTTTGTAAACAATACATAGTTAGTTATATATTAATATATATTCAAATAAAATTAACTCTAATAACTTTTAAATTAAATTTAATCCTTTTATTTCAATTTTTATTTTTTATTTTTGTAAAATAAAAATCTCATAAAAATTCTCCACAATATTCACTTTGTATTCAATTACTTACTCATGCTAAAAAAGTAATTCAACTTTTGTTTTAGCATATTACGTCCTATTAATTCCTTTTTTTTTATATTTTTCTTTCATTCCATATGAATAAATTAAGAATATAAAAAAAAATATATAAAAATCAGAGTCCTAATGTGTTAAAATGACTTCCTAGCCTTTTAAACTTTCACACAATATTAAATACTAATGTTTATTATTGGTGTAGGTTGAGGAGGTGGTATACAGTTGTTGGTAAATTGGAAAGAAGAAACAATTCAATTTTAATATACTTGTATGTATATGTGTAGTAGGCGTAAAATGTTTTGTGTTAATAAAGAAAAATTGAAATTGTAAAACTCTAGAGAGTAAATTTGTGTTCCGTTTTTCAAAGGAAAAAGGAAATAACTAGTAAAAAAAACGAATAAGAAGTGAACATAATCTCGAACTATATTCCTTCGAATTAATGTTTACATGCTAGTAAATGAAAATTATATTAAAATTAGTTACATCATAGTTCAGGATGAAATAAAAAAATTTAATAAAAATAAGAATAAACAAATTGAAAACAATTTTTAATAATGGATTTTAATATGTTGTGTTCCAAAGTGTTGTTATATTTTTCATTACTTAAATATTGTACTTATGATTTCTCGAAAGCAATATGCTGTTATTATATAGTTATTAAATTTTATTGACTTAAGATAGTGAAATCAGAAGACACTGGTATATGTCAATATCATCAAATCATTATCTTTAATCTGCAAGTTAAAAAAAGTACGGTACAAATTTCTGAACCATTTAAAAAACGATTTTCATTATTATTCTCTTGAATGATAAATATTTAGAAGGAGACGTAGCGAAATCAAATAATTTTTAAACACTTTTAATTTTCAATTAGAAATTTCAATTTAAAATTTTTTTTGTTTTTTTAAATAAACTATTACTATACGTATCATTGCTAACGATATTCTATTTAAGATAAATCAATAAAACACATAGTCTATACGATAAATTAAAATGGTAGAAAGCAATACATAACGAAATATTGAGAATGATTTTTTATAAAATTTCATCGAATTTCGAGAAGCGGGCGAATACTAGTTCTACTTAATTCATATTTTGCAAATCTATTCTATTACTAAGCCATGTCGATGAGGCAAGGAAATTTATCTTAAAATTGTGTTAAAATTATCTTAAATAATGTTTTTGACAAAAGAAACATACTTTCATTGGCGATGTCTAGACGATCAGTTATTCAGTCAGTTTTCATTGTCAGTTAAAACTGAGAAGTGTCTACATGTTCAGTTTTGAATGAAAAAATTTACAGATGGCTAAAACTGAGAATCGTTATTTATGTCACAAGTGGACGTGAAACTTAAAAAATAATAAAAAATAATTTTTAGAAATTGCAGCATTTTTTATTTGTTTGGTTCGTTTTAAGAAAGAATAGGTATGTTTATATTATTAAATGCCTTAATTCAAATGTAAGATTCAAATGTTGCTTCTAATACGCTTTTTTCTGTGTTTGTGGTTATTTTGTATATTTTCATATTAAGATTAGAAACGTTGGCTATGAAACTCGGAACAATTGAAATCGAAAAAACTGACGACAAGTTAAAAGCATTTAAACTTTTATTCTTTTCAAACAACAACAAATACATGAATTTCAGTGAAAACTGACACTTTTCACTGACCGTCTAGACACCACCATTAGCGAATAGTAATATTAAAGAAAAACTGTTTCCGTTCTGTTATTTCGGTCAGAAGAAAAATATAAACTAACTTCAAAGCGGCTAACTCAAAAGTGTGAACATGGGAAAAACACTAACAGTTCTATTTGTTCTATATTAATCAGAACAGAATGATGAAAATCAGTCATATGAACATTTATTCAGTATTTTCAATTGGTGAACGTGTAATTGTAAGTATTTGGCGTTTCGAATAATTAATCGAATATGTCTTGGAATCTTAGTAAGTATTGAGAAATATTTTTTAAAGTATCAAATTGTATAAGTCGGTGAGAGAACCAATGTAATTAAAAATTTTGTATATACCTGCTTGTAAGCTCATCATATAAGTATCATATGTTATCTAATTGCATTTTTTCTTCAATTACCAATCTTTTTTAAATCTTCTTTCAGCTTATGTGTTTATTTGTCAAAATATTTATTACTGCATTTTGATCTTACTGTGAATTGTATTTAGTTTGTCTATGCAGGATTTGCTTAGTGAATTTCTCTGACCTTTCTTTTGGAATTCAATAATGTAACCAGCCGCATGCGAGTTTAAGCTTCGATTGCGTTGATCAGAATAAACTAATTTATAAATATGTATTTAAGTTCCAAATTTTTGGTTGATGGCCAATCTAAAAATAAAATCAGATATCTACAAAATGGCTTTTGCAAACTGAATGCAAAACGTATAGTAAAATAAAAATTAAGGTAATATAATGTACGGTTAAAAAAACTGCAATGTTTTAAATTTCATTCTCAGTAAATGAATAAGCGATCACATCAAACTTTTCGGCTTAAATATTGATTATTGAAATAATTAAAAGCAAATTTATGGTTATTTCTGGGACTAACACATTTAACAACAAAACTGAAGACTCATTCAACTATGGTGTTATTTACGATTAATGTTAATCATAACTAGCACCATAGTTGAACGAGTCTTGAGTTTTAAATATCTAAGATGTTGGCTAAATGAAACTGAAACTCAGATATGGAAATAAAATGCCGAATAGAATATGCTCCTTGCAGTTTTGTACAATATCAAAAAATTCTATGTTACTGTTATAATTCTCGAAACGAAAATCCGTTTCGTTAAGTGTTACGTGTGGTCGATACTTGTCTATCACATAGTGTACACTGAAAATCGCAACCATGAATAAGCTTGCACCAAATGTGGGTATACGGTAGTATATTGAAGATATCTGGTTACATCGAGTGAACAATAGTGAGGTTATAACTGGAATAGGTAGAGACCGTGAATTTATAATGCGAAATGACATATATTATATTCTACAACTGATGCTGCAGGGTAAAATTGAAGGCAGAAGACGTCTTAGCAGTAAACAATAATGTCATCGCTAAGAAATCTCAGACAAGGGACGGGCTTCCAAACGTTGGTAGAGCTATTGCACGCAACGTAGGATAGACAGAGCTTCAGGAATGTGATCGCAGACATCCAGTAGTGGATATACAGCTAAAAAAGAAATGAATAAATTCAGAAAAGCATCGCAGTCAGGTTATACCACCAAAATTATAGATATTCTAACTTAAGTAACATTTTATTATTCAAAAGTTGAATAACGCTACCTACATGCATACATATCTAATATATATGTTTGTATGTACAGGTAGCGTTATAATTTAATTGAAAAAGAAAATAAAAAACCAATTTTTAACATTTTTTCACATTTAACAACAACATTTTTTACGCGACATACATGCATAATACAATCCGTAATAATACAATGATACCATATACATATTTATGTATGATGTATATGTAAACATAAATTCACAATTAAATTCGATTCGTATTTCTGAAGTTAATTCAATTTACGAAATACATTTTTTGCTTTTCCAATTTATTTCCTGGTATAGTCAAATTATAAAACCGACTAATTGTTCAAATCAGATTGTCATTATAATAAAAACTAAATTTAAATTGGGACACTGTTCTACCACCATTATATAGAAATCAATTGGTAACTATTGTGTTTCTGTATTATAAAATTTATAAATAATGAAAAATCGGTTTTTGACAATAAATAAAATATTTGAGAAATTTCAAACATAAGTAAATAGTTTTAAAAAACTATTTAGTAAGACCAAACAGGCTCTTCATGCAAATTTGTATTACTTATACAAATATGACATAATTCGACTTTAATATTTGGTTACTCTTCGTTTGATTATTGGAATCAATACCAGATTTTAAACAAATTACATCAAAATTCTTCTTTTTCTTTTTGTTCTCCTTTAATTAGGCATTTAGTGTCAGTTTTTTCTGTATAGTGTATACATATCTTCTCAATGTTGTGATGACGACATTCAACATTCATACTATCTTTTCGTAGGAAATTCGATTGATTTTTCAATGAGTTGGCTGAATATAAATATGCCATCAAAGGTAGACCAATTCTTCTAAACACACTCTGATAAGTCGGAAGTAGTGATCTTAGTAGTTCCTGAAAAATATTACAACGGCTCGCTTACAACGACTTAAAAAACCAAAAATTTTAGTTTCCTTAATTTTCGAGTTGGGACACTCGCAAACAATTAACAATACAGAAAATGCATGGTCATTCCAGAGCGTTTTTTAATTTATGACAATTTATGACTTTCATCTTGAAATTTGCGAATAAGTTAGAATGGCCTTAACCAGACAGGTTTGATTTTTGGTGGTGTTAAAACTCAACTCTGTTTTCTTTAGCCCAGTCATAAATTTTGGCTATGTTCTTACCATGCCGCTCGTTATTCCATGCCGCATTCCTTCGGCGTAAGCTGAAGTATATGTAGCATAGGAGTTTTAAAGGATATCATAGGACGCTACATTTGCAAAACTATGGATCGGGTTAAAAGTTGTTTGGAGGATATTATTAATAAAAATAAGAAAGAGAGGACAGAGAAAGGAAATAGTCCTGTATAACACCATGATTAATCTTTCAAGCTGATCAAATGTTATTCCATCAACTGAAACTTGAATGGCCCAATTCGAAAGAACACTTTCAAAAAATTTAGTGAAAATTGATTCTAGACCTACAGCATAACATTTTTGTTATATCTATGAGCTTTTGAAATATTTAACCAATGACAGCAGCTTAACGACGTATGCTGATGTTTGCCGGTTGACCGGTGGGTTTATTTTCCATTCTAAGAATCTGGTGTGTCATTATATCGTTAAACGATTCAGCAATTTGTTTACTTATATAAGACCAATTGCTCCCACGGTATGCAAAATAATCAGTTAAATTTTCAATTTCGAGCAAGAAAATTGTTGCGAGTGTCCCAACTTGAAAACTAAGGAAAATACTACTAAAAGATGAATTTCTTTCCATACTAAACTAATCTCAAGTTTGGTAACACTACATCAGTACACACGTATCCATAAAGAAGATATATGAAGTAGAAATCTGCACAATAAAGACCTGGCGTGGTTCAGAAGAGCATTCTAGGTCCTTAAACACTCCGCACATTTTCACTGACGGGTCCTTTATGGCTTTAGGCGCGGAAACTGGAGTGTTCTTTGAAAAAGAGCAACTTCAACACCAGTTATCTCTTGGAAAACATTGCACAGCCTTCCAGGCGGAAATATTTGCTATAAACGTGAATTAAATAAAAGAGCAAATAAACAACGTCATTAACAAAGTCATTAGAATCTTTAGTGACAGTCAGGCAGTCAGACGGAAGCCCTAAACCTCATAGGGCTCCGAAATAAGGTTCAAACTGATCTGGATACTGGGTCATAGTTGCTTAACTGGAAATTAGAAGGCTGATGAACTACTCAGATTTATGGACCGGAATCGTCAGTTGGTATATATATTGGCAATAGTAAACTATCGATAGAAAACCACCCTGGAAAACAGTCATTCTTTGGGAGCGTATTGAAGGTCACACAGTCTCCAAAATATATGCACCAAAAATAAACACCAAAATAACCAACTTCCTGCTAACTCTCAATAGAGCAGACTATATGAAGATGATGGGTATATACTTACTGTTCATACTCACATGAATAAGCACATGTGTAGACCAGCACTAAGGGACGACCCAACCCTTTTTCAAAATTTTTTAGCATTAACAATTTTTGGAATTGGACCTGCAATACTTTGTTAGTAAATAAAATTTATTTTCCTTAAAATAATTAGAAAAAAATATTTAATATACCGGGTGTTTCAGAGCATCCGTAACAGCTTTTTAAGAGGGGAATGAGTATTTTTTATCTTAATTTTGGGTACCTACAAAGTTTATATTAAAAAAAAAAAATGTACTTAACAAAAGCTTCTTATTTTTTGACGTAGAATCCGAATTCACACAAAAAAAGTACCCCTTCCCATTTGAAAATCTCGATTTCGGCTAATTTCGGCGATTTTTGGTCTTAAAAAACACTTTTGCGGTCCTTTCCGTAATAAAATTTTTATTTAATAATAGCGGCTCCTTCCCCTCCTAAAAAGCTGATACACGCATGCTCTGGAACACCCGGTATACTCTAAATAATATATAAAATCTGCAATTAATAATTTTATGATATAAAAAATGTCATTGCACGCGACAATGTGGAAAATTCAGTTGAAAAATTCAATTTTCATCTAAAAAAATAATTAAATAATTTTAAAATTTTACAAATTTCTCAAAACTAATTATGTTGGATATAGCTGTTGTTTAAAACTGAACCCCCTATTTTCTTGTATTCTCTCTCATTATTTGAAAAAAAAAAATAAACAAAAAATGCAACTCATTACAATAATACCCAGTACAATTTTGTAGGGTTTGTGTCTAGGTAGGTTTTGTAAAATGTTAAAATAAAAAAAAAATTAAGCTTTTTTTATTCTTTTATATTTTTTGTATTCGTTTGAAATGACAAAGGTCCTCACTTACTGTAATATTTATCCGACCAGAGAAATATTTAAGCATCAGATATATCATTATGATCATCAGCAGAAGCAGTACCCATAACTAGTAACGGGTTTTGTATAAAAAAAAAAATATGTTTAACATTGTGGTAAGTAGTTTTCAACAAACGTACAGAAATTCATAAATTTTTATCCATTACGATTTTTCTTTACAATATGAATTTATCTGATACACCAAATATTAAAGGTTCGAATTACAAAAGTCGCATGAGAATTCAAGGGTGAAAAAGGATTAAAATAAAAAAGGAAACAGAAATATAAAATTGGTGCAGTGGGCATTATTTTTGTTTACTGCTTTTTTTTTTATATCATAAGCACTGGAATTTGTGACAAAATTTTTGAAATTTTTTGACATCACATTATTTCGAACTCTCAACGCAAAAGAAAAATAAACAAAAATATAAGAATAAAATGTATACGATGGGTTTTGTAAGCAATGGAGGTGATGCACTCCCGTTGTATAACCATTTTAATCAAGAGTTGCGATGAATTTTTCCTGATTTTCATACACATAGTGATTGTATATGTTTGCATGCATGAATGTGAGTGTGTACCAGTAAAACAATTTTATTTTATTTTTTTACTTTGTAATTGCGAATGTAGGTCATCATATCAGAATGGTAATATATTACAATATAAGAAAAGAATTACTGGAAAAAAAAACAACAACAATAACAACAAAATTGTAAAAATTTAAGCTTTTGTGTTTTTTAATAACATTTTGTTTTTAATTTTTATTTTTTTGCTTGTGTGTTTTTCTCTATTTTATGATTAAACAATTTATATATACAATGAACAAGAAAACAGGAAACGAAAAAGAAGCATGAGAAAATAATTTATATATATATATATCTGCAAAAAAAAAAGAAAATTACATTTAAATGGTTAAAGTTGAATAAATTTAGCATGAAATTTAATGTATGGCATCTGAATGCAAATACGATTCGTAGTTACAATTTATATATATACATATACATATGTATGGAGTAGGTATTAATGTGCATTATATATACTATATATATATATATATATATATATATATATACAAGTAAAAATTTAATATCTTTAAAATATTCTCGTAAATTAAATAGCAGTCACGATCATCCAGCTATGATGTCACATTTAATTTTACATTTTATATTTTCAATATTTGAAAAACAAAAACAAAAAAAAAACAATAAAAAAATGAAAAAATAAAATTAATGAAACACGTTTTTAATTATGCAAGGATTTTTTTTTTTGTTTATTATAAAATAATTATTTTTTAAAATAATTTGTTATTTCCGATAATATTTATTAAAAAGTAAAAAAGGAAAAAATAAAATCAATCAAAAAATTCGGTACATACCTCCTGTTCATCGGAATGGAAACACAAGTAAATTATCAAAGGATTTAATAGGCCCACTAACGCTTTTATGTTTCATAGTAAATTTCATTTTGGTATTTTTGTTTTTCGGGGTGGGGTGGGTTGGTTGGAATCTTTAAAAAAAGATACGACAAATTTTATAGATTGACATGGTTTGTGGAGTTATGATCTTTTAAAATACCCTTGAAATACACTAAAACGTATGCTGGGAACTTTTAATATAATTTTTAGTCGACGTTTGAATAATATGTATTAGGTTTGCACCCCACTGAATATGGTAGATTCGAGCCAATCATTAGAATGCTCCGAGAAGTAAATTCTAACTCTAGTTCTTTTGATCGTCAACTAAGTGTTTTAACTATTAAAAAACGATTACGTTTTAATGTACGTTCAACTGAGACTAACTAACAATTGTTGTTCTTTTTAGCTTTGATACTTTCGGCCTAACTTTTTTAATTTAAGTGTTTTTAATAAATGTATAGCTACTAACACAAATATTAATTTATGATTTTTACCCTTGTACTAACAGCATGTATCTGGTTTAGTTTATTTTTAGATTTTTTAATCAAAGGTGGCGGTGATTTACTAACCCTACTGGATGATGAATTATTGCACAATTAAATGAAGCAAGCTTTTGTCTAGTAATAGACGTCTAATGTGCTTGCTCTAAGCATAAATCTGACAGTATTAGAAATATAATAATAAAAGAAGCCTATCTTGCCGCCAAAACCAAAATGCGTGGTATAATATTGTAACAGACGAAGAACGCAATCAATGGATAGATTATGTGCAGAGAATGAATGTAGATCGATAGGCTAAAATAGTTATAGGCTAAGCAAATGCAAAACGCGTACCAATAACAAGATCATCTAAAAGATGATTCGAATACTGAATGTGAACATTCCAAGATTAAAATAACTTACGAATATATTGAAATAACCAAGCATATCATCAAAACAAAGATGAAGAAGAAGAACGAATTTTTTTACCTAAAAAAAATTTTAATTTAGAAATTACAGAAGATCTTAGAAATATACCAATGATAAAATGCTTATTTAGTAAATTTAGTAGAGCTAATAAGATAATTGTAAAAATACATAAAGATATAAGCAATGACTGTTCGAGCTGGAAGTTCAAACTAAATTTTATATATCGAGTTTTGGATAACTTTATATTACTTGTTATTGATATTGGCTACGCTGTCATTTATGGCCCGGAAGCGGCAGTTGGTATATCTGTTGGTAATATTAAACTATCGATAAAAAACACCCTGAAGAGGGAAACAAACATCTGAGAGCGTATTGAAGGCCACAGAGTCTCTAAAATATATGTACCAAGAACAAGAATCAAAATAACCAACTTCCTGCTGACTCTCAATAGAATAGACTGTAGGAAAACGGTGGACATACTTACAATTCATAACCACATGAATAAGCACATGTTCAGACCAGCACTAAGTGATGACCCAACCTGTAGAGGAACTGTTTGTAAGAGGAAGAAATCTCAACACATGATGTAGGAGAGTGCTTAGCTCTTTCAAGGCTGAGACTCAAGTTGATGGAAACGCACAACATAACCTCAAAAAGCTTCTGCAGGATAGAACACTCAAACCTATTGGCCTTTATCAAAAGGATCGACTAAGTTGAGGGTGGAGGAGGGCATAAAGGGCTAGAAGCCTACATGCTGGCCCTGACATATTAAGGTCACCTCCGTGAAAGAGAAAAAAAAAGGATTAATAAAAAAAATTATAAAAGAATCAGAATAGTATAGAATAGTTAGTGCAAAAATTTACGGACATGTTAAAAGATATTTATTTACCCATCTCTTGAAAACTTCTAAGTTATATGTTTGTGGAAGCACAAAAGATATGGCAACGTGTTAGTTCATAGTATAGTACTTAACAAAATTAGAAAGCTGTCCCGGAAATAAATTTTTATTATCATCATCATCATCGCAGGCTGTCCTGCTACCCTATCAGTTGGTCATGTGGCGTAAATAAAGTCTTTCCATCGTTTCTGATCTGCGGCATTTTGTTTCTTTATTAACACGCAGTAGGTAGAGTGCCTGCCTTTTAACCGAAAGGTCCCAGGTTCGATTCCGGACGGAGGCAAAAAATGCTTTCTGGATTTTTCGACCTGGTCCAGTACCCTTTATCATTGGGATAAAATAAATGATAAATAGTTGAGAGTTTTGGTTATCACTAAAAATAAAATGGAACTATGCTATTATGAAGGCGAAGTACTCTACAATAGATATAGTTTTCCACATTTAAATTAGTCTATACCACAAAAATTCTACAAAAAAAGCTATTGTATGTGATTGTGTATTCCAAATCTCTGTTTAAAAGCAGTTCGGGTGTTCATCCCATAGACTTGGAATTATATAAAAACAAAAAAAAAAAAATAAAACATTTTTCAGAGTTTATAATTAATTATTATTAAAAAAATTTAATAAATAATAAACTAATAATTGGTTACTCCACTTATATTAGTTTTTAGTAAATTAATAATATTGGTACAATATCAAGCCAAGCTTTTTCTGTACATTCAAATAAACAACTAAAATAATCTCTTCAGTTTCGGTTATGTTCTCTGTTGAATGTTTTGTTAATCAGATAAGGCTATTTTGTTTTTATATGGTGTTTGGTCTTGCGACGTGATATGAGGCGGTCCCAGCTAGTGTGGACCAAGCGCCAATTTTCAAAAATGAGGTAAAGAAAACAAGTAAGACTAAACGAATTTTGAACATGATAACAATTATTTTTCTAAATGGACTAAACTGCCTGAAGTGATTAACCATTTTTCTATTGCAATTTTATCTCTAAAGTATTTTTTTACATGGTCCATTCTGGTTCGACCGCATCATATGTACCCTAAGCATCCATTATATATTGCTGTCAGGTCTACTTAGAGTATAAAACAAATTTTATATTGTGTTAACTAAGCCAGAACTGTTCTTTCATTTTTCAACAAATATATAATATTTATTGTTATATACACACCATGATCAGTATATAATATAAACAATATATTAGGGTCAATTTAAAAATATTCCATTCAATTTGATTTGATAAGATAATTTTTCCAATAAAAAAAATTATTTAAATATCTACTAACAATATTGTCAGTTACTTAACCACCTACGTTTAAAAACTTATACCAACACCAATTGTTACATTTATCCTAATTTTTATATTAAAATTTCAATATCCTCTGGTTTATCTCAAGATATCCCAAATAATAAAAAAATATGTACTTATATAATGTATTTTGTGTTTTTAAATATAAGTAAAATAAAATTGTTTCCAATCATTTATTTTATTTTATTTACTTACATGCCTGCCAACAATTTAATCTTATTTGTATTGTTTTTATGTTGTAATAGATTATTATCCTTGTAAGTTATTTATTTGCATCAATGATAGTATATATATATATATATATATATACATATAATATTACATGATATGATGTGGAAGAAATTCAGAAAATTTTATTTTACATCATTTCAAGACTACATAATAATATTTATATACATATTATAATATGTGTGGTGTGTATAAATTATTGGAATGAACTTTCTAAAATAAAGAATTAAGAAATGAAATTTATTATAAGAATCCTTCTTATATACATATACATATATACTCTCTTAAGGGTATTATAAAGATTTTTTTCTTTTCTAATTGAAACTATATCCTACATTATATCTTATTATTATATTCTACACGTATATACATTATATTAATATACAATTTAAATATTGATATATAATAACTGTATATGTTACATAAATTTTTTGGTCTATAATTCATCAATGTCAACATAAATTAATTGTAGGCCTTAAACTAATTCTAGGATATTAATTTTTGTTCTTCATGTACCGTATAATTTTCATCTGTAGGAAATGTGGTTGGAAATGAACCGATAAGTTTTTCAATATTTTCTTTTATGTCATAAACTATTTGCTAAAACAAAAAACCAAAAAAAAAAAAAAACAAAAAACAAATAAAAAAAAGTTTAATTAGTCTTATTTGTGTTGATAATAACCATTCCACAAATACTTGTGTCTTGTTGTGGCTATAATAATAGTGGTGTGGTGATTGTAAAATTGTTGTGGTAAAATTCTAATACTTGTCTTAAAGTGATGATTTTATTGGCTACCGAAGATGACACTGAAGATCAGAAGGTTTTTTGTTTGTTTGTTTTGTATTTTATATTTTATTATTTATTAATTTACAAAGAATTTACAAGAAAATCTGGTTTCTAAAATGATATGTCCAATAGGTTTGATAAATACAAGATGATTACTTGTTAACATTATATTTAAGTTTCAGTTACATTTTGATTTATGTGAAAATAATAGTTGGAATAATTTTCATTTGAATTTTTGTTAAAAGTGGGTGGATGATTTTTATTATATGCGTTAATCATAGCAGATTGTTATACTGGTTTTTTTTTAAATAAAATAATTTGTGTACAGTTTTTAATCTATTTAGTTGTTACTCTTTATCATATGTTAGATAAATATACTATAATTGAATATATTGTAAGTAGTAAAATTGCATTCTTCTGCATTTGAATTATTTGCCTATACATTATAATGCCTGTCTGTTGAGTTAAGGCATCCATATATACTACCTTTGCATGCATGCTCATTTTAAACTGCGCATGTATATTCTCACTATATACCTATTTATGTACCATTGCTCATGCCTGTACATATGTTTTTTCATTCAGTACAAAAATGTCTAAACTAGCTAGCTGCCTATTTTATTAGTTCTAGCAATAACGAAAAAAGCACATTTACACTATTTTTTATATTTTATATGAATATTTCTCACTTTAACTTTAACTTTTCACAAACATTGTAAGCTTTCATAAAGCTCAAAAAAATTTTTCAAGAATTTATTACCGGTTAGACGGTCATTTTTGTATTGATTGTTGTGTAACGCTACAAAAACGTTTGTTGAAATATGAAATTTAAACACATACGACGCATGCTTGTATTGTACAAACCAAAAAAAAATGAATTTTTATTTTAATATACTATCAGTTTGCATGTATATGCTCTATATGGGTGCCTTTAAATTTGTACTATATTGATGTATATTGATGTATAGATCCAATTATCTACCTTACAATTAGAATTGCTAGTTCAATATTGTATTTAACTAATTATATTATTTTTTTGGTCTGCCTAATGATTAACATTGTTTTAAAATATAACCTAATATGACCTAATTTTAAAAATATTTAAAATAATACCACATGTAATAAATAGGAATATATTATGACACTAGTTTTTTATTAATTTTAAAAAATTAAATTTTATCAATTTTTTTTTTTTTGTTTAGACCCTACTATTTTATACTGTTTCTCTTTTATGGTCGGTCTTCTTCGATATCGCGAACTTCCGGAATATTTTGTTACAATTGTCTTAGTGGGTATTCTAATTATCATGTTGCTCATAATGGACTGTACAATATCTGCTCAACCTAAATAAGAGCGTGCGACGTATAGAGATTTGCTTAATTTACATGTGTTTATATGTCAATATCTAAACGCCATATGTCGTACGCTCTTATTTAGGTTGAGCAGTATGTTATGTAAATCTAGATTTTATTAACGTTCTTGTTAAATTACATAAATATCTAAGGACTAACGAGGTTTTTGTATGATATTTCGTTTTTGATCGGTTTCTAAATGCAGTTATTTAAGACCTATATAATATCTAAAATTCATGATTTACTCAATGGATTTGTCTTTGACTAAAATGTAGAATTTTATTGGATTTTATTTTATTGTCATGCATTATATTTTATCAACTGATATTTTCATATTAGCTTTTTAAATATCTTCAACTTGTTATGTATAGTTTTTCTATTTCTGGCAGGTACCTAAATCTAACCTCATTTATTCGATTATAAATCAATTTAATTATTGCATTCATTTCATGACCGTTTCTGATTTCAGTTTCATGACCCATAAAGTTTTGACTAATTATGTAATTATGTCACCCATAATTATGTTATTTGTGTCTGTAATGTTATCCAATGGCTAAAACCAATCTAGATCGCAATAGAAATATCCCTATTATTTATCAAGCTTTTAGACGTAGCACCCAACAGATCACTTTGACCCAAATGTTAACCCCAATACCCCACTAGCAATTTGGAGATATAACATGAGCCTCTCACCAAAAGACGTAAACCAAATTATAAATATTAATAAATTCTGGTGGTTAAGCTACTAAGAAAATTGGCAACAAAAACATTTTTCTTTTAACTTGTATACTAAATTTTAAATTCAACTAAACATTACAGTTCTGGTTTAGTAATAGTAGGTTAATTAGTTGTAAGTTAGTTTTTAAATAGTTTGTGAGGTTTTATTAAAAATATGTAAAATTAAACTCGGTTTTTTCTAGCCTTTTCCGACTCTTGTTAAAATTAATAATAAAATTGTAACTCAAGAAAGTGATGGTCAGGTAAAACGTATGTAAAAAATACTAAAATAATTTTAAGTGTAATGTAATAACTTAGAGTAGTCGTAGTGGGCTCAATAAATTAGCTTATAAGTCATAATGTGAATAATTTTTTGTTTAATTTGAGATAGAAATAAGTTGGCTATTACAAATAAATATAAAAAAAAAACCAATAAAAATGTTATTGACTGGAGTCCAACTAGACATATTGTATGAAAAATATTTAATATGATCTTTTTTTTATTATTTTTTTAAATTGTACTAAAATTATAACCAATTAATCAAAATAGTTATAGGTTTTCATATTTAAATTCAACAATGTCACTTCTCACAACCAGCTACTGCAAAACAATTACTGCAACTGTAAATATAATGCTATGGTGATAATAACAATTTGATTATAGACACTCAGTTAATATCGTTTTTATGCAACGACATTTTCTATAAATAATTTGTACTAAGCTTCTTTTGATTATCCTGTTTTGTTTTTCAACAACATATTTAAAATTATTTCCTAGAAGTTAAGTCCAAAAGAGATCAAAATTCAAATAAAATTTTAACATCAAAATGCATTTATTTAGACAAAATTTGTAATCTACTTTTCTGTTGATTACAATGAAATTAAATACTAGTTATTTAATACTGAAAAGGATAATATTTTTTCTATAAAAGAAGATTTGTGGACTTTAAGTAGTCTGTCAAATAGGTAAAAATTACTGAATTTCAAAAATTCATTTCTTCTTGTTACACAGTATTAATATGAAAAATAAACAGGATTAGAAATAATTTATTTGACAATATAAATTCGTATTTTATATACCATTTAGTAAATGAAATTCCACTTTTGTGAATCTATTAATTTGATAAAGCATATACCTTTGACTTTGTATTAATTAAAAATTGTATTTATAAATCCAATTGTTTTTTTTTTTGGGTTAAAAATCTTTAAAATAGACAACTTAATGATTTTGAAATCGTAGAAAAAAAATTTAACAATTTAAATTACATGACTTTACAAAATCTATTAACATACTTTATAAAATTGTAAAAAAAATAAAACTGTTCATGTCTATAACATAAAAGGATTTCAAAGGATTTGAACGAAAAACTGCAAACTTGTAACAATTTCGTAGACATAACTCAGACATTTTTAATCCTGTGAACTGTTTTTTTTTTTTGTTTCTTTTTCTTTACAATTTCTGCATTATATTTGCTTCCTTCATCATATTCTTATTATCTATATCCTATTTTGAAATTTTTATATCCTTTTCAAAATTGTAAAATTGTTCTTTTCATTTTACAAGTACATTGTTTTTTATTTCTTTTTTTATCATTATTATTAATCATAAAATTTTCAAATTACATTTAATAATCCTTAAAATAAAAAAAAAAAAAAAAACAAAAATAAAAGTAATGAGCTATATGGTACACTAATTAAAAAACAAATTTTGTAATTTGTTGAAAAAAAAGGAGAATGGTTTTAGAATGAAAAATTATGGAAATAAAGAATAAATTGAATTATAGTTGATACAAAAAGGAAAACAGGATGACTATTTCAAAAAATAAAAACAATGTTTTTGATGTATAATTCTAATTGGAAAGTTTTATTAGTTAGTGATATTGGCGAGCTATGGTGTCACAAACAAATAAAATATGAGAGAAGGGTTCCCCTTTTTCTAAGCAAGGATCTGCAAATGTCTGTATTCGATCTGCTAACTTTGAATAGATGTTTGTTACATGAGCCATGACCTGTGATAAACCATGTCAGCGTCCTGACGTTGAATGTAGTTTCCCTGATTACCTGATTCAATCATTGGATACTGGAAGATAATTAGACGTTTGATCTATTCAATTGTCTGAGCAATTAGAGGACGATATAACATTTTATTTCTATTATTGTGCTGTAATGAATGGCAGTCATTGACATGCATTCATTAGTATCAATTTCTCGCACTACAAACAAAACACAAATAAAAAAAAAGGAAAACAAATTACCTCATATTAATATTTGGCCTTGATCATTTTCTTGTTTAATACACAATCACAAATATACAATATGTCGTATATGTACAATATGTCATTAACTTACGATACCAATTTGAGTTTTCATCATAATATTTAATCATAATTACATTAATTCAAATTTATTAAAATAAAAGATTAAATTTATTTAATAACAAGATTTTATTCATCAACTATTTTAAAATATTTTATTATAAAATAAGATTAATTTAAATATTTCGACTAAATAATTTATTTTATTATTATAAATTTGATGCACATATAATAAGAATTATAATTTTATATTCTACACTACGTACACAAATTTTCTTAATGATACTACCTTTTCCTACCTAACTTAAAACTAATTTAGTGTGATAGTTATTTACATTAAGCCAATACATAACCCTCCCCCGAGTGAAAGTCGAGACATAATAGAAGTAAAGAAAAACCATCAATGTTTGAAATATAAAAATCAAGATATTCAATTATGATTTGAGAAAATATTTATTCATCTAATATTTCAGTTCGTTGTGTTTTTGTTTATTAAAAACGTAAATAAATCTGAACTCACATTGTACTGTTGTTATATTAACGCTTAGACCAACCACGTCAGACCATTATTAATGAACGAAAACTTGCTACATTGTTTTTGGTATATATCATAATCCATTAGGATTAGCAAAAAACCGAGTCTGATTGTAATAATATAAAACCGACACCGGTAAATTAAACCAGACACACCTAACACACTGTTAGTAGAGAAGTAAGAATAATTACGAGTACAAGTAAACACATTTCTTAGTAATTATAAAATTAATTTAAAATACCTTAAAAAGTTAGGCCAACCTAGTAGGTATAGAAAAAACAAAAATTGTTAGTTAGTCACTAGTCATACGTACATTAATACGCAATCTGTTTTTAAGAGTTAAAACGCTTAGTTGATGATATTATAGAGTATTATATAGCGAATATTTACTTTAAGGGATTTCGGTGTTCATCTTAGACTTGAATTTTTAACTCTTACCAGATATACATATATAGCGAATAGCATAATAAAATGGTTAGGTCGAAGTAAAAAAAAATAATGTACAAGAGATTGACTGTAAATTAGTTTCTCTGAATAAAGGCATATATTAATATTAAAACAGTAGTACAGAGATTTACTGTAAATTAGTTTTTCTGAATGAAGTCATATATTAATATTAAAACGCTACTACATAAAAATAGAAGTATATAAAAAGTAAAATCTATCACTTTGTTCAACGATTCTGATATAATTTACTAACTGAATAAATTAAAAAAAATCAAACATTAAACAAATTCAGTATTAGACTTACAGCTTACTTTGCAATACAGATTGAAGATTGAACAGATAAACTATGATAAATTTAACAAAAAAAAATGTTAGACTAAAATGTTTTATCTCACAATAATTCAAAATTAGATTTTGTTTGATCAACACTACCTGAAATAATAGAGCCAGAACTGTAATAATGGTTAGTATAAAAGTCTGGTTTTAATATTAACAAAATGTAGCGCACTTTTTCACTTCTACCACTTTTGATGATTTTTTCTATCTCAAGAAAAGATATGATGTAAAAGCACAAATACTGCAACGATTGTAATTTTAATTATGAAAAATGTTTGTCTTCTGTTTTCTATTGTCCATTTTCTAGATGCAGATTCTGCCTGCAATGAAATATAAAAATTTCCAAAAATTTTGTTCATGATATATATATTTTTCCATATACAATCTTGATTCAAAAATACAACATTAATGCAATAATAGCATTCGCCAAGGGTTTGAACCGGCAATTTTACACTATCAAACGGGGTAATAGAATATAGATCTGAAACGATATATAAAATATCGCACAGTTAATAAAAAAAATATTTATAGCTGGAATGCACCTGAAATATTTACAGCGCCTGAAAAGCCTATCCTTCAACCGAAAGGTAGTTGGTTGGATTTATGACGAAACAAAAAAAAAACTACATGGATTTTTTGATCTAGTCCAGTACCGTTTGTCATTGGGATAAAATAAATAATAAAAAATAAGTGAAAGTATAATCTGGTCTTCAATAAAATGGAGCTATTCTATTTAAGAAGGGTTGAGAATGTCCTGACAATAACAGTATAGTTCTCCACATTTAATGAGTTGATAAAGCCAGTAATTTGATAAATAAATGCTCGAAATATTGTAGATTTCGTAGTATAAATTTGCAGTACCATACAGAAATTTAAACACGAAAAGATGATTCTATCTAAGTTACTGTCAAAAACATTGTTAAAATAAAACAACGAGGTTATTTTTTAACGTTTCAACGTGCAATAAATTCCTTTTATTAAGAATGACATAAGTCATTAAATGACATATGATAAAGTTGCTACATGCTTAAAATATATAATTATTAAATACAATAAATTTTTTTTTTTATTATTAGTTCATATTTAGTTGAGATTTGAAATTCTGAAAATCGCAGCACTGTAATTAAAAATTTTTTAAAGATCATACCAAATTTATTATAGCAGAAATAATGTTTGTCTTTTGACATAGCTTTTGTTAAATTATCAGCTGGCATTTCTTCCGTAGATAAATAATTTAATATCACCCCTTTAGCTTTGATTGATTCTCTAATATAATTATATCTATAGTGAATATGCTTCGTTCTAGAAGCTTTTCCCTGAATTCAGCAATACATTTTGCAGCTTGGCTATCATTAAAAATTGTAACCGGCTGGCTGTAAATTTAGTTCTTTGAGTAAAAATAATAAGTAGGATGCTTCTTTTGCTGCATTCGTTACTCAAATATATTCAACTTCATCACTAGAAGCAACTGTTCTCTGTTTTCTGGATTTCCAACATATTGCTGCACCGTCGTAGATGAACACATAACCAGAATGAGATTTACTATCATATACATCTTCTGCCCAACTTGCATCAACATATCCAAAATGTGGTTGTTTTGTTTTTCTGTATACTAATTCTGTATCCCAAGTCGTTTTTAAATAGTTTAAAATGCGTAGAGTCCCATGCTGTCTACGTGGATCTTGACAAAATTGTGCTAATGCATTCACTGATGAATATGAAATATCTGAACGTGTACAAATGGATAAATAAGTTAAACTGCCGATTAATTCTTGTTTGACGTTGTTTGACCTACATTTTTACTTTCACCTTGAATAGTAGGTTCTAATTCAAATTTATATTTAGATTGCTCAGGTGTGTAACACTGTTTTGCATTAATCAATTTATACTTGTTTACTAAATTCCTTATATATTTCTTTTGACTAATTAATATGGTTTTGTTTTCCTTATCACAATTTATTTCATGGTCCATGTAGACAGAATTGGAATGCTGTTCTACGCATTTTAAACTATTTAAAAACAAACATAAAAACAATATTAAAGATTTTTATTCAAACTGTATATCTGTGAAACCAAAACCGTTAAGTTCCAATGAGCAAAAGAAGGCGAAAGCCCATTGGTAACTTTATTGCACGAAGAATATCTACAAATAAATATTTCAAATTCATTTGAGTATTAATAAAACAGTATTAACATTGCACCATTATGCATTAACCATTATGCGAAAATAAAGTACACCTTATCTAACATAAAATAATTTAATCATTTGTCATTAAACAAACAATAATTCATCCTTTTACTCAAATCTTTTATTTCTTTTTCAATTTTATTGACACATTTACGACGATGTATAGTCAAATATCAAATATCAATCAATAACATAATTTTATAACTTAAAGATGATATTTAATTCACCCCTATGATGCATTGAACCTCCTTTCGTTCTAACAATCATCTTTGAAGTATAAATTATTTCACTTTTCATTTGTTTTTTTTATTATGTTACAAAAAGAAAAATTACTGTTCCGGAAATCGGTTTTTATGAATGATTACATTTTCATTTTAACAACCCCATCATTTCTTTATTCGATATTTTTAATCCATATCCAGATGATCCTATATCCAAAGGATATATATGACTCCTGACGATATGATGGATATAAAATTAATAATATATTCTGTCAGAATGAAAATAAAAATTTAACAAAAATAAAACGGTAAAAAAAAAATCAAAAATTAAAAAAAAATTACTTTTAATGCATTATTATTTCTATCTCTTTCTATCCAAATGTAACTTGTAAAAGTATATTCACTTCACTTGTATTTTTCATATTAAAAAAAAAAACAGTGAATTTATGATGATGGGTTGAACTCTGAAAATTAAAATATGAACTTTCATTTTATAGGAAACGAAATGAAATTGGAACATTTCATAGGATTTCAATTTAATTTTTTATTTTCTATTTTTTTTTTTTTTTTATTATTTTCTCTTCTTTAGCTTAATATCTGGCATTTGTCATAGATAGAAGAATTACTTTTTGTTTTGTTTTTGTTTTTTCTGTTTTTATGTTCAGTTTTATTTTAATCAATTACCTTAGTTACGAGCTGCATTTTAATCAGTTTATATATGTTTATTTGAATTTTCGTAGAACAAATAGAAGTTTTATAGATAAGATATTAGAAATATTAATTAAGTGATATTCGATCGATATTTTATCATTTGCACTGCTTAGTATTATATTCAAATGGATTGTGCATGGGTTAAGGAGCATATTGAAGTAATTTCAACTGTAACTTTAAGCTGTTTGTTCTTCCTCTATATGTTAGTAAGTTGTAGCTCTCAGATGACATTTTTGTAGAACAATTACGATCTATCTCTTCTTCGGCAGCAATTTTATTATAACAGTTTAAATTGCATTTAATCGAGTTTTGCAGTTAGTTAAATAATATGAATTGAAAATCTGACAATTACGTTTTTAGTCATAGTGTATACTCATAGCTGCTGTACACTTGTGATTTTCCTGCACTAGAAAATAATATTATTGCGACGTTTGCAGATGATACAGAGGTTCTGGCTGTTGGAGAAAATAATAAAGAATCCACAGAAAAGCTGCATAAAGCTATAACAAAAATCCAAGATTGTACAAAGAGATGGAGGCTAAAACTAAATGAAGCTAAGTCAGCACATGTGGATTTCACAAATAATAAAATTTACCATAAACCAGTATATATAAATGGTCAAGAAATATCCCATTCAAATACTGCCAAATATCTTGGTATGACGTTAACATCGCTGGAAAGCTCACATCAAAAACAAGAAAGAAGAATTACAAATCCGCTATTGGGATGCAGCAAAAAAAGTAATAGAGATATTATTCAGAGGTTCCAGAATAAGGTCCTAAGAAACGTTTTGAACGCCCCCTGGTTCATAAGAAACTATGACCTACATAGAGATTTGCAAATAGAATTTGTCGATAAGAAAATACAGAAATTTGCAAGAAGTCACGAAAAAAAACTTCAGAACCATGTAAATGTAGAGGTAGTCGAGCTCCTGGATAATAGAAATATAGCCAGACGACTCAAAAGAGTAAAACCTTTTGAGTTAGTGCAACAATAATCACCCACACTCTTGAGGACTCGTCGCGCTGGTGATCGGAGGTTGACCCGCTCCCACGTTTAGATAGATTTGTTTTTACGGGATTGGTGAAAAATTTCGTTATGTTGAGTGTCAAAGAAACGAGATTTTTCACAAGTCTTCCATAATTATAAATTCATTGGAGAGCTAGTTGTTTTTTCGTCGCTGATGCGGTGGGTCTTCAAGGTTATGGATGAATATGTCAAAGGAAAAGTTAGATAGACATCGCAGGATGTAGTCTACATTGAAAAATAAAATAAAGGCAAGAAAAAAATTGCTCATTAGTCTTGTACGACTAGATCACTCTCATATAGGTCACTCGTAATAAGAACTGTGTAATACAAACCCAAGATCTAATAATTCAGTTCTAACTCATATGGTAAAATCAAGAAATTAACATTGCGGAATGGTTTAACAATTCAACTTATATTTCGGATATGCTGAATTGTTAAACCGAGACTCCAGCCAAGAAAATTTTCGAATCCAGATCCGAAAATGCAAGACGTTTGGGCAGACCAAACCATCATTGGAGAGACAAAGTATCGGTGGATTTAAAACAATTTCACAACTTCAACTGGAGAGAATCCGCCCGTGATCGATAAAAATGGTGGACGTTGATAAGTCAGGCCCAGGACCATCGTCTGTTGGCCACCTAAGTAAGTAAGTAAGAATTGTGGAACACGGCCGTTGTATGTTTATTTTTTGATATCACACATAGTATAGTATTGCATATCACATATACACGAACCGAAGGTCTGACAAATACTATCTTACTAATAGTAGGCTCATTGCGGTGTTCATGTGGTTGTTATTGAATTGTGTATACACAATTAAACCTACATTTTTCTTGTATTAGTAAGTAAAATGTTAAGTTTTTTTTTTATATTTTTTATTTATTTATGGATTGTAAAAAATATTTGAAAATAAAATTAAATTAAAATTGAAATTTGTTTACGTGTTTTGTTTACGACTCAATGTCGAATTTAACAGTTTTAGGAATTAAAAAAATATGTCAAAATGTCAATTTTAAAGATTTTGAATGACAGTACAATTTTGAAGTGCGGTTTTGTTATTTGGTACCAATTAATTTACACATCGCAATTACACAATTTACACATGATGCGTTTCTATTACATGATAGGGTACTTTCTCACGAGATTTATAGGTCTTAAGCAATTTGTATTTTTAGAAAAAAACGTTTGTATTCAAAACAGTATTCATATGTCCCTATATTATATCATTATAATAGACAGACTATATATAAAACTATTAAACAAACTCACGCCCCATAAACGGAGAAAATTTAAAATTCGAAATGTCCATACCAGATAAAGAAAAATTAAATAAATGAAACTACTGGTGGTTGGAAAACTCTTATTAGAATTAGCACTAAAATGTAAATTTTTAATTATATAGAGTAAGCATTTTTAAGACAGATTAAGATTGGCAAAATTTTTGTTTTAGCTTTCAATAAAATAATCATTGGTTTTCAGACTCCCTCCTTTTCCAATATTTTAATTCAGAGACAAATCTATGCAAAATCTGAATAATAGTATTCAAAATGATTAAAAAAAGTGCATAAAATTAACATAAAAACTAAAAATTTACATAGATTTTCATAAAATATAATGAAATAGCCGTAGGCTGAACTAGTTTAAATATTTAAAAATAGTGGACAAAATAGAATTTATATGAAAAAAAACAACAATATTCGGCATTTTTGGGTTTTACCGTTGAAAATAATATCTCATATCTATTTTGAAAAGTTAGATTTAATATTTTTATTTTACCATCTTACATCTTCAGTTGTTAGTCATAAATAAAAGTTTTAAAAGCAGTCTTATATAAAATAAACAGAAAATATTTTGCTTTGAAAACTAATTTGTATCAGTCTTAGGCCGATGATAAGTCGCTGATCTGTTTGATATAAATTTTAATCTATAGTAATTACTGTATCGATATAGTCACGATAATTAGTACTGCAAATATTGTAGTAAGTGCTTTATCGAACATAAACAGAATAATTAATTTTTTTTTTAAATAATTCAAAAATTACTGCCTGAGACACTCGTAATCAACCGAAACCACATTCACACAAACACACGAAGACAAAATCTAACTACTTGTTGCAAAACATACCAACCGTTTTCTAATTAACTTGTATTTATCTACATTATTTCGTTATATTATGATGTATGATGACTGAAAATGTACACGCTCACTCACATACACATGTATGTATTAGAAAAAACATCATAGGTAGATTATGTTGAAAATGGAATAATAAAAAAAAATTTCAGTTCAGTCTTTTTTTCTCTTCTTGACATTTTCTTCCTAATGCATTTTTTCTGTTCGGAAAATGTCGATACGTACGTGTGTATGCTCATGTCTTTGATTCAATATTATTAGTAATATCTACTCATATTCGTTTTAGTTGGGGACCTTAATACATATGGCATGATTTCATTTTTATCGGAAAGTTACAATTTAAAAAGGGATTTGATAAGAGAATACACAATATGTTTAGTAGACGATATGAATCGAAGCAATAATGAAAAAAAAATTAAAGAAAAATAAAAAAACCACTATTCTTATTAAAAGAAAACCAGGACAGAACGCCATTGTTACAATATAGTTGACTGAAAAAGTTAATTGGGTCTTCATTATAGGTATAGAAAGAAATTCAAACAATTAACAAAGAAAATTTCATTGGAATATATGATATCTATATATTGTGAGTCGAAGCTTTAATTAAATATCAAATAGAATTCTTTTATTTAATACGAGACAACATCATTTAATTAAAAAAAAAGGGGTAAACTTAAAGCAGCCCCTTATTTAATACGTATTAAAATCAAATATTTTTTTTATTCTTTTATGTTCAAAATTAAATTTTCAAGTTTTGATAAATATTTTTAGTTAGGCTTATAGTTTTAATTCATGTTTGTTAGCATAAATTGAATGATCATTAATCTGGTTTATTTAATAAGATTTCCCAATGGAGTAGAATTAATTAATATAGTTAAAATAACTTGTATTACAAATCATAGTGAAAATATGTTTAATATTGCTGATATCATAAACTACTATCACTTTAATGAAGTTAAAATGTTTAAGTGTGATTTTAAAAGTTTTGAGATATAGCTATAATTAAAACCACATACATGGCTATATATCACCAAAGTACCAATGCGATGTAAACTGTCCATTAACAATCAAATTATAGAACAAATATTCAATTTTAAGTGGATGTGAATATTATCAGCAGTAAAATGGAAGCATACTGGTCATATCTGGTTACTCACGAGATTTAGTTGTAAATAATAATATCGAGTATGGCTGGAGTATTTAGTACGATACTGATCGAGGTAATAAAAAATAATAATAGATGATCTTTTACCTATATTTTGATTTTCTAAATGGGTTGAATGCTTATGCCGAATTGTTCGATTACATAATTCTTGCGAAAGATTCTTATATTCGTTTCGTATTTGATCGAACAATTCAAAAGAAACATTCAACGAATTTAGAAAATGCAGACTCAATATACCTTGAAATCAAGCTATTAAAGCTGCTTGCTATATCTGACAGTAGCATACTCTATACCCGTGGCATGCTCAATGTTATTTTTTCACACTAAATGTTGTAAGTAATCACATAAGACTACGTAAAGTTAATTATCTCATTAACAATTTTATTATTTACTAGTATTCATATCCAATCTTGGCTTCAAGTCTGAAAAATTTCATATAAAGATTTGTGTTCAATCCAGTCCACAATTTACCAAATGACAGTACTTTTGTAGCATTTTTGTCGCCTCCGAAACTGTCGAAATTGAAAATAATGATTCAGAATGATCTGACTGAAATTTTTAACTTCAGACTTAAACTAAGAAAACTGAATTGAGCATAATATTTTTTTTTGCAAGACATTACAAAGCTAGGATAGTCTAAAGCGTTTTAAATATAGCATTTAAATATAAGTGTGTAAATCAAAAAAATATTTTCAGTGATCATAATTTTGCTATCGTAAAGTAACCTTGTTTTCATAAATGCAAACCTGCAGTCTGCATATTCTGAATTTATGAACACACTTGTCAGATTTTCTGAACGCTGTTCATAAACGCAGACTCCAAATCAACTGGGCGTCAACTTGGCAGAATACATTTTTAGTATACATAAAATTTTTTTGAAGTTAGTGTTCTTTTTTGTTTTTGAGTATTTTAGTTTTTGTTTTGTTATTTAAAAAAAATTGTGATTTTCAAAATGTCAGTATTAATGAACAGAAACTTTGCAGAACTGTCAAGTAAATGTAGAATATTGGTAGAGCTTGTGTTCATCATTGCAAAGTACTCCAACTGGTGGCAAACTTAGTAGTAGTACATTATTTGTTAAAACAATGAAGTATTCTCTCTACGAGCAATTAAGCTCTTTTGAGATAAACAAATAAAAAAAAAAAAAAAATAAAAAAAAACTTGTTCTCAGTTTGCATCATTTATGAATACACCCTAACTGTCTCGTGTCTGAGGTATTTAACTCGATGTACACCTTATTTTTTCAACTTTTGGAACAACCTTTAATAATTAATTATGCCACATAAGATGTCATATAATCCATATATTTGAGCTGGTGCATAGCGTTAGGATATGAGTGAGTGCGTTCAAAATTAAACTATTCTTATAATTAGTGACCAAAATTGAACTTTATTCCTAAGTATGGATTCTATTGAACATTAACAGTTCAAACTGATCTTTTTTAGATTTTTATCAACTATTCTTGCCTTATATAAATCTAACATTAATTCTAAAGCCAATTCAATTCTGAATGTTAGCGGTTAAATTTCGCTCAATCTTTGAAATTATAATAGTCGTAGTAAGTTACTAGTACTGCAAGCTCACTAATAACACCCAAGCTCACCATCATTACTGTCCAATTTATATTATTGCATTAGCCGGAAAATGCTTGGAATGACCTGAAAGCTCATGAAACAACTGAAAGGTTTATTAACTTTAACTTAAAGTTGTTAGAAAACTTAGAATGGAGAAATTCATACTTTCTCTAAATCTAACTTTGGAGAGCATATTTTATACTTCCGGTGGGTATGAAAAGTAGAAGGGACACTAAGAGGGGGAAAAAAGAAAATGAAGGAGTAGAACTATGTTCTTGATGTTCACTTTGCATTTTTCTAATATAATATACTGTCAGACATTGCTTAGAGCGAGCAAATAAAACATCTATTAGTTGTAGACGAAAGCTTGAATAATGTTACTAAACGATGTGAGATCATCATCCAGTGGGTAGCCATCACGGTTAGTAATTAATATTAGTAAGAGATAAAAATATAATACCTAACATGCTGTATAGTTAGTAGAATATTAAAAAGATAAATTCAAATGCAAATAGAAAGTAGAAAGTAAAAAAAGGAAAAATATCAGTCATAGCAGCTATTTACTGGTTATACAGCTTAAATTTTTAACTTCTTTTACTAAGGTTAGTATCAGAACAAGCCGTTTTCGAATTAGATTCACGTAACATTCTAGATACAGCCTCAAATTTAAGGTTGTTAGTACTATGGTTAGCAGTACTGAACTGGTCATTGGAATGTAAATTACGCGAATTCTATGTAAAAATTATTAAATCTTTAGTTTTAGATAAAATTTTAACATTACGATAATTATATGAAACTTACGAAACATATTCTTGTGTCGGTCTAACATATATGTGATGTATAAATGTTTCGTAATGTAGGAATCTGTAAACTCCTTGGTCCAGCGCTTTATAAAGCTTGTTAATAATGGACTTGAAATGAACTTTGAAACTGAGTTTTTGATTCATAATACAACAACTAAATTACGACTTCAGAACGGTTGAAAATTTGATTCCGAAGATGGTAATCAAATTTAATAATTAAACTTTAAAGTTACCAATTTCTAGTTTATCTTCAGTTTTTTCTTCAATGGTTAACTGAGGAAATTCGGGTTATTAATTACGAATTATGTTGGCGAATTAAGCAGCTTTTCGACTGCTAACTGTTAACAGAAGTTATTTGTCAGATTGTAATGCAATCAATATTTTGAATTTTATTACATGATCTGGCCAAGGTATGATCATAATTCTTCTATATTTAGCAATGTGTACACCAGACAGAAAATGGGATTGTTTAACGTATACAATGGTAGTATAGTAACCATTTGTTGGCTAAAAAGAAAAGCATAAAATTAATACCAAACTATAGTTTAAGCCCATAAGCCCATAAGATATCACGTCATAATAAACATAAGCTTTTAGAAGAAAATTGTATATGTACTTGATTACAATTACATACATACTACAATTAAATCCTCTAAAAGCTATACATAAAAAATTTACTTGCTAATTTATTAAATCTTTAAATGTAAATAGTTATGTTCTCAAAAAAAAAACAACATTTTTTTTATATTGAAATCTGATGAGGTCACTACAATTTCTATTTATCATCCGGTGTTTAATTGCTTAACATTAATGCAATAAAAAATGTTTTTTTTTATACCTAAATATTTATTGTGTATAATTTCAAGCTGCTTCCACCATATTTCTTATTTTCTGATTTTATTTTTATTATTCTCCATTTTATTAAAGATAGAAAATTATTATTACTTGACAATGTTAATTAGAGCGCAAAACCTTAACGATTCTCTAAGGATATTTTAATGACTTAAACATATACGATAGAAAAAGCTAACATTTTAGATGTAAACCTCTAAGGATTCTATTAGAATTATAATATACTCATACATAGTTAATTTTGAACATAAATTTAGAGAATTTAGTTATATGTACGTTTACATACAGGGTGTTTTATTATATACTCTATTAAAGAATGTTGAAGTTATGAGAGGAAATTAAGTAAAACAAAAATAATTGTTTTGAAAAATATGTATTAATAATAATTTTTTTTTTTCATATGACTTAATAAGCTTGAAAAAGAAGCAAAAAAGAGGTTTGAATATTGCCAAAAATTAAAAAAAGAAGCCATTTTTGCTTTTTTTGAGTTTTACCATTAGAGAAAATTATTATTTTTTTTTTCTTTTGCGTGTATTGGTGGGAATCTTCATAGACACAATGAACCCCGTAGCTTCCATTGTGTGCCAGATTTTTACTGACTCTAAACCACACTCCTCCCATTAAAACTAGTCCGACGGACTAACCATTAATTTATTTCTATTGTTATTTTCCTAAAGAAAAAGTTTACGAATTTCTATCGTATTATATCTAGTGGCTTAGTTCTTTTAAGTATTCTGATATCATTTTGATTATCAAACAGTTGAGTGGCTTCAACATTAACAGACTCTCCAGACGAGCTATTTGCTTTGCTGCATATCTTTTTATTTCGTTTGCTATACAAGGATATGTTAGATTTCTGTGCAAGTTACTGTTAATATAAAATAACTAATATCCAAGGGGTATTTACCATGCCGTACAATCATATCGGTTTGATTTTCTGATTATATAACAATATCATGTTATGCATAGATAATTTAGAATTTCGACCTAAGAGCGAGTACATTTCTCTATATTTATTTTCAAGTTCAATTTTTTTCTTTTTGACGTGCTCTTTCAATCTAAGTTTGACATCTAATGTCATTCCTAGGTATTTAGCATTGTTTTCTTGGGGTATATTTACCCCATTCAGATTTACCAATGGTGGTTGATTTTCTAATTTTTTATTTGTAAAATTTACATGTACTGATTTTAACTCATTGAGTTTAATTTTCCATTTCTTTGTCCAGAGGTATAGCTTGTCGCTTGCTCTTTGCAATTTAATTGTAGCCTCGTCAATATTTGATCCTACTGCCATCAACGCAGTATCGTCAGCGAATGTAGCTACAGTTATATTTTCCATTTCTGGTAAATCATTGGTATAGAGCAAATACAGTATGGGACCCAGAATAATACCTTGAGGCACACCCGTTTTAATATCTCTAATAGTAGAATACTCTTCGTCTTGTTTTATTCTAAATAGTCTGTTTTTCAGATATGATGAGAGTATATCTACGTATTGTTTAGGTAACATATTGTTTAGTTTATTTATTAAGCCTCGATGCCATACTTTATCAAAAGGTTGGGCTACATTTAGAAATATAGTAGAACATACTTGCTTTTCTTCTAAAGCCTTTTCTATTATGTCTGTTATTCTATGTATTTGATCGATTGTCGAGAAGATTAATGAAAATAAAACTATCATTTCTCATTCTTCTCCAATCAGTTAATTGTCCCGCAATTGACATGTATTGATGAAAACAATGATATGTAATAGGCACCTATAAAATCAAAACCGATGTAGGCAAGTATAAAAATAATTTGAAATTTTAGTTTTCTTTTTTGGCATTTGTATTTCGTCAGTTTATTTCTATTTTTCGTTGTAGAATAGTTTCGAGTAAACCGAATTTAAAGTTTAAAGTTTAATAAAAAAAAACTGCCCGATAAAAGTTTCTTTTAAATTTGAGTATTAGCTTTGTATATTTTTAAGCTATTAAAATAAAACTATCATGACTGTTTGCGCCCAAGATTCGAGGAGATAGATTTAAAAAACCGAACCCACCTTTTTTTGCTGTTGGCTATATCCCTTGGAGAGTTAAGAAATTTGTTAACATTGTATGAAGTTCCGAATTTTGCTCGGATATGTCCGATTCTAGCACAGTGGTGTAAAGTAGATAAGTCTATGAAAAAAAAAGTTTAAGCCTGAATAAAATAAGAGAAAAACAGTAATTTTTTATTATTGTTTTTTAAATTAATTTTTAAATTAACAGTTTTTTTCACAGCTGTTGTTTCGTCAAAAATAAGTCGACACACTCTGTGAATATGCGATGAAGCTAAGTAATATTTGAATGAAAACGATTTCACGTGTTTGTTATTGGATATACGACGACGTGTAACATTGCATTGCTTTACAAATTTCAAGTAAAATTTGGTCTTTTCGTTATCCGACAATTCCCAAAAGGCTTCAAATCTTCTGTCTATTTTTTTTATAAAAACTTGTTTTCCAGCGTTAGAGTAAAATTTTGGTAATAATAGTGAAAATAGTCGAATATTTTCCTTTTAATTTTACTGATGATTATCAAACAGATACCCGTATTTCGTCTACTACTTGCAGACTTCTTCAGTATTTTGTACTCGACTGAGAAAAGAAATCTAAACTTGTCTTATTTATTTTATTTATTGAATTTTTCCATAATTCAGGTTTTTTTATTTTTTTCTTCTATGCAATGTTTGCAGATTCTAAATATTTTTATTGAATTAATCATTTTTAATATAAAAAGGTTCTAAACTAATATTTATTTACCATAAACTTGAACTAGATGGTACACTTGCAGTCTTGCACCTTTTTTTGGAATTATCAAAACTATTTTCTAAATCTAAAGAACAAACAATAATTATTGTGCAAACTGATCTTAAAATATTTTAAAAATATTGTTACCACTTAAATTTAAATTTAAATCTTCTCTGCTTTTGATTTCAGGTTGAAAATTTGGTTCTCTGTATTTTATCATCCGCTGTAAAAAGTAATAGTAATAGCATATTGTAATTAAAATAAAAAATATCATACAAGCATATACATATAGAAAAAAAATTTGGATCAGCAGAGAGTAATATCTTTCTGTGTTTCTGACTTTTTTTTTAGCGTGAATTATCTTACTCCCCACTGCTCAAATCTCGTCTTGCATACTTAACATACACAAAAATTTTTACAAGAAATTAATTTCAAGAATAAAAATACTTACCCTAAAGAAGTTGGTGACAATGCCGGTTTGTTTTTTTTTTTGAGTGGATTGGTGGGAATCTTCATGGACACAATGAGCCCCGTAGCTTCCATTGTGTGCCAGATTTTTACTAACTAAACCACACTGCCGGTGATGATGATTATTCTCTTTCCGTTATTATTTTTTTTAAACAACAGAAATATATATAGTTTTTCACAATACACGTTCGGCGGCTTATGTTGATGGCTGAAAACTAGCTCAATTTGTTTGTCGTAGGTTTCAGACATATCCATATAAAATTGCTACTATCCAAACAAAATATATGGAAATGGACGAAATTTCTAAAACAATTTTTATTCTTATTTTTGGACATATTCATAACATTATCAATACTATAATAAAATTTCATAATGTAAATGGACCAATTAAAAACTTACGGAAAACACCTAACAAATTTTTAGTCCATATCCTCTGATTATTAAGATGTCTTATTTAAGGAATTAAAATAAAATTATCAAAATTTTCCTTACAAATTTTCGGACATCAACCAAAAAATTGGATATATCCGAATTTTGTATTAAAAAACGTTTAAAAAGTTGAGATGTCCGAATCTCGCCTCTCCATATCTACAAAACTAAAATAGATAATTAAGAACGCGTTACAAAAAATGAAAGAGTATCCCAAAAAACCTAAGGACCAAGTCCTAAGTCAAAAAACAAAAGTAGCGTTTGCTACGTTAACGACTTTTAAATTGACTCATTAAAAAGGGATATTTTTAGCAACATATAATGTACGCAACTGGCTGAACAACATAAACATAATTTATTTGATTTCATTTAGTTTGATGGTGACTATTTAATTATATAAAATCATTTTGGACATCTTGAGACCTCATGTGTTTACTGATTAATCTTCTTGCTATTTCAATTCTATATTCTGCAAATTGTTATTTTTATCTAACATTTCAAGCCCAATATAATTTACAAAATAAAAGAGTCATAGAAATTGAAAGTGTCTACGGGATTGGATCAAAGAAATTTTGTACAAATAAAAGAACTAATAATTAAATTAATCCCGCAAAGATTGCTACTAAAGCTGCAAATTCCTTACAAAACAATTTGCTGTTCAATACAACGTCTTCTACATAAACTTTTTTACTATAGTTGATAATTTATAGCGCACCCTGTACATAAATTGTATATCATATAATTACAATTATATATTAAATAAAGAAATGTAAATAGATTAATTTGTGACATTATTGTATTGTAGTAAAATTGCTCATCCTAAGGCGTTATTTAATTAATAGGCTTTGATATGGTTAATGTTTTTTTTTTGCGTTATATCATATGGGACTTGATAGTTTCTTAAATCAATTCAGAACATGACATTACATACAAAATCAATATTGTTTTTAATATTATTATTTTTTATTATAATAATGAAAAAAAAAATTATTTATCATAGAAATTAGAATAGAAATTAAACATTTTATTTTCTGTTTTTTTCTTTAGTTTAGTTCCGTTTTTGTTATTTTATTTACTCGCGTGTTCTATTTTAGTTTAATTTTTCCGAGGTTCAATTTGATTTCGAAATATTGAAACTTACAAAAACATTAAGTTTGTTTTTAAAGTTTTTACTTAATGCTTCTCTTTTTGTTAGTTTTTGCAAATCTGTAAAGCTTTCATACGACTAATATTATACGACTTTTTATTTGTTTGATTTCCTCGCTATATGAACTATCCAGATTTTAATATTATTAATTAACATTAATAACTATACGTCACTATAAATGACTGCGAATGTACCAAAAAAGCAAAAAATCACTCATAATTATTATAGTAAAAATAAACCGAAACATAACTTGGAGTCGGGACAGAAAAAATTCTTGGCTACATGCAATATTCGAAAAAAAATATTGCATTCGAGAGTGTTACAATATATTAAATGAATATGCGATACCGTAGTAGATGAAGATAAAGACATAAGTGAGGTATTAGAAAAAACAAAAAGATACATATTTTCAAAATGTTAATACTGGGACAACTAATTGCATTTTTATAAAGACTACTTTAAAAGACCCGATCGAACTAGGTGTAAAGATAAAAATGGATTTGTCGGAAAATCAAGTTCAAAAATCAAGATTTCTTTTAAGACCTGTGCCAATTTTAACAGTTTGTCGAGCAAATCTTAACTCAATTATTAAATCAGCAGGAAAAATTTTGATGAATTTTTTCTCAAAGGAAATATGTATAACCATTTAATAAAAGATACAATAATGTTATTGATAGAATGGAAATAATACACAACTTGAACTGATTCATGGAAAAATCCTACAAATAAAGTAGATTTAAGAAATGCTAAGCTATTTGTAATTATTGAAATTGTCAAAGCTTTATGTCTCATTAGTGTTGTTCCGGATTACTTGAAATTGAAGAAATTTAATATTGCGGAACTTTCTAAGCCAGCAAACATGTTTAATGAAAAAGATAATTGTGAAAAAAAAGTTTGATTGCAAGTGAAGACGAAAGTAAAATTAAATTTTAATATTTTAACAATCAAAAATTGTTTACTTAAAGTTTTTGGTTTGAAATTTAAATTATAAGAAAAATTCTTCGTTTTTCGGGAAATATATGGGTGGTGCTTCATAGTAAATGCATTCAAATTTTTAGATAAAGTATTCTAATCATATTATCAATAACTTACATGTTACTGCTCATCTTACTCCTGTTAGTCATCGTCGTATATTTGGAGCTCTCTCCCTTTTTTATAATTTTCTTGTTGACATGAGTACAGGCTCAGTGGAAATGAAATTTGTATTTTCTCTACAACAAACACGAAAGGCGGAATGTGCTCATCCCTACACCCTAGAAATCTCTAGATGATAGAAGACAAGTTATAATAATTCGCTTATAACCAGAACATCCCGAATTGGGAACCAATTTCATTCTTAGGTGTTCCCTAAACATGATGGTCTACATAAATTCAAAAACCAACATTAAAATCTTCGTTCAAAATCTTTCCGTTTATCCTCCTTCTTTTTTTAATTTTACTTTTCCATCTTTCCCAAACGTACCAACCAGTATAAAGGTTTGCCCTAGTTTTTGGGCTATATATAAAACAAGACGAAGACGATGTGGTCGAAATCTATCTATCTTATCTATCTTATCTATCTTAATCGAAAAAAAACATAGACTCAAAAATTTTAAACAAAATTCAATAAGACAAGACTTTGGTGATTGCAAGAAAACATGGTGTATATATAACTGAAATGCCATTAAAGAAGTATAGAGAAAATAAGGGTGTTACTTTCTATTATCTTACTTTAATGTTTAGTCCATTTGGTCAGGTATATGTACCTTCTTTCAGTAACGCTGATCTGGTTCATCTAATACATTATTGTTGTACAATACTTTAATACACTTTTTTGCATCCTTTGATCTTACATCCGCACACCACATGTTCTACACATCACAATTTTTACACCGTTGTCATTTATTTTGGGATCAACATTTTTTTACGTATTCTTTATTTAAGTCCTTTTAATTTATTTGTGTGACCGACTATCACTGATCAGGTTTTACACATTAAGTTCGCATGGTCTCATACATTCAGAAAACCTTCTAAAACAAGTTAAACTTGCGGACAAATATATATAAGAACTACTTTAACTATAAATTCTTCTGATCTAGTTAAAATTTCGGAAAAATAATCAAGTCTGTAACCGATATTTAGGTCTGTCGGACACTTTTAGTTTTTGAAATATTCCTGATTTCAATTCTGATTTTGAGAAATTCCTAGAATTTATGTAGGAACTGCACTACCCAATCCAGTCCGAATTTTTTAAACGATAAAATCATTGTTTGTTTATCTTTGGAAAAGTTCATAAACACAAATTTTACTAAAAAGTACCACTTTTAGTTTTTGATATTCGTGATGGGTGCTATAACTTGCATAGCAGCTACCCAGTCTGAATTTCGGATAAATGCGTTTAAAAAAGCTACCCAATTACAAATTTTCTGGCCTGTAGCACCATAAGTGATTTTTTAAATATTTCTCAAGAATGCTAGGAGTTGTGTGGCAGCTACCCAAACCAGTCAGAGTTCCGGAAAACGGTAAAATACGTTTAAAAAAACTACTAAAATACAGATTTTCACGTCTGTACAACCTTTGATTTTTGAAATATTTCTGATGGGTGCTGAGATTTATATGGCAACTATACCTAAGCCAGTACGAATATTTGAAAACAGTAAAAAACGTGTTTGTGATTTTTTTCATAAAATTTTTAATTACAAATTTTCAGGTCTTTTACTCGTTTTTTGTGGTTGACATATTTTCAATGAGTCATCTGACGGCATTGTAATGTACTGCGTTCTTTTTCTTTTTTGGTTAGGAATATTTTTAAACTCTATATTTAAAACTATGGACTTGCATAGCGAACAAACAAATAAACTTCCCATTTTACAAGTATATTGAGTTTCCAATAGAGATGATATGATTTTGAAGTGACGTTTCGGCCATTTGTAATATGTCATCTGTATTTTTTCATTCACCTAAATTGACAGTTTGGTGTGGTTTTTGGTCTGGTGGAATCATCGATCCGTACTTCTTTCGAAATGAAGCTGGTAGCACCGTTACTGTCAATGGAGAGCGGTATAGATCGATGATAACCAACTTGTTATGGTCGAAATTGGAAGAATTTGATCTTGACAACATTTGATTCCGACAAGACGGGACTACGTGCCACACAGCAAGTGCAACAATTGAATTATTGCGAGAAAAGTTTGCAGATTCGAATATTTCAAGAAATTGTGATATTGAGTGGCCGCCAAGAAGTTGTGATTTAACACCATTAGACTATTTCTTGTGGGCTTATTTGAAGTCATTGGTCTTTAGTAATAAACCAGAGCTTTACAAGTCAATATTGAACATGCTATTCATGACATACGACTGGATTTATTGGAAAAAGTGCTCGAAAATTTGGTTCATCGAATTCGTTCTGGCAGAAGAAGTCGTGGAGGCCATTTGAATGAAATTTTATTCAAAACTTAATTGTATCGATTGTACTTCACATTAAATAAAAACATTTGAATTTCCTTAACAATTAGTGTGTTTTTTTTAAAAAGAAATCATATCACTCTTATTGGAAAACCCAATAGATTTACCCTTTGAAAAGACTAAAAAAAAGATTGATGAATAAAAATATTGTATTTAAGAAAATTTCTGCATGAAAAGATCGAAGGTAATAGTGTAGGTAGATATCACCATCAATAAATGATATAAAATATTCGGGAATTGATAAGATAAAGCAATAACTGTGACCTGATCAGAATAACGTAAACTGATATCTAATATGGATTAGAAGTACATTCTAATATTCTAGTCAAAAAAAATGTCCAACAAGGATTTATGAGACCTCGGAACATCAGAAGACTCCAAAAAACAGATATTTCTCAATTAGTAAATGAATAAAAGACAAAATTAACTACTATTTTATTGAATTAATGCAAAAATTAAATATTAAAATCTCAGAGTGGAAAATTCCGTTTTTAAAATTGTCATTTTCTTAATTTTCAAACATTTTCATTTCCATTAAAAATAAAATAAAAAAAAAAACCAAATTAAAAACCATTTTCTTAACGATCTTAAAATTACTTCAATTTTAAGTTCATTTTTTTTTTCAATTGCTCACACAAGTTCAGTCAATTGCATTTTTAGTTTTTTTACTTCACAAAAAAAAATAAAAACACAAAAAAAAATAAAAAATTCGACAAAAAAAGTTAAAATTTAATTTCATCATAATAGCTGTCATCTACAAAAGCAAAATAAAGTGTTTTAACGACTTTTGCTCTGAAAATAAAATGAATTCATTTAAAATTTTGTCCTTTTTTGTCTTTATTATATTTTTTATTGTTTTTTTTTGTTTTTATTTTTTGAATTTACATTGAAAATTTCATGCCAAACATAAAATCTCAATTTTAAATTAACAGAAATTATCATTTTAAGAGTATTGAATCATTTCAGGATTTGCTTACCCCACTCATTCGAATTTTTTTCTCTTTCTATATACATATAATACATATATATATATATATATATATATATATATTTATCTCTCTAAGGAAACATTTAAAGGAACTGGAGAAATAAAAAAAGTTTTTAAAAATTGCATAAAACTTTCAGTTTGAATTTTAAAGTAATCAAGACAGAACATAGAAAATTAAAGTAGTAAATATGGAGAATAGGAAAAACATTAAAAAAAAATTTTTCTTGAACATTTGAGTTTATTTTCTAAAATTTAGAAGAAAAATAAATAAAAATAAAAATATTACATTTGGGGCCGGACATAATAACAACACTTTGGGCTCTTTAATAGAGCGCATTTTTCTAGCGTTATTTTTCAGTTTTTATTTTCTTTCAAAGTTTATAATTTTGTTTTGTTTATTGTTTTTGTTTTCCTGAAGTTATTGCATATTGTGCAACTAAAAAAAGAAAGTTTACAGTTTGAATATTGTTGTATCTCTTGTTCTGTAATTTTTTTTTTTTTAAAGAAAATTCATAAATTATTATATTTAGTTTTCTTGTGCAGGAACAACAAACTTTCCAAAAAATATAACGGAAACAGTTTTTTCTTTTCTTCTCTATTTATTATTATTGAGTTTATCCATATTAAGTAAAACTATGAAGACAGGTTTTACTTTAAATACAAATTTTTATATAAAATCATATATTGTGATTTTAGTGATGACAAGTGGTCAGAAGTCTGACAACCATAATTTCCATTAAGACTTAAGTCTCGTTACAATGAGTGAAAAAAACTGTAAATCACAATTCAGAACAGACTAATTGCAGCATACAAAGAAAGTTAAGCTTTTGATCCGGACCAATTGCAGTACCGTACTAAAGCACGAAAAGTGAAAAAATTCTGTAACTGTCAAGAACATAAAAGAGAAAACAAAAAAAAAACTTAAGACTTAATTCAATAAATTATAATTGTTAAATATAAAAAATGATGATTCTTGAAAATAATTATGCTAATCGTTAAAAGTTGATACCTCTCGTCCATGATCACTTATTTAATGAAACTTTGTCGACTCTGGGTTTAGTTCTGAGTTGCATTAGTGTCATGTTTTTATTACAATGTCTTTAAGTAATTTGTGTTTTAGTTATAAGTTGATATGGACATTTTTTTTTTTTTTTGATGGCCAAAATAATGGGATAAACACCCTAGCTGCTTTCCCAGAATTCTGACTGCCAATATGAAAGTCAAAATAAGTAAAATTAATGCTGGTATAAGTTTATTTAAAAAAAGTGAAAGTTGAAGTATGCTTTAACAATTATTTGTTAACTGGCTAGCATTCAGAAATGAGAAGTTTCTGCAAATGAAATTGAAGCAAAATTCGAAACCTGATACGATAACAATATAAAGCTATACAAACAACCTATAGAACCTATAAAATATTTATAAAAATGATTTAATATAGCAGGATTCAAAAACATTAGAATTTGATCAGCATTTAACAATCAACGAGTTTATGATTTTCTAACAAGCAAAATAAGAATAAAAAAAACAATGCGAATAATTATTCTGCCATATACACTCAACCCCACTGATCGTGTAGCAAAACAATAATGATGATGATGTGAGTAAATCATAATATTTAATCTGTAAATGGAAAAAATTCAGAACAATTTCCAGAGCCATTTCTCAACCGATTTTCATTATTTTTTTTTTTTAAATAATAGATATTTAACAGAAATCCTGGCGAAATTAAATATTTTTTAAAATTTTTTTAATTTCCAATTAGAAATTTCAATTAAAAATTTTACCCATATAAAAGTTTACACACACATCTTCACAAATGCAAAGCAAAAGTAAAGCAATAAAGCAGTCATTTTTACATTTTAATGATAAAAATAAGTTCACTGACATGTAGACGTCGCACTATAGATAGATTATTTAAGTCATTTTAACATACAAAAATTTTAGTTTATCAAATTGCCGCAACTCATATGCATGGACAGAATTAAATTTAAATTTAATTTTTTTTTTTTAAATAACTTATTGCGTTTTAGTCTAATATAAATCAATGAAAAAATAAAATATTATAACTAATACAATTATGATGCACACATTTTACACTAAGGTTGTTGCGGCGATACGGCTGCAATTTTATTTCCATATCATAATATTTAATCTGTAAATTGAAAAAATTCGGAAGACCGATTTTCAATACTATTCTTTTAAATGACAGATATTTAGCGAATTCAAATATTTTTTCAAACTTTATTAATTTTGAATTAGATTATCCAAGAATTGTATCATTTTATTATTGATCACCAAATAGACATCTTGTTAATTTCTGAAACCCATTTTACAAACAAAAATTATTTTAACATAAAAAATTACAACACATATTCCACAAATCATCCTGATGGGACGGCTCATGCTGGTACTGCAATAATCATCAGGAAAAACATACAGCACTATGAACTTCCTAAATATAAATTTAATCATATTCAAGCAACAAGTGTCGTGATAGCTGACTGGAATGGACCCTTAACTATTTCAGCTATATATTGCCCTCCTAAACACAATATCAACAAATCTCAATTTATTGATTATTTTAAAACTCTCGGAAATAGATTTATTGCCGGTGGAGATTATAATTCTAAACATTCGTTCTGGGGCTCTAGGCTGATCACTCAAAAGGGAAGGCAGCTACTACTAGCCATGCAAGAATTCAACTTGAATTATCTGTCTATTGGACAACCTACATACTGGCCTTCTGATCTTAATAAGACACCGGATCTTTTGGATTTTTGCGTCTCGAAAGGTATCTCACCAAAACTATTTACTGTGAAATCAAGCCTCGAGCTGTCTTCAGATCATACGCCTATCATTATCTCTGCCTCATCCAAAGTAGTAATAACTCAAAATGAACAACGGTTACATACAAGGAAAACTAACTGGGATAATTATAGAAAGGAAATTGAAATGAAAACTTCTCTAAATATAGGACTGAAAAATCCCCAAGATATCAATGAAGCTATAAAAAACCTAAATATAACCATGATTGAAGCAGCAATGTCATCAACTCCGACGCAAGGTAACATCCGAAAATATGTTATTTCTCCACCTGAAATAAAATCCAAAATCATGGAAAAAAGAAACCTTAGGAAATATTGGCAACAAACTAGATCCCCTGAAATCAAAGCCAGGTTAAACCGTGCAATCAAAGAACTTAAGTTTTTGTTAAATAAAAGCAGAGAAAGTTCGTTGAAGAATTACCTTGAAAGACTAGGTAGGAATATACCGATCTAGGTAGGAATATACCGAACTCACTGTGGAAAGCAACAAGAAAACTGAAACGGCCACAACAAATTATACCTCCACTAAGGAAATCAAATGGTAATTAGGCCAGAAGCGATGGTGAGAAAGCAGAGCTTTTTGCATCACATTTACAAAAAGTGTTTGTGCCGTATCCACCAGTAATTTCAACCGACGAAAACAACAAGATTGAAAACTACCTTGAAGTGCCTTATCAAATGGATTTACCGATAAAGAAAGTCCGGATAAAGGAAGTACAGGAAATTATAAAAAACTCTGTGTCAGACAAGAAGGCTCCTGGGTATGATGGTATCACAGGCAAAATGGTAAAGGAACTTCCGTATTGCAGTATAAAATTCTTAACCCACATTTTTAATGCCATATTAAGAACTAGCTACTTCCCAGATATCTGGAAAACTGCTCATATCATAATGCTAGCTAAACCGGGGAAAGAACCAAATGAGACTAGTTCATATAGACCAATAAGTCTTCTGCCAGTAATATCAAAATTAATCGAAAAACTAATAGCCAAAAGATTGATTAAAATAAATAATGAACGAGATATCGTACCAGCTCATCAGTTTGGCTTTCGTCACAATCATGGAACAATTGAGCAAATACATAGAGTAGTGAACCATATAAATAATTCACTTGACAAGAAAAAATACTGTTCTGCAGCTTTTCTGGACATTTCGCAAGCCTTCGACAAAGTTTGGCACAAAGGTCTCCTTTACAAGCTTAAAAAACTACTTCCTCACCACTACCAGCAACTTTTGTCAACTTATTTATCAAATAGGAGGTTCTTCGTTAAATACAACGGGGAACAATCGTCACTAAAAGAAATTAAATCTGGGGTTCCTCAGGGCAGTGTCCTTGGCCCACTACTTTACCTGATATTTACAGCAGACCTCCCAACATCGCCGAGGGTACTCACTGCTACCTTTGCTGACGACACAGCGGTCTTAGTGTCTCATACTAATCCGAGATTAGCTTCAGAGGTTCTTCAGAACTACTTATTGGATATACAAAACTGGCTGAAAAAGTGGAGAATAAAGGCCAATGAATCGAAATCCCTTCATATCACCTTTACTAATCGCAAGGGAAATTGCCCCGCTGTTCACCTTAACGACATGGAATTGACTCACCAAGATTCGGTTAAGTACTTAGGTATGCACTTGGATAGACGCTTCACTTGGAAAAGTCACATCATCAGCAAAAATAAACAACTACGATTAAAATTCAACCAATTAATTTGGCTAATAGGTCGTATCTCCAATTTATCCCTAGAATGTAAAGTTGCAGTGTACAAAACTATCATCAGGCCAATCTGGAGCTACGGGTTGGAACTATGGGGAACAACTAGTAACTCCAACATCGAAATAATAGAACGCTTCCAGTTCAAAGTATTAAGGTCTATAGTCAACGCGCCTTGGTATGTCCGAAATGACACAATTAGATCAGATTTAAATATCCCATCTGTTAAGAAATTCATTAAAAAGAAAGCTGAAAAATACTATGTTCGACTGGAAAACCATCCAAATTTACTTGCTCCTCAACTCATCAATAATGAACGAACAAGCGAGCGCAGATTAAGACGCTTCAGACCGCTGGATTTATCTACTAAATTCACTTTACCTGAGACTCCATAAATATAAATTTGAATATTAAGTCAAGAATCAATGGATTTTTGACTTAGATTACATGTCAGTTACATCACGTCAATTTTAATTCCAACATTATACTCAATATCTTTTATATTTTATGTAGATAGTTGTATAGAATAAAGACAAAAAAAAAAAAAAAAAAAAGATTATCCATCAATTCAATTCAAATTCAAATTAAATTTCAATTCAAATTAAATTTACATTCAATTTAAAATTTCACCACATTGGGCAGCATTTTTTATCAAACTTCCTCGAATTTCGAGGAGCAGGCGAATATACTAGAAATATTTATATGTAATTCTTAGATCACATAGAAGATTAGCTAAATATTTTGATAATATCAAGCAGTTATGTTTTTCTAAGAGATATATATAATTTGAAAAAAAAAGTATTAATCGCCCTCAAAGTTCGAGGAAGTTGATATAAATAATCATCTGATATCCAACAACTTTCCTTATCAATATGGGTTCCAGAAAGGTATTGGTATCCCAAAATATTTTAATTGACGTTGCAGATATGATCTGTGAGAAACTTTTTGACTTTAATATTGTTACAGACTAATATATTCATCGATTTGAAAAAAGCTTTTAATACAGTTAACCATAATTTGCTTCTAACAAAATTATATTTTTTAGGCTTTAGATTTGATTCGCTGAAGTTAATGGAAAGCTATTTAAAGAATTGAAATCAGTTTGCTTCGTATAATAACTGCTTAAGCTCCTACAATTCAGTTACCATTGGTATTCCTCAAGGCTCTATATTGGGTCCTTTATTATTTCTAATCTACATAAATGATATACACAAATTGCCATTAATTGGTAAATTATACCTATTCGAAGACGACTGCAGCTGGTTCTACTCTGGAAATAATTTAGAAGCTATTAAATCTCATGTAGAGCATGATACGATGATAATAACGAAGTCTTTTAGATTAAACAAAATCGTTATGAACGCGGAAAAAACTAAAATCATCCATTTTAGACAGCGTAAAGGAAATATAGGTTGTATAGAAATTAAAATTGGCAATGTAGTTTTGAAAGAAGTTCATTTTTTTTTTTTTTTTTTTTTTTTTTTTGCGTGGATTGGTGGGAATCTTCATAGACACAATGAGCCCCGTAGCTTCCATTGTGTGGCAGATTTTTACTGACTGAACCACACCCCTCCCATTAATACTAGTCCAACGGACTAACCATTAATTTATTGCTATTTTGATTTTCTTAAAGAAAAAGTTTACGAAATTCTATCGTATTAAATCTAGTGGCTTAGTTCTTTTAAGCCTTCTGACATCATTTTGATTATCTAGCAGTTGAGTGGCCTCATGTCCCTCCAGACGAGCTATATGCTTTGTTGCATATCTTTTTATTTCATTTTCTATGCAAGGAATTTTTAGATCTCTGTGCAAATCACTGTTGCGAACATACCAGGGGACATTTACCATGTTGCGCAAGACTTTATTTTGGAATTTTTGTATACAAAGTACATGTGTTTGTTTGGCACATCCCCATATTTGTATGCCGTACAACCATATCGGTTTGATTATCTGATTATATAACAAAATCTTGTTATGTATAGGTAATTTAGAATTACGACCTAAGAGCCAGTACATTTCTCTATATTTATTTTCAAGTTCAATTTTTTTCTTTTTGACGTGCTCTTTCCATCTAAGTTTGACATCTAATGTCATTCCTAGGTATTTAGCATTATTTTCTTGGGGTATATTGACCCCATTCAGATTTACCAATGGTGGTTGATTTTCTAATTTTTTATTTGTAAAATTTACATGTACTGATTTTAACTCATAGAGTTAAATTTTCCATTTCTTTGTCCAGAGGTATAGCTTGTCGCTTGCTCTTTGCAGTTTAATTGTAGCCTCGTCAATATTTGATCCTACTGCCATCAACGCAGTATCGTCAGCGAATGTAGCTACAGTTATATTTTCCATTTCTGGTAAATCATTGGTGCAGAGCAAATACAGTATGGGACCCAGAATACTACCTTGAGGCACACCCGTTTTAATATCTCTAATAGTAGAATACTCTTTGTCTTGTTTTATTCTGAATAGTCTGTTTTCTAGATATGATGAGAGTATATCTACGTATTGTTTAGGTAACATATTGTTTAGTTTATTTATTAAGCCTCGATGCCATACTTTATCAAAAGGTTGGGCTACATCTAGAAATATGGTAGAACATACTTTCTTTTCCTCTAAAGCTTTTTCTATTATGTTTGTTATTCTATGAATTTGATCGATTGTCGAGTGCTTAGATCTAAAGCCAAATTGATAATTTGGAATCAGATTACTATTTTCTATGATCGGTCTCATTCGAATCAATAATAGTTTTTCAAATAATTTTGATACTATTGGTAGTAATGATATTGGTCTGTAGGATTTGACCTCATTTATGGGCTTACCTGGCTTTGGTATCATAATTATCTCTGCTATTTTCCACATATTCGGCACATACCTTATTCTTATAGCAGCGTTTATAATGCGTGTTAGCATTGTTATAGCTTTTTTAGGAAGTTCTTTCAGGACTTCCGATGTAATTAGATCAAAACCTGGAGCTTTTTTATCTCTGAGTTTTTTAATTTGTTCAACTATTTCACTCTCTGAAAATGGTGATATAACATTTTCTTGCCAATTATTATTTTCTTCAGTGAGATCATCCGAATCTGTCTCGTCTGGACAAAAAATTTCTTCAAGATGATCTGCGAATGTTTCAGCTTTATTTTTATTATCTCTCGCCCATTCTCCGCTTTTCATTCTGATTGGCGGGATTTGAGAGATCGAGGTTTTTGTACTCTTTGTTGCTTTCCACAACGAGTAGTTATTTTCTCTTTTAGCTGATAAATTTTTTATATATTTTTCAAAATTTTCATTTTTAAGATCTTTAATTTTTCTTTTAAAATTCTGAGTTAACCTATTTAGCACAGTTTTGTCTGTCGGATCACGCGATTGTTGCCATCTGCGTCTAGCTCTTCTTTTTATTTTTATCATATTTAATATTTCTCTAGGGTAGTTGAATCCTACCGATTTATATTCACAATTTTTTGTATTATTCCATCCAGCATTTTGAATAATTTTAATAAAATTTTCTATTTCAGAATCTATATCGCATTTGGATCTTAGTTTTGTTTTTATGTTTATTTTGTTTTCTATTTCTTTTTTAAAGCTAGCCCAGTCAGTTGTCTTGTTCGTTAGCAGAGGTTTCGACTGTTTCTTAATAACCTTTTCATATAGACTTAGTATGACTGCAGAGTGATCTGAGTCCAAATCATGGTTATCTTCTAGCTTAATATAATTGAGTGAAATTTTTTTTGTTATATAAAAATCAAGCAGATCAGGAGTTTTATTTCTATCAGTTGGCCAATAGGTTGGCTTACTGGTAGATTGGTAAATGCAGCCTTTTTCTTTTATAGCTTTTTTTAGCTTCTTCCTCTCGTAGAGGTTACTCTAGACCCCCAATCTATGTGCTTGGCGTTGTAGTCACCTCCCAGGATAAATCTTTCGCCAAGTAGTTTAAGAATTTCTTCAAACATGTTATTCTTTATGTTGTATTTGGGTGGACAGTATAATGCACCGACACAAAGGTTTTGTTTAACAGACATAATTCGTAGCACGATTAGTTGGAATTCATCTATTTCTAGACTAAGTTCCTCGTGGTGCTTAGAAAGAAGTTCATGAAATTAAATTTCTTGGAGTCATATTTGACAAATATTTAAGTTGGCAGCCACATATTGATATGTTCAAAATTGCTGGTAGTATTAAGCTAAAAACGTATCATGCTTATATAAATTCTATTCTTTCATATGGCACAGCAATCTGGGCGTCTAATAATAGAATTTCTCAAATCCAAATTTCACAAAATAAAATTTTTAAAAATATTCTAAATTTATCTATATATTCATCGCTTATATTTAAACTTAAAAATATATATAATATATAATAAATTTTGGGGATATATAAAATACTTAATAATATCGGGCACTACAACATAAATTCCATTCAAAATTATACTCATAATTTTAATACTAGAAACCGGAATAATATTAGGATACCAAGAGTTAATAATGTGCTAGCATCTCAGAGAGTTTCGGTGTCAAGATCTGGGTTATACAATCGATTACCTAGTAATATTAAAAATATAGCATTAGTGGGTTCTTTGAAAAAACGACTAGCTTCATTAAGACTAATGTAGTTTATTCTAAAAGTTCGTTTGTTGGTTTCATTCATAGTATGTATGTTTCTACAATGCCACTTAGGCGAAGAAACTATCTAATGAATTATTAAACAGTAAATAATAAATCATCAACATCATTATCTTTTGCTTTTACAGCTCAGGGCGAGCCTTAACCTCGTTTACAATTTTCCTCCATTATGATCTATCTTGTGCAACAGTCCTCTGTTCGTTAATTAAATCCAATCTTTCGACAGTTCAACCATTTGGATGTTAGTCTACCTCTTGCTTTAGTAATGTTTGGTACTGCGTCTCATATTCGAAATTAGCATTCTTAAAATAGTAAATAAACAAACTAGATATTTATTATACTAGAAAGTAAAAATTCGAATGAAAGACCTTGCGACTTATGTGGTAACTATGACAACATATAACTACATAATATGTAAATATCAAATTGCCTAATGAAGCGTACATAGATATTTTGCCAAAGCATAATATGTCGACTCATAACATAGTAAAATATGAAAATATTTCTTAGAAAATAAAAACAAAAATAAATTATATACGACGAATCGTTGGATGGAGTTTAATATAAGACTTCTATGTTTAAGAGAAATTTAACGAATTATCAGATTCAACTTAAATGGTGCATATGTCGATTGTTGGAATTTACATGTATATCCACATACACAATATCACATATGTCATTATAGTTAGTGCATTTGGATTTGTGTCTAATCAAACATTAATTTTAATACTAATTCCCTAAACACCAAATGAACAATTCTTTGAGAATCGAAATTGCCAAATAAACAGTATAAAATTCTAAACTTAGACTGTAATTGTTATAAGTTTTATTAAAATAATCACATTGAAAGAGTTAGTCTTTGACTTTTTGTTCATATCGATTATTTGTAATAAGTATTTGTATTTACATGGACCAACATGTGAATTAATGGGTGGGGATTAGTCTTCAAAATAAATATATTGTAATGATAATAGGTTATGTAGTTTTCGAGAAATTGGTACTTTAATTTTAATAACTTTGGGTGGCCATCTAGCCTTTGTTTTGTAGAATAGAATTCTAGGACTTGATTTGTATGAAAATAGATACTTAGAGCTACTTCGATGCAAATGTTCAAGAAGATATGATTTGAAGTAGCTTCAGAATTAGAAAATGATTTTTATTTTAATCGCAAAAAAATAAAAATTGCTATGTAACTATTTTTGGTAATAGAAAAAATAAAAATTATTTCGTAACTATTAAAAACAAGAGAAAAAGATAAAAATTGAGAATTAACTATTTTATATGAGCGAAAATTTTTTTAATTAAAAATAATTATTATTTTTAATTTTTTTTTTATATAAATTGGAAATTTATTGATCTTTTGTGAAATCGATGAAAGACCTCTTACCGATCACATACGTATATTTTATTCGTTATTACGATAACTCCTTGTGAATGATTTTTTTCATCAAAAAATTGATCGATAATAGTTATTTGCAGTCACTGAAATTATCACTTAAAAATAAATATAAATTAATCTAAAAAATATATTAATATATAAATTAAGCTGTTTTCAATTGTAATTGAGCTTTCATCAATTAGAAATATTTCGAGTTTGCTAACCCAAAGACACAAACCACTTTATTTTCAAATTATTCAATTCTAATTCAACTTTTAATTTATATCTGTCACAATTAAAATTAACCTTCATTCAAAGCACACATTCTCATGTTAACAAAAAAATTATTTTCTACCATTTAATTGTTGACACCTACTAGATTCCGGTAGCTAGTAATCAATACATTTTTTCATAGTTTGAATTAAATTGGATTATATTATATTTTAAGTGAAATCTAAACTGCCAAACATACCACAGTCTTCACTCCTTTTGTACAGTTCACTCTACAATTCTAAATTATGTTAACTATGATGGCTTAATCAATTTAAAAACACTTCGGTAAGTTAATGAGGAATTCTTCTGCTTGAATAAAATCATATTCAAAGTGAAGTATAGTCTCTTCTTAACATTATAATTAATATAAAATAAATTAAAAACATAAAAATACGAATAAGAACAGTTTTGCGGAACCAATCAAATATCAAGTACATATTTTTTTCATAATTTGCCGATTTAGTTTTTTATGTCATATAAAACATGTATCAATATTAAATTTGGATGACGACATAAGTCCCCTAATAAAATGAATATAATCAAATTATGATGATAAAAAGTCAATTGATTAAGAGAGTCTAATAATTGCAGCTCTGCTAACTAAAACATTATAAAATTAAAAATAAATACTCCATCCCTTAGTTACATTTAGATTAAAAATGGTTACTCAAACACAACATAATTTTGTATCACAAATATGATGTTTTAAACAGTATACAATAAACAAAAAGTAAAAAACAAAAACAAATCGAAACATGCAAAAAAAATTATATTAAATTTTTCACAAAATTTACGTACGTAAACGGAAAAACTCTTCATTCCCTTTGATGTGAAAATTTCATTATTCTTATTACATGTAATAATAAATTTATTGTAATATGTAAATGCGAATATATATATATATATGCATGTTTGCATGTTTGTGTATATATTTTGGTTTGTTTAGTTGATAAATTTCGTTGTACAAATTGAAGTGTACGTATATTATTTATATAGCTGTGTACATGAGGGTTAATATAATAATTCTACATAGATTGGGAAAAATTCTAATGGATTTTTGTTGTATGTATATATATGTATATACATATTTACATTAATATATATTAGAATATTTTTATGTGTGTAAATTAATATACATGTGAGTACATATATTTATATCGTATGCCCTGCAGCGGCAATATATGAAAATAAAAAAACATTTTGAATTAAAGTTTTTTTTTTTGTTTTGATTTTTTTGTTGTGTTGTTCTTTTGAAATTTTTTTTTAAGAAAATTTTCTTTCCGTTATATCTTTCTTAAATAGATAATAAATTTTATTTATCTCTTCCTCTAAATCAACACATCTCACACCAAAAATTTAATTCTATATAGATATAAAAGAAAAATGAAATAAGTGAGAGAAAAAAAATATTTCATCCGCTTTGCAGTGCAGTATAATTCAACAAAGGACTTTAATAAACGATTTTATATTGTATACAGTTTCACTATAACCATGTTCTAAAGAACTCTATCAGATTATAACCAAATTATGAAAGATAAAAAAACATATTATGTATTTATTTCTATTAGATCCAGCTCGCTCTATATATTATGAAATAATCCACCACTAATTTTCGGTAAGCCATGTGGTGTTGTTGTGAGGAAGATTGCGCTAGTAGCCTCATTAAATTAAAAATAAAAAAATTAATAGTTTCACGTATCGCCTCAATTGCCAAAAGTATTATGCTCGCTGGATCAATAACATATTTCAGGTCAATTACCAGTGCAGTTATCACACAAAGTCAAACTTTGAATGCTCAGAACAAATATCCAGTTGCATTACTGCCACAAATTAGTTCATCCCAGACCTCACCAGTCACACGTGATATTCATTCCGCTGCCAAATTCATCGTTGCTGGGGCAGCTACTGTAAGTGTAGCCGGTTCTGGTGCTGGTATTGGAACAGTATGTGGCTTAAAAACAATTGTTCTCATATGAAATTTTGGGTTTTGCTTTATCTGAAACTATGGCCGGTCTCTTCTGTCTTATGATAGCCTTTTTGCTGTTATTCGTTTTTTAAATTGTTGCGTCTATATTTGACATTTAATATTGTTTTTCACATTCCCATAAGGTAAAAAAAAACAAATTAAATAATAATTTACTTATTTTGTAAATTCTCTAAGTTTAAACAGGAAATATAACTAATTGAAGTGCCTTGGAAACCTTAAACCAAAACAAATTGTTTTCAATTAAATAATCTTGTCGAATTTTCTTAAGCATGAATTCTATATCTTTAACTAGGTTTAAAAAATATTTGTACGTCGTCTTATGACTCACTTAGACAAATTTGCACGCAAAAAAGATCATAAAGAAAAAAAAACACGTGGTTTTTTTAATATTCTGTCATGCCTCACTGAAACGGGCTTGCAGGACAATTAAGAGCATGAAGAAGATAAAATATTTTTTTTTTTATTTATGCCACGTCTCACTGACGGATTTAAAAGACAATATAGGACATGAAGAAGAAGAAATAAGATATGGTTTATTTTTTATATTTTGCCCCCTTGAATTAAGCCTCTTTTGTTCTCGTCAGCTCTCAGTGTTATAACACTTAAAAATTAATTTAATCAATCAGTATGCAAAATCTGATTAACTTTATCGTATGTGAAAGCAAGACCAGTCAAGCAGAAATTTTCGTAAAAATACAGAGTTCGCAGTCTAAAAGTGTTCTAAGGGTTCTAGCATGTTCATAAACCATTAGCCTTTTGTTGTCTATTACACGATAGCTTGATTTTATAGAATTCTGCTGTCTTTATTGAGTACACTTTAATTATAAAAACCCATCAAATCCATTACTCAAAGTGTACATGCAACCTTCTCACTCAATGACAGTAAAAATGTACATATAACTTTGTCGTTAAAGAAAGGTATAAATGAAATAACTATTCCACAAGCTAACAAGGTTAAATTAATGGGAGACAAAATACTAACCTGGAAGAAATACATCACCGCAAAAGGCTTAGGCAAAGCATGATCAATGCATCACCGCAAAAGAGCAATTAAACTCAAGACGAACAGCATTTATTGGCTTATTAGGAAATATGCTACACTAGATATGGAATACAAAGTGATGCTTTAAAAAGCGGTGTCAGTTATGGAGAATAATAAGACTGTTAGAAATAGTTCTCGAAATAATTCAAATGATGCAATCAAACATTTTTACGATTATTGTAGAAAATAATGGTCGTCGCAAAATATTTATTCAAGAGCTACAGTAAATTTATTAGTAAATTATAGGAACACAGTAAAATAATAACACTACTACTGCTTTTCTAGCAATTCTATTCTTATAACAACACTTTAACTCTTGATATAGGATTACGCACTTTTAGACTTATAATAACATTGCTGTAGCACTTGTTGAAAATCCCATTATAACAACTCCCACAATTGCTATAACAACATTATTATCGCAATATTAATCACATTATTCCCATAAAAACATTATTATAACACTTTTGGTGCTTATCGGGAGTCATACAGGAGATTCATAGAACTAATTTTGTTTCAAAAACAATAAAATGTTACGTGGGTTAAACTGTCCAACTTTTTAGATTATTAGATTTGAATAAACCGTAAAAATCACAATTGTTATAAATTATTGTCATTTTCACACATAGAAAGATTCAATAAATACAGTTAAGAGAGAGCAAAAAAAAAAACAAAAAAATGTTAATTAGGTTGCTAGTATTTTACCTGATATTTTAATTCTAGATAGCGATCGATGTCCTAGATAATACACATATCAGATATCAGTGTTCCAGAACATTTTCACAAAATATTATCCTTCTGTTGTCTGATGATATAGTTTCATTTTGGAACGTTGTTTTTTTTTATTATTGAGCGTACTTGAAGGATGTTTGCAGATTAACTGACATTCTAATTCTAGATAATTGCCGCCTGTTGACTATGTCAGTTCTATATTTCCTTGCTTTAATTTAGAATTATTATTTGAAAGAAGAATATATTTTACAAAATATTGAGTGTATGTTGTACAAGAATAATGAAGACGTGAATGAATTAGTCAAAACTGTGAATATTGTTATGAGTATTATATTGGTGTGTGTATATGAATATGTCAAAACTAAACCCCAAAAATGGTGCAAAAGAGCAAGTTTAGAAATTGGAGTGAAATTGATCTTGAGATATATCAATAATATGACGAATAAATAATGTAGAAACCCATTTTCCCACGTTCTTGAATAGATTTCTGTGCAGGGGACCTAGTTCGTATATATCAAAATCAATCAAGAATTATAGAGCTAAAATGGTAAGTAAAATATCGACTATTTTGAAATTTTATTATAAATATTATTTATATTTAAATTTTTTCTTCTCTGCGTAATATAGTAAGGAAGGCCAAACTTCACTCAAAATTATAGAATAAGAAGTATACGAATTGAAAGAGTAAACGTTTTCTAATTTTAATTTAAACTATTATTTTCTGATGTGACAGATGAGATCTAATCCATACCATCAATTTTGTGAATTTTAAAGATAATTTTCTAACTAAAATCTCTAAGTTTCTTCCAGACTAACGTACCAGTATTAAACAATAAATAATATGTGTGAGAAGCACAATCAGTATATAAATGGGAAGTGAAGTTTTTGTTTTTTTTTTTGTTTTTTTTTTTTTAATATGATATAAATTAGAAAAATATGGAAAATAGGAAACTTTTCCTATGCATAAATAAATAACATTTACAATTTTCCTGCTATTTCTAAAATTTTCTATTTTTTTATTCTCTTCTCAATTTTTTATCATTTCTGGTATTATTATTATTATTGTTTTTTTTTTGGTTTCATTTTTTATTCTAAGGTAAACGGATGATGGTAGTAAAATAATAAATTCTTATTATTAGATTTTTCGATATTTTTTATATAGTCTAGACGTCGAAAAATTTACCACCTTTTTTTTCATAGATGTTATTATTGTTGTTAGATTATATAATTCTCTATATTATATACGTATAAAAATATATAATGCAAGTTTAAGTTGAATATTTTGAGAATCTATTAGTGTTTAATTTATATGTGGGTATAGTAACAGTAGAGTGGTTGTAATTGATGTACTCATTTCTGTCATGTAATATAAAACCAAGAATTCCTAAAAAGAAGTATTCATATGTATAAATTTTTCTTATAATTTGTAGTGTAAGAACGTGCTTTCAACAAAATATGGTCTTTTCGTTTAGATGTTGGAATTGATTTTAAAATTTAATAATTTTTGAAATTTTCATGTATTTTTAACCTAAACTAAAAACAAAGGTTTACTTACTTTTCCTTTTTTTAATTTCCCGTTTATTATCTTAAGGTTGTAGGTCTATTCTTTCTTGTTACTTAATTATTTACGTCAGTGCAGCTAAATTCTGCTTGCACTTAACATCTCATTCACGGCATTTCTATATTGAGTTCATAGTTGATTAAATTTTGTTTATTTTGCTATCATTCAACATCTCCTTTTGGTCACCTGTATCTTGAGAAATATATCTTCAATTCGTATAGCATTCAATTGGTGCATAAAGAAAAATTTTGAAGATGAATGAGCACTGCAAACAGAATACTTATACCGTAAAATAGAAAAAGTGCTTTAACTAATTCTGTCCCTAATTTAATTTGTTTTTTATTTTTATTATATTTTTATTTGCCACTCATCAAAAGTACAAAAATACAAATTTGAACCAAAACGATTTAAAAATTTATGAAAATTACAATCAGCTTCAGGAAATCCGCAGAACTACCTTTTGGACATTCAAAACTGACTAAAAGTGGAGATCCTTAGAATGTAAAGTTGCAGTGTACAAAGCTAGCATCAGGCCAATCTGGAGCTACGGGGTTTGAACTATGGGGAAGATCTAGCAAATCCAACATTGAAATAATAGAACCCTTCCAGTCCAAAGTATTAAGGTCTATAGTCAATGCGACTTTTGTGTTTTTGAAATTTCAAAATTTGTTTATGAAAAAAATGGAGGAAAAATTTTAGAAAAATTAATTTGAAAAAATTTTTTATTTGAATTTTAATTTTAAAAATGTTTTATTTAAACCATTTTTACCAATTTATGTTGGTATCAATGAATGTCATTCGCATTCGTCGACGAGTAAAATAGAAATAGATATATTTTTTGAACGCGAAATTTTGGTTATTCGTCATTCGTAACGATTGACATATAATCTCATGTATTTGAAAGCTAAAAATTCGTCATTCGTCTTGATTGTGTTTTCGACCTTATACTCAATATTTTTTTATATTTTATATAATAAATTGTATATTGTATAATATTATATAGAATATTGTATAGTAGACAAAAAAAAATTACAATTAAAATTTCAATGTTCTGAACTTAAAAAATTAAAAAATAATAAGTAGTAACGGTCGATATGTCAAAGATCGCATTCATTTGTATTATTTGGTCCGATTAAATGAAATGTTGCATAGGCTGCCGCTACCTGTACAATCTGTAAGAAAATAATCTTCGTAAATATTAACAAAATCAAACAACTTTTAACCAGGCCTCGTAATGACATATCAAGAATGGTAGCTATCAGTACGGGTCACTGGAAGATAGTAAATCATGCTGCCAAGCTGGTTATTCCATTCAATTCCCACTGTCGCAGTTGGAAAAAAGAAAACTAGGTAGAAAAATCTTGAACATATCCTTCCAGCTGCCCAGCTGTAGCTAGAGCCAGATTCCGGACTTTAAGTGAGACTTTTTTTTTTTTAACAATATAAGAATTATTTCAGGTAGAGAAATTTGTTATCTAATTGACTTTTTCAATATCACTGAATTTATACTCAAAACAACTGATAAAAACGAATAAGTCATTTCAGTCGTTGCATCAGAAAAGTATAATTAAGTGTTAATTGGTTTTTGTATCTATGTGTGGTTTTGTCCATAAAATGTAACTTTGTCTTATGTATAACTGTCCCTATACTATATGATTTTACTGCTAATGGCAATAACACTGTTATTAATACAGTTAGAAATATGAATTTTTTATTAATTTTTTTTATTTTAGTAATATTAACAATATATAGTTGGATCATTTTAGGTATTGGTGATATTAGCCATTGTAATGTCGGACTATAGTTGGAAATAGTTTTATTAAAAAAAATCATAAATATGTGAGTTATAAAAATTGAACGAAATGGCCAATTGATATCCGCTATTTTGTTACTTTAATTTATAATATTCATCAAACAAAGTAAAACAGTTGAAAAAATATTTAAATTGGTCCAAAAATTAAGCTTTTAAAGTATTTTTACATATTGTTAATTTTGAAGTTTTGTAGCGATGCTAGCATCACAAAAAAATACGAAAATTTTCAATTCTTCCAAAATGGTTTTATTTTGTTACTATCTTTTATAATATTCATTAAACAAAGTAAAACAGTTGAAAAAATTTACTAATTGGTCCAAAAATGAAATATTTAGAGTATTTTGAAAAACTATAACGATGCATCTTCTACAGCGTGTATCTTCTACATAAAATACATTGTAGATCCATAAATTTAATATATCAACATTTCACTTAACTAAAAAATAAAAATGTTATTACAAAATATAATATAAAAAATAAATTAATCACAAATTCAAAGCTGTAAATGTACAAAATTCATAAAAATAAAAACTAAATAAAAATAAAAATGTTGTCAACATACAATATTCAAATAGAAAGTTCTAGTTGTTAAGATTAGCGGCTCGAATAACAATTTTAATAATGAAGATATAATTTAAATCATTTGAACAGAAAAACCAGAAGCGGTAACCTAATTCAAGAAAACCAAAAATGCAAGACTTTATTGAAGGTTTAATTCTATAAATCTAACCTAAAAAATTTTCATTATTTAATGTGGAGGGTATATATTTAAAAAAATTGTCTCCTTAATTTTATTCGAATTTGGATAATTGACAATTAGAGAGAATTATATTCTTTGTTATCATTTATTTGATATTCTTTTAAATAAAATTTTACGAATCAACTTCAAAATAGTACTAACCATTTGAAGTTTTATATTCAGATTAGATTTTGGTTATAATGGATTGTATTATAAAACTACTAGGGACCCCTGTTGAGTAATTATATTTCAAGTTGAAGTCAAATTTAAAGTTTTTTTTAAAAAAAAAACAGTAATTTACGTACTGACATAGACTTCGCACGATATAACAGAAATCACTCGTGTTTAATAAAAAGTTTTGTGGTTAGTAAGTTTTATTTTTTATTTAGGACACATAAATACACGTCTCTCATATACTGCTTCGTTTCCGATATATTCCCTATAGTAAGTGGCATTTAGTGTATAAAATTACTAAAAATAAAAAATTTTGTCATTAAAGAGGTATGTATATATATATACCTACATAATACATAATTTTAATAAAAACTATATTATTACTACAAATATCAAAAATTTAGAGACAGTTACTTAAAAAGATAAAAAGGAAGAATTCAAGTGATTTGTTTTTTTGTTGTTTTAATATTTGTTATTTTAGATGAATTTGTTTTTTTGTTTTTTTTTTTGGCATATGTACATAGATTCATTTGCAAGTACATAATATAAATTATAATAACTGATTTGTTTGCTTTTGTTTATTATTTTAATAAGATTTCCCATATGCATAATGTATTTGCTGAATAATAAAATCTTATGAGTAATCTTATATATATTGGAGAATCGAAATTAAATAAAAAGGTGTCTACTGCGCAGGTCCTTAAATGCTTGTCAATTATATTTATAGATAGCTACTTTGACTCCATTATGTAAAGATGAAATTGCCCGTCATATGAATTTTTTTTGTTTTTGTATTTTTTTTTGTTTTTGTTTTTTTATATTTTTGTTTGTTTTTGTTTTTTATTTTAATAAGAACTCACGAATAATGTAATTGGTGAATAATAAAATCATATGGTTACAAAATTTTCAACTGTGTGCGCATTTTTGTTTTATATACAATCTTATATATTATATATATTAGAAGTTCATTAAGGAGTAGGAGAATCGAAATTAAATAAAAAGGTGTCTACTGCGCAAGACCTTAAATGCTTGTCAATTATAATTATAGATTTTAATACATGTTTTCCACAAATTGGTACCCATGATAATTTCGCAAACTAAATTTTATAATTTTCCTTACTTTATATTGAAATAGTCAAGAATTTTTATAATGGGATAACCACAATATATCTATATTTTGTGTATGACATCTTGAATTAAAAACTTTAACGAAAGTTTTATAATATCTTGTATCTATAATTTTTGTTTCCATTTAGTTGTTTATTAAGATTCTTCACAATAGTTTTGTTCCAATGTTCTGCAATATGATAAGATGAATCAGAATACCTCAAAATATTATTCTGAATTTCTATTTAAATTTTCATACAACTAAATTTTACTTAAATTATTATTTAGTTGATTCGAAGGGAATTTGATAGGATAAGGATAATTGAAATAGTTATTTATAGAATTTACCTAATTTGAAATATCCACAATTTTCCAAAAAAAAAATTTTAATTAATACATTTAAAAAAATTTTCTAGGAATTTCCAATTAAATATTTCTAGAAAACTTCACTCTGACCATCTGGATTTAACAAAAAAAAAAAACAAATTAATTTATAAAATTTCATTAGAATTTAAAAATAAAAATAAAAATAAATTTAATTTCATTATTTCAATAAAATGTTAAGCTTGCAAGCAACAGAAAAAAAAAATTTGAATCCTTAGAAAAACTTGTGAAAAATTATAATGAAAAATCATATGATCGTCCTTGGAAATTTGTTTTGTTTATTTTCTTACAATGTATATTTAAATATAGTAGAGTTCATTTGAATAGGAACAATTATTTTTTCATTGTTTTTGTTTGTATTTTTCAATTCTTAAATCTGATCAGTTTCAGTAATTTTGTTTTATTGCAAAATTTAATTGTGCCTTTCATTCATACTTACTTATCTTTACCAGTAAAATTCTGGTTTCCAATCTTCAAATATGCTATGATTTAATCTTAGTCATTACTGAATTTGAAGATAATCATTTTTTGTGTTACATTCTTACTATGATAAATCAATTGAAATAAAATGTTGCTAACTTCTTCAAAACTTATAGTTGAGGCTTACGCCTATTATAACGATATTGATAATAAAAAAGTTAAAATTGATAAATTCTATATTATTTTCAATTAATAAGTAGCAGAAGGGGTTTTTTTTAAGTACCACGTAATTAATAAAAACGAATTTCCATTTAATAACAGCAAATTGGTTTATCATTGTTAATCAATGCAGTAGAATTTGAAGAAAAGAAGGATTTAGTAAAAATTGTACTTAAAGTACGAAAAGTTAACATAAATGAAATCTAAACATACTTTGGGCCACCCAAAGGTTGGTGAATCCATGCTAAAACTCTATAAATTAAATTAATTAAAATAATCTTTCCCTTATGAATCAGGGCCAATTTTCTTTTTGTTGACTTGTTGATTTCGTTTTTATGCAAATTAGCTTAAGTCAATCTCTTGTTTGATATCTTAAAACTTTTTGGTATTTACTATAATTAAAAAAAAAAAATTAAAAAATTATATCGGGTCAATGATATCGAACATAGAGAGCTGCACCGACAAAATAAAAAAAAAAGTGCAATGCAAAAGTACAAACGGATAAAATGACCAAAAATATTCCCATATGTTGCTGTGATGATACAGAAACAGGAACAATAAAACAGGATGATAGGAGAAAAATTTAAACGTTCAAGCTATCCATTCGAGTTTTTTATATCAGAATATCATGCAAGTAGTAGTCTGTAACTCAAAAAAATTAGTCAGTTATACCCAGTAGAATAAAAAGCACATATTACAATCGATAATGTAATAGCACAAACAAAAACAGTTTATTTACATAGAAAAATCATTAGCGATTTGAAAAATCATTAGCGACCTGACTATGTTCTGTGCCAGGTTTTTAATTTCATTCAGAACCCATCTGCGCCATGTTTCCCACGATCTACCTATTGCTCTGTTGTCCTACGAATTTCAATCCAATGCTTATATTGCGAAATATTATATTGTGGGTCTTCTGAGAGTGTTACCTATCCACCTCCCTATTCTCTTCTGTATTTAAATATCTATTGATATTTGTTTCGCCATTTCCTAGAGTTCATTATTTCTAACAGCTCTGGACCAGAATATTTTTCATATTATTGTTAACTAAGACTTGCATTTTTCCTATATATATTTTTTATATATCGTCCATGTATCGTTGACATATAGGTGCATTGATTTAACGCAGGCGTCATATTGTTTAAGGTTAGTGTCCTTGGCAATGTAAAGTTGTCTCCATATAGCCGAAAGTCTTCTGAAAATCATTTTGGCTAATTTTAACCGATTTGGCATGTCTTTCTTATTTCATGTATTTGTTGTAATTCCAAGGTAACTGAATTAGACGATTTCTATTGCTTTGTTGTTTATTGTGCTGACGTGAGCAGTATTTCTTGAGTTAATTCTTGAGCATATTGTTTTGTTGGTGCATTGATTTTGAGACCAACTTGTAACATAATTTTTCTAGGCTTACACTTAAGAGTGTATAGGCGAGAGAGACAATGCCATCCGTATATTCTAAGTCACCTAGTCGTGTTTCAAGAGTACATTTTATTCCTCTGATTGTGGTTTTTGCTTCCTTAATAATCACATCAAGTACTGTGTTGAATTGTTCACTATTAGATATCAGACCGAAATATTATACAGAGGATATTTGCATGTAATAGTATTGACAAGCTCTATAGTATAGGATATATTACATAAAACTATTAAAATCATTCACTATTATTCAAGATTAATAACAGGATGATAGGAGAAAAATTTAAACGTTCAAGCTATCCATTCGAGTTTTTTATATCAGAATATCATGCAAGTAGTAGTCTGTAACTCAAAAAAATTAGTCAGTTATACCCAGTAGAATAAAAAGCACATATTACAATCGATAATGTAATAGCACAAACAAAAACAGTTTATTTACATAGAAAAATCATTAGCGATTTGAAAAATCATTAGCGACCTGACTATGTTCTGTGCCAGGTTTTTAATTTCATTCAGAACCCATCTGCGCCATGTTTCCCACGATCTACCTATTGCTCTGTTGTCCTACGAATTTCAATCCAATGCTTATATTGCGAAATATTATATTGTGGGTCTTCTGAGAGTGTTACCTATCCACCTCCCTATTCTCTTCTGTATTTAAATATCTATTGATATTTGTTTCGCCATTTCCTAGAGTTCATTATTTCTAACAGCTCTGGACCAGAATATTTTTCATATTATTGTTAACTAAGACTTGCATTTTTCCTATATATATTTTTTATATATCGTCCATGTATCGTTGACATATAGGTGCATTGATTTAACGCAGGCGTCATATTGTTTAAGGTTAGTGTCCTTGGCAATGTAAAGTTGTCTCCATATAGCCGAAAGTCTTCTGAAAATCATTTTGGCTAATTTTAACCGATTTGGCATGTCTTTCTTATTTCATGTATTTGTTGTAATTCCAAGGTAACTGAATTAGACGATTTCTATTGCTTTGTTGTTTATTGTGCTGACGTGAGCAGTATTTCTTGAGTTAATTCTTGAGCATATTGTTTTGTTGGTGCATTGATTTTGAGACCAACTTGTAACATAATTTTTCTAGGCTTACACTTAAGAGTGTATAGGCGAGAGAGACAATGCCATCCGTATATTCTAAGTCACCTAGTCGTGTTTCAAGAGTACATTTTATTCCTCTGATTGTGGTTTTTGCTTCCTTAATAATCACATCAAGTACTGTGTTGAATTGTTCACTATTAGATATCAGACCGAAATATTATACAGAGGATATTTGCATGTAATAGTATTGACAAGCTCTATAGTATAGGATATATTACATAAAACTATTAAAATCATTCACTATTATTCAAGATTATTTCAAACTAGTTTTCTGTATTCAGATACAATATATACACCCATATTCTGTTACACCCATCTCGCGAGATCTGACGAGATAGTTTTGTATTCTGTTAGACCTTTGACGAGACGATATAGCCATTTTTTATCTCGTCAAAAATCGTAAGCGATAGAGTATCTCGTCAAAGTATTTTGTGTTTTTTTTTATCAAAAAATTTAATTAAATAAATAAATTGAATAGATAAAATAGTTAAGTAAAGATTAAAAAACAATTTTTCATTATTTTTTTGCATTATTATTAAAATTGTGTTTTGTTTTGAAAAAAAAAAACCATCTTTACTATTACTGTTTTACTACTGTTTATGTACTAAACTAAAAAACATTTAAAACATTTATATTTATTTTTCATTTAAAAAATATTTTAAAAATAGTACCAAAACCCCACTAAAACTTTTCAAAAATTTTATAAATCATATTTCATTTATATACCAATAATTATTTTGGATAGTAAAAAATAATCAGTACTACCAACAAATAAAATGTTCTATCGCGCCGCTTACAGTGTCTAACAGAAAGGCATATTCAGAGAGACGAGACGAGATGAATTTTTTCTTCTCGTCAACGATGGGTCTAAGAGAATATGGGTGATAAGCTTTGCTAAAATCTGTAAGCAGGAATTGTACATCACTGCATTTAAAATTATATATAACTTGATAAAAACCATTTTATATTGATCAGAATGATTGCATAATTATTATAATATTAGAAATAAATTCAATTTTTATTTATTTATTTATTTTATTAGTTCTGCTCAAAAGAGCTTATAATCCCTTACAGAATGTATAGAGTGTATAGTATTTAACACTGTTCAAAACAGACAAATAAAATAACCCCTATAATTGCCTAAGCTTTAATAATTAAATAAAAATCTGACTACATTTAGTTTCAAATTATGAGACCAAACTGCTAAAGCTCGGGTCTGTAAACAAAACAAAAAAATATTTACTAGTGTTTACAATTAAAAATTTTTTTTGCCTATTAAGTTAGAATAGTTACTTTTTGTACTTTAAAATTAAATCAAATAAAGTAAAAAAAAAAAAAAAAACAAACAATCTACTTTACTCAAATGAATCACAGTGTATATAACATGCTTAAATGTATTTGTTTGTATATTTATGAAGTTCATATGTTGACTTGCTCATATGTTTTAAATACTAACAACAACAAATTTTTACAAAATTTTTATAACTTTTTTTTTGTTTGTTTTTTGAATTTACTTCTTTTGCTTTAAGTCATTAAAATTTATTGCGCCATAAAATTTTAAAAATCTAATTTTTATTCTTTCCTTCTTTCTAACTACTTCACAAAATTCACAATATTTTTTATAAAATGCAACTGTAAAATACACAGTTTTACTATTGTATATACACAGAAAATTAACAAAAAATTTTTTTTTGTTTTTGGTTTTTTGTGTTTTTTTTTCAAAAACATAAAAGTTTAAAAAACTAAAAACTTTACACTTAAATTTAGTAAATGACATTCTATACACATTCAATATCGTTTATTTTTATGCTTCAAACTTGGAACGTAATTCAAATAAAATTTTCTTCAAACGTCAAAATGTCAAAATTTATTTTAACATTAATAAAAGTTAAACACACCCAGAAAAACAAAACGAAAACAAAATAGCAAAAAAAATTTTGAAGCAAGAAAATATTTTAAATCAAATTAGTTTTGTTTTTAACTCTTTTTACTGTATAAAATTTTAAGGGAATTTCCAGTATGTAACCATTCCAATGCATTTCAATAAATTTGCTCGTTCGATCACTGTCATCGATTTTAGAATATTTTTTGTTTCGATATAACTTCTAACAAATAATCGATATATTATGTAATATATATATATACAGTTATTTTGTAAGTTAACCGTTAATTTAGGGCAAGTTATTGCTATGAGTTGTCATCAGTAAAATTCAATAACATTATAGTTAAAAAGTTTCTTATAGTTTCAATTTGAAATTTAAATTTTTCTTTTACCCCACTTTAATCAAAAATCCATTGCTGGTATCGTGAATCTATTGATAACGAATGGTAATAATCAACGGTAATAAAATTTCATCAAAATATATCTTATCTTCCTTTTCCTTAATATCAAATTTTAAATTATATTTCTTCATTTTAAAATCCATAAAAATGTAAAGTGATATATGTATATTATATATACATATATGTAGAAAACATATTTAGTAATAGCAGTAGTAGCAAAGAGTTATTTTATAAAAAAAAAAAACTTTCTGTGCAAACTTTTAAATCCTTCGAAACATAATTTTTAAAAAGTACTCCCACCAATATTTTTTTTTTTTTTTTTTTTACAGAAATAATCTATATATATATACATATCTGGATATATTTGTTAGAAAATATATTTATATATAATACTAGTAACCTATGTACATAATATAAAAAAGTGGAAAATCTTAATACACCAAACTGTTCATTTAGTAATCGTGTACGTATTTATGTACAATCTACGGATGTAAAATAAAACTTTTAACACTTTCCAAGAATCTCATTTGTCTTTTTTAAATACCTGTACAAAAAAGCTTAAAAAAAAAAATAACAAAATTAAATTCAAGTTAGAAGTGGATGAGTTAAGAGGGTATTAGAAAAATATTCATTTATTTTTTGCTTTTGTTTTTTTGTTTTTTCTTTTAAGTTTCTTTGATTTGAAATTCTCGCAAGATTTTAATTTTTATTCGAAATAGAAATTGAAAATCCTTAAAAAAAATTGTTAAAATTGTTTTTGAATTTTTAAGTAAATCATCAAAAATTTCGGAAGAAAAAATATATATATATGTATACTAGCAAAGTCACCCGATATTGTCTGGGTCCAACAAAAAATGTATAAAATTTTCAAATAAAGTTTTGTTTGTGAACCAAATTTAAAAAAATTATTTCTGAAAAATATTCTAAAAATTCCATAACAAATATTTAAGCATATATGATGGGTTCGATTCAAAAATCTGTAGTAGGTTGGAATTAGTGGATCAATAACATAAGGATGCAATACATTAGTATTCGTGCTTTATTATTAATGGTGGTGTGAGAGGCGAAATAAAAATAACCTTAAATATACTTGTCTCTTTCCAGATTTAATATTTTATCAACACATGTTGACTTATAATAAAGACCACTTCCGTTGAAGATACTAAAACGTGCAAACGTGTTTCATTAATATCCTTCTCATTCTTCATTAATATAGTTGGTATTGTATAGTTTTAAAATAGCCGAATAGAATAACTTTAGGTTTTAATTTGGGTTCTGGCTGATGAGAAAGAAGTGTAAGACCCTTGTCAAATCTAAAAAATTTAGAAATTCCGTTTGCTAGCTAACAATTTCATTTTCTTCGGACTGAATCGTTGTTATTTCAATTTTACTATCTAACTCAAAAACTGTTCACTTCTTAGCTAAATTAAGTTCCAGACAAATACAGAACCAAATAACATATATTTTTCTCTAAGCAGTGACTTTCAAAAAATAAAAAACTGGGAAAGTCCAACTAGGGTAAGATTTAATGCTTCAAAAACACAGAGTTGCCTCACATGGACAAATCAAAATCGGTCAAGAATTTTGAAACTATAAAATTTTTAAGGTTGGAAATACACAGTAAACCTTCGTAGAACGATCACATTTTTTCTGTCGCGAAAGATACGGCGAAATGTTTAGAACTATTAAGCAGAATTAAGAAATATTTTACATTTTCTAACCTCCTATTATTATACAAGGCGTTTTGTCACGACTTGAATATAACTCGCATATTTGAGACAGTGTATCCAGTATCAGTCTGCATTGCTAAGATAAGGTAAACACAAATTTTGTAGTAGAGAGTTCGAAGAAACCGAAAACTGTGGAATATAAAAATGCTATCATCAACCGAATCTCTAAACTATGGAATACTCTACCACATTATGTGCTCCCAAAAATGTATAAATTGGAAGTTTTCAAGAGATGGGTAAATAAATATGTATCGTTTTGTCTGTCTGTATTGTTTGTTGTTGTTTGGATGTATACCAACTCTTCTAATTTATTTTAATTATAAAATAATTATAATTCACAGATGTACTAGTGACATCTTATAATAAATTGTAAAATCAATAAAAATAAAAATCAGGAGTTGTATAAGTAATTAATTTTTTATTCTATTCTATTTTATTCTATTTTGTTCTATTCTATTCTATTATATTATATTATATTATATTTATTATATTATATTATATTATATTATATATATTATATTATATTATATTATATTATATTATATTATATTATATTATATTATATTATATTATATTATATTATATTATATTATATTATATTATATTATATTATATTATATTATATTATATTATATTATATTATATTATATTATATTATATTATATTATATTATATTATATTATATTATATTACATTATATTATATTATATTATATTATATTATATTATATTATATTATATTATATTATATTATATTATATTATATTATATTATATTATTCTATTCTATTCTATTCTAATTCTATTCTATTCTATTCTATTCTATTTTATTCTATTCTATCCTATTCTATTCTATTCTATTATATTCTACTATATTCTATTCTATTCTATTCTATTCTATTTTATTCTATTTTATTCTATTTTATTCTATTTTATTCTATTCTATTCTATTCTATTCTATTCTATTCTACTCTATTCTATTCTATTCTATTGTATTGTATTCTATTCTATTCTATTCTAGTAGACTCTACTCTATTCTATTCTATTCTATTCTATTATATTCTATTCTATTCTATTTTATTCTATTCTATTCTATTCTATTCTATTCTATTGTATTCTATTCTATTCTATTCTATTGTATTCTATTCAATTCTATTCTATTATATTCTATTTCTTTTATATTTAGTTCTTTCTATTCTATAATTTTGTTTATTATTTCTTTATACCTTCTTTCTTTTTGATCTTTAAATTGGTTAAGTTCTGCGAAGCCAGTATGGGTACTTATCCCTTTATTTTAGCCTCAATTAAAAAAATAAATACATATGTACAAGAACTACTTTCACTACAAATTTTTCTGACCCAGTCAAAATTTCGGAAAACGTTAAACAACATGTTAGTTTATTTTTAAGATTACCTTATTACCGATAATTAGGTCTGTAACACCTTTAGTATTTCAAATATTCTTGCTGGATGTTGGGAATAATATTGCACCTACAGTCTGAATTTTCGAAAGCAGTATAAGACTTGATTTATTTTATTTTCCATAAAATACCTGAGCTTCAAGCCTGTAACAGTTTTGAATTTAAAAATAGTCACCTCATATTTTGGTAGCTGTATGACATTTGATCGAACCAAGTAGAATCTTGCGAAACTGTAAAATACGTGTTTATTTATTTTTGATAGATTATGCACATGTGTACACATTTTTATATCTGTAAATGTTTTTTGAAATATTCCTGTTGATTTATGGGCTACTAGTTGTATGGTAGTGATCCGAACCAGTCCGAATTTTTAAAATTATGAAAACAAGAACGTACAAGATCATAATTATTTCATAAATCTGTATCTATATTGTGAGCACTACATAGAATCAAACGAAGAGCTTTAACTAACTAATTTACGAGCACAATACTGTAAAATTTATTAAAGCACAAAAACTATGATGGATAAGACATGTGGTGAGAACGAATAGTCAAAGGTTATTCAAAAAGAATATTGACACAGTACCGTACAGTAGCAAAAATGGACCAACATCAAGATGGATGGACGAAATCGAGAACAACACTGTTGAAAGATTAGATTTAACGCGACAATTACACAAGATAGACCAAAATTTTGGACCAGTACAGAAAAAATTTAATTTTGCCGTACAATAGCTAAAATGGACCAAGATCAAGATGGATGAATGAAATCGAGAGCAACACTGTTGAAAGATTAGATTTAACGAATGAAAGACAATTGCACAAGATAGACCAAAATTGGTCCAAAATTTTACAGAATTGTACAGAAAAAAATATAATTCTTTAATATACGCAATCCTACAAGTACTGTTATTTCTATTATAGGAATATTTATATAACAGTCTACTTCTACTAGATCTATCGTTTTCAGTAATCACTTTTCTTTTAAATAATTCTAATAAAAAAAAAAATAAATTTTAATTCTGATGAAATTTCAATAAAAATTTAAGTTTGGTAGTCCAAAACGAAAAAAAAAATTAGGATTCACAAAAGAACAAGAAAAAAACAAAATGGCAGAAAATAAATTGTCAATTTTTTTTTTCAATCATCTCTCAACTGAAATACAAAATTTCAAAATTGATTTTACTATACTTTTATAGAGATTTGATAGCTTTTCCAGAAGTTTGTTTTATTTCACGGTTGTGTAAAAATGTGTTTATTTTTTTTTTTTATTTTGTTTTTATGTTTTGAAAAAAATTCATTTTGATTTTAATTTGAAAAGAATGACAGGTTCTTTTCTCTTAAAATTTATGTTCGCCACATCAAAATGAAGTTGTTTTTTTTTTTTTTTTTTTTGAGTTTTTTGTAACAACTAAACAAAGGGTAATGAATGGTAAAAACTAAAACAAAAAATGTATATCTAACTTTTAAAGTGTCAGGTGTACATTATGAAAAAGAAAAGAAAATCCGATTTAATTACAGTTTTCAATTAACGGCTTCAAAAAAACAACAAAAAAAAATAACAAAAACAGATTGCTTTTTTTTAGATATTCGCGAATAAAACACCTGATACCATTTAAATTAGAAGGGTACCCAGGTTGATATATTAATTGAATTTACATATAGAAACATTCGTTCATTCATTTTTTTGATGTAGTTGTTGTTGTTGTTAGTGATATTTCAATTTTAAGAACTTAGATTTATTACATTTTTTTTTTCTTCATATTATTCGATTCGGTAAAGTGTACGTGTTTTTATATTAGAGATTTATTTAGTAAAACTGAAAATACCAAACAACATTTGAATAATTGATTTTCAGTTTAAATCGATTTTAAAAATAAATTTCAATAAAAAATTACAAAAAAAAAATTGTTTATTAGTTTGTAATGCTGTTTTTGTATTTCATTTGTTTATGCAAGTATTTGCACTTAATTTTTTTTTCTTTAATTAAACTTTTATTATGTGCCTTTAATATACAAACTTAAAATTATCTTAGCCTATAAAAAGTTGAAGAAAAACGGCTTTAATGGAACTAGCTACTATTAACATTTCAATTAATTTTGAATTTTTATGTTAATTCTAATTGCTTAATAATTTGTTTTTTGTACATTCATAGTTATTATTGTATGCTTACATACTACTTTCTTATATGTATAATTAATTGTAAAAAAAAGGCTGAAAAACTCAATATTATGTCATGTTATTTTAAATAAAATTTGACCTATACCTAGCTAACCTAACTTAACCTAATAATTAACCCTATCTAAACTAACTTAAACTAATGCTTAAACCTAGAATGTACATGTTTAGTACCTATTACTAGTTAAATGTGCTTTCTAACCACCAATATGCTCTTTTAATGTTTTTGTCTCTGTCTGGTATGGACATATCATATAGCAGATTATATCCGTTACTGTTGCCTAATTCATATTCTTTTGCTTTACATGTGGCCCGTCTAGTATAGTGATAAAGTATGGAGACATGATTTTGGTTTTGGATAAAACTATTTTGATCAAGAAATATAAAACGCTCAGGGGCTATGAATCCTGTGCGCAAAGTTTTTTTTATGTACTCCTCATTGTGGTAAAATATCTGTTACATAATGTTTTCGAACGAGATTTATCATAAAACTGTCGATTCTGTTTATGTTTGATTCCTTTTACAAATATTTATTTGAATAAAAATGTTTGTAATCGGATTCGGGCTTGCGGTTTTAATTAATACAAGCTCTTATGCACTTGGACTTTATATGTTTGTTTCAATTTGCTTCAATTCAACAAAATACCCATTTCAATAACCATTTAACCAAAGTATATCCATAAAAAGAGTATGAACTCATGTATGTGTTCATTTGTTTGCACACAAATTCATATGAAAATTTAATAAACATTGTCAGAAATAGACGATAATAAGAATTTTACGTGTAAGAAAAAGAAAAAATATAGTAAACAAAAGAGAGTAACAAAAAAAATTGGCTGAAATTAAATAAATAAAGTTTATAATTTTGAAAAATATTTTCGACAAAAATTTTCGTTGAAATATTTAACAATATTATTTTCTAAATTGTATCAACTATGCATAAGATTTTTAGGAGACCTAACTAAAACAGCGTTATCATATTCTTTAAATTCTGTGATTTGTAAATAGATGTTGTCCTCAGTATTATTTTATAATCGTATACCAATATAATAAATATTTAGGTTTACTAATATAATTAATAAAAAATAATAATGTTTGTAACTCCAAATTATTACTGACAAAAATATTAATAATATTTTATATTATTGTAATGTAATTATAATTTAATATTTTTAATAGGTATATACGAAAATAATAATGTTTAAAACGAAAATATTAAAATTATAGAAGATCAGAATTAATCATCGTATAAGGGAACAAACTAAATTAGAACTAACATTTTTTGCCACCCTGCCTGATATAAATAATGGGAGGAAACGTAAACAAATCCAAAGGAGAATAATGAGAACGCAAAATTATTTTACAGTATAAAGCAAAAGGCAAACATCTGTTTTGTACCTTTTCTCTCTCATAGAAAATTTGGTATACGATAAGTAAATGTAAATTTTACCTCTTTTAACTAATGATATTTTGCTCGGTTTGATATTTCTTAAAAATTAGGTTTACGTAAAATGGGAGTGTATATTCTTGTTAATATAGATTATAGATATTCTTTGCATTCAACTAAAGTGAAATTTAATGTGCAATTATTTAGTGTGCAATACAAATCATTATCATTATATTTCAATCATTTTTATTATTATTCAATTTCAATTATTTTTATTCATTTTAAAGAGATGATAAAAAATATTTAACATAAATTTCTTATTTATTTTTTAACGTAGAATCCGAATTTGCATTAAAAAGTACCCCTTCCTATTTGGACATCTCAATCTCGACCAATTTCGGTAGGATTTTCGAAAGTGGAAAATATCACCAATCGATAAAGCACCGTCGATTTAATTAATATTTTTTTTTAAATTTTAAAATAACGGTTCCTTTCCCTCCTAAAAAGCTGATACACATGCTCTGGAACCTAGAATCAATACAGACTATATGTGATTCTGACTGGTTCAGGTAACTGTTCTACAACTTAGTAGTATCAACCAAAGGTTTTACAGACCTGAAAATTTGGGTTCTGATACACTATCAAAAAAAAATTAATATGGCGTTTACCCTATTTGGGACTGCTTCGCGCAGCTGCCATACAACTCTTAATATGCATAAAGAATATAAATAATGTTAAAGAATCTACTCCAGTTCCTTATTTTAATAAAGCTTCTATTTACAAATAATAAACAAATAAATTAGGGGAATACAGCTATTGTTAAATATGAACCACGTTAACAGCGTTAGGTTTATCAGTAAATTAATAATCGCAATCGATCTGGCAAGATAAAATTGGTATGCGATTTTTGTAATTTTGTGTAATCTGTCGCAGAGCTAATAGACACAGTTTATCCGGCGACTTTCTGTTCATAAACTGTCTATCAGAGTTCCTACACTCACTTGATTCGGATGGATTACCACGATATCGCCTTTTAATTAAAGTGGGATCACCAATAATTATTTTACTACAGACTCATTTATAAAAATTTGCCTTTTAATCTTTAGTGGTTGTAAGCTCCAGTGAGACTTACGTTCTTGATAACGATCATTATAAGGCGCAGGCAGGGACAGTCTATTAAGTACTGCGTAGTAGATTTGAGATCGCAATTTTTCTTCTATGGACAAACTTATGTTAATTTTATACTAAGACTGATATTATAATAAGAGCGTTCGACATAGGGGGATTAAAAGTTAAAAAAGAAAACTTTGGTTTTTCTTATTTAATTTTTTTGATTCGAATTTATTCAAAATAATATGCATTATAGCGGTGAAGGTTGCATTAAACTTAAATGTTGACTTAACTCAAAGTACAACTTAAAATTTGAGCTACTCAAAACGTTAAATTAGATGCTTTAGTTAAGTATTAAGGTAACTCAAAGTTTGAGCTCAGCGGAAGTTGAGTATTGCTTCAAATAGCTGACATTTTAATCTTAAGTGTTCAACTCAACTGTGAAAACGCTCAAAATTTAAGATAAGTTTTTAGTTGAGCTTAGGATTTTATTTAAATCTTTTACAGTGACAATGTTATGTTTTTCGATTAAGAAATTAGATTAAGAATTAAGCAGAAACTTATTCTTAATAAGATTGCATAACTTGGTTTTAACTAATTTATAAATTTTATAATTTATTTTTTTCTGTGTGAAAATGAAAATCTTCGAAACGACAAAACCTGATGATAAAGATAGCTGCACATATTATATACTCGCTATTAAAACGAACTAACCAATGATTTTGAACTAACCAATCATTTTTTTAATTGTTATTTTTTATTTCATTTTAACATAATTTAATTTATCTTCTTCTTCTCCTACCATTTACCCTATTCAGGACAAAGTTTTACTCATATCTTACAAAATAAATTATTCCTGCGAAACACAATATAGCTTAGGTAAGAAGATATCCTCTGTTGGCACACTTAAATCATCTAGGTCTATTGTGATACCACAGAATGTCGCTTCTCTTCGCGAAGCATACTGCCATAACCAATTTGACCTTTTTGCAAAGCGATGACACCACTTAATTTTGATTCGTGCAAGATCGCCCAGGGAGTCTAGAAAGTAGGCTTCTTAGATATAGATTTTCTGTTCTGAACTAATACAGTCATTGTTTTGTCCTCTTCATTTATTTTACAGAATCTGCAGACATTTTTTGATTAGAGCCCAAGCTTTTCTAGGTCTTTCTTACAAGGCAGTATCTTGTGATAGCCATATTATCGTACTGATATCTAGTTTTATTTTATTATCAGATTAGTTTCCATATTAATAATTGTTTGTAGTTCCATAAACCAAAATTTTGTATGTATATGTAATTATATTACTACGGTTGTCAAACACAATATGATACTTCAAGCTAATGACATTCTTAAAATAGTGTTAATTACGATTAGTAAAGCTGTACAAAATTTTAAAGACAGACCATACCGCAAATAAATAAATAAAACTAACAAATTAAATACTTAGACATTCTGTACTGGAAAACAATCAATGTCATTCACAGTAGATACATCCAATTGCAGTAATCATAACAAATATTCTCATGAGTATATCCTAAAGTTAAGCAGCAATTGTACAATTTTCATTTTTATATAGACATGTTTTTTAAAAAAAATTTTTAATTTTTATGGAAAAAATAACAAAATCATTTTTTTTTTTTCATTCAACGGATTACAGGGTATTAAAAACGGGTTTAAAATAAAGTGTTTTTAATTCTTTTTTTTTAGTTGCCTTAACAAAGGGTATAGATATATGCAAAAAAAATAGTATCATGTGTTGGGGAAATTTTTTTCCAAATTTATTAATTTTATATCGATTAAAAAAGTTGGGTAAATAGAAAATAAATAAAATTGGAATATTTTGTGGAAAAACCTTTTTGGTTAAAATAATTTCATTTTGCTAAACAAAAAATATTTTTAGTTTTTAAAAAATTTAACCCGTATATGTACCGTATAGCTCTAAATCTAATACCCAGGTACTCTAATTGGAAAATGGCAATATTCTGAAAAAAAATAATAATTCCAACTGATATACCAAGGTACTTTAATTGGATTTTTACACCCGGCTATCCTATTCGGAAAGCAACATATTTATATGATCGTTACCTATACATACATATGATAGATTCTGCACAGGTAGGTATGTACATATGTGTGTTGTCAAATGGCAATTTGTTTACTTTGAAAACTGATTTTTTTTATTTTCGGCCTACTTGTTTATTTACACAATAGTTGGCTGACAAGTGTTTAAATTGTTGACAAGTGTTTAATAATAAATCTATTTTATTATATGAAATTTCACACCATTTATATTTGGTTTAGTAATAGATAACACGAAAATGATTTTAGTATTAGATAACAGCCAATATCGAAATAGTTCGAAATTAATTTTTGGAAAATATAAAATCTAATTACTGTACCCGGGGTTCTGTAAATGGAAAAATGTACCGATTCGTTTATCCGGGGTACTTTATTGAGAGGAGTATTATATTCAGTACTTTACGGTATTAAGGTACGTATTTTGAGCAGTGTGATAAAAATACACAGTATAATGAAATGTTAAATTTCTAATTCATCGTAATTGTGTTCATGTTAAGTCTTGTACCGCACACATTTTTTTTTTATATTACGGGGCATTTGTAATAGATCTTTCAAGTTACATAACAACTTTAAATATTAATCGTTCTGCAAATACAAAAATTTTCTTCACATTTTGAATGTTCGATACAGATAGAAGAAAAAACCAAAAACCTATTAATAAATTTACTTATAATAATTCACTTTCCTTTTTAAATTTCAATTCCTTCATTAAAATTTTTTTACCTCTAAAATTCTGTTTTATTTTCTTTATTTATTTTTTGATTTTTTTTTTATATTTCAAAGCATTACTAATATTTACAGAAGGTCTGTCTATACTTAATATTTGAACTACTATGTATAATATGTACAAAAAAACAAAAATCATTAAACATACCTAGGATAATAAATAAACCTTTAGAATATTTCATAGTACATGTATCTATAAATATCCCTACTAAACCTGATCTCTGAACTTTATAGTTGAAAAAAAAAAAATATTTTTCTCTTTCAGGAATTTCAATAACATATTTTAACTTTCTTTTACTCTGTATTTCTATTCAAATAAACTCTTTTTGACTACTCTCTATAAATATGTACATAAAACATACTCTATTTTGGTATTTATATCTTCTCTCTCTCTTCTCACTTTTATTCCTCTTCGTAACCTAAGGCTTTATTTTGTTCCTATTCATCACAAATGTTGCGCTTTCAATTCCAAACCATTACCATTTTAATGTACCTAGGTTGTACATAATATATTTTTCTCTAAATCATGTTTGTTGCTATTTTTATTTTGGTCCTTACATACTAAAGTCCTGTTGAAATTTTTTTTTTTCAAATGAAAAAAAAATATAAAAAATAAAAAAACAATAATAATAAAGTGTATAAAATTATTTTGTTCATAAAAAATGAAAAGCTTAAAAATTTAAAATCACTGACCTGAACTTGCATACTGTATTTAGAATGAAAATGCTTTATAAATTATAATTTTTCAACAAGAGTTGTAGCACTTATTAAATACTAAAATTGTTTTTTTTTTTTTAATAATGATTTAAATGAATGTAAGTTTTAATTTCACCGCAAATTCATATTAAAGTTAAACCTATTTAAGTTAGTATATGGTATAATTAATTATAAATACAAAGCAATACAACGCAACAAAAGTTTTCAAGTGAAAACATTACTCGTATTTAAATACTAAGTATTACAATATGCTCTTTCAATTTTAAAAATCTAACAAACCTCTGTATTAAATAAAAAATTATGTGAGGTGAGTTTATACAAGTTCAATATATTGTGACATCGGAAATATTAAAATTAAAAAAAAATTATACATTATCTCATGATCGGAAATGCATTTGATGGTGTATTCGCAACTTATTTCTACACCATGGGGTTGTTAATTATATATTAAATTTGTTTTAACATAGTATAGTGTCAATGACTCATAAAGTAGTATCAAAATAAGGGAGCTAAGTATATGTAAATCAAAACTGAAGAATCAGAAAAATTGAGTTTTAAAATGCAAGAAAATATAAGTAAAAATTTCAATTTAAAAATAATGGAAAAAGCAATTTATTTATTTTTTTTTTGTTCATAAAAATATCCAATTAAATTTTTTCACAAAAAGTAGTTATTGCTACACTTTTATTGACATTTGATTTAACGTTTATCTCAGAAACAAAGTTTTTATAGTGATCAGAATTGTGTCGTTCAAATGCAAACACCGATAAATACATGTTAAGCCATTCTGAGAAAAACGTGAAAAACGTGAAAAACCTATAACATATTTTTTAAACACAGTCTTCAAATTTTTTTTTTTTAATTTATAATGGCTAGCATATTTAACAATAATAAAGAAAAAAAAATAGCATAACTCATTGGATTTAAGCATAATATTAACTTGAAATTTGTAAATATCGGGTTTTGAAATTGACACATGTTTGTATCTGGATTTGTATTTTATATATTGTAATTTATCGGAGTGTGACCTTAACAAATCACATTAAGTGTATTGAATAACAGTTTTTTTTTTATATCGGAAGTATATTTCAAAATAAACGGTGACATCGTAAATGTCGTAAAAAAAAACTTCAACCTGATATAATGTAAAAAAACTAAGTTGTTAATGCTATCTGTAAAATAAGGTGGCAACATTTTAAGATTAGAGCTTTCTAAGACATTGTGTTTTGATTCGTTTGTGATTAAGCAAAATGAACAGACAGTTTTTATTAACACTGTAGAACATTGGGTTTTTAAAAAAATTTTGTAAACCAAAATACCTATCAAACCGGTCGCGGAGACTGTGTCAACAACAATTGTGATCATGGACACAATGTCCCAAGCTTTTGTGAGCTTTTGTAGACATTTAAGATCATGGGGACGTTGTATTCAACTTTGTGTTGAGACATTTACGATGTCAAGGAAACTGATCTTGTTCTTATGTGAAAAGTAAAATGCCTTGACAAATCTGAAAGCATCTTGTGCCTTGAAAATGTTGCATTTTAAACTTGGAATTGATGGAGGACTTATCTGTTTATATCTTACAGACAAATTTTAAAACTTAATAATTCCACAGTTTATTAAAAATACCTGAGCAACTTAGCTTGCTCTCGTTTTGCTACAATTTACGCTTTCTTTTTAGGTTTTTCTCCTTTTGAAATTCGAATTGGATGATTTTCACTCATCATTTTCTTACATGATTTTAGGGAAATTATTGTATAGATGACATTGATAATATTTTAAAATTTTTTAATCATCTTTATTTTCGGTAGAAGGTCTCAAATGACACTGGAAAACAAATTGCTGATATATAGGATGATACTCCAACCAATATGGACTTATGGTATACAATTATGGGGAACAGCCAAAAAAAACAAATATTGAAATATTTCAACGCTTCCAAAATAAGGTACTGCGAGCTTTAGTTGATGCACCTTGGTTTGTGCCAAATTACATAATACACAATGATTTGCAAGTGTCGACGGTCCAAGACGAAATTCACCGACACAGCCAGAGATATCGTGCTAGATTAAATAGTCATCCCAATGTAATAGCAAGTACACTTACAGAATATTACACAACATACAAGATTACAACGAAATACACCAGGAGATCTGTAGAAATTTCTTGACATTATTATTAATATATTTTTTATTATAAATTAAGAAATTACTTTTATTGGATTGTAATTTCACATGTCTATTATTAACTAAGTCAGTCAAAAACATATTCACTTATTGTATTATTTTTAATTAACATACAGATTGTGAATAAAAAAACAAACAAAAAAAAAAAAAAAAAAAAATCTTTATTTTAAAACACGTCTTTTTTTAATGAAAAATAACTTTGAATTAACATTTATTTAAATTATCAAAAATATTAGATGTCAAATTTTGGCGCCAAAGTATCATTTATTTTAATCATATCGGCTTTTGCAAAAAACCAGTTAAAATATACTTTAATATATCGGTTTTTGCTATGGAACCATTTCAACATGTAGATATCGAGTTTGGAATTTATTTTTTTTTTGCTAATATCGACTTTTGCACTAAACTTCAATTTAAAAAAAAAAAGGCTTTAAAATATCGGGATTTGATTCAGTTTTTATAAATAAGATTATAGATCTACAAATTACGCGTTTTTGATATGCATATATATTTACCACTTAGGTTTACACTATTAAACTTACTAATGTAGCAAGGAAACAGGGCTGGTCCTAAAGAACTTCCCTGAATTACGCCGTATTCTATATCTGTTCTAAACTTTTTATTCCCTCACATATTCGGTATATTGTTTCCTAAAACAACTTTCAAGCCACTTATGTTCATTACCCATTATTCTAACAGAATTTTTAGTAGTATATTTCTGTCCACCGAATCGAAAGCTTAGCTAGATCAAAGCAAACTAGACTTACTCGCGTGCCTTTACAACTACGTCAAACAGCGCTGCGGTTGTACTTGAATTACATATAAATTCATATTGACTTTCGCATAATAATTTATTTTACTGACTTAAATGCTCAGTCAGTTGTTCGTTGATTTAAAATAATTCACAACTTACTTCATTTGAAATACTATACTATGTATTGAATACAAAACTATGTCTTTGTGCATTAACGAAATTATTGAAATCGAACAGAGTCAGTTTTATATCTGGTAGATCTCTGATAAGTAAAATTGACACTTGGCATTTTATTTATTGTACGATAAGACTGAGTGCATCAATAAACTTTGGACTCTTAGCTTTCAAATAAGTGTTTTAGATTTTAAATTGACCCACTCGTTCTCCAGATAGTTGGGGTGTGAAAAGACTCCTAATATTAACGATTTTTTGGAAATGAAAACAAAACAAATTTGAATTTTTAATTCAAAAAACCAATGATGAGCTTTTCTTGTCAAAGAGTTATATTTTCCATATTTATATATTTTTGGTCGATTTTGCTTTACCAGAATGTGTAATATACGTATAAATATTGCTGTTCGAAAAATCGAACACTGGCCGCTATTTTAGATTTTTTTTTACGACTAATATTTTGATATTTTCGAAACAATTTTTTATTAATCGTAGATACTATATTTTAAATGTTTAAAATAAGGTTTCTAATATTTGCAATATAAAAATGATATTTGTAACATTTGCAACGTAAAAAATTACAGCGTGGTGAGCATGATTACATATTTGATGCAACTAACAAATTATTATTCTGTCGGTAGTCTGATAATAAAGAGGTCACAGTTTGTTCTACCTTTGATCAAATCGAACCAATGAATACATTTAAATCCTGGAAAAAAGAAAAGAAGGATTATGTCAACTACCAGCAACCATTACTACCACATAACCAAAAGTATGGCATGAGAGGTGTCGATTTGCATGATAATGGAGTTGCAAATTATCGCAGCAATATCAGAGCAAAAAATAGTATTGGTCATTGTGGATTGGTGGTTTGGGTTCTTCACTAGTAAGTTCCTGGAAGCTACACTGTTTTGTAGCGAAATATAAAAATGAAAAACCTATGCCACAAAAAAGTTTTCGTGTTTCTGTTGCTGAAAAATTATTATTGGGATTTGAATATGAAGAAGAATATTAGCCTCATAATTTACAAGGCACACATGTACTTTTAACTTAAAAGTATCAGGTAGACATGTTATTTTTTCCAAAGCGGAAGAAAAATATCGTCGATGTCAATTGAAAAAATGCAGCAAGCCAACGAAATTCTTGTGCAGGAAGTGCATCGTCTATTTACACACTAAATGCTTTGAAAAATATCATGAAAAATAGTTTTTGCATTAAGATTTCATAATTTATAGCTAACATTTTATATTAACAAATTTTTCTTTAATTATCTCAATAAAATTTTTATTTAACTCTATTTCATAGTTTTATTCATTGTTAAGATTTAATTTCGCTGAAATTGAGTCAAATTTCTAAAAATATAAACTTAATTTTTGATTTTCATGAACAAAAAAAAATGTCAAATAGCAGCCAGTGTTCGATTTTTCGAACAGCTCTTTCCCAGACTCTGGAACGTGCTAGCCCCAATCTGACAACGGATTTGAATTTTTTGGGCGATAATTGGATTAATAAATAATCAATATATGTTTTTTTTTTCTGGCCGAAAATGGGTTAAGGAAACCATTTTAATGAAAAAAAAAAAATTAGTACAAAAACCTTGTGAAAACAAATACTAATATTTTTATTAACATTCATGTAACGATAATATATGTAGCAATAGTATAAAATAATTTTATTTATATAATTATAGTTAATCAAAAACTAGTAATAAAACAAAATATATAACTAACAATATTCGCAAATGATACTGTTCTACTTGCTTCATATGATTCCTTAAAACCAGCTATACTAAATAGAGGTTAGAAAGGCTTGAATTTGGTTTGACAGATGAAAGTTTTTGACAGATGAAAATTACAAAAACTTTCTATATACAACTAAAAGTCTATACAACCGTCAACTAATAACAAAAAACAATAAATAGAAATCAAAAAACAATATAAATTTAACTGAGTGAACAATATAAATCGACAGTGATAGTAAGTCGACAGGGAAGAGTAAACGTAATCAAATAAGTTTACAGTTCAGACAACTACAGTGGTTATTCGGGACTAAATCTAAATTGACAATGAGCAACCAGATCCTACACTTTTCAAAACAATTATAAAACCGATATGGGAACATGGAGCAGAAATTTTGTATACTTTAAGCAATAAATACATTTATTTGATACAAGGAGCACAATCAAAAATAATTAAAACGATAGCAAGAGCCGAATTATAAGTGAGATATTTACACCTTGATGTAAAATCACTAGCTCATCTCAACTATTATAACAATCAATACTGAAAAATGGTGTAACAATGAAATCAAGGCTTTGCTAGAACAAGACAGAAGAAGAAATAAATGCTTAACAATATACGATTTAGTAAATAGATCTTAACCTCCTAAACAACATTTCTTATTACTGCTCGTAGGAGCATAGGGCATCAAACAGCCCCCTCTTCTATTCTTTATTGTGTGGAGTGATCTTGATTTTCTCTCAAGTTCATCCATAACTAGCTAATTCAGCTATTTCATCGTTCGACGCCCTTGTTTTTTTTTTTTTAGTTTTCCACCTCTTCTACTGGTTCAAGGTTACATTCTAAGCTCAGTCTGGTTATATTTGTTGGTGGGTTTTCCAGAGGGTTTCGTGACCTATCAGAGGGCTATTGTGACCAAGTGGGTCTTGTGACCTATCCATATCCATTTTCTGCGTTTAATTTGATTTATTGTCAATTTTTCACCTGTTATCTGCTAAAAGTTTCTATTACTAATGGTGTTGAGCCAGAATATTCTGTTAATTATTCTGTGGTACTGGTTCGCGAATTTTTGAAGTTTTGAACTTACATACATATTGATTGTATAGTTATAGTCTGCCGAAATTCAAAAAACCCTCCATCCATAGCTCTTGTTTATTACCGGTTACATATTAAATTTTAGCTATGTAAAACCAATCCAATTTTTTTCTTGGGTCTGTAAAAAAAAGTCTTTAATAGGTAAAAACACAAAAAAAAACTTTAACCAAAATGCTGAAGGTCAATATTATCTTACTTAGCTATGTGTATCACAAAAATATTCTTCAACATGATTAACATAAAATTTCAATAAGAATCTTTAGCTTTAAAATGGTCAACCAAAATTGTGAACCAAACGGGAAGAACTAAACATTTAAACATTTTAACATCATATATAGTTACTCATGGATAGAGACATGGAAACAGCATTTTAAGAACCTGCTGAATGGCGCAAACATAGAAAACACAGATACGCCTCGCCCTAACCCAGTCAACTCCGAAGATACAGATACACCCAGTCCTGCAGAAGTGGAAGCAGCCATCCGAAAATTAAAGAACAACAAAGCTATTGGACAAGATAACCTGCCAGCTGAACTTTTTAAGGCAGGAGGTGAAGTGATGATTGAATTCATGCACCAGATCATCAAACAAATCTGGATCGAGGAAAGCATGCCTGATGACTGGAGTTTAAGTTCAATATCTCCAATATTCAAAAAGGGCGATTCCATGTCCTGCGCCAACTATAGAGGAATATCTCTATTAAATGTTGAGTATAAGATCCTTTCCAATATTCTGTGCGAACGATTGAAGCCCCATTGTAACCCTGTGATAGGAAACTATCAGTGCGGCTTCCGTCCTGGTAATCAACCACCGACCAGGTGTTCGCATTAAGGCAGATCCTGGAGAAGGCCCTCGAATTTCAAATCGATACGCACCATCTTTTTATCGATTTTAAATCTGCCTATGACAGCATACATCGATCAGTGCTTTACGAAGCAATGTCGGAATTTAGTTTCCCAGCCAAGCTTATCCGTTTGTCAAAAATGACCCTGGAAAACACCCGGTGTGCTGTGGTGATTGGGAGGCACATTTCTGATTCATTTCGAACGTGCTCCGGATTTCGACAAGGTGATGCGCTGTCATGTAATTTCTTTAATCTGGTGTTGGAGCATATAGTGCGACGTTCCGGTGTGAACACACAGGGCACTATATTTTACAAATCGGTGCAGCTCCTGGGTTTCGCTGATGACGTCGATATTATCGGAACATCACGACGAGCAGTCGTCGAAGCCTTTACACAGATTGAAGAGGAAGCAGGTAAAGCGGGTCTTCTCATAAATGAGAATAAAACAAAATATATGCTGTCGACAAATAAAATGTCCTCACAACATCATATAGGACACAACATCACTGTCGGCTCATATAATTTTGAGGTAGTTCAAGAGTTTATCTACCTTGGAACCAACATCAACTCCATCAATAACATCGATGTTGAAGTAAGGCGAAGAATTACCCTTGCAAACCGTTGCTACTTCGGTTTGTCGAAACAACTGGGTTCAAAGCTCCTATCCCAAAATACCAAGGCACAATTATACAAAACGCTCATCCTTCCGGTGCTGCTATATGGTTCTGAATCGTGGACATTACCAAAAGCAAGCGAGCATGCACTTGGTATCTTTGAGAGAAAAATTCTTCGTCGCATTTATGGTCCTGTGTCTGACGAAGGGGTTTGGAGAAGAAGATACAATGCCGAACTATATCAGCTGTACAACGACACGGACCTAGCTAAAAAAGTCAGAATAAGACGGCTTCATTGGCTAGGCCATGTAGAGCGTATGGATGAAAATGCTCCGGCTAGGAAACTCTTCCAATCCAAACCCCAGGGAACGCGTCGTCGAGGGAGGCCACACCTTCGTTGGAGAGATGAAGTATCGGCAGATATGAAAAAACTTCAAATCACCAACTGGAGAGATTCCGCTCGTGACCGAAATCAGTGGAGGACAATTTTGCGCCAGGCCCAGGACCTTCAAGGTCTGTAGCGCCCAGCAAGTGAAGTGATATAGTTACTCAATTATTACTGAAAAGTAAATTTTTACATAAAATATCAATTTGAATTATTTGTTTGTTAAAACCCAGCTAAGTATTTTTTTACTTATTTGAAGGGAAATAAATAACTTCTGAAATGAATGTGAATATCAAAACCTCCCCCCAATTGAACATCCCATTTAATATTCATAAAATGACGAGAGTGATTTTTCTTTATCAAAATTAATGACCACTATAAATTTTATATAAACAAATTTTTTTTAATACATTTAAAAAAACAACAGAACCCAACTCATATTAAGTTATCAAAATTGTAAAACTAAAAAATCTTTCACGACATCGCAACAACAGTGATTATTTTTGAAATAATATTCAAAATTTATCTGAAAAGTTTAAAAAAAGTTTTCTTCCCAATTAAGCATAAATCAAAGCAAAAAACTGAATATAAAAAGAAAATTAAAAAAAGCAGTACTCTTCATTGCCTAAGGTTATAATATCTTTTCTTCAGTTCTAAAATAATTTTCCATATTGCATTATTTTTTTTTTTTTTATCTTTTTTTGATTAATTAAACAGTTTAGTAGTAAATTTATGGTATTAATTAATTATAATAGAAAAGTACGGTAACAGTTTTTGTAACTGTAATAACTTTATAACGGTGTAAATCTTATAATAATTTCTTATCGTAATAATTTAAATAAAAGGGACCAAAGACTGTTGTTTGAATACTAAAAAAAGAAGATTATTGAAAAAATTTACGCAAGTAAGACGTTGTAAGGCATGAGAGAAAACAATTTTCCTACAATTTTGATTTCTATTGGCTTGTTAGAACGTTTAAAAGATACAGAGGCTTGGGAGTAGAAAATAAGAAATTGTATAAGGAATCGCTAAGCAAGCAAGAAATGGTTAGAAGGTTAAAAAGGAACAACCCTCACGAACTGTCCTATGATTAAAATACTTCTTAGCTAAATAAAGTTAAAAAATATCATTTTTTAGAAGATTTTTTAATTTTACAGATGAATTAATAATAAAAAGTAATTTTAATCCTTTGAGACCCAACAAAAGAAAGCACTTCTATTGGTTTTACACAGTTAAAATTTAATATGTAACAAGTAATAAATGGATGGTTGGTTTTTTATTTTAAATTAAAACATCACTTATTCCGCAGTATAGAAATATTTCATTAAATTTCAAAATCGTTTAAAGAGGTTAATCTGTCAAATTTCTTTTTTTTAAAAATCGATTTGCGAGTTTTTATTTTTTGTTTTGTGTTGTTTTAACAATATTTATTACTGCTTTTCGTACATATAAACTTAATTAAGTCATTTTTTCTGTTATACCTTATGAAAGATTTCATGTGTGGATATTTGTACAATACAGTATCGTTACACAATACTGAGTTTCCGAATATAGAAATACAGGTAAAACAAGAACTAGAATTAAATGGCTGAAAACTCAACTGTTCTACCAATAAATAAAATTTTATAATTCTTGGTACATGGGAAAAGTCGATATTTTAAACTATTTTACTTTGGCAAAAATATCATTTTTCAAAATTTTTACCCAAAATGGAGTTGACAGTTAAAAATCACCATTTGCAAAACGCTCACTTTATACGATACAATTGCTGCTTTCGTAGTCGACCAAGGTCATCTTTCAATAGTACTCATCTTCAATATAACATTTTGTACTCAACAAATATCAAAAAATATTTCTAATAACTAAATCAGATGACGATTATTTAGAACTAGCTTTGTAACCCGTCATAAATGACGCAAGCAAAATAAATCCTAGTTTCTTTTTTTCTTTCATTAGATTCTTTATTCCCAAATTACAGTACTTATGTTTATATCACTTTTTATTTATTTTTATTTATGTTTATATTGGCCTAACACTAATCTTTTTTTTTTTTATATAACAGAAAAAGAAGTACCATACCAACAGATTTGTATAAAATGTTTGTATTTTTGTATGGTATACTCGTACTCACTTCCATTTAGTTATAATTCGTTAGTTGGGTTCCATTTAGTATAAATTATACCGTATTAGCGTTATTGTGGCCTCTGGGAGAGCAAATTTAAAAATGGGATCTTATTTTCATATAAATTTTGTCTTTTGTATAATGTATAGGGATCTTATTTTGCTATATGAATAAACTGTTATTATGGTATTGTGTTATTTTTAAAAAAATATTCAAAATTTTGTATCTAAATTGGTAAAATTTACAAAAAATATAAAAACATTTTCATCAATAATTTTCAATTTAAAAAAAACAATGTTTTATTATCCGGCGTAGAAGTAGAGTTAATTATCCTACTCTACTTCTATCAAGTTCTATTGATTGAACAGTGAAGTGAAAAGTGAACACTTAACACTGAAAATAAAATAATATTTTTGGAATGGAGCATATAGAACATACAGAATACAGATACAGCAAATAATAAAAAAAAAAAAACAAAAAAAAAACAAAAATAATTTTTTTTGATTGAAGTGAGTTACGCACACAATAATGACAAAAATAAAAAGTAGAAGCAATAAAGTAGTATAATGTATAATATTATACAATACAAATATGCTGATACACACACATGTGTATTATTATGTATAATTTTAAGTAATAAGAATAACCTTTGAGTGAATTATGTTTTTTTTTGTGTTAAATGCTGTTTGCCTTTTGGTTATTATACCATATTAAACTATTGATTAAATTTCTATTAGTCCTTATTATTATAAATCAAAAAAATTGTTTGTTTTATTTATATTATTATTATTATTTATTATTTTTCCTTATTATTTGCGAAGAAGACTAACATTAAATTAAAAAAATATAGTTCATGCAATCAATTTTTTCAGCAAAGGTTCAGCATGGTAGACAGGGGTTAAAAAAAGCATCAAAGCAATTTGTATATATATGCATTTGTATACATATGCAATTTGTATATGTGTTGGAGCGTTCCGTCGAACTTACAAACATCCAGATAAATGCATAATAATATATATATATAATAAGTTTGAGAGTATTCCAAGAAATTTGAGATTTCAAAATTTTTATTCAATATAAAAAATTAGACTTCAAATAGTTTAGAAAATACATACCCACTGTCATCTGCAAATATGTATGCAAACATAATATTAACCAATTAATGCTAAATGTTCTTACCCGAACCCCTACGAAAGTTTGTTAACCGTTTTCACGTTTTTTTTCCACATAGAATTTGAAGAAAATCAGACTCAAAAGAGGTTTTTGAAGCTATATCAAATTTTTTTTTGAAATTTTAGATATAAAAACTATGTTAATAACTAGCCCCCTTCACATTTAACTTTATTTGGTATAATTTATCACCAAAATAATACTAACAATTTCGTTAAGCAATACTGTCTAAAATACAGTACTCTAATTTTTGTTGATACCCAAGTCTTCTATTTTCAGTTTCGCTTTTCGCAAAATGAATGTCTTTTATATTATTTTAAGCAAATTACATTATCGAGGACATTTTATTGACAATCGTAATAGTTTTTTGTATCCTCTTAATAATTACAAAAAAATGTAGGCAAAATAGTTCATAATTTATTTAATTTAGTAAAGTTTTATAGAGCTGTAATACGTATAATAATAAAAAAAAAATAGTTAATTACTTAGACGTATACCTTCATCCAAATCTGAATTTTATTTTCTACGTAGAGAAAGCAGTGGAAAAAGGCACAAAATCTTTCATTGCTTGGCAAAAAAATTTTCTACAATAAAACTATAAAAAATAGAGTACAAATTTTAGCTTATTAGGGCCTTCTTAAGCCAACTATTTCATATGCTGGATCAATTTGGTTCAATATTAGTGCAAGCCAAATGGAAAAAATTAGGAAATTTGAAAGGAAATGAATAAGAGCCAGCGTCAATCTACATAGAAAACCAGAAACGGACTATAAGTATTTTTACTCTAATTTATATTTTTCTTTAATATTTTTAATAAAAAGTATTCGCACTCACTTTGCAGACAGATTTTGCTAATTCAAAGAGCATTTTTGGAGGTTGGTAGATCTCCAACAGCTACAAAACTCTTTGAATTAGCACAAAAAAAATTGAATCGACTTTTGAAACAAAAAACCCATCGACAATTTCAAAAAATACCATGTCAACTTAACTCCAACTAGCAAAACAAATTATTCACTGTGGAAAGCTACAAAAAATTTAAAAAGACCACAAAACTTAATGCCATAAATACGATTGCAGAATGGAGATTGAGCCAAAAGTGACAGCGAAAAAGCAGAAGCTTTCGCAGTACATCTAGCAGAAACTTTCAAGCCACATAACATCAATAGAAACGATAAATTATCAATAATAATAAACCAAAATAATTGAATAAATCCTATTAAGATTAAGAATAAAACAGTGCAATTTATAATAAACCAAAAAATTAACGACAAAAAGTCAACGGGATATGAAAAAATGAATGGAAAAATGCTGCTATTTCCCCTCAGTATGGAAGCTTTCAAACATAATACTGATTCCTAAACCAGGGAAAAACTCGACAAAAGTAGATACAGGTCTTTTACCAATACTAGCTAAAATATTTGGAAAAGTCCTAGTACATAAACCAATGCACCAAAATAAAAAATAAGGGTGTAATCCCACTACATCAATTTGGATTTCAAGCCGAAAACAGTACAATAGAGAAGGTACACAGAATAACTGCACAAATCAGAAAAGTCTTCGAAGAAGACACTCGACCTTCACTCAAAATAAAAACACATGTCCCCAAGTAAAAATAAATGGAATCACCATCCCACAGGCAATAGAAGTAAAATATCTAGGAGTCCATCTTGATAGAAGGCTCACTTAGAAAAAGCATATAGAAACGAAACGTGAACAAATGAAGCTAAAGATAAATAGTATGTACTGGCTAATTGGCAAAATTCTCCTCTCGATATTGACTTTAAAGTACTTTTATATAATTCAATCTTGAAACCAAATCTGGTCATATGGCTGTCAATTATTGCAAAGTACCTCTAAAAGTAATGTAGAAATTATACAAAGACTACAATGAAAAATACTACGAATCATTACCAAAGCTTCTTGATACGTAAAAAATTGCAAAATAAACAACGACCTAAACATACCTATGATCCGGGATCAACTTCAAAGACCAACAAGGAACTATGCTGGCAGATTGTCAAACCATCCAAACTGTCTAGCGCGGAAGCCTTTATGCATACCTTTAGCGAGCAGATTAAAAAGGAGCACCTTAGCGATGTAAGTGTGGTTAACCTGAATTGATGTCTAATCACTGGATTATACGTCTTCACGTTTAATATGTAGGATTTAAATAAACTTGTTCTTTCTGAATAAGTCAAAATGCTAAATTATTGTCAATTTCTAATGGAAAGACTCAATAAATACTTAAACCGTTTACAAAAAAAAAAAAAAAAAAAACTTTGAGAGTTCCTAATACATTAGAAAATTGTCTAATATCCAATATATTAGTATCATAATGAACATTAAAAATACTTTAAAAACAGAGTTCGTTGTGCCCGAGCATCTTGACTCTTAATAGTATATTCAAAAATAAGTCCTTCTCATATATCACTATAATACATGCAAGTAGTCACCCTCAGAATATTAAGACTAATCTATATTAAAACATGAAACGTTTATTCTTGGAAAGGATAAATAAATAACAACAAACTATTGGTGGGTGAATAATTCATGAAAACGTGAATAATATAGTTCAATACATCAATATGTACTTAAATAAACTTAGATTGAGTTATAATTAAGGCTAGATTAAGTATAGTTCTATAGTTTAAACTTCATGGTTGTTCCACGTAAATTAAGAACTAATATTAGTTATAAATTGTACAAAAAAAAAATATAATAAAAAACTGAATAAACAATCCTGACTACTAATTAGAAAGTCCGGAGTTCGAATCCTGGTCAGGACATGTATATTGTATAATGTATGCATATGAATATAAATAATGAAATTTTATAAGCAAATACTTGTTGACAAAAAAAAAATCTATTGACATAAAAAAATAAATTACACTATCGTACATAATAAACGATAAATGTATTATACATAAGTTACTGATAATAAGTGCCAACTGCTAATAGTAATATAACACCAACAACAAAAACCACATAACAAAAGTCCTTCAAATTGAAATTTTGTAATTTTATCTACAGCAGTAAATTTGCCTACTCACTTTCACTTTCAATTAAAATTGATTTCTCACATTTAAATTAATCTAATACAAATTATCCTGATCTATTCGTGCATGATACATTTTTAACTGTTTTATTTTCTGGAACAGTTTTTCGTTTATTTTAAGCTTATTTTAATATTAGGGAATTCAAATATGAAATTAATCCATTTCACAACACTGTAAACTTTTACAAATTAAGTTTTCTCTAAGCATTTTAATCCTTTGTATCCTCTTAATAATTAAAAAAAAAAAAAAACGAAAATCTCATGTGATTCTCTTATACTTTTAAAACAACAATTTTATATACAACTAAGAATACAAAATAAAAATAAAAAAAGGACACAACACTTTTCTATTTGTTTTTCATATAAAATGAATAAAGAAAGAAAATATGAAGAGAGAAAAAAGGAAGAAAAAATGAAATATCCTTAAAAAATATCCTTTTATAAAAATATTCCTTTTTTATATATAACATTTTAGCATATTTTATAGACAAAGGTCACAAAGCTATCAGCTAACTTGAATATTTCGTAAAGATAATAAAGAAATAAAAATAAAAAAAAAAGGATTTTTTTGGAAAGAGGAACAAACACGAATGAAAAATTTCTAAAATAAGAAAATGGGAAATGGTATGACTTTATTAGCCCCCCGTTGGTCAAATTGACTTTTATTTATCAAAAAAATGTAAAAAAAAAAAAAACATAAACAATATCTCTTCTTGTCCTTTTCAAACTTTTGAAAAGAAAATATTTTCACATGGGTGTTACTAGATAATATTTAGATTGTCGTCAGTGCGTGAATTTATGTATGTGTGTTTGTAGGTATTTTTCAATAAAAATCAAGTAAGCTAAAACTTATGAGCATAAGCAAAATTTAGACAAAAAATTACAGTTAAAAAAGATTTTCATTAAAATTGTAGAAACGGTAAAAAGGACAATAATAACTAAAACACTAGGACACAACACAATTTTATTTTATTCATATTTTTTTTCTCTTTTTCTTTTTGTTGTTTTATTTTTTAAATGAAAATTTTTTTATTTCATTTTTAGAATTTTTAGTCGTTTTCCTTTTTCAAATACATAATTTTTTTTTTCATTTTTTGATGGCAGAAGAATAGAAAAGAATGATTATTAAATTTTTGAATGTGCATTTTATAGTTTTTACACCAGATCGTAAAAAGGACCCATCCTAAGATCAACAAAAAGATAAATTGAGACTGTGAATATTTTTTTTCTTTAATATTGTTTAACTAATGACCTAGTTTTTTTGTCATTTTTAATATTAAATCACCCTGTACAATACATGCTGTGTGAACTTGTATTGTATTGTAATGTTTTTGTTTGTTTGTTTGTATTTATATTTTGCTATATTCTATGTACATGTATGTAAAGTGGGTGTAGATTAAAACGTTGATTAAATTTTTTTATTAGATTATAAAATTAAAAAACAAAAAAACAAAAATAAAAAATATGTAATAATAAAATATGTTTTTTTTGTATAGTCAAGGATATGAGAGCATAAAATAGACATGATATGTGTATGTGTATATGTATGTGTAAACAATAATTTAATTTTAAATGGATATTTTATATAGGGAGCATGTAATTACTTAAAGATGAATAATATGGAATATTTTAGAGAGGACAACATCTAGATCATCTAGATTCTAGATAATAAAACAAAATATTTTAATTTATAGCAATAGTTTTTAGTATGTAGTGGAAAATTATGATGGTAGTAAAAATATTAAAACGTGAACATTTAAAATTAATAAAAATATTACTTAAAATGGAGTAAATATATAAAATGATAGTATATAGTGTAAAAGTAATTAAAATACAGTTGATGTCATAAAAATAGAAGTAAGAAAATTAAAATGATAAAATTTATTTGTAATTGTTGACTTTATGGCGATCCCATTTTATATGTATGTGTATTAAAAATTTCAAAAAGAACACTAAACATTTTTAATTTTTGTAATTTACAATTGTTATTAACGATAATTCATTGTTGACATCTAAATGCAAAGAATTTTTGTTAAAATTAACCATTGTTTAAGATAATTTTAGAATGACAAATTTTTGGGTTCCAACCGCATAGAAAAGTAGAGTGTGGTGGTTCAAAGATGTGAGTATTGAGTTACTTATTTTTCTTTTATTTCACCCTATTCAAAGGATTACTCTGATTCCCCTAATTAACACATTGTTCTTCTGTTTCTGCTTTATCCGCTATGAACGTTAGCTATCATGATTATTGTTTTACATTTATCGGTTTCACATTGAAACAGTGACGTGGTTGTTCAATAAAAATTTATAAAATTAAAGTTAGTGAATCAATTAATATTTCCAATAGCCTTTTATGCTGCAGAAACGTTGAAAATAAAAAAACAGATATTGGAAAAAATTACAAAGTTTCGAGCTATGGGTATATATTGAAGAATAGTGAGAGTTTTTTCGACCCAATATCGTACAAAAATTTATACATTTAATGATCTGAATGTGATAAACAGACTCCTAAACAAAGTTAGCCAATCTGATCCATTTTGAAATTTTTTTTCAGGTAGTCGGAAAAAATTAAAGCCTGACAATTGAAGGAAAAAGCAACGGAACATGAAACTGATCTCCCACACATTAGGCAGAGCAATAGAAATAACTGCAAAGAACTGTAAGACCATCAGAAAAAACTGTACAGTTCCCAACAGAAAAAAATAACGCAGAGACATATAACCCTGGAAGCAGCACATGGAAAACTTGACGTTAGAACTAAAAAACAAATATATGCGATATGCCTTGACTAGGCAGGACAATAAACTGTTTAATACGCACATCTTTGAATCACAACACCTTTCTAGGTACTCGATTCCTTCATCATTTTTGATTTGAGAATATTATTTTAAACACCGTTTTGCATTAACAAGTATTTATTGAATTTAGCCATTAGCAATAAATAACACTTAATAACAATTGCTGGTTACAAAAGAGATCTTCCTACGTATACTTGCTACATTTTTGTGCTTTATTTATCATCGTTCAATGCGGGTTTACTAGAACCGTTAGAAAATATAAATAAAAAAATATGCTATAAGAGTAGATAAAACATGCTGCTAGTAAATTAGAAGAATATATTTAGTATTAAATACTATTTAATTATAATTTACAAATTTTAAATTAAAGCTAATGCTTAAATTCGGTAAAAAAAATGAAAATGAATCTGAAAATTTAATTATGAAAAAATGAGTAAAATAAAGTTTGTAATTAAATCGGAAATTTTACGTTTGAGCTGACAAAATATATTGTGTAACTTTAAATTTGAATTTATTGTAGTTCCGTTCCAGTTTTAGATCTGTGGGTAATTCATTAAACATCTTTAGGCCACCATACGTTAATTGATTTTACGCAGTTTCACTTCTAAAGAAATCTAGTCTGAAGTTGAATATATATCTATAATGTTGAACATTTTGAACATATAAGAGTTTGGAACTAAGATAATTCGGTAACAATCTATTTTTCATCTTAAATACAAAAAGTAGTACATGTAGACGAAGTCTTTGCCTTATGTTGAGCCTTTTTAACGTTTTTAATATAAAATCAATTGAGGTATACCTATTTCATTTGAGTATGGTTCTCATTCCATGGTTTTGTAGTTTTTGTAATCTTTCTATTATTTCATTATTTACAAATGGCTGTAATAGTTGCACAATACTCAAAATGGGGCTTGATGATGGTGTTGAAGATCCTTATAGTTATTTATAATAGACAACTTATTTCTTATTCGACTTAAAAACCCAAGTTTTTTTGAAATTTTCTTGCACATAAATTCGCCGTGTTCTTTGAAATTTAATTTATTGTCTATTACTAGACCCAAATATTTGATATGCCCAACTATTTCAATAATATTCTGATCAATTATAATATCATAATTATATTCACCATTTATAACCATGGCTTTAGTTTTGGTAATGTTAAGGTTCAGTTTGTTGTTTTTGAACCATTCAGCTAATTTTTTAAGGTTCGAGTTGATTTTCCGAACGCATTCTTCTACAGAATCATCCATTACAAAGATCAACGTATCATCTGCAAACAAGGATATTTGCACAAAATCTACAACCTTCTCAATATCATTTATGTACAATAAAAAAAGTAAAACACCCAGCGCAGAACCTTGTGGTACCCCAACTAAAATATCTTTACAGTTTGAGAACTGATTGTTGACCTTAGTTCTTTGATATCTGTTGAGCAAATATGATTGAATCCACTTATTTTCATTTCCCCTTATGTCATAACTTTCCATTTTTTGTAATAAAATTTGGTGATCGACGGTTTCAAATGCTCGTCTTAGGTCAAGTACTACGTTTTTATAATTTTTTGCTAACTTTCAGTTTGAGATGACTAAATTTAATGACGATTCACAACTATGTTTTTTCCGAAAACCAGATTGATTTTCTGATATTAGATTTTTTTTCCAAATAATCTTCTAGCTGTTTGTTGACTGATTTCTCAATTATTTTAGTTAGAATCATATTTATTGGTCAAAATTCATTGCATTGAATTGTACCTTTAACCTTTGGAACTGGTATGACTGTTGAATTTTTCCATTTATCAGGGAAAACTGCCGTTTCTAACGATTGATTTATTAAATCGATTAGATAGGGCCGAACTAAATCAAGATTATTTAAAATACTTTATTATTAATTAAATTTATGTCTTTTTTTATTGTTCATGGATTTTATGATAGTTTTGAGCTCTATATGGCATATATAGAACATTTCGATGGTCCTGAACTTATTCCAATTGGTTTCTACAACCATCATAATAATTGAAATTTCAGAGATTAACGTTTTAGCCGAGATGACTAGATAATGATTGTTAGTATTTTTGTTAGTTTTGTATTTATAAAGAATTTATTTATCGATTTCCTTTATAATTAGTAAATTGCTTTCTATACTGGCTACATTGAGCTGTTAGAAAGCTTTGCCATATTACTAGCGCTTCAAGTAGTTCATTTACATTTTTTGGACATTTCATGTACTTTTACATCTTCCTTCATCCCAATTACATTATTGTCTTCCTATTAAGCGTAGCGTGATGTTTCAGTACAGAAATTCTAAACGTAATGAGCTGAATTCTTCATATTTCAATTTACAAATTTGTTTTGTTGACTATAGTAGGTCAAATTAAGTGGTATTAGGTTGCATTCACCATTTTATTTATTGATTCGAATTCTTGAAAATGAATCAAATATTTTTTGAAGAAATTCTGAAATTCACAAATTGTGATATTGCGTTCTTTCACCTTCCTGTATAGCTTCCTAAACATCAAGATTACAACTCATGCGTATATATTCCAGTAACGTGTACTGAATCCAGTACGTGTACCGAAACGTTTTTTTGTTTATAGACCCGACATATTTTTTCCTAGTAAAAACAAAAATAGATTTCATATTAAAATAATTTTAATTGGGATTTTTGAAATGAAATCAAATAAATCAAAAATCAAAACTTATTCAAAGACTGTAAGCAATTCAAATAGTTTCAAAATGATTGAAATAAAATAAAATGAATTCAAACAAATCCAAATCAATGATTATTCTCTTACCTATTTGAAAAACAAAAATATTTTCAATAAATTGATGTATATGTATTTTTCACTGACTTATTATTACTAAAATTTCAGTTCTGTCTCTCTAATAATCTTCTGATGCTGATGTATTTATAGAAATTTTGCAAAATTTTGAATATTTTCAAATTGAATTTGAAATTATTTGTAATTTACATTAAAAAAAATGTTGGTTGTTGTTGTTGTTGTTTCATTTGCCAATGTATACCACGCATTAAATTGGTTTCCGAAATTATTGAGTATAGAATTTATAGTACACATCCGGTTCAATTTTCAATTCAGTTTACCATATGAATATATAATAATATAATGTTAATTTATGGTTTTATGTAAAATATTGGTAAACTATTTTTGATTTGAAATATTATTTATGGTATTTTTGTATAATTTTAAAGAGGATTTCCTAAAAAAATATTTTTGTAAGGTTTCTATGTCGACTGATTTTGTTGGAGATTTTGGTTTTAATAATTTGATGGTTATAACGATTTGTTTATATTATAGTGATATTTAAACACTTAAAAAGGATTTTGGCTTATAAAATTTTCATAATCGTATACGAATAATAAAAGGATAAAGTAGTTTTAATTAAAAATAATTCGGAAAAATTTTATGAACTGAACTGAGTATAGAGTACTCTGGAAAGGCATACATCTGATATAGTTTTATTATTTTTATTCATTTGTTTGCATAAAAATGCCTTGGGTCACATAAACTTATATACATTATTATCTAACCTATATTATATTTTAAATTAATTGAAAAATAATATTACTGAAATTAAAATTAAATTATGACAAAAGATAATGATTAATGTAAAAGTTAAAAGTTTAGGCGTAGCATAACCCAATTTTTAACGTGTCTAACGATCAAAAATAAAAATTGAGTGCTGAAATTAAACACAGAAATAATTAAAAGACCAGCGTCAATAAAATGAGGCTTAAAAATAAACTTATATAATGTTATAGTGACATGTGCTAGATACAAATGATTCCACAACGTTACAAATGATAGAAATGATTCCACAACGTTATAGATCTACCCAGATGATACAGTTGTAATTTTCGTTTATTGAAGACTGTTAACAAAGTTGACTAAATCAGTTTTTCTTAACACTAACACAATAAAATAGTATGATAATCTTGTGTGAAAAAAGGTTGTTTTGTTGGGGCTACGAAACTTCCCACGTAACAATTTATTTCTATAAGACTCTTGCGCACTTTTATAACACTATTATAAACACTCTTGTAGCACTATTAGGGTTAATTTGACCGCAATTGTTGCGAAATATTATAAATACGCTATAGCACTAAAATGAAGAATCCTATACGGTACCGGGGCAATTGCTGTATTATTGTTATAGGATTAGTATTCATATGTATTAGTGTATATATGTATATGTATATGTTTTTATTTTGAAATGAAATAGTTTATGTTGTGCGAGAGTGAGAAAGGTATTATTTTTTATTTTAAAATAATAATTTGGCTCTTCTGAGGGAGATGTTGTATCGTCGTAGGACCTCATGACCATATCTCAAAGATAGTTGGAATTGTTAGTTTTCCAAAAATATATATCTTTAGTGGCGCATCTTATTCTTTAAGGACGAAAAGGACATTTGAAAGTATCCTTGTTGTTTTGATGTTTTTGTATAAAAACTGTTATATCGGTTGACCTATAAAACATATATATATTCAGTTATATATTCTGGAGCTTATTTTAACATTTATTTGATGACGATTGGTGCTGCCGTTATGCAAATATTGTAGTTCAAAGTAGAAAATTTTGGAAAAAATACAATCTTTATTTTTCTTTCTTGAAAAAACAAATACCTCAAGATTTTACCATAAAACATTTACATTATTTATAGACTGTTGGAAAGATCTCTTTTTATTCTATAACCCATATGCATACATTATTTATGTCTACGTCGAATAGTTTAGAAGATTTAAGGTATTTATTAAAAAAAATTGTTTTTTTTTACCCTTTTTTATATAAAACTATGAATGTGTCTTTTACGAAGTAACAATCTTCAGAAGTAAATGTAACACAAGCTCAAAACAACAAGGATACTTTCAAATGTTCTTTTCGTCCTTAAGGGATAAGACGCGTCACTAAAGATATATATTTTTGAAAACTTAGGAATTCCAGCTATCCTTGGGATATTGTCATTAGGTTCTACGCCGATACAACATCTTCCTCAGAATCTCCAATCATTTTATGGAGTTTATAATTATGTCATGAGTAAGGGAGAGAGATATTAATTAGATATTTTTGTATTTGTATGTAAATGATTTATAAGATAAAAAATTATCTTACTAATAAATAATATTTTGCGGTTAAGAATAATAATTGTATTAATATTTATAATTATTGTGACCAAAATGAAAAATTTGGCTGGCAAAGAAATATCATTGACATTTGATAATAATAATACTTCGAAAAAATACATTGCCCTTCAAAATAGCCAATTTTTAAATAAATAAATAAAAATATATTTTTAAATGCCTTTTAAGAAATAACAATCTTCGGAAATAAATTTTACACCAGCTTATTACATTACCTTGTAAAAGTCGCAACATTATTTTTTTATATAAAAACCCTATAAAATAGATAAAAAAAATTCAAATAAAGCTTATTATTGTAACCGAAGAGAAACAGACTCTTCTAATGAGATAAAAACTATTCTTTAGCAAAATTTTGAAATATCTGGTTTATAAGGAAAAGGTATAAATTATAGTTTTTTTTTTTTAAATTTTCAGTTTTGAGCTACAATGTATGCTCAACAGCAACATCTGTCATCACCAAATAAAAGTTAAAATATTTTTCAGACTGCTATCTTAATACCCACCAAATGTCGTTTTTGTACTCAAAATACTAAATGCACTATTAAGGACATGAATTTGGACATTGTTATCTTAAAAGTCGGCAAAAGCCATTATTTTCGAGATACAGTGATTTGGTCACAAACTTGTTGCATTTACTTCAGAAGATTGTTATTTTTATATAGGAAAAGGTAAAAAAAAAACAAATTTTTTGAATAAATGCTTATATCTTCTAAATTAATCGACGTAGACATAAAGTATGTAAGCTTGAGTTATAGTAAAAAAAAGTACCTTTCCAACAGTATAAATAAATATTGCGTAGGTTTAATGGTAAAATCTTGAGGGATTTGATTTTTTGAGAAAGAAAATAAAGATTGTTTTTTTTTTCCAAAATTTTCTACTTTGAACTACAATATTTGCATAAAGGCAGCACCAATCGTCATCAAATAAATGTTAAAATATGCTGCAGACCTTTATCTTTAATTTATAGCTAAATATATATATATATATATATATCTAATGAATCAACAGATATTGTACAAAATCATCAAAACAATAAGGATACTTTCAAATGTCCTTTTCGTCCTTAAAGGACAAGATACACCACTAAAAATATATATTTTTAGAAAGCTATAAATTCCAGGTATCCTTCAGATTTGGCCATTAGGTCCTTTGCCGATACAACATCTTCAACTCAACCAACCCATAAGGAGCTGTTCCTGAAGCTTATTTCGATTATTTACTACTATCCTATAAGGAAAAAAAAATATTTTTTTTTTACAATCGTTAACAAAATCGAGCACACTTAATGAAGAAAATTATTTTTTGTTCCATTTTAACAAAAAAATTCTCTTATTTAATCGAAATTCTAAAAGTAAATAAATTAATCTTATTTTATACTTTTTACGATAATTTAAAATGAAGAAAAACTACATACCCTTTAACATATCCACCACATAGCCCAGAATCCAATTAAAAATGAAACTATAATTTTGCAAGATGAATTACAATATGGAACAGATGTAACCAAAATAATAAATTTTCTGTTAAAACTCTTCTAATTAATTTTAATGTTAATACCCAAATAAACACAAGCAAAAAAAAAATAATGTTGATCCTTAATCCAAATTTCTCATTCCTTTACAAAACAAAAAAAAACGAAACAATTGAAGGAAAGAAATTCAAATCGCGTGATTTCTAAAGATTAATTTATTCCTGCCGAAACAAAAAAACATTTAAAACAATCCTTTTTATTATTTTTATTAATACTCGTAAATTTCTATTGAAGGCTTATTTTTTCTCATTATTTATATGCACAAATACTACACCACCAACCGTTTCCCCATAATTTCAATTGTTTTCAACACATGTTCTTCTAGACTAAGAAGAAACTAAGAATTACCTCATCTAACTTTTACCACCCAATTTTTGTTATTTCAAATGTCAACATTTGTTGTTGTAATTAAGAGCAAACTATAATAATTTTATAAGTTATTTGAAATTATTTCCAGTAATTTGAAGTCTTATTTATGAAGAAAATAAATGGTGCTACTGATTTTCGGTGATTCATTAACATGCAAAAAAAAAATCGAATCAAAGTTATTGCTGCAGAAACATTTTACACGAAGTAACTAAAAATTTTATCAACTTTATTCAAACTAGCATTTTATAGTTTAAATACGTATAGCCTCGGCTTAGTATTACTATAATGCGCATCGATCTGTTTGAACATTTCCTAATCACATACAACTCAAAAACCTGGTAGACTACCACAGCTGAAAATTTATTGAAACAATACACACTTCATAATAAAACTTGTGGAAGAAGTAGCCCAATTTATTTACAGTAATCGTAAGTTTCACAACGAAGTGTTTAAGTGGCCCGGTTCTACACACTCTGTTTAGAATTGGAAAAAAAATACATTACTTGAATGTTACATTACGAAAATGTTTACATCGGATATATCGGACACATAAGGAAATACTAGTGTTATAACATTCGCTAATCATAAAATAATTATGACTATCCATGAAGATCCTGTAATAGCTACAGAATTGGTTCAAAGGACTTACTGAAGTTCAAAGGTTAGCTCAATGACGAATGAGATCGAATGCCGCCAAATTATTATATATAAAATATTTACTCTTCGAAATAAAACCTGTCATCGTTTGGTAGTTGATGTAATGCAAATTTCACAAGCCAATGAATCAAAGTATCTTGGCATACATTTGAACCCACAATTTATTTGGCAAAAACATATAAAAGCAAAAAAAAGGGTTTTGCCATAATATTGAAATTTCTATATTGGATTATGGAACTTACAACTTGCAACTTGAAATACATAACATATTGCTTTTACATATATAAAACAATTATTAAGCTCATTTGGATATAAATGGCGATTGAAGGTTTCAGTCTAATGTCAATTAAATCCAGGAAATCCAGTCAAAAGTTGTACGAATGCTGCTTGGTACTTGCTTACTAGCTGGGCGTTACAGGCCTTGAAGGTTCTGGGCCTGACGCAAAATTATCCTCCATTGATTTCAGTCACTAGCGGAATCTCTCCGGGTGGTGATTTGAAATTTTTTCATATCTGCCGATACCTCATCTTTCCAACGAAGGTGTGGCCTCCCTCGATGACGCGTTCCATGGGGCTTGGAATCAAGGAGTTTCCTAGTTGGAGCATTTTGATCCATACGCTCTACATGGTCTAGCCAATGAACCCGTCTTATTCTGACTTTTGTTTAGCTAGGTCCATGTCGTTGAACAGCTGGTATAGTTCGGCATTGTATCTTCTTCTCCAAACCCTCAATGCTGCTTGGTATGGCCAATAATATTCAACAAGATCTTAGGCGCTTATACTAAAAGAAGAAATTAAGATTTTTCATATAAAATACAAGTAGACGCCGCAGACGGTACAGTTCAGAGTACAAGTATAGAATTAAGATTTGTGAACGTGGAAATGTTAATTTTATATCAGAAATTTTTAAATTTTTTATTTGGATCATCATTGGATGCTTCAACAGCATACTCTAACATTTATACTCCAATCTATTTGTTCTTATTAGGATAGATGGCAAAAATTGATTGTAGATGTCTTGAGTCCAAATTTAAGTCCTTAAACACAAAGTAAATTGCTTTACAATAAAACAAGGATATTAATTTTAACTCTTAAACAAAAAAACGTTCGATTTTGTTATTAAATTTTGTTTCTGAACTATATTAGAGTCTCAAAGATAAATCCACATATTCTATTTAATTTCAAAATGTTTGCTCTACAGTAGATTTTCGTCTTTGATTTGTGTATCTGTTGTAAATTAAGATTTTCTATTTGATATTTTCTTACAATATCAATTTTGAAACATATAAAATGCAAGATATTGTACGCTAGACTCGTGCTCAGGAGACCTTAACTACCAACCCCTCCATGTTTGCAAAATGACCTACATTCGACTTAACAAAACACATATGATCGAAAAACTACAACGAAGGAAACCAAAAAGATGGTCAAAATCAACTCAGACTATTCACATTACAACAACAACAAATTTAATATACGCTACCTTCCCAAAAACTGGGAGTGGGTAATTTACGTACTTGCTGTTTTCTTTAAATGCAGTACCATTTCACACGCATTCCCCTCCGGAATCGAACCCTGATTCCACATTACTCATAGCAACCATGGTAGGTAGGTAGGTAGGTAGAAGTGGCCATTCGAGTTACTTCTGGAAAACCAATTAGCACTTAATTGTGCCTTTTGATACAACGACTCGAGTGACCTATATCTTGTTGTTGGTTATTATAGGAGTCATTCTCTCATCTTCACTCTCCCCAGGGACTCAATATTAGAGCCACCCTGTGTGATTGAGAAGGTTGGTCAGATCTTCTATTTTGCTTTCCGCGATAAAAGCTATATTGCTGGGGAAAGCTCGCCTAAAGTCCGGAGTCTGATTCTACCTAATGCTGGGCAGTTGAAAACAAAGTGTTGAAGAGTTTCTGTTTCATTCTCATCCTTGCAACTGCGACAATGGGGATTGTAAGAAATAACTAGCTCGGCAGCGTTGCTTCTTATTGGCCAATGACTGATGGCCACAATTCTTGATATATCAGTACGGGACCTGGTTAAGATATGTAACCGTAGTAGTCCAAGATACTATCGTCAATGGTTAGCGATAGGAATAGAAATTTGACAGTTGTTGGTACAAGACCATACGATCAGCAAGTTATCTAGAGTTGAACCTATTAAACGATTCCTGAAGGTATCGATTGGTTTTAGACACATAACATATTTCCTCGTGTTTATAATTGCATGTATATTAGCGCTAGAACTACCACAGTGATCCAAGTAACTGTGAACAATCTAAGGAAGCCCAATTGATGTAATGAGCCTTTTCCGGGTTCATTTTTATATAGCTTGAATTACACCCACATGGTTTAATCTTTGCATATAACAAGCATATAAGCATATAACTAATAGAGTAAGCAGGAGCAGAATCAACCATAATGAGTGACCATTCAAATCACATAAACACATCAGTAAATCACAAAAACAAATCTAAACCTAACTGACAGATTCAATATCTAAACCTAAAAAAGAAGAATTGAAGTATTTTAATCATATAAGTTTTTCACTACGTCCTTCTTTACCATTTGTATAAGTCCAATTCCTTTTTTTCTTTTCTACAATAAAATCCAATTTTTTATATACTAGTATATCTAAATTTTAGCTATTTCACATATCGAAAAAGCCACATTCTGATTAAATACCACGAAATTTAATTGCCTTTTCAGACTGACAGACAAATAATACAGGATGGTAACACAAGTCTCATTAATATTACATGACAGGTTAAACAAATTTCTTAAGAGAAATATCAAAGACATGCCAGCAAAGAACAAAAACAAAAAAACGCATGAGAAGAGATGAATTTATTATTTCTTTGGTCAATAAATTTGATTAAGTGATTGTTCTAAGGAGCAGTAACAGAACAGCTACCCCACTATAATTTTATCCAATTAAAATAATATATGTTTTTATATATATATATATATGTACATAACAATGTAAATTTCGAATTTCCAGAATTTATTATTCAGGATAAAACTTGCCCCCCCCCCCCCCACATTTTCTTCACTTCCATTCTCAAAATATATATTTTGTGAGGATTTGAATTAGGTGTGGTACGATTGTATAATTTTATGTTTTGGTGTAGGAGGGGGGATGCATATAAAATTCTTTCAGACAAACATTACTATAATATTGTAATAGAGTTTTGGAGTTAATAAAAGGGTTGGAGTTAAAGAAAAAGTTTTTAATTTTTTTTTTTTGTTGTTTTTGTTTTTGTGATAAATTACTTTAAAAGTTACCTATAAATAATATTCATAAAACCGAAACCTGGTTCATATTGTGTTCATAATGAAAAGTAAATATTTTATATTAAATTTTATAAATTTTGAAAGGACTCAAGGGAGAAGACAGTATTTTTTTTATTATATATCTATATTTTTTTATATACTAAAGAACTAAAAATATTAATAGCCATGTCAAAAATAACAAAAAAAAAAAAAACAAATTTTTTTTAAGGCATTAAAATATTTCCTTTCTAAAAATATGAAATTTTCTCAATAGTGAAACTCACTACTGTATACTGGAAGTGGTTGTTTATGTTATTGTTATAAGTTTTCCATTATATTATGAACATATTTTCTGACAGCAGTGGTTTTCTATGTTCAAGTAAATTTAGAAATTTGTAATTGTATGTAGGTGTGTTTGTGTAAGATTTTTTTTTTTGTACTATAAAAGCTTGTATATTAAAATATGAATTTTAAAAGTCAAAAAATGTACATAATATTTATACAACAGGTAATTTGGATCGTTATAATAAGTCTTATATACATTAATACAATTTGAATTTATTTTGTATTTGAAATAGATTATTAGTAAATCAGCTAAGAGGGACTAAGAATAAGTTGGAAGTTATATCATTTCTTTAGTAAAATCGGGACAACTCTCAACTGTTTTTTTCTTTTTTATATAATTTCAAGTCTATGGGATGAACACCCTAACTGCTTTTACGAAGAGATTTTTGACATACACAATTACATACAATAGTTTTTTCTTTAGAATTATGGAACTGTGCTGATGTATTTGTTACATTTAAACTGAATTTTACTTCAGTAGCAGATTAGAAATAATGCCAACTCAGAATGATGAACTAGAATTTTGTTAAATTCATGTCTTTGATTTGAAATTAATGTGGATTAAGCCACATAAAATAAGGTTGAGGACATGAATAGGAGTTCAACACAGATAAAAACGATGCAGTTATTAAGAATTTCAATCTAGTTATTCTGATCAAAAACAGATTCGGTTGTTCTAGCAAGTCCATTGTTATATCTTCATTATTTAACCTACACTAACTTGAATATGTATACCGGGTGCTCCAGAGCATGCATGTCAACTTTTTAAGAAGGGAAGGAGCCTTTATTTTAAAATTAAATAAAAATTTTATTAACTCTATCGATTGGTTATATTTTCAACTTCCGGGAAAGACCGGAAAAGGGTTTTTAAGACCAAAAATCGTCGAAATTGACCGAAATCGAAATTTTCAAATGGGAAGGGGTACTTTTAATTGAAATTCGGATTCTCGGCGATTCAAGTCGATTTACTTAATAAATTTTTTTTAAATTTTAAAAGAACGGCTCCTTTCCCTGTTAAAAAGCTATACGCGTGCTCTGGAACATTCGGTGTATATATATATATATATATATATGTATATATTTTTTTTTTCTTTAATGTACGTAAATTGGTGAGAATCTTCAGAAGACACAATTAGCCCCGTAGCTTGAAATTGCGTCTAGCCCCCTAAATCCGACTTTTTCTATATTGCGATCTAATAGTAATGTTTCTGATTTTATTTGTTTAATGTTGAATGTAGACTACACTCAGCTATGTCTATCTAACTTTGATATACTAACTCAAAATTTTTTACTCTTTTCAGTCGTCTGGCTATATTTATATTGTTTAGGAGCTGGATTAACTCGACATTTATATGGGGTTGGAGCCCATTTCTTGCAAAATTTTGTATTTCTTAATTTACAGATTCTAATTGCAAATCTCTATGTAGCTCATAGCTTTGGATGAACTGAATATGATAACTAAAATTCATATTTGACTGAAAATTTTATATTTATTTTTATGTATATTTATGAGGTGTTGTGTATAAGCTATTTTCATCTGTTCTTGAAAATAGTATGTGATCAATAATCTTAACTATATGGTAATGGAACAATCAATTGATCAATATGGAAATAGTCAATTAGTAGCATCTGAAGAATAAATATGATACAAATCCAGAGCTATCGTTCATTATAACATATTTTTATTAATTAATTTACTACGATGACAAAAGACCACATATATAGAGTTGTTTTCCTTAGGATGATTATTATATCCAGAATAGGTTAGAAAAGTTTAAGGCCAGTAATTTGAATATAGAAATGTATTACGGGGATTCTGAGGGAGATGTTGTATCGGCGTAGGAAAATATATATCTTTAGTGAAGCATCTTAACCTTTAAGGACAAACAGGACATTTGACAGTAGGACCTAATGAATACGGCGATACAACATCTCCCTCAGAAGAGCCTGTATTACTTACAAATATTAGACCAGTACAGAATTACAACCCTTGTTTTAAAATAAAAATAAATCAGAATAAATTTAGATATTTAATTTTACAATAATTTTTTTTATATTTATTTTATTAAACATATATCTAAAACAGAGCAAGGTAGCTCGTACTATCATTTATAAATTATTAGTAATATAATATAATATCTAATTAGAATATAGATAATTTCATTGTTTAGGTGAATATAATTGGTTGAAGTTCTTCCAGACAAACTTAACACATTTTTAATTATTTTATTTTCAAGTTTTTGGAGAGAGAGCTTAGGTTTCTTTTAAATGTGGGTTTACTCGGATTTTTTACTAAATAATCTATTTTGTATGGATATTTTAACTATATCTGATATTTTTTTTAAATACGACTGCAATTTTTCTGGACTTTTTTTTATCAGCTATCATTTGCGTGACTATTATTGCAGTTTAAATCATCATCGAACCAAAGACAAAAATATTTTAAGCTAGTTGTCTTATCTATTTTAATTCCATTGAAGGTTAATGATATTTGCTTTTATCATCATATATTTTGTGTTTGCTACATTTACTGTGAGCTTGAGCAGCGCCATCCAATCATGTATTTGTAGTATGTATCGCTTCATCTAATAGGATTTAAATCATCATAATTATCCTGCAACTCCGTCCATGGGACATAGGGCGGATTAAGATTGCGGATTTAAATAGTGTTCATATAAATATGCTCCAGCTAGATCATCTGCATGTAAAATCGTTTTTTCTGATAATTCTATGTTATTAAAGCGCTACTCACATAATGTTAGTCGAAATGAGCTTCCTTGTATTACACCTTACTCAATATTTTTTACTTGAATTTTTATATCCTCTCATAATTGTTTTCTACTAACATAGTAACTTTCAAACTATCTGTATTCTTTCCTCCTTATATATGTTACATTCAATGATAATTCTTAGCATTCTGTATTCTGAAGATTCCCACCAATTTACGTATATTAAAAAATATATATATATATATATATATATATATATATGGATATATATACATATTCAAGTCAGTGTAGGTTAAAGCATGACGATATAACAATGGACTTGCTAGAACCGAATCTGTTTTTTGATCAGAATAACCAGATTGAAATTTTCAATAACTGCATCGTTTTTATCTGCGTTAGACTCCTATTTGTGTCTTCAACCTCATTTTGTGTGGCTAAATCCATATTAATTTCAAATGCTGACTTTTTTTTGAAAAACTCGTATTTGTATTACGACGTCAACTAATGCAGTGGTGGAGTGTTGAAGTTTTTTATAAAGCCATATTGAATATCGCACAGTAGTTTATTTTGTCGTGGGTATTCGGTTAGGATAGGTAGTTGCTGTGTTTCTAGTATTTTACTTAAATTTGAGATAGGCCTAAAATTGTTTACATAATTTTTATCCCCTGATGTAAATAATTGATTTAATAATTTTTAGAATACCTGGGAAATTAGATTGTTCTATTGAAGTATGAATGAGATATTCTACAATAATGTAACTCTGTAGTATATATCTATAGATAAGATTTATATTTATTATATAGGTATGTTTTAATCAGTGTTGTTCCTTTACATGTAATGTTTAATTGTCTACACTTTGAAGTAGACTTTAGTGTAACCAAGCAATTTACTGTAGCCAAAATAAACTATGCTGTATAAATTAAACAATAATTTTTCAGTAGATTCGGTTCATTTCAAGACACTATTAACAGCCTTGCTTGATTAAGTATATAAAAAATGTATTACATTAGCTAAGGCTATTATAAGTTTTGAATCAATTTTATTAATTGATGGGTGGAAAAATTGTTCCATCAATACTAAAACGATTGGTTCAATGTTGCATAATGCTACCGGAGAACAAGCTTTTTCATATGCTTAGGACTTAACTGGAGATTTTGAAACAGCTGAGAAATTTTCTGAAATTGCTATGAAGGCTGTTTATATTATAAATGATCTATATTCTATAACCTATGTATTCGCTAACTTCGCTAACTGTCTCAGCACTTCATGTGGCATAGTAACTGTCAAAGGCCGGAAATCTATATGCAAAAGATGTTTTAAATAAAAAATTAACAGATCAACATCTAATTTAGAAGAAATAAAGTAAATTGATTTGGAAAATTTTTTTGTTAATAAAGGTAGAATTTGGCTTAAACCGTGTGATTCTAGAATAGCTAGTTGAATCAATACATAAGAAAATTTAATGAAGAATTCATAGAACATATTAAAGAAAATATAAAGCTTTGTGTACCAATATGTTAATTGATTTAATACTCTAAAATGATAATAATAGTTGAGAGTGTTTCAAGAGACAGAGGATCTGGATGACTCGGATTGAATTTATGTTACAAATTTTAAAATAAATACATAGATAAAATAAAAAAATTTTGTTTTTTTTTTTTTGAAAAAAAAATCAGTATTTTTATTTAACTTAATGGTAATTCATTATTATTTAATTATATTTATTGTCTACGCAATGAAGTAGATATAATGGTATTGTCATTAATCTACATAATTAAAATAACGTAATCTACATAATGTAATTTACGTCGCCCAATGTATATATTAATACATAATAATCGATTACTCAGTTTTGTATTTCTCAGGAGATATATCTAAACCCACAGCATCATGTGATTATTTGGTTATAAAATACTATGATATTCGACTATTTATGGTATGATATTTCTATGAGTTTATTTTATTTCTTAATACTAAACTTCTTCTCAATATCTTTCCGGCTAATTTAATGTAAATTACTAAATAAATCTCATCGTTAATATTTCTATTTATTCAATTTTATTTTGAAACAATTGCCATTAATTAATATTCATAATTCAAAATCTACAATTCAAATTCATTTTTTTTCCAAAATCAAACCTTTGTTTTTTTCAAATCCTAAGTCAACTAATTACTTGTGGGAACCTTAGACATATTTATGGCCACGGCTATGCGCATTATTACCAAGAAGCTTCTACAACGTATAATTCCAAGTAATTATAATTAAACTACCCTAAAAAGTCCATATTTTAAACTAAAATATATATAAAAGTTATCATATACCTACTATTCTTTATTTTACACATGTCTAAAATGTCAATTAAGACATGTCTCCTACATAATATAGTTTTTAATATTGTGTAAATTTAGTTTTTCATTTACATTCTTTAATTCTTTTATCTAATTTAATCCATTTAAAACCATATTATATAACCATTAGTATTCATTTAATTTTTACTTGCTCTACTTTTTCCCTTCCAATAACTTTTTGCCATAACCTATTTGCCACCTATATTCAATTCGAGAAGTAGAAAAATAGGTACACAACACTAATTTAAAATTTTATTTTTATTATTAAATTTTTTTTTTTTTAATTTAAAATATTTTTGTTTCATTCCAATTAATTCCAAGTATCATCAGAAAAACAAAATATTTTAAAATAAAAATCATCACTTCAATTATTTTCAGCATGTTAATAAAAACAAAGTAAAAAAAAAAAACAAAAACAAAAACAAAAACAAAAACAGAAATTCCAGAAAACAACAGGACAAGAAAATATCGAAACATATTTTGTATTTTTGCATAACTTTTATGAATATTGTTCAAGGATGTGAAAAAATGTTCTTTAATAAAAATATACAATACGTGTAGGTATACCAAAAAAAAAAAAAATAAAGTAAATTAATAAAGTAAAGTTATTGCCATAGATGATAGGATGTAGTTTATTGAATTGAATGTTGAATTTAAATTAAGTAAATATACAAAGTAGTGACGCTTTTGATGAGATCTTTTGATGTTTAAATGTTTTATGTGAAGATAGAAAAATATATAAAACATGAATTCGCCCTCTATTGTGTAGTGGAAATGATAGTGTTGGTATCAGGACAACGAAAACCGCTTTACAATGCGCTGTCTAAGTAAAATTTCTTAGACACACACAGAAAAGGATAGAATTCTAAGCTATGAAATAAAAGAGTTGTGAAAACATCTGGAAATGAGATTGTAACGAACAAATCTTAGAGTAAAGAGGCTGCAATGAACAACATTCTAGAATCAAAATCAATTTTTGTTCAACAGTATTGCAGCAAAAATTGAAAGAAATACAATAAATACTCCAGGCAGCCCCCCGTCGGCAAGAAACAGCTTAATTGAAAATAAAACAGCATTATAAGTCTAATAGAGCAAAGAAAAAGAAGAAGAGGAATATCAAATTGATAATGTAATATACTCATCCTTCAAAAATATAAAAAAAGTTTAAATTTGGAATCATGAATATAATTATTTAACAAAACACAACCAATTTTAAAGATATTTCATAGATTATAGATTAATGGTGGAAAGTAGCAACTAAATAAACTATGTTTCTAAGTTTCAAATGTCCTCGGAATGCGAGTAAATCAAAATATGCTCTAGAATGATCATATTTTCAATATTGCGAAAAGCACCGCGAAATATTTGGATTTTTGACGGTTTAAAGGATATTTTGCATCTAAAGATCTATAAAGCCTATACATACGATCCAAAACGGAGTACAATTCACATCTATGGGTGGATTTCTAAACTTTCTTTACAGAGTAAAAATATGCCCCACTCGCCACATAGAAGATGTAAATTTTTCATCAATACTAGCTTCATTTGGTCATCGTTGTATTGCTGCAGCACTAACTCTATTTTATAGATATAGCGTGCAGGTAGGCACATGTTCGGAAGAATTAAAATCAGTACTATATGTGAGAGGCTGCAAATGCCAACCCCTCCACCTTGGAAATACCAAGATGGTTCAAAACTGGTTATGCTAATTCATTTATAGTCACAACTTCTAGGATCGTATTCCACTAGAAGCATTTCCAACAAGGGGTAATTTCAATTCGTTTAATTTACAAAAATTCAAAGTGAATATCACTAACAATAGTTCGAACCTCCCCCGCCCAGCCTTTCTCATATTTCTTTCTGTTTTTCTTCTCTCTAACTATCCTTTTTCTCTTTTCTTTTCCAAAAGTTAACGGATTAACGAATTACGTTTTGGCTAATAATAGGAAAAAAAAAATTAATGAAAATAAAACTTGATAACATTATTTTTTTTTTGACAGGCATAATATAGCTTGACGAAGTCCAGTACAACTGTCAAAATATTGAAGTTAACGAATGAAGGACAGTTGCTCAAGCTAGAACAGAATGGAGAAAAGTTTTAAACAAAAGTATGGCTTACCTGTAAGGGTGTAAAAACGATAATGATGATAATGACAATACATAAAAACCGTATCTAGCTTAAATAACTAAGAAAGCTACAAAATAATATTAAAATTGTTAGTTTTGTTCTTCAATACTAAAAATTACAATCTTTTATTACGATGATGTTGCAATGATCAGTATAATGATGAAATAATTCCACACAATAAATTTTTAAGGAGCTCTTTCTGATTTTTCTCTCATAATGTCAATTTTTAAAAACAAAAAATCGTTGAACCAAGAAACAAATACATTATATTTCAATGGTGTAGTTGAATTAGTATATAAGATTTAATTTAATTTTATTATTTCAACTGCACATAAATGTCCAGTCAAAATGTAGGACCCTTTTCCAACTACGATATGGGCCATCTCTCTATTAAAAATTTTATATCGATTTTTAAAATTAAAAGAAATTACATATTATTTCAATCTAAATCTAATCTAAATCTAATTATATACATAAAAATTTTTAGGTGTTATTTGGATTTTTTACCTTTTTTAATTTACTTTATTGATTTATTTTGTTTTTCTTTTTATTTTTGCTTTTAAACCGGATGAATTTTGCTTTTAAGCCGCATTGCGTTTTTCTCTTCATTTTTTTTTTTATTTATCAATTTTATTCCGTAAATTCTAAATGTAAAATCTAAATGTCGTTCTATATGCCTTTTGGGTTGTAAGTACAGGTTTTTGATTATATGTATATCTTTTTCGTTAGTTATTTTTAGCATTTAGTTATTATGTGTGTATTGGCAATCCAGTAGTGTATATATTGTATCGTTAAATTTTCGTTACAATATATCTACATGCTGGTCTTTAAGTGCTCTGTTCAGCAGGTACCGTTGCGTAACTTTTGTACAGCTCAACCGGATATAGTATTGTCTTTTTGTTGGCGTCTGTTGTATGTAGTCATCTAAATGAGTTTGATTAGGCTCCTCCTTCTTGTCTTTTTGGTTCAAGTTTTGTATGGCTTGTTTTTCCTGTCCATATGTTTGTTGTGTTATTTTTAGTAGTGGTGTTTTAATTGCTTGTTTTACTTCCTTGTCAGCTATAATTCATTATCCTCTATCCCTGCGTGTCTCAGTATCCATATAATTTTGATTTTGCATCTGCTTTTAATTATATTATGTCCCCTATACTCTGTAAAAAAAATTTTTTTTTGCTCTTTTATTTAGTATTTCATACTATTATTTTATTTAACAATACAATTTAATAATATTTAATTGAAAAAAATAATATTTATATACTAAAATTAAATTAAAACTTTAAGCATATAATTTATTACAATTTAAAGACGTTCATTAACAGTTTATTCTTATATATTCAATTAATTTCTTTTTAAAAATATTAATATTTAATTCATTTTTAATTTGATCAGGTAATTTATTAAACACTTTCAGCCCATTATACATAACATTCTTGTTTGCTAATTCACTTCGAAAAAAATTTAGTCTAAAATTAAAAATATTTCTTAAATAATAATGCTGCACGTCTTCTACATATAAACAAGTTTGTTACTTAAATATTCCAGAAGCATTCTATTTTTCATTTTAAATACGAATACGTACACAGACATCTTAAGCTTCTGCACAACATTAAAACATTTTAATGTAGACAACATGCCGCTGACTGAGGCATATCTACTACACTTCAAAATTACTCTCATTCCCCGATTCTGTAATCGTTGTAATATATTGATTAATTTATTTGTTGTAAAAACAAACACTGTGGAGCAATACTCAAAATGAGATTTTACTGTAGTATTATAAATCCTAATCGCACTAGATATAGACAATTTATCACGTCATCTATACAAAAAATTTATGTTTTTTTGCTATTTTTTTACATATACCGTCAATTTGACTTTTAAAATTTAATTTATTGTTCATCTTAAGGCCTAAATATTTTATTTCATTCACATTTTACAGTATCATGTTGTCAATCATAACAGTAGAGCTATCCAATACTCTATTTATTGTCATTACTTTTGATTTTTCCATATTCATCATTAGCCTATTTTGCTTGAACCAGTCACTTATGTTTTTTAAATCTTAATTCATTCTACTAACACATTCATCCATTGACTCTCCCACCATATATAATAAAGCATCATAGGTAAAAAGAATTAGTTTTACATATTTCAAGATACTGCTCATATCATTTATATATAACGTAAATAATAAAACTCCAAGAATAGTTCGTTGTGGTACTCCTAGTGGTACTTGTTTACTATTCGACATTATGTTATTTACTTTTATGCATTGTCTTCTGTCTTCCAAGTACGACTGAAACAAATTGGCCTCCAAATTCCGAATACCATAATTTTTTAGTTTTTTCATTAAAATGTCACGATCCACAGTTTCAAATGGTCTCTTTAAGTCAAAGAATGACACCAATACAATTTTCTTTTCACTTATTACAACTTTCCAGTTCTAGATAACTAGATTTAACAACGTTTCACAACTATGTTGTTAGCGGAATCAAATTTAATGTAATCTAAACTTATAAAAGGGAAAGTTTGTTTGTTTGTTTGTTTGTTTGTTCGCTATTCACGCCCACAGTTTTAAAGATAGAGTTCTGAAATTTTGCACAGTTATTCATGGTACCGGTATGCAAATAACGCGGTACTTTACAAAGCCATCAGCTGACAGGTTCGGGTTGCTGCCGTAAAACTCTTACCAAGACTCAGGAATATTTTAAAAACCATGTGTGTGACAGATATGAAAATTTACATTTAGATTCTCTTTCACAAATAAAAAAATTCGACTGTTACCGATTTCGAAAATTTGAACTGGTTCGGCTTGCTGCCGTACAACTCCCAGCACGTACGTCCCGGGACTATTTCAAAAACCAATTGTATTACAGGCATGAAAACTTACACTTAGATACTCTTTCACAAATACAGAAATTCGACTGTTACCGATTTCAAAAATTTGGACTGGTTCGGGTTGCTGCCGTACAACTCCTAGCCCGTACGTTTCAGGAATATTTCAAAAACCAATTGTGTTACAGGCATAAAAACTTACATTTAGATACTCTTTCACAAATAAAGAAATTCGACTGTTACCGATTTCGAAAATTTGAACTGGTTCGGGTTGCTGCCGTACAACTCCCAGCACGTACGTCCCCGGACTATTTCAAAAACCAATTGTATTACAGGCATGAAAACTTACACTTAGATTCTCTTTCACAAATAAAAAAATTCGACTGTTACCGATTTCGAAAATTTGAACTGGTTCGGGTTGCTGCCGTACAACTCCCAGCACGTACGTCCCGGGACTATTTCAAAAACCAATTGTATTACAGGCATGAAAACTTACACTTAGATAGTCTTTCACAAATACAGAAATTCGACTGTTACCGATTTCAAAAATTTGGACTGGTTCGGGTTGCTGCCGTACAACTCCTAGCACGTACGTTTCAGGAATATTTCAAAAACCAATTGTGTTACAGGCATAAAAACTTACATTTAGATACTCTTTCACAAATAAAGAAATTCGACTGTTACCGATTTCGAAAATTTGGACTGGTTCGGGTTGCTGCCGTACAACTCCTAGCACGTACGTTTCAGGAATATTTTAAAAACCAATTGTGTTACAGGCATGAAAACTTACACTTAGATACTCTTGCACAAATACAGAAATTCGACTGTTACCGATTTCAAAAATTTGGACTGGTTCAGGTTGCTGCCGTACAACTCCTAGCACGTACGTTTCAGGAATATTTCAAAAACCAATTGTGTTACAGGCATGAAAACTTACACTTAGATACTCTTGCACAAATACAGAAATTCAACTGTTACCGATTTCAAAAATTTGGACTGGTTCGGGTTGCTGCCGTACAACTCCTAGCACGTACGTTTCAGGAATATTTCAAAAACCAATTGTGTTACAGGCATGAAAACTTACACTTAGATACTCTTTCACAAATAAAGAAATTCGACTGATACCGATTTCAAAAATTTGGACTGGTTCGGGTTGCTGCCGTACAACTCTTAGCATGTATGTCTCAGGAATAAAAACCAATAGTGTTACAGGCATGAAAATTTACACTTACATACTCTATCAGAAATGTTTCAAAAAAAAAAATTGTGTTACAGACTTGAAAATTTATTCATAGGTATTCTATGAAAAATAAAAAAACATGTACTGTCCTGAAAAAGTATTTTCAAATTTAGGAATCAGTATAAAAATTTTACATGACTATGTGAAATGGCTATGTGAATTAGCCACAAAAATGTGACGATTCATTTTATTAATCAGAAAATACTGCAGAGTGTTCCAGGGGGTCCATATGTACAAATCGATAGATACAGTTATCGATGAAAATGAAGTTGTTGTTCCTCTACGAAACTTGAAGAAGCTAAAACTACGGTACTAGATTAAGAATAAGAACTTGGCATCCTAATTTCATTTAAGTACAAATTCCAATTGATTGTGGAAAAAACGAACATTTCTTTATTTCAAGAATACCTCAACAGCAAGGAACGTATTTGCTTATACTTCATCAAAGAAAGATCACCAAAATATTGTTTACAAAGAAATAATTTTAATATAAGTATAGCTTAAGTTGGAGTATTGTTGATATTTTTTTATCGTAGTGAAAAAAAATATTAGAATATTTTTGATAAACCAATTTTTTTCAATTCGATTCATAAATCAAACTTTATTGAAATAAATTCGATTCATTTTGTGGTCGACCCGGACAACGTCGAGTAACTTTGCTAGTATTCATATAAATGTGAATCTTTAGGCAAATAAATGGATTGAAAAAATTGTGATAATTCACAAAAATGTCAGTATGATACAAGATAATTGTACCAAAAAATTAAATTTATTGGAATAGTATAAAAATCATCAGATTGTTAAGATCAATAAATTTATACACTTAAACTCAACTGACATATACATTTCAAACCTGAATACAATAATTTAACATTACAATTATTTTAATTTAGCTAAGAACAAAGAACAAAACAACACCTACAACAAATGCTACAACTATAATTATTTCTTGATTTTAAATAGAATGAAAATTCTTTTTTTCGAATAGAAAGAAAAAATAAATGGAACATGTTAAAAATGCAGTAAAAGGATGCGGTCCCCTGAAGTTATAACACGAAAAAACTTTTCAATATACCTTTAACAAACAAAAACTGATGTATTCTATCTTCTATATATATTCATTCCTGTATTGTACTCCTATATTATTTACTCTTCGCCTTTAATTTAATTGCATAGAGTATTTAATATTCATAAAAGAAGTAAGTAAGTATACTTGTTTTATTAAATTTTCACCGAAAATACATACTCTAAAAATTTTCCCACCTAAGGTAGGTACGATAACAAAACGAATAAATAATAAAAAAAAAAAAAAAGAAAATCCTATTTTAATTTTTCCTGTAAACTAAGTTTTTCAACTAAAAATTTCAAATCAAAAATTCTATTTCTATATACTTATGCAAAAGTGTGTATGTGTTTGTTTGTATATTCTAAATCATTGCACTGAATTTTCTATTAATATTTTATATATTTGTATCTATATATTTTTTTCTACTAAAAATTTTAAAATATTCTTGTATTTTTTTACAAACTTTTTAGACTTAATCATGATTCAATGTGCTGTATAAAATTAGGTAACACCTAGGTTATATGGCAACACTTATAAAAAAATAAACAACAAAACAAAAACAAATAAAAGAAATTTCTTTTTTTTTATTTGTTTGTTTTAAATGACAAAATATTTTGCTCTACTGGTGATGATAATAATAATAATAATAATGATGCTCAGGATGTTGATAATGATAATAATGATGGATGATGATGATGATGATGATGATGATGATACTGGTTAAAAAGGTACAAATATATTTAATAAAACCATCTAACCCCATTCGCTTCTTTCAAATTTTATTATAGAAATATTTTATATAACATAAATAGGTGAGAAAACCCGAATAAATTTTGATTGATGGTGTCTGCAACATAACAGGGATCGTTATGATTTATAAAATATCATAAATGTGTATTGAAATTATATAGGGTGACCATTTCTACAAAATTTTGTGACTTTTTTTTTGTTAATTCTAAAATTATTTCTATTAATAAAGAATACATTTTTTTTTTATGTTCTTGACAGTAACTTAGGTGGATCCACCTTTTCGTGCTACAAACTTATCAACTCATTAAATGTGGAAAACTATACTACTATTGACAGGAACTAAGCCTTCTTAAATAGAATAGCTTTATTTTATTTAACTGGTTACCAGATTATACTTTCAATGCTCTACGTTTGGCAAACACTCTACCTACTGCGCCAGCCAGCGTGTGTATTATTAGTATTAAGTCTGAATAGTTAAAATATGAAAAACAGGTAAGTTCGTTTTCTTATTATTCAACATTATTATTAGATGTAGTATTATAAAATGTTGTTGTCAGCTGGGCATATACTTCAAACAAATATTTGACAGCATAAACATAAACGTAGTTGTAATTGTAACATCCTTAGAAATTTAGGAGTAACTCAGAAATTAGCAAACATGCTCGAATCAAAAACTAAATTTATAATACAAAGTCTAATCCGTGACCCAAGAATTTACAATGAATTTACAATAGAAATGGGAATACGATAAGTATGTGCATTATCTGCATGAATATTCAAATTAGCGCTTCATTGTCCCATAGAAAGCTTATCACAGAAAGGCAGTATTTACAATACGACAACTTGAATAATAGCATATACAAATGATATAGCAAAATAATGGCAAAAAGCTACAGATACTAATATGCAAAAAGTAATTATGTACCCAGAAGTCGGGACAAAAAAGTAGGGGCTATAAAATCAACGAACACAAAACAAAATATCTAAAAATGATAAGTAGCATTGCAAATCGGTGTATAACAATCGAAGAGCACGACTTTGAAAAGACTTATAAGTAATACATCGGAACAACAATAAGAGTTTAGCGGTAATATATGCAGTGATGCATTAATAACAGAGTTCAGGCCTGAAACAGATATTTCAATGCAAACAGAAAATTGTTTTCAAATCAAAGTCAATATCAAGAGAAGCAAAGATGATGCTATATAAAACTGTAATACCACCAATAGTGATGTGTGGATATAAACCACGATGAATGAAGCTGGATAGAACAGCTTACGTATATTAGAACGAAAAATACTCGGCCCAAAAATATTGGAAAATGGAGAATATATAATCAGAATTTACAATGAAATTATTAATTTAATTAAGAATAAAGACATGGTTAGTTTTACAAAAGCGAAAAGACTAAGATAAGCTGATCACATAATTAGAATGCATGAAATTCGAAAAAGGTGGTTATATTAAATAGAAAGCCGGAGAGTAACCGAGATAGAGGAAAACGACGGATTAGATCGGAAGACAATGTTTGAAATGATGCCCAAACCCTAAAAATCCCGAATTGGAGAAAAGTTGCTCAAGATCGAGTCTTTTGGAGAAGTTTGGCGCTATAATAGCGGTACGAGTTTTATAAGCTCATTGAGTAGAGAAATAAATAAATAAAAAAATATTTTGATGATAGCTAGTCATCTTTTGTGATTATAATCACTCTTAAGATGCCCATCACAGTATATAATCACTTTATGAGTCACTCATTTTTTTTTCCCAGATAAAATTTTTTCCACCTTCATACAAAAAAGTGAATGACTGACAAAGTGACTATAGTCAGAACTAGTATACCTAAAAATATGCATTTAAGTATTTTTTAAAGTGATTGAAATCGCTCGATTCAGCCTGTTTTTGTTATTTTTATAAAAGTTCGATCATTGTTTCACAATTTGAGATTTGATTTGCAATTTAAGCTTTATCACTTTTTTGCTTTGCTGACTAAGTCATGTTCTATTCTAAGATATTCAATCTTGGTTACTTCGATATTTAAAGCTTATAAAATATTCTATGACAATCTCACTGATAACTAAATTTTAATGACAAATTAATTTTACTAAACTATATTTACATACATACGAGTACAAAAAGGGCTAATATTCAATTGTGTTAAATTAAATTCAAATTTATTTTCATGTTAATATTCTAGATTCGGAAATTTTCGACAACAATTTTTATTGGAAATGTTTACACATAATATATAGGATATATTTTTTTTTGTTACGTTCAATAAAGAACAACTCTGTTGCTAAACCTTCAGGTGTGAAATGTTTTATACCTGATGTAATTTTAAAATAGAATGAACAAAATGTAAAAAACAGCAAAACAACCCAAATTAAAAATGTTCTGTTTTTATTCTATGCTGATAAGATAAAACAGTGGCTTTCAACCTTTCGCAATATTTGGATTCTCTCTAAGTCTTTGGTGATATTTTTCAATTAATTTTTGAAAATTTTCGTGGTTGATAGTTCTGATTTTTTTTGGAAACTAAGTTACATAACAATTTTTACTAAGCCTTAAATCTGAATTATTATGTTTTAGTTCTATGACGAGGGTACGATCGGTTGTTTTTATCTTTAATTTTTTCACATCGTTAATTAACAAGAAGTCTGATGTCGGAATAAGTCTACTTGAAATAGAATAAATATATATAAAAATGAATATAATATATCATTTTAGTTATATAAAAGATAGTAAATCTAACTTTAAATTAAAAATTAAAGGCTCAGCAATCGATTAACTACGATTACGCTCCTCGAGGTAGTTTTATAAAAAAAAATCGTACTAAATTTCATTATGAAATGTTTTCCATCATTTCAGTTCATTCTTAGCATTATATAATTTTTATTGATTTATCTTAGACAATAACCACATACGTAATAATTAATTTAAAAAAAAAATTTTATTAATAATTCTTTCTTTATTTAATTTTTTTAAAAACTTATAGTTACAATTTACAATTTATATTCATTTTTAGGAAATATAAAAGTTTATGATTAATGAAATAGTTGGGACATTCTGTTATTGTTTTTTTTTTTTTTTTTTTTTTTTTTTTGAGCTTAAATCAAGCAAGTTACATTATATACTAATAATTACAATTTTGGTTAAATTACATATAAAATTATAATTTAAGAAAAAAGAATAAGAAAAAAAAATAACAATAACAATAATAATAAAAAAAAAAAAAAAGAATAGAAAAAGCATAGTTAAAAACTTATTCTAATTCAAAAAAAAAAAAAAATATATAATAAATAACAAAGAACTAAAAATGATATAATGATAATGATAGTGATGATAGAAATGTAGTTAATTTTTTAAAAATGACAATATTTGACAATTGAATTAAAAATTAATAAAATAAAAAATAAAAAAACGAAAAATGAAAAATTGATGTGAACTAAGTTAGAATAACATAATAATGTAATTTATAATAATTTACATAGTTCAAGGGATAACATTGGATGCACGTTCTTTGACACATATATAAATTATTTTTTAAAGACTGCTTTGTTAGTAGTAGGTTAATGTGGGAGTTATATGAGTTACATGAAGATATCATTCTATTTAATGGTTCATACTTGCCATAGTTAGTTCTATGATACTGTAGGTTAAGCATATTATTAGATCGCAATCTGAAATTAGAACAAAAGTTAAGCTTAGGAGAAATGTTCCCTTTCATTAATTCAGTTAAGAATACCATATCAGCGACAGTTCTGCATTTTACAAGCGTATTGAGATGTAGCAAATTCAATCTGTGCTCATATGGAGGTAATCTTAATGGATCTTGATCTTCCCATGGTAGATTGCGTAAAGCAAATCTTAGTAATTTTTTTTGGACCGATTCAATTCTGTTAATTGGAATGCTATAGAAAGGATTCCATATCTGGCTGGTGTATTCCAAATTAGGTCTAACTAAGCAGGTGTAAAGACATTTAAGTACATAGGGATCGTTAAAGTGTTTTGCCCAACGCTTAATAAAACCGAGCATATAGTTAGCCTTATTCAGTATGTGGGTATAATGGATAGCTTACTATCGAAGAGTACCCCCAAGTCTTTTATTGATGCAACTTTGGGAATGGTTTGGTTATTAAGAGAATAAATAAACGAAGTTGGCTAAGAGCGACGAGTAAATGTAATTAGTGCACATTTATTAACGTTTAACTGTACATTGTTTTTGGTACACCACCTATGAAATCGATTTAAATCTGCTTGTAGTGCTAAGGCATCTTCCAAGGTATTAATTTTTTTATAAATTTTCATATCATCAGCGTAAATTATAATCTGACTGTTATGAATTATAGAAGTAACATCATTAATGGAGATAATAAATAGTAGAGGACCCAGATGACTCTCTTGAGGAACACCTGTAGGAGTCTCAAATTCAGAAGAAGTATTCAATCTAAAATTGACAGTATATCTACGAATCACCCAATTTATAAAAAGAAAAGGGAATCCATATTTTTTTAACTTGAAAACAATGATGTTGTGTGGAAGAAGATCGAAAGTTTTACTAAAATCGGTATATATTACATCCGTTTGAAACCCGTTCTCCATATTATTGATTAAGGTAGATGTGGTTTCAAGAAGATTAATAACTGTAAATTTAAGTTTAACAAAACCGCGTTGATAAGGTGAAAGAAAATTAGTACAATGGTCATAAATAGAATCAATTCAAAAAGTTTGGGAATAGATGATAATATAGCAATTGGTCGATAATTAGTTACATCATTTCTTAAGTTTTTTTTTTATGAACTGGTTTAATAAGAGCAGTTTTCCAAATTGAAGGAAAGATACATAAAGTTAACGAAGAATTAAATAGCGTTGAGAGAGGGCCCGATAAAGAAGCTGCACATCTTTTTAGAAATAAGTTTGGAATACCATCAAATCCAGGACAGGAATTATCGCTTTTTCTTTTTGAATTTAACAAATTTCCAGAAGAGTTTCGGGTTAGTTATCCAAAGATAAGTGTTGAATGCTCAAGTTCAATAACAAAAATTCAATATAATAATAATTAAATTCTAAACGGTGGGGCAATTATTTACATATTTTTCAATCAAATCAAATTTAAAATTAACTCTGAGCCTATTATGATGTTTGAGCATAGCTAGGCTTATAGAGTAAATTCTCTTTAAAAATCGTCTTAAAATCTAGCTAATAAGTATTTTTTGACATTGTTTCCTTCTTCTGTCTTATTGCGGGTAATATACACACTCTCTAATATTTTGATAACAATTGAACTGATTAATTCTGTTGTTATCATCATTATTTATATTTATTTATTTATAAGCTCTTTATTGTGGGCTTATCAACCCCCTGGGTTTTATCAAGCCTTCTTTATCATCAAGATTGAACCATGTATGGTGCAAAAATTATAACCATTTCAAAACCACTTTTCATTATTGTTCTTTTAAATGTTAAATATTTAAAAGGAGACATAGCGATGTCAGAATGTTTTAATTATCAATTAGAAATTTCAATTTAAAATTTCGCCCCATTCAATAGAGTACAGAGCTCATCAAATACATTCACCAAAGAACAGAGGTTCTGTTTTCCCTCCTCAGAATTAAATTTAAATTTGATTATTTTTATTTTTTAAATAAATTATTATATATGCGGTTGTTGTCTAAGATAAATCAACAAAAGAAAATAGTGCTAAATATAAATTGAAATAATGTAAAACAATTCACAACAAAATATTCAGTACGATTTTTTTTATCAAACTTCCTCGAATTTCGAAGATCAGACGAATACTAGTATGTTTGTATTTTATAAATACAAAGTTATTCAAAATTCAACAAAAAATTTCCCTACACATTTTATTAAAATTTATTAGTTTCGCGAATTACAGATTTTAAAGCACTGTACACAATCACATACGTAATTAGTAAGATTTTTTCTTTTTGATTTAAAAACGAAGATCCTTGTAAAGTTTCCTTTTCGGGTTTTGTTTTTTTTTTACTTTGTTTTTATTTTAATACTTATTTGTCGTACGGTATTTTATGTCTTTCCGTAATTTTAAATCTGTTAGAAAATTTTCAGTATTACTTTTGTTTATTCCTTGTAAGGACATTTCTTTTTAATTTGTTTCTTTTCTGATGTTTCAACAGAAATACTAAGGATGAACAAGACTAATTACAACAACAATTAGAGAGAATTACAAACAGAGTAGATACACATAACAAAATTAGTAACAAAAAATGAAAAAAAAATAAATAAATAAAAGTAATCCAAATAATGTCACAGTTACACCCAAGAACAAGGGTATCCAAATCAGAATTTACTACGAACACCATTACCCCTATATATTGTGTATAGATACTGGAAATAAATCGAAAAAATATTTATTTTTTGTATTTGAAATAAAAATTTTAATTCTAGTTTTACAAAAATAATTCATAGGAATGAATGGTTATTTTTATCCATGGAAATAAGGTCCAAGGTTGGAAATAAGGATTTTAGAAAATTTACAATTTGAAAATTTGAAGGAAAACATAAATAGTTTAGAGATGATTTCAAATTAGTTTATGTACAATTTAAAACTAAAATGTTGTTGCCTTTCAAGTGTTATTATCTCCGAAATTAGTGCGCCGAATAATTTCCCCACTTCTGCGAGAATTACTCGTCTTGTCCGGGAACTCGTTTTTGTTTTCTAAATAAATATTAACAAATTTATTCAAAACGTTCCTACTGATGAAAAGAAGATTTTTCTTTCCCCAACCTTCAATTAGTCCAAGCTCAAGCTGTGTGGTCGAGCCACCTTTATGTGTCATTTGTTTTAACTTGTAAAAATAAAAAATTGTGTAAGCAAATGTGTGGGATTACACTGAACTCCTAGCGTTAGTATGGCTTTTCCGTTAACTCAGATGCAACGCCAATTTTGTTTATCGTTGATTTTTGGATGAGTTTTCTAACAGTAGTTCGTAGTTCGAAGTCCACTTGCTAAGTTTAAATTTTTCTTCATGAGTAAAATTGATCAGTTCTATTTGAAGTTCTTGGGCTGATTCTATAGTGTTTGCTCCTGATAGTTGGTCATCTTCGTAAAATCATTTACTTTTAGAGCTCGTTTGCATTCTTGCGGATAGTTATTTTTTCCATCGTCAGCCAAATAATTCAGGATTCTAGTTGCTGCAGATGGTGCCTCTTCGTGCCAAATCTGATTCTTGTCAATATGTCATCTTCAATTGGTATTTCTTGTGTTTCTCTCCACACAATTCATTGAAAATCTATATATGATGGTTTCAGTCACATTTTTCTAGATCTACTGTGAAGATAATTTTATATTTACGGTATTTTAGTAGAAGGCAACCAAAAATATATCTACGTACAATCTACAAACATTCAAGAGTAATATTCACAAATTTATTCAAAATGTCCGTTCTGATCAAAAGATATTTTTCTATCCCCAATGCTCAATTACTCCGAGCTATGCATTCGTTTATAAAGATATCGCTTGAAACCTTATGTTTGGCTTAACTTAAAAAAAAAAATTAATAAATTTCAACAACCGCACTTTTTAGTAGACTCTCTTAATGCATCAAATACCACTTTGAGTTTAATGAGTATTACTAGATCTTTATACAACTCCGTGATATGCGTAGATATGAGTAATAATTGAAACTTCCTGATTTGATCTTGAGATTTGCTTCAGTCTTCATTACTTTAGCTAGTGTTGGCCGGTATATTTAGATTAGTTATGTTGTTACTATATAGTCTTAACTTTATATTTATAAAAAACAATACAGTCAATTTTGACCTGAATTAATCTAATCTGATTGTTTCTGATAATTTGGGGAACGGTATGACAGTATGATTGATAATAATAATTAGTAAATATTGCATATTACGGAAATTCTAATGTTAAGTAAACTGCCAATCTAATTCTAATCGCTATAAACAAAAAAATTAATACTTACGAGGCAATTTCAAAATGGCTGACACAAATGAGGAATGTCTAAGATGGTATTTAATGCGAAAAATTAAAATCATTTATAGTTAAAACTTCATACATAAAAGCTTGACCAAAACGACGATGATTACCAGCATAACATTTTTTTTTAAATTTATCTTCAATACACTTTAATGAAATCTCAGATCTCATCTTTTCCACACACAGGCTTTAGAACATCACTGTATATAAAATAACCTATAATGACATACATAATATGGAGAGAAAATCTAAGCAAAACTATTAGTTAACAACAACAGGCAAGTCATGGAACAAGAACGCAAGCCTAATTAAAAATCTATATCTAATGAAGTGGAAAAATACAATAACAACCCATGATGTAGATGTTTAGATTGAAGATTGAAAGATACGATACATTCAAAGATTGGAAGATACAATAGCAATTTATGACAGATGAATATACATGGCATAGCGCCTCAGAACAAAACTATTCGATCTAAAATGAAGAAGAAGACGAAGATGAAGAACTACAACTAAATTCTGATCAAAAAAAAATTCTGTATGAAATACATTTAAATTTACGTGATATTCAAAATTGTCCCCCCCCCGTATCAATATTAAGGGTGTTTGTTCATTTCTTCGTATTCTTATGCAATTCTAATCCACTACTGGATGTTAAGCAGTCACTCAACTCATCATTGTAAGCTTGCTATGATGTTGGTATACTCTTCTCTACATATTGCACTTTAAACCAGTTAGTTCTATTACGGTTCTGATACCTGTTCAAGTGAAATGAAATATATTATGAAATGAATTGAAATGAAACAAATTACGAATGTTTCTAAGTCACGACATTTGTTTTCGTCCGATATTTCTCTTACCTACAATCTTACCTTGTATAATCAATTGAAGTAGTTCGTACTTCAGGCCTCGTGTCATGTGACCAAAGTAGCTTTCTTTTCTACATTTGACATTTATAAGTAGTTCTCTGTTTATTTTCAATATTCAAAGAACTTCTAGGTTTATGACTATGTCGGTGTAAGAAATTCACAGCATTCTACGAAAACACCGCATTTCAAAGGATTCTAATTTGTTTAAAAATGAAAATTGGTAAATCTTCTACCAAATTCTGAATCAAAGTTCGAATGAAAATTTTCATACAACTTTATTAAATAACAACAACAACAGTTAAATTTTGTAGATGAAAAGTTGTTAAATAAATTTTCAATGTTTTACCTATTTTCTCTTTCACTCTTTTGCATTCGATTTTTAACTTTTTTTTTTATCTCCTTCTTTATAAATAGAAAATAAATAGAAAATTGTAAAAATATTAAAGTTTAAAAAACAAAAAAAATTTATACATAAAACGATAAAAAAAATGCCTAGAAATATTGTTATTTGCCTGAAAACAAGAAAAGAACAATACGACAAACATGAATATTACATTTTATACAGAATGTATGTATTTTTCTACTTTCTTTGGTGGGTATGAGTAAGGGATATTCTAAGGATAATAAGTGATAGAAATCCCCATTGGTTTCTATTTTTTTTTGTTTTTAACTAAAAATATTTTTGACGAATATATGTTTTTGTTTTGTAAATCCGTGGCAGGAGAGCAGTAGCACTAGTAAAATTTTTATTGTATGACTCTGTTGCTGTTATATACTACTACTTTTTCTGGTTCTATATTCTATTTCTACTATATTTTTCTATACATATATTTTTTTTCTCAAGAAATATACCCAATATATAAGAAGATGCTGAATATTAGATTGTTATAGGTACATAATATTATATCTATACATTTCTATTTTGTATATAGTTTTCTCTTTCTAACATTCATACTTTTGAAAAGTTGTTTTTAGTGAAAATGTTTATAACACTTCTATTTTTGTAATAAAGCTTTACAACATATGGAATTTATGAGAATAACAAAAACAAAACAAAAAAAGGATTTAATACTTGTTAAGCAATATTTTCTATTTCCTTGGAAAATAAACGACACCAAAAAAAAAAAAAAATATGAACAAGAAAAACAACAACAACAAAAGAAATATGAACACAAAAATGTTTGTTAATGGGAGAACATACCGAAAAACGGAGTCATAGAGAGAAGAAATATTATAACTGTATTTCTCTGATATTTGAATTGTTTTTTAGATGAAGCATAATTTAAAAAGTGGGTGTTGGGGTGTGGTTGGGGAGCGACTATGGTATAGTAGCGTTTTCATTAAACCATAATTTGAGATATTTTACAACAGAAAAATGGTAAAAAATTAATTAAAAACAAGAAAAAAAAAGTAATTGTGAGGTCTCGATTTCTTCAAAGTTTTAAGATAAAATAAGGGGTTGAACTTAATTTCAGTTTTATTTCTTTTACTTTTTTTTTTTTGCTTGTATATAGGGGAGCAAACATCTTATGACAAATATTTGAAAGGAAATTAAAATATATTTTCTAGTAGATAGTAATAAAGGGGTAATGTAAAGAAAATCAGTTCATATTCAAACAAATGATCTTTTAGAATCTCATTTCCTGATAATTGTTTTTAATTATACCAGTATTGTTATTATTTTTGTTGATAACCAAAGTTTTTAAAGTTACATTGTAAGATAAATTTTTGAAAATTAAAATGTCAGTAACTAAGAATAATTTATATGAAATGAGAATGAGAATAACTATCATATGACACCACCCCGCCCCCACCAATTTATGTCATTCAAAATATTTTAGGGTTTAGTAAATTATGAATATTATGCATAGAATATAAGCTCATTATAAAACTGTACAAATTGAAAATTAAATTTATAATTGATTGAATAATTATGATGAGGGTGTTAAAATTCGATTATGAAAACTAGAAAATAGAGTAATTTTTTATTTTTTGAATATTCACATTATATTTTCTAGTACGTTCACTTGTAGTTATTATGAATGGGTACATTTATGTTACAAAATAATGATTACATTTGAGAATAGGGACGAAATCGTACTGATCATAGTGGATTATTTACAGTTCGATGATGTCCGTGCTATTACTATTACTACTACTGCTACCTACTATGACTATATTATTATTTCAACTATTCGACTACTACTAATAATAGATATTACGACGTTACAAGCAAGTCATCGTCGGTATAACGTTATTTTGACGCTCATCATGTTTTAATAATCAGTTGACAGCTCTGAAAATGTAAAACAAAATTGTGAAGTACATAGATATAAAATAACTTTGTGTCGAATGATAAAATAGAACTGCGTATTGTGATCGTGATTATGGATAAATTATAACTTTAATATTTTTGACTATAAAGTTATTTTTTTTTAAATTTACGACGTTATAATGACGTTAGTATTGAGATATTTAACGTTATAGTAATTTGATGTTACTTGAAATAGTACTACTACTACTTCTACCACTACTGCTATTATTATTATTACCACTGCTACTACTACTCCTACTACTACTACTACTACTACTACTACTACTACTACTACTACAACTACTACTACTACTACTCCTACTACTACTACTACTACTACTACTACTACTACTACTACTACTACTACAACTACTACTACTACTACAACTACTACTACTACTACTACTACTACTACTACTACTACTACTACTACTACTACTACTACTACTACTACTACTACTACTACTACTACTACTACTACAACTACTACTACTACTATTACTATTACTACCTACTATTATTAATTTCTTCATTCACTAACTGGTCTTGGCTTCAATAAATTTGCCATTACGTTTGATTTCGTGGATAGCACGATACGATCTCATGCTATCAGCTTTGATATTTCATTCGCTGATTTCCTTAGTTCTTCAATCTCTCCACTTACCGATTTTAACCCAGATATTTTTAACATATATAGTTTACTGCTTTGACTTTCCTAATCCTATTTACATTTTTACTACTAGTTATTGGGTATATATCTTTTATACAGGTCTAGATTGCTTGTGTCACGACATTTTCAGAATACATCTGAATCATCTGTGGATAAAGTATTGAATTTTCTGAGGTATGTTTAGTTGATACAGTTATCAGCATATTATTTATGTTAATTAAATTCCATATTATGTTAACTGTTATACTGTTATACTGCTATACTTTATTTTAAGTGGATCAGTCGTCTTATTGAAAAAAATATTCAGTATGATTATAAATAAAACCATTAACGGTGATTTGTGGTCTTTGTATAAACATCACTGTATAAATTCTATTAATTAACATTTTGAAATCAAATTGTGATAGTGTTAGTGTGTCCAATTTTTGGTTACACCAGTTTTCAACTCAATGCCTCAGTTTCTCTGATTCTCAGGTATACAACAAATAGTCAAAACATTGATAAAAACTGAAGTGCATCTTAATTTTCTTTTCAAACACTTACTATTCTTTCTATTTTGAATTATTCTTCCATGCAGTGCTTCAGTTATCAAATGAAATAATTATGAATGCATAATAAAATAACAGTAATTAACCTATCCGATATCACTTCGGTAAATTAGTTTTTCTTACAAATCTTGAAAGCATTTTATTTAATTGTATTTTCAATTGCATTACGAAAGTCTTTAATTTATGATTGACTTTTCTAATTACAATTTAAGTCTGTGTTCTAGTTATAGTTAAATAAAATATAACAGCTTATGGTATATACACCCTGTGGATACTTGAAGTATAACCAGATTTTTTTTTTTATTTTATCATAGATATCTTTTGAAGTTGATCAACTTTGTTTTGTATAATTATAGTACTTCGTTTATTACACTGCTTCTTAATGATGGTTTTGCAATGATGTATTTGACTGTATTTCCATATTTGAAATGATTTAAGCCTATGATGTGGTATCACTGTTGAATTCTGTTAGACAAATTTAGCATAAAAGTATTAGATTTTGAATAAGAACAAATCCAAAGATCTAATACCACCTCATCAGCAACCTTCTACTAACCGATACAACCTTGAATTTCAACTTCGATTTACCATCACCTGACTTTTTTGGAGTACCGTCAGAGCTCTGATCATAATAAAAATAAATATATATATATATTTTTTTAATATGTTTAAATATCGGGACGTGTCATATGCCTGTATTTCATATGTCAGTAGTATCTGTTGCCTGCTTTTTTGCAATTTGCCTGTTTTTTTTCATTTGCCTGTATTTTCATTTGCTTGCATTTTATTTGCTTGCTTTTCATTTGACTGGATATGATAAATATTCATATAATAAAAATTTCATGTAGTAAGCCTTTATCAATCAACGGATACCAGAACTACATCTTCTAGGAGGCGACTGATGTAAAGTGCCAAATTCAAGAAATTGAGCCGCCTTCAGCAAAAATAGGCCCGGGTCCCGTTTCACAAAGCCCTCGATTTTTATTTTTTTTTAACTTTTCTTTAATACAATGGTACGATGCAAACAAGAGGTCCATCGGTCCGCAAGTCAGGACCGAAGACATTGATTTTTTTTACTTTTTTTTTTTGCATCTGTACAACAGCTCTTAAATGTGATGAAGACAATAGGTTCGAGGTCCCAGGATTTGGGTCGAAACTTAATATCACATACTTAAATTGTATTTGTCTGTATTTGTTTGCAAAGAGGTTTTTAATAAGTATTATAAAAAAACTAAAATTATTTCGGATAGGTTTGACGTTCCAGAAGTCAGGACAGACGACCTTGAAATTTTTTTTGCTTTTGTTTTTTGGCAACAGGCATATGAAATGCAGGCAAATGAAAATACAGGCAAATGAAATTTCAGGCAAATGAAAAAACAGGCAAATGAAATTCAGGCATATGAAATAAAGGCATATGTAGTAACCCTTAAACATTTTATACAAAATTATTCCTAGTAGTTTTTACTTACTAAATTATTAATGTAACCATTTATATTGTCGAGTGGAGATCACAGCTCAATTATGTTGGACTTGAATTATTGAAAATACCAGATCTCTCATTAAAGAGAATTTGCTTATAGTTGTAATTAATGGAGGGAAGGGTTAACTCTGAAGGCTTGTTGTACCGTCCAGGACGTAACTAAATAACAAAATATCTGACATATTTAAATTTATTTCATTTTATTATACTTAACACAAGCATATTACCAAAAATTATTTCTTAAAATTAGAATAAAAATTATAATCTTGATAATGTCTTAGAAGGACGAAACATGTCGGCTCGAATTTTATTTTTATTAAAATGTTAAAATAAAATAAAATATATAAGAAAATTTAAATATTTTCTTAATCAGTGAAACATTAACAAGTGTTTTATTTAATTTAATATAAAAAGAATTTTTTTTTTTTATTAATTTCTAAAAATTAATATTAAAACATCAAACGTAATTTTTATTTTAAATATAAAAAAGAAATTAGACTATCATAATTTTTAAATATATATTCAATAACTTTTACTTATTTATGACGAAAATAAGAGGTTATGGTAACAAAGAAAACAAGTTAATTTTAAGTTGTTCCTTATTCATAGAAAGATTAATGTTGTCTCTGTACCTGTTAACTAAGAGAAACATTCTGTTAATGGGTTCGAACTTACCATAATTTGTACGATGATGAACAAAATTGAATATATTTTCAGAACGAAAACGTGTACTAATATTACGATGATGATTGATCTTATCTTTGATAATTAGTGAATCAATTTGACCAGAATTAATCATTAAAATAAATACGACGTCAGCAACTATTCTTCTGGATTCAAGAGTGTTTAAGTGTGTAAAAGTTTTAGTCTGTCTCTGTAAGGTGGTAAACGTATAGGATCAGACCAAGGAAGGTTTCTTAAAGCGAATCTAAGGAACTTCTTTTGAATAGCTTCAATCCTATTGATATGGTCGACGTAGTTAGGTGACCATACTGGGCTAGCATATTCTAGATTTGAGCGAACTAAAGAAGTGAATAGAGATTTAATTACATAAGGGTCATTAAATTCTTTTGAGCATCTTTTAATAAAGCCTAGTATTGAATTTGCTTTATTGACGATAATGTTGAAATGTTGTTCAAATGATAATTTATCATCAAACATGACCCCGAGATCATTAAAACAACTAACTCTCTTGATAATCTTGTTATCAAGGGTATAATTTGAAATTATCGGAGAAGTCCGACGAGTGTAACTGATTTGAGCACATTTCTCCACGTTCAATTTTAATCCATTGACGTCACACCAGTTTAAGAACAAATTAAGATCTTCTTGAAGTAAAGTAACTTTATTAGGTGACTTAATTGCCTTAAAGATTTTGACATCATCAGCATATATGGATACGCTGCTATTTCTCAAAATTGTTGTTACATTATTAATAGATAAAATGAACAGTAATGGTGCTAAGTGCCTGCTCTGCGGAACTTCAGAATTAGCATTGTATGGATCAGAAATAACTGATCTAAAAAGTACATTATATGTTCGGTCAACTAGGTACGATTGAATCCAATTTATGAATGTTGGTGGAAAATTAAGGTAAGCAAGCTTTTTAGTAATAACATTGTGTGGTAGAATATCAAACGCTTTACTCATATCAGTGTATATTACATCAGTTTGAAAACCAGCTTCCATTGTGTTGAAAAAATAAGAGCAACATTTTACTAAGTTGGTAACTGTTGACCTATTTTTCGTAAAACCATGTTGGCAAGAAAAGTTTGAACAGGTTTCATATATAGAATCATAAACTGTCTTTTCAAAAACTTTTGGGATACAAGATAATTTAGCAATAGGCCTGTAGCTAGTTATCATTTTTTTGGATTCTTTTTTGTGCATTGGTGCCAGATGCAAAAGAACGAGTGAAAAGAATTGACAATGGAAGAGCAAGTGATTCAGAAAAATTTTTTAACACGATTTCAGGCACATTATCTGGCATATTAAAAGAATCACAATAAAAAATATTATTTAAACAAATGAAATACACTTCTCAGTGCACCTATTCATTAGTTGGACCATACCAAGATTTTAGCTATTTACAACATTTTCCAAATTCTACAACATACTTTTAAAATTTCTTAAACAAAATGACAATTTCTATGAAAAATATTATGTGGACAGACAAGCAAGTTCCCAACTAAATAAAAGAAAATATTTTTATAACATTGAAATGTGTTCTAATAACATTATAACAGGAAAATTCATTAGCTCCTGATTTTTCCTTTTTTTTTTTTAATTGTAAATTGTAAATGAAATTATTCTTGGTAACTCATTAAAGAAATATTTGATGAAAAATTTAACCCTTTCTCCTTCCGAATCCTTCCTTTATGATACTTTTGCAAAAAAAAAAAAAAAAAATTTTAATTTCTATATGTATATAGAAAATATGTCATTTCTATGTGGAAAGTAGGTAATTTTCATGGTTTTCTGTATGTGAAAAAAAAAAAAAATAAATAAAAAGTAAAAAAAAAAAAACAAAAAAAGGATTAAGTGATGAGGAATCATAAAAATTTATTACATATTTTTGTGTACATTAAAAGGATTATACAAAGAAAAATTTGAAAAGATATATATACATAATAATTAAAGATATATATACATATGGGAAAAGGATTGAAAAATTTCCTGAATGACAATTAGCTTTTTTTTCATTATTTTTTTTTTCAGAAACTCACATCAAGAATTTGTTGAATTTTCATTTTCTTAGTTCGTCAAATTAATAAAAAAAAATTTTCCTTTTATTTTGCCATTTTTTATTTTGCACCAAAAAAAAGGTTAAAGAATAAAAAAATTCTTTAAATATTTTATTCTAACTATTTTATTATATTCTATATTCATTAATTAAAATATATTGTAATATATATGCATGTGTGTGTGTATGTGTGTGTGAGTAGATATTTATTTATAATAAGAATATATTCTATTATCCTTGATCTTTATTATCATAATATTGTATTTAAATACAAACATTTAATGTCTAGTCTAAAAGAAAATTTTTGAAAATATCAAAAAATAAGATTATTTTCCAGTCCAATTCACTACAAATAGAAAATCCTTTTTTGATTTTATTTATTTTGTTTTTGTTTTTTTTTTTTTGTTCTTATACAAATATTTTGTGTCGTGGTAGTTTCAGTTATTTTATTTAAAAAAAAACAAAAAAAACATAAACATCTATTTTAATTGAAATATTTGTTAAATTAATTTGACATGAATAGAAATGACATTTTGTCTTTTCTTAATATGATATGGAAATATATTATTATGAAAATGACTAAAGGATTAAGGATAAAATCTATTTATATATCCCATCGTTATAAATTAAAATTACCATTAGAAATGTTAATAATTGTTTGTTGAAATGGAAAGGATACACTATATAAATACAGATGAGGTGATTTTATATCAAAATGTTGAAATGAAAATGTTTAGGTAAGAATAATTATGAAAATATTTCAACTATATAATAATAAAAATTATAACACTAGCCATATCAGCTAATAGTTGGTGTATTATTATTATTTTTGTATAACAATGTTATAACATTGTTTATGGTGTATGCCTAATAAATTTGGCTCATCATCCTATTCGCTTTCTTCTCATGAAAATTTACCGAAAGCCAATAAACAAAAAAATATAGTAGGAAAATAGCTGTCATTTACGAATCAATTAAAAATTTCAACTGTCATTTGTAAAATAGAAATTTTACTATAAATACTGACCATAAACCAATTCGTCAAAAGCCAGAAAAAGCCTCAACACGACAATGCAACACGCTGGATTTCATCTCTCAATTTTCCACTGATATTAAACATATAAAGGGTTCTGAAAATATCGTTCCAGACCTTTTATCGCGAATCGAGGAAGTTATTTTAAACACAATCGATTATCATCATGAGCCAGCTGAATATCAGAGAAAAGATATGGAATTCGAAGAAATTCAGCAATACATCTTTAGTATTAAAACTTTTAAAGGTTGTTAGTTTGTTAAAGACACAAATCTATAAAATCACTAATTCAAACGTATGCATCAACATCAAGTAGATTTAAACATGTAAATATAGATTAGTAGTGGGTCTTCTTCTACCTCCGAACAGGAAACGGGTTCTTATATCTTTTGACATCAATTGACAGATATTCTCGTTTGGTGGAAGCAATTCCAATACCCGATATAATGGCTATGACAGTTGCCTAGGCTTTTATTTCTGGATGGATTTCTAGATTTTCTTTTTATTAGAATTTATTTGGGGTACCGTTGAGAATTACTATACCGATAGAGTTCGTCAATTCTTTGGAAACTGCTGTTTGACGTACTTTTGTATGTACAATGTCACAAATTCCTAATTGTATTAAATTGGTTGTTAAAACGCAGGAAAAAGTAAATCATATTCAGTCAAAATATTTTGAATGTTTTCGTAAACTGGCAAAAAATTTAAATGTTAAAGCAACAAAGTATAAAAAAAATATGTATTTATATTTCAAAAGGCGGTTTTAAAACCATTTTTTTTTTATAATATGAAGCTCGACATATTCGTTGAAGACTGGCTGGACCAATTTTCAATATTTTACGAGGCATAGTTTTAAAACAATTTCAAATTTTAAATTTTTTCCAAAAAATTTCAATATCACGCTCAAAAAAAACTCAGCTTAGCTTATAAGCTCAAAAAAAATTAAAATTGTTAAAAAAATTATGAATATATGTCATCATGGCAATAAATAAATAAATAGAAGCAAGGTCATATTCAATATAGAAAATCATGGTACTACCAATTATTAATCATTAGGATCGTAATACTTTCAACAGACACATACTCTACATAAGTATGATATACCAAAAATATATATAGAAAATTTAATTTTTGATTATTATTTGATTTAAAGATTAATCTTCCAAGTACTTTTATTGTAATAGTTTAACAATTTAATTGTCATAAATTTGATTGTTATTATTATTTTAATTGAAATTCTCTTATATTGTTAAGAAAATATCAAATGAAATTACAATTTTAAAATAACTGGCTAGGATCAGAAATACTGCTCTACTCTATACAACAATCTATAAATAGATTTCAAGATATAAATAGATAAAATAATAAATAAAATAACTGTTGTGGGAATTTCTAGGATTATTTTTGTACACAATACACCATAAACTGAATCTAATATCTGTGTTGTCTTGTCTGACTTAGTTATAATGTATTTAATGTTTTATAAAATAAAGGTTAAATATTTTCACTTAACTAGTTGGAAGAATTGATTAAAAGCGTATGTTGTTTCTGATATATCGGTGTTCTTATAGTAAAAAATATACTCGTTTTCAGTAGAAGATCTACTTTTATTCGCTAGAAAATTAATATACATCTTACGTAGTTGTTTATCGCAGCTCTAACTTTTTACCTTCAACCATTTGAAATCTCATCTCCCACTTGGTTTCTGGAAAATTGATTTATAAAATAATAACTTACATAAAAAAAGTTATCTCAACTTCTCTCCATATATTTTGAAAACAAAAAAAAAGCTAATTGTCAGAGTTTGCTTATCAAATTTACAGTACATAAATATCGATGAAATTGTAATAAATTATACTCCAAACGAATCATAGTTTTCAGAAAAAATATATACATTGATAGTAAAATTTTCAGAATAATTTTCTGCTGTCAGAAATTTAGTACATTTCTTTCTACAACACATAAAAAACAACATGCAATCAAATTATATCAAACCATTGAATCTTTATATTTAATCTGTAAATTAAAAAAAGTACGGTTTAAATAACTGACCCATTTTACAATCCATTTTCATGTTAATATAATTTCATATTCTTGCAAATAATAGATATTTAAAAAGAGACGTAGCGAATTCAAATGTTTTCTAAAATTTTTATAATTTTCAATTAGAAATTGGAGCTTAAAATTTCTTTTTTCTAACATAAAAAAATTTTAATTTTTCAAATTGACGCAACTTACCAATGCATAGAGCTTTTAAACTCTAATTTCATTTTTTTTTTTTAATAAATTATTATTTATTACATAATGCGGTTGTTGTCTAAACTAAATCAAGAAAAAAAAATCATATAGTTCAAAGAATAAATTGAAATGGGAGTCTACCTACATCCCAAAAAAAAAAATCCCAATGATATAAAATTCCACATAAATCGAAATTTCAAAAACCAAATTCCAAATTACAAAATCCCAAAAAGAAAAATCCCAGAGATACAAAATCCTAAGTATGCATTTAATAATTAAAAATTTATTTCAACATTAAAATTATATACTTAATACATGAAAACAATTCGGCAAAAAGAGGGCTCCAATAAATGAGTAGTGATGGTTTGAGTCCCCGACTTTAATAATAAAATAATTTTTTTTTATAGCTTTTACTAAAACTGTGTCGTTAGCCTTTACCTGCCGTCGCGAAAAACAGGATTCCAATAAACGAGTAGCGGGGGCTTGGGGGCGGCAGCTTCCGACTTTGAAAATAAAATAGTTTCAGCAGAATTTTGAATTAGAAGTATTTTAGAGTTGGAGTCAAAAATTAGGGTTGGCCCTTTTTCCAGAATATTTATATTAATTAATTTTATGAGTAGCCGCTGTTTGATGCAAAAATGGATGTATCCCATTTTCCAGAATACTTACCTTAATCAATTTTTTGTTTCTAGAAAAAGCAGTTATTCAGATGAAAATTCGAAATTCCCAAATTATATGTTCGTTTTTAATTTTAGGGAGTCTTGTACAGCCGTTCTGTCATTATCATGATTATCCGAACCACAATAATTTTAATAAAAACTTAAAATAAAATGAGTACAAACATTTAATTAATGTTGATTTATATTTCTAATATACCTAAAACAAACACCTTTTTCTAGATAACAGTAACATAGAAAGCAATAGAAAATACAATATTGTAGCTCAGTTAATTTTAAGTTAATTTTTAACTTTTAAATGGACAAAACTTATTATTTTGTAATTTGAGATTTTGTAACATTGGGATTTTGTGATATTGGGATTTTGTGATATTGGAATTTTTTAATTTGGGATTTTAGATTTGGGATTTTGACTTGAAAAATGGAAAGAATGGAAAAGTGGGAAAAATGAGTGAGAACTGTAATAACTGTCTAAATTGTGCAAATGTAATCATAGTACATTACAAAACTGAACCTGTAATGATTAGTATTAATAATTTTATAAACGGACTCCATACAAAGTGGAATTATTAATATACTGTTAGTTTTAAATAATATGAGCATACGATATTGTATGGAAGTTAACAATCAGTATCAATAAAGTACTCATTGATAAAACATTGTTTTACTTACAACAAAATCATCAGAAGCCTGTAATGGTTTGGAAATCCTGACATTTTTTTTAAGTAAAATCATCGTGAATTTTATATTTTCAAACAAAAATAAAGACGACATATGAAAGTTAATTATATCACAATAACCCTGTACAATAATGCTGACATTTCCTTCTTCTTCATTTTACTGAAACGTTTTCAGTCAAACGGAAGAATTCTTAATTTTATCAATGTCGAAATTCAACAGTTAACTGGATCTTCGAACAAATGATGGGAAACGAAGAGAATCTACTCAAAGGTTTCAAAGTAGATTCAAATTATTATTAGTAATATTGAAAGATTAAAAAACATATTAACGAGTAAAAAAACACTGCAAAAGAACCGTTAAAAATATAAAACCACAATGGAAAAAGCTATAGAACATACCTATAGAAATTTCATAAACTTATGATAAATAAAACAAAACATTTGATATGCGTAAATATAATTCATTATATATTTCAAATTTATTTTCATCAAGATTTTTATTAAATTAAATTTTTTAAATTAATTTATTTATTTTTTTATTTTTTAAAAGATTTTCTCCATTTTTTTCCCCCCATTTTGTTTTATTTATGTTTTTACATCACAATTTTAATTTTATTTTTAATTTATTAATATTCATTTTTTTTTTATTTTGTTTTTTTTTATTTTAAATTTTTAATTAAATTTTTCAAAATAAATATAAAAAAAAAATATATATGCATACAACAACGTTAATAAATAAATTTTTATTATAAAGTATAGAACTAGAGAAAGGTAGAATGAAAAAAATGTAAATTTACAAATTCTTAAATGATTTTATATATTTAAGAAAGTTAATATTAAATATTTGTGAAATTTAGAAATTGAAAACTTGCCAGTATACATAATTATTTTAATATTTACATAAATTTTATTAATCGAATTTGTTAATAAAGTAAAATGGATTGTTGTGATTGGGTTTACCAGAACATTTTAGTTTATATTGAATGTATAAGAAGAGCAAACTTTTATTAGTTACAATAAAAAAATTAATTTAAAAATGAAATTTATACTAAATATTATAATTTAGTACTTAAAATATAATAGTGTAGGACCTTAAACCATTGGAAAAAGTTCAAGTTAAATTAATAAATTTGTACAAAAACCAGCATAAAATTTATTATTAAAACACGTAGTTAATAATCTTATAAACTAAATTTATTAGAGTAAGAACAAAACTTAGAAAATCAACCAAAAATTTATTTAGAAAAAATATTGGGAAATAATGTTGGAATTTCCAATTATCATAGGCTTTATTTTCATCAAGATTTTTATTAAATTAAATTTTTAAATAGGATAAGTCCACATTCTAAATAAATTGAGATGTACATCAGCAGTCAGTTATATATTGTAATCTTATATCCGAAATCCATAATAATATACAAGTTAAGTTATATATTTTTATTTTAGATAACAACCCTATGAATTTGTAAATACTGATTTATGTAATAACCTTAAGGTGCCTATTACACATCATTCTTTTCATCAATCATTTCGTCCATATATTGATGAAAAGAATTATGACCGATGACACATCAATCATGCACTTGTCAATCTTTTTATACATTTTGCAAGGACACACTGTGGAAGTGTTCTGAATATATTAGAATATATAATTTTTGGGGGAATGTTTTTAACCGCAATTTAAACTGAATTTTTAAAGTAAATGTTGGGTATAAAAAACAACAAATTATTTTTTTGCACATTTGAATAATTTATCAATCGTTTTTTTTTTACAATAATTGCTATAATTATTAAAATTAATATAAAAATTATTCTTTTTGAATTACATCACAAATTAATATTATAACCTTATCTGAACATTCCCAAAAAATAATATCTGAACATTCCCCAAAAAGCTATTTTTTTAATTCCGCTGATTGATGGGATGATTGACAGCATGATTGATGGGAATTTTGCTTGTATGATTGATGACATGATTGATGGGAATAGAACCACCATCAATCATTTCTCATCAATCAACGGTCAATGATTGGCAATATATGGCTGAATGATTGACGAATGATTGATGTGTAATAGGGCTCTAAAAAAATTTAAATACTTGAAAAATGAAATAAATTGACATTTACTAAAAATTATTTGTAATTGATTTATTGTTTGTTAATTATTGTAATTGTTTATAAGAGTGAGTAATTTATTTAGAAGAGTAGACCCGTAGATAAATTCTAAACTTTTATAACTTTTATAAACTTTTAAAAACTATTATAAACCCGCTAGAGACTTCTGCTTTCGGAATTTATGCTTTTTAGTTAATAAAATTATACCCAATTGTCGATCTCACATATTTTTTCTGCGTGTTCTTAACAGTTACTTAGGTAGAAATAAATTTTCGTACATTAAGTACAGTACAGCAAATTTTAATTACTTGTGACAACTACGATATTATTTGAGTATCTATTTATTAAATTTTCAAGGATAACAACTTATCAAATGTCCAAAGTTACTAGATACTATTGTCAGGTTAACTATTATTAATTTTATATAATCTGTTACCGGATTATACTCTCAATTATTTTAATTCAATGACAAAGGGTACTGGCCTAAGTCTAAAAACCTTTTAAGCATTTTGTTTTTATCGGATATCAAACCTGGAATGTCTACCTAATGTAGGTATGTTAGGCCTATGTAGAATTCTAAGTATGTTAGACCTATGTTCCTATGTATGTTCTACCATAATGTTCTAAGTATGCTAAATAAATGATTGGTGAATGAATCACATTTAATTTGTCTTAACATGAAAGTTGAAAAGCTTATAAAAAACTTTGTTTTTATCGGAAATCGAGCCTGGGACGTCTAATGCGCTGCCCATCGTGTTCTAGTAGATTAGATAATTAGTTAGTTAGATTAGTTAGTTAATTAGATAAATGATTGATAAATGAATCACGTTTAATTCTGTCAAACATGAAAATATAGATTTGTTATAATTATATTTGGACTAAATTCTTATACAATTCTTATCTAATTTTTTTGTAAGCTTATCTGAACCCCACTTTTTACAATTTAGAATAAAATAGAAATATATGGAGATCAAATGAAAAGATATGTAATTTGTTTTATTTATTAAATTGTTACATAAATGTAAAAACTTAATTGTAAGTACTCTGCACCATCTGGTATGTGGAACGTCAGTGAAAAGAATGATAAACTTTAGATTTCGATTATATTTTTGAAATAATTCAAAATTGTAGATCGTAGATTTTTGAAGAAGGTTTTTATAAAATTAATTATTTGTTGCTATTCATAAATAACGTTTTGGCTTTTAAATCAGATCTATATTAATGCACAAAAATTGATTTTAATTTTTTTTTAATCTTACATGGGTTTTATGGTGTCATGGATCATAATTTAAATGTTTTTTATACAGCAATACAAAATACCATATTTGAAAAGAAAAAAAAATAATATCAAATTCAATTATTAGTTCAAAATTATTATTTTTATTTAATTTATATTCACATTGTTTTATTTATTTTGAAAACCTTTGTATAATATAGTTACATTTATTATATATAATTTCTATATTATTTTTAAACGTTACAATTTATTTTATAATAATATAATATCTACATAAATTCTTTTTGAACTGTTTTTTTTTTTTGTTCTAATAAAATTTTTTGAATTTGTTTTTTTTTTCCTCAGAATTTTCAAATATATTTTTTGTTATTTTTTAATTTTATTCTCGGATTCAAGCTTTGATGATAATCATTAAGTGTCTCATGTATACAAATTTTTGCAAAAGTTTTTAAAGTATGTTTTTTTTTAACAGAAAATTTAAATCAAAAACTCCATTTATGCAATATGAGTATTTAAATGTCCACCATTACATAGTTTTAGTCAATTGATTTGTATAAGGGGTAAACTTGATTGTGCCTTTGAAAGGCCTAATCATGATATTAATAGCAATTTCCTACATTTTTTTATTATCCTTAATTTCTTTAATATCTGAAGTGATTATTTATCGTATTCAGTATTAGCCGTTCTTAGGGTATCGATTTACATAATCTACAAAAAAAAAATGGATTTACTACATTTTTAATTTCATTTATATTGTGTCATGTAGGCTACCGTCGGGAGTCATGTGTAGAATACCGTCGTGTAACCCGGTTTACATTAGTTTAACAAAGAGATAGAGTATCACTTTCACATAATTGTGTTGATCATACTCTGACTTGTGGTCGTAACTCTTCTGTTTATAACCCAAAAATATATTTTGGTAATTTGTCCCGATTTTTTATTCAAAAATGCAAATAGACTAGACTACATTTTCCGAAATAATTATAAATATTTTATTTAATATTTGTTCTCAATAGTAACGGTTTACCTATAGGAATTTTACAATATTTTTGTCATTGCGTTATAATTCGGTAGTAAAAGTATAAAGTGTATTATGTTGAATATCAAATAATGATTAACCATCATTACCCTGCTTTGAAATTAAAATTAAAAATATAAATAATATTTGAAAATACTATAGTATATACTTTTCGAAATTTTCTCCGTCATATTTTGTTTTGTTTTTTAATTAATTCAATATTAATTATTTATAAATGTAGATTTTAACTTATTTATTAGTTTTTCTTTTATACAAATATTATTATTTTATTACAAATAATTTCAATTGATTTACTTAAATCTCTTTTTATTTTTAAGATAATATAAATAATTATTAATAAATTAACAACAAAATAAATGTTGCTAGAAATACTATTTTTAAATACATTTTTTTATGCTCTTTTTTAGTTTTGTAATTTTTTCAATGTTGTTTTTATTGTTATAACATAATTTTTATTATATTTTTATATAATATTTATATTATTTTTAAAGTTTCTATAATCATTATACATATATTTTTATAATTTATTATTTTCGAATAAAAAGACAATAATTATATGTATATATACATATATTTCTTTTTCTTTCTCTATGCAATCTTAATTTATTAATTTACAGTAATAAACTTAATCAAAAACTGTTGTTACTTCTTCTTTCATTCTATTTTTTCAATTTTACACTATACGTATATTATTTAATATATTTTTTTATTTTATACGTAAATGCATATTTTATGCATTATTTATGAAGATAAAAACAATTCACTAGTACAATTAGATAATAATGTATATAAATATTAGAAATAATTTATATATATATATATATACTAGAAGATATGAATACTGACAGTGAATTGTTGGAATAAAGTAAAAAATTTCTATATTATTTTAGTAAAAATATTTTTATTAGGGATATACATATTACAGTTTACGACAGTTATTTGGAGTCACTCTTCCATTTGCATATTTTTATATTTTGTAATCACAACACGTAACGTAACGTAACGTACAATATGTGATTTGTTTTTTTGTTTTTATAAGTTGACTGCATAACCTATCTTAAAAACAATTTATTTATTAAAATATAAGGAAAAAATGTAGATAGGTACTATTAGTTTTATACAATTAAAATGTTATATTTGTATACTTCTCCAAATAACTGTTCTGCAAACTGTGTAGGTATATAATAAAAAGCAATATGAATTTATTTTAAGAAAATAATTTGATTGAAAAACATTTTTTTTTTAATAAATATTCGAATCTTAGAAATACTATTTCAATTTTATTAATATTAAAATAAAAAATTAGATACATTTTTAATGGTCATAAATTGATAAATCCATCTAATATTTTGATTTTTCAAATCTAAATTTAAAATTTAAAGTAGGTTTTCAAGCTTTTACGATTACTAAAATAATACATTTCAGTTGATATGATTTATAAAACTTTAAAGTTGTTTTTGATACGTACGAGTGTTTTGTTTATAAGAGAAATCGTTATTATGTATAATATTATATATATATATAATAATATGTATGATTAAAATGAAGCGAAAAATTATCATGGAACTGTTAAAATTTTACAAAATCACACATTTGATTTTTATTATTTATTTGAAAATTATTTTAAGAATAAAACTGGGCTTAACAGTTTGGTTAGAATGATCAAAATGTAGAACTAATATGTTAGACTTATATATTCTTATTTTCTTATTTATGTATATGGATGCTTATTTACTTACCTGAAGCTTAAAACCCAATTCCGCTCAGGAAAAGCGAATATTTAATATTTGAATTAAATATTCAACATAGCAAACAATATTAATAAATAACCGCAATGTTATTGCGTACGGTTATATTTAGTAATATAGTAAAAAACTAATTTTTTATTAATTATCTTCTTTAAAAAAAAATTTGTTACCACCTGCAGGATTTGGACCTTTACCTATTCGGCTATTAGTATAATCAATAATCCATACCCAATTTATCATTATTGTAATATAACGGCATCAGTGGGGTATTTATTTTAATTTATTTTAGAGAGGTCCATTGTGATACCACTAGTTGAAACAATTTCTACAAAGCGGTAGAAGTTGTGGATTTTAGCTCCTCCAAGATTACCCACTGAATCCAGAAAAAAGACTTCTAGATGGGTATTCTATCCAAATGAGTATATTCAAATCAATATTCAAAGCCATAAATGTTGTGCTAAATTTGAATGTACAGTGTTTCGAATACTGCTAATAACTAGTTTTTTATATGCGTAATTTTCGTTTTTCTTTGTTTTTGATCTTTTAAATGTTTATTCAATTATTTTGGCCTCAATTAACAAAAAAGAAGTGAATATAAGAAGAAAATACGTGAATTTATAATAACACCTGGGACATCATGATTCAAATATGCTTTTCAGACTGAAACCCATCGAATGAAAAATAAAGCACAGAAAATGAACCGCAAAAAGAAACTGTTTTATTTACTAACATGTTTAATTGGGGTACATAACATTTGGCAAATTTCACTTCGCAAATGGCCATTTGGTCTCTGGACATTTCGCAAAAACTTATTTGGCAATCAAATAATTGGCAAAATGGACACTTAGTCAAAGTAGCAATAGCAAATGGGCAAAATTTAACATTCAAACATTTGACAACTTTTATTTACGTAACCAGTTTTAAAAAAAAATTAATCGGAAAAGCAAAAATAAAAATCTGGTGATCTGGTGAAAAGTCAAAACCTTTTCATAGTATATTTGAGATTTCGATGCCAAATTCTTGTACGCTGGGCTGGACCTTCAAAAAAAAAAATTTGTTTACAAAATTTGTTATGAAGTTGGTTTCAGATATGTGACAGTTATACCGACTTCGAAGAAGGCTTCCGTCCCAAATTCTGAAACACCAAACCTTTCGCCAGACGGCAAAAAAACAAAAAAATTTAAATACAGTATAATTTTTAGTAGTGAGGACTATATCTCTTGGCTTATTCAATAAAAAGCGTATATATATCTGTTTGTGCACACGTCAGGTAAACCTAATATTCTGGAAAAACGACGTAATACCCGGATTTTGGATTCAATTCAAAATTTCTCCTTATTCAGTATGTCACATATACTTTATCTGAATCTCCAAAGCAACATTTCATAGAGCAATTATAAATAGGTATTGAAATTAGAGCGTTGCTAGATGTCCATTTGTCCAAAAATCCATTTGTCCATTTGTCCAAAAACGTTTTTTGCTAAGTGTACATTTTGCCAAATGTTTAGATTTTATTTAGTATGGATTTTGCGAAATTTCCATTTGCTAAATGGAGTTTGCGAAAGGGACTGACAACGTTAAACTATTATTTTTTTGTATGTTCTTGATAGCAATTTAGATAGAATCACCTTTTCGCGCTTAATTAAGTACGGTACTCCAACTTTATATGTGTTATGTTTACCTTACAAATAAGCTTTTTATTAAATTTATTTTTCAATAAATCAAAAATTCTCAATAACTCTGATTTAGAACTGATCCTACATTTTAAACATCATTTTTCTTCTACATGATGTATTTGTAATCAAATAATATGGAATTGAGACACATTTTATTTATTTATTTATTTTTTTTTTGTTTTTTTTTTTTTTTTAATTTATAATTGCAAAATTTAATAGTAAAAGGAGTTTCCGTATATCTATATAACAGTAAAAAATTAATATAGACTGGATACAAATATTATAACAGTTTGCTATGTTGTTTTACATAATGACAATACAACATAAAAAAATATATATATAAGTATATAATAACTATTTGTATACACACACAATTTCATTGCATTTAACAAATACTACAAAAAATAAATACAAAAAAAAAAAAATAAAAATAAATAAATTGAAATAAATTCATACTAGGGTAAAATGAGATTTAATTAAAAAAATTTTAAATTTCCTCTTCTCTGTGTACAATATTTACTATAATATAAGTAAATACAAAATGAAAGTTACATTTCAATTAAGATTTCAATTAAATTCCAAGAGAAAATTTTGTTGTTTTTTTTTCTCTGTTTTTGTTTTTATTTTGTAAATATTTTTGTATACAAATATACAATATTTATTTTGTGATCTTTGTTTTCTATCTCTTTCACTTTCTCTCCTTCCTTGATATTGTCTCTATTGTTAGTGTTGTTACACAGTTATCCTATATATTTTTGAAATTTTATTTTTCTATTATTGTTTTTTTTTTTTTTTTTTTTTGTTTTTTATACACGTTATGAGTGTACGATATTTTAAGAATATTGTCTATTATGCAATTTTATTTTAAAAGAAAATTAAACAAAAAAAAGTTTTTTAATTCTATATTTTCATTATTTGGAAAAAAACAAAAAAATTAATTCAAGACTTTTTCTAAAGAATTTAAAGTTAAGAAATATAAAATTCAAATGAATTAAATTTAAAAAGAGATAAAAAGTACAATAATAACAAAAATTTTAAAATACTATACTTTTTAATAAATTATTACGAAAACATTCTTATAAGAGAATACGTCCTAATCCTTTTTAAGGATAATAATTACGGAAGAATTTTTTTTTTTTTTGTATATATACGAGTGAGTATACCTATTGTATATATTTTTATGAAATCATTTGACTTTCAGTTCAATTGTTTCGGATTGTAATATTTTGTAAAATATTTCATATTTTTAATAACATAAATACTTTTTTACAAAAATATTTTGTTATTATTTTTGCTATTTAAATTTTTGAAATTAATACCCTTTATTTTAATAATGTAAACCTCTATTGTACACTTCGTCACAATGTGATTGGTGCACATTTAGATTACTTTTAGCAGGTATATTTATTTTACCTGTTTTTTTCGGCGATTCGATTTCTTATTTCTTCCTTGCAGTGGCTTGACAGTGACAAAACAGGCTGTTTTCGATTTCATAATATTCAAATACTCCTCACAGCTAAAACTTAACGTGAGAACACATTTACTACACTCAAAAAGGATTTTTATTAATTTTGAAGAACTTGAGGCTATTCAGAATTCTGCATCAGAAAAAGCACTAACATTTGCAATACCAGAAAAGTTGAATATAACTTCCCTAGAGATGTTATAGAAAAGATAAAGCAAAAACTAAGAGTTATACACATAATCCAGCTGATAAAAAATCCTTAATTCCAAGTCTTCAGAGTTAAAATGGGAAATAAAGCAACTGAAAGAAGAAAAAATGCACAATTATTTACAAAACTTATCTGCTAAAAAAAAGTTAATATACACTCAAAAAACCTGTACGATCGGTTATAGACATAAATCTGGTAGAAAATACCCAAGTAGATGGACAAATAACGCTTTTTAGAAGAAAGCAAATAACAAAAGAAATTGAAAGCTTAAAATCAAACAAGGCTGCAGAATCCCACTTGATCATATCATATGGGCTGATATCTTAAGGTAACTACATACCGAAAGCTTTAATAGTTCTAACTAAAATAATGAATGCAATACTCAAACAAAAATTTGTGCCAAGTATATGGAAAATTGCTGAGGTTATCATCATTCATAAGCCACGACAACCCCCAAACGAAGCCTATACAGACCTATTTCAATGTTACCAATAATCTCTAAGTTGTTTGAGAAACTGCTCCTTAAAAAAATTCAACCTCTGATTGAAATCGGAAACATTATACCAAATCATCAATTTGGATTAAGGAAACAATATTCAACTGTCGAACAAGTCCATAGAGTAAATGACGTCATCGAAAAAACATTGCAAGGAATATGCATCTGCAATTCAGTATTTCTTGATGTTGCGTTTAATTATCCAAGCCTTCTACAAAATATGGCATAAAGGGATTATTTACAAGCTACGTTGTTTGCTCCCTGAAACATGTCGTCATCGATCTCGTCATATTTATCAAAGTGATTATTTCAAATTAAACAAGGAGAAAATTATTCTACTGCTTTTGGTAGTATACTGGGTCCCATACTATATTTACTATACACTAGTGATATACCAGAGATAGCAAATGTGACGGTAGCTACTTTTGTAGATGACACGGCTATATTAGCAGTCGGTAAAAATATAAATGAAACTATAAATAAATTGCAACAAGCCAATAACAAAATTTCCATTTGGTTCAAAAGGTTGATAATTAAACTGAATGAGGTAAAATCAACACACGTTAACTTTACAAATAAAAAAATTGAATCGAACATTCCACTAAAATTAAACGATGTCACGACATCCCAGTTCAAAATTCTGCAAAATATCTTGGTATGATGCTTGGCGCAAAGCTTAGATGGAAAGTACACGTTAAGAAAAAAAAAACTAGAACTGGATCTGAAATACAAGCATTTGTCTACAATCAGATATTAAAGCCAGTCGGGGATGGTATTCAAATATGGGATTGTGCTAAACAACTATACATATTCAAACTATCCAAACATTCCAAAGTATTGCGAAACATTGTTAATGCCCCATCAGTTTGTTCCCAATGCTGATATTCATATGGGTCTCATAAAAGTCGAAATGAAAAAATTGGCTGTACGTCATAAAAGTAGTCTCTCTCAACATATCAATGTCGAAGTCTCACGTTCGAACTTTGTTTGGATAACATCTTTAATCTTACAAAAAATCCTAAAACAATTTTTTTGGATCAAAGATATCTGAAGTAATAGGACAAAAAATTGTATTAATGGTTTCTCCGTCTAATTGCAAAAATCAGATTAAAATTAGTGACTTCTTTAAAGTCTATCAGATGTTAAGCTAATAAGAATAGATACAACACTTTGATCTTATCCATAAGGCCGAGAAGCGATTTTATGGTTCTGCTACTGAACGCGAAGAATTTAACTAACCAAAACAAATCAAGACCTTTTTTTTTTTGTTTTTTATAATCATATGGGCAAAATGTTAGAGCCTTTACCACTTACATACCACTTGATTCCAATAGTATAGAAATTAGAAAGGAAAGAAGGTGTGAGAGAGATTAATAGGCGCAGTTGTAACATAAATATATTATATTTTCTTTAAATTTCTGTACGTTGAATGTGGAAACACAATCTAGGGAATATTATTCAACACTATCGATTTTCGAACTATGAACGAATTTTCGTAACCGGTTTTAGGCCATATTAGGATTTCCAAAATGTAGAGGTTGGTATTTGCGGTTCCTCTTGTTTCACGTTTCACATATTCCATGGTTAGGATGTATAAGAATTTTCTAGCTAAGAAATTCTTCGAATCCAAACACGTCGTCCGAGAAGATAGCACTTTCTTGAATCGTCAATATTGTCCTATACACCCATCAGAGGTAATAGAATAGAATATTTTTCTTCTTTCATCTTCCCTGGTTGAGACGCATAAAACGGATGTACAAGAATTCTGTAGGATGTACAAGAGGTAAGTAAATTTTCGTATCCAACCAAGTCGTCCGAGAAAATTTCACTTTCTTTCATTGACATTATTTTTCTAGAATCCCATTCCTAGTGGGAAATAGGATGAAATAAATTCTTTGCAGATATCGGAAAGCTGCAGATTTCAATCAGAATCCACTCATGATGTTCATGATCTATATATTAGTTGAAAGAGTTTTTCGCTTTTTTTTGCAATAAAATTTATTGTGTCAGTTTTCGGACTTACAAGCTTTTACCAATTAAATAAATAAGTTTAAACTCATCATCAACATTTATTTTATTATTAATTGTAAATGAAACGAAATATTTTATTTTTTAGAATTTAAATAATTTTGATTTTAATTTTTTCTGTTTTGATTTAATCAAATATAACTGAGTTTATTTTCTAGAATTTAACGTTTTTAATTTTTTTTTTTTTATAATATATTTAAAAAATATTATTTATTAAAAATAAAATAATAAATATTTCATGATATGATTTAGGATATTGTATTGTAAATAAAATGAAAATTTTATTTAAGAGAAAAATTTAAGTTTTTTTTATTTTTTTTCTTTTTTTTTTTTTCTTTACATTGGTTTCAAAAACATATTGAAATATCGAGTATCTAAAATTCTTAGAATTAGATTTTAAAATTGATTTAAATTCAACAATAATTTCTATTTTTAAATTTATTTATTAGATTTTAGTTCTTCTGGTCTACATAAATTATTTTAATTATATAATAAATTACAGTTTTAATTTTGCGTAGTATTAATAAATTGTCAAATATTTGATATTTTTAATATTTCGAAGGGAAAGTGTAGGGAGTTTGAACAATTTACGTAAACGTAGACAAAACAATTATGGCAATTGCTTAAATATTGTAATTTTGTATCTGTATATAGTCACAACTTATATGTACAGTAAAATTATAACTGTAATCATGAGTTTAGCTTTATTATTTATCTTTCACGTATGCATTCGTTAATATATTTACAATTTTCGTCTATAGTAAACGATTTGTAAATGTACAAAAAAATTTGTGACTATGAGTTTTACAAAATGTTGCTTGGAAGATGGATAAAATAATGTATAGAGCAGAAGCATGTATTTGCTCTATAAAATTGTGACTATGAGTTTTACAAAATGTTGCTTGGAAGATGGATAAAATAATGTATAGAGCAGAACCATGTATTTGCTCTATAAAATTGTGACTATGAGTTTTACAAAATGTTGCTTAGAAGATGGATAAAATAATGTATAGAGCAGAAGCATGTATTTGCTCTATAAAATTGTGACTATGAGTTTTACAAAATGTTGCTTGGAAGATGGATAAAATAATGTATAGAGCAGAAGCATGTATTTGCTCTATAAAATTGTGACTATGAGTTTTACAAAATGTTGCTTGGAAGATGGATAAAATAATGTATAGAGCAGAAGCATGTATTTGCTCTATAAAATTGTGACTATGAGTTTTACAAAATGTTGCTTGGGAGACGGACAAAATAATGTATAGGGCAGAAGCATGTATATTTGTTCGATAACAGTGACTGACATTGCATTTACGTAATTTGTTAAAACTCTCTAAGCGCTTCGCAAAATTACTTACAAGGACGATTATTATATGATAGTAATTATTTTCACACATTTTTTTTTTTTTTAAATGGAATTTTTATAGTACTTGAATTAATAATAAATAGTCTCTAATATTTAGAGATTAGTTTTGAAAGTACTCGACATTTATATAAAACGTACATAACTATGGAATTTATTTTGATTTGTTTAATTAAATCTATAATTTATTTTGTTTTAAAGATTTTTTTTTTTTTTTTTGAGTAAAATGATGTTATAAAGTTCACGAAAATATTTTAGAAGAAGATTTAGATTTATTCTAAAAAGATTTGTTTTTTCTGCATTTTAAAATATTTTTTTTTTTTTTTTTTTTATTAACATTATATATTTAGAAAGACTTTTTTTTATTTTATTTTAATTAAATATACATTTTATTATAAATACATAACACATTCTCTCCAAAATGAACTTAATTTTATATTGTATACTTTATTAAAGTATATATATATATATATATATATATAGATATATATATGTACTTATTAATTTTATTGAATTAAATTAATAAATCTTTGAGAAAACTAAAAATAATTGTTTCAACTCATAAGCAAGGTAATAATTTATTTAATTCCTATTTTAAAATGAGATTAATTTAATTTTAATTTAATTAAATTGTAAATTAAACTATTTGCGATTCCATGTTAATTGAACAAAATTTTGTATATTAATGTATAGATATGTCTGGTCCATTGTTGAGATGAGAGATATATTATGTTATATTGAAATAAAACTTAATAATTTTATATCTTAACTATAACTAAATTATTTTCGTTACGTCAAATTTAATTAATTATGAAAAAAATTAATAAAAATATTCTCTGTATTTGAGCAAATGATCTCTTTTTAAGATAATTGAATTACAAAATAGTATAATTTAATAAAAATGATGACCGTATTAAATTATTTATTTCGGCTTTGAAAATTTAATTTAATATATTTAATTTAACCGTATCTGATTTTTGTTAGTTAATCAATGGGGGTTTCCTTTTAAATAACAATTGTGGCATTGAGATATTCAGGCATTCAGGTATAGTTGGTATACTATGACATTGGCTCAGTTCATATATGATCTATTAAACTATTAAATTTGAATAATATCAAAAGTTATCAAACGACGCAGTAATTCATGCAATAAGAGACACACATACAAACAAGGGTATTGTTTGTTATTCAATAAACATGGAAATTAAGCCGGATTTAATTTCTAACATATAGCTTTTATGTTTGCAGTAACATTCGTGTATCATTCTGAATTTGACAAATATTTATTCAAATCCTTCGAAATGAAATTTATTGCAAAAGCGATCCGTCCTCTAATAATAACCCAATCGTCATTATTTTCTGGAAAAAATCATTCAAGTAAAGAAATATGGACCGATGATGTTTCCAGCGTGTAAAATACACTATATACGATGAATTTTTCAATATGCAATAAAACCCGTAGAATTTATTGAGGATTATTTACCCTCCCATATACGACAATTTTACCGTTAGTAGCCGTTCAACCAAACTAAAGTAAATTTTTCGATATGGATCAACTTCAAGCTGTTCTAGGATACAATCAGCGAAAAAAGGACGCTTATTGTGGTCGAGTGGCTTTGTTTCTTGAACTATTTGAATCTTATCTAGAAGGACTTTACGGTCAAACTTGTTGTCAACGTCGACGAATAGACAAATTTAGATCTTCATCAAAACTATCTCTTCATCATCATAAATGTCCTGCAACCCCATCCGTGAGGCATAGGGCAGAACTATCTCTTACAGCACCGATTTTTTCTTTTGTACTCACACTTCCTTGTCTTGTTGTTGTTGCGAGTAGACAAATTAAAAGCCTAGATATAAGTTAGACGAATAATCTGCTCCGATAAACAACCATGCAAACCATAGATTTCACGAAGTGATCTATAAATTCGGCGAATAGAAGACTGATTTTGAAAATACATTTTAACAATTTTCTAAACGTATAGTTGCGATCTGAGTTTATCCATGCCAATTTGTCAATGCTTATTGGAATGATATAAAAAAAAAATTGGCTCAATCGTAATTTAAATGTGTTTTATTTAAATTTAAAGTTCTACCATTCTAAAAAAAACACCTATTATCATTCAAGGAAGTTTTCATATAAACCCCCCTATTGAAAATATTATTTTGATCTTACCTTGATGATTTAATTCAGGAGTATTAAATTTTTTATTTAGCAAAAAAATTAGCCGTTCAATTTTATTTGAAAACGAATACAATTTGTACCTCCTAATTGATAATCAGAGTTTTAGCTATCTGTTTTAATATAAGCTTTATAGAGATTTTTTTTAACTCGCATTGCTCTAAAGAGGTTAGCCTCTCTGGTTCTCTTTGAACAAGTATCCATTTCTCATCCTAATACGCAGAATCTCAGCACAAAGTGGGTCATAAATGTTGATATAGTTGCCAACAGATATCATTTTGGAAATGACACTTCTTCTATTGAATGATTATGCCTTCCATTAAAAAATTCTAGTGTGACATTAGAGAGGCTTCAAGTGCTCATTTCTGCATTATTGAAATGGGCAAATAATCGAAAACTGGTTTAAGCCATTCATTTATTTTAAGAATTGCTAAGATATGGAACAAGTGTTCTTCCGGTAGAAATGCTACATTTTATAGTTTGCAACAATAAGAGCCTGTTAACTTACCTCTCAATTCCTCCCTATCATTCTGTTTCCAATCTAATATTTTTCTTCTTACCCGAACCTACAATGATTTTGTATAAAGGACTTATTTCCTTTAGTGTTTCGGTAGTTTGTAAACAAACAGAAAAAAAAAAATATTTAAGACTAGAAGTTTGCCAAACAATGTGCCAACCTTATGTTGAGACCGATTTAAACTTCATTAATTTCTTATTTAACTCTGACTTGATGAGCATTCTGATTTAAAAATATTCACATTTATTTTTGTAGCAATATTCGTGTCCTATTTTGAATTTGACAAATATTTATTTAAATGTTTTCGAATGCAAAAAAAAAGGCTCACATTTTGAAAGGGAAAAAGGCCTGTAGTTGGCCTGCAGATTAAATAAATAAATAAATAAATAAATTTTCGAATGAAATGAAAATACGAGCTTACCAAGCCTATTAACTGGTGAAATTGATAAAAATTAACACTTGGATTCAGTTGAATTTCTTTAACATTAATTTTTCAAATCTTATCGAAGTAAATTTTGAAAATACATAATGTTTTAATCTTACAAAATACTTTTTATAGATTTTTATAGATGAGTAATGGTTCATTATTAATTGAAGTATATTAATAAATGATTAGTAGGACGTATTTTTAATTACATTTCTAACAAAAATTATTGTAGTTTAAAATTAATGATCCAAACCAGATTTAATGGCTGACCTGTTTTCAAATACATAAGAACAAAAACATTATACATAATTTTTATTGCATTTTTTTATGTATCTATTTATATACATATATGTATATTAATGGTTCCAAATCTTTAGAAATTGTATATGTACTAATTTATCATTAAATGACATTAAATTAAATCATTATGGAGATAATTTGTTAAGATTCTCTTCTATTATTAATTAAAGTTTTCTTTTCTTATTATTTTTGTTTGTTTTTTTTTTTTTTTTATTTACTATATGTATCACTTTAATAACTAAATCCTCATCATCTTCTTCAATTAATTATTTTAATTTATAAATTGTTTTTTTTTTTTTTTAATTATTCTTTTTTGTTTTTTTTTTTTATTGATATTTTCTTAAATATCCTTATACGATTTATTTTTAGATTTTTTTTATACAGGCCGCTTACATCAGGCTAGTTTTTATATTTTATTTAATTTTTCTCTCCATTTTAGGTATTAATTGTTGTCTGATTTTGATAAGAATTAATTAAATTTGAATTTTGTTGTTGTTGTCCATCAGAGCGGCCCTTTAAAAGCTATACTTCTTCATAACTTCGACACTGTGGTACTGGTCCAGACCAATTTCCATCTGGTAAACATCTTGCACGTTCTGTGGGTCCAGATGGATTATATTCAACGAAACCGGGACGACATTGTACCGATAAGAAATCACCTGGATCATAATGGAATTTTAATGGTGCTATTAGACCATTTGGTGGATCACCAGGATATGGACATTGTGATTTACCTATTTTGGATGAAATATTTAAAAAAATAAAGAAAAATAAACAGAAATTGAATTAGTATTATTAAATTATGATAATAAAGAATGTATAGAATATTTAAATGGTATTATAATATTATTTTGGGTTGTTGTACACGGTGGGGGTATGTAAATATATTGGAAATATGGAACGCATCAACTTTAATAAAAATAACAACAAAATTGAAATAAGAATCATTTGCCAAAAATAGTTGAAAAATCAGTTGTAGTTAGTTGTTTTCAGTCAAAGGTTAGCGATAATTTGTCGTATATTTTATTTTGTTATAATATCAATTTAGATGTAGAAATATGATACATAAAATATGAATAAGTTAGCCACAATTGCATAAGCTAAACAAATATTTCGTATTGGGATCAAAGTAAACACCAAAATGTCAAGTAAATCAAATTTAAATTTCAAAAAAGATAAAGTAATTCAGTGCGATGGAGATGGCAGGAAATGGTCCCACTACATTTAATGCGACATATCTGTTGATGAATACAATCAAATCCAACAAAATATGGATAAATTTTCTCAATGCACTGAAAGGCGCCAAAAATAGAAATTGATTGTATTGTACACGTCAAAATATATACCTATCGTTTAAAATGAATGTAAGCAGTGACCAAATCTTACAAAAATTAGATGAAATTCGTTCACAACAAACCTTACACGAATATATGTATATATAATTCGTCTATGATTGATCAAAATATAAATTTAAGGAATGAAAATGAAATGCTAAAATCGCAAACCGCAAAAAATTCCATAGAAATAGAAAAGATATATTTTGAAAACATTGGAATGAAAATATCAGAGTACCTAATAGTAAAGGTAGTCACAATATCTGCAAAATATATAGATGGACTGAACATAAGTCTGGTACCTGGTGCTATAAGGAAGGTATTCTTAATTCCTTCCCCATCAATCAATAAATTCAGGTGAGCCTCCAAAGATTGTTGTTAAATTTTAGTATTTGGAATTTAAAAAATAAATTCTCCAAACAAAAAAAAAACAAAACAAAAACAAATACAATTTAGTGATGATACAATTTAAAATGGTTAAACTGGCAACACAGCGTATAATTTTTGACATTTATTATGTCATTTGTGTTCATTAGATTATGCCATTTAATCATGGATAGATACACGCTTTGATAATAACGTGAATGATGAACATGATGCACATTTTTGCAAATGATGAACATTTTTATCGAAAAATCATATTCACTGATTAAGTTCATATTTGTTTAAATGATTATGTAAACAAATGTAGTTGCAGAATTTGCAGTGCTGCAAATCAACACGAAACTGTTCAAAGACATTCACATTTAGATAAAGTCACTGTCTGGTGTGCAATTCATGCTGAACGATTGAATTTGGTCCATATTCCTTTGCATAAAATGGTCGAATACTTACAAACACTGGAGAACAATACAGAACAATGTTTAATGAATTTTTTTTGCTGCTGTTGTTGAGAATAATCTGCAGGATATGTGGTTTTAGCAAGACGATACCACCTGACACACAGCCACCTTAACAATCAATTTATTGAAAACAAAATTTGGTGTTAAGAAATTATCGCAAGAAATGTTGCAGTTAATTGCCTCCTCCCGCCTTGAGTCTTCTCAGGCCGTATAATTTGTTAAGTCACAAGCTTATGCTGGTAGTCCACCAACAATTGAGCAATTAAAAATTAACATTAAACGTGCTATTGATGAAATACAGCCAAATTTATGTAAAAAAGTGATGGAAAATTGAGTTGACAGAATACAGTATGTACAGAGAAGTCATGGTGGTCATTTGAATAGTGTTATTTTGGCATAATGTAATGGCATAACGTAATATTTCAAATAAAAAAAAATTTGTTTCTTACTGAATAGTTTACGCGTTGTTTTTTTTAATTTTTAAATTGTATCATACCTATTGTAAAACCCTTTATTAATGAAAAATTGATTAAATGACAGTTTCTTATTTAAAAAAGGCAGAGATATTAAAATAAAAGGTTTAGTAAAATTTGCATGGGTAAAATATGGTAGAGTGTATGTTCGAAAAAACGAAAATAGTGAAGTTATTAGAGTGATAACAGAAAAATATTTAAAATCTTTTTATGAGAAATAATGACTCTGATAATATTGGTAGAGACCAACAAATACCCAAAATGTGCAAATAAATGATATACAAATCTTAAAGTTGGAAAAAACAACAATCTGAATTTTTTTATATAGATGCTAGAAGTAGCAGAAATAAAATGAATAAAATTAAAAATATTTTTGATTGTATAAACTAGACCATTCACAAGGACTGTCTCATGACTACTTTTACGTACATAATAAATAATTGTATTGAAAAAATGTTTAATGGAAATCCAAATCCAAAGAATCTATTTTTACTTCGCGCTCTCTAACAGAAAAGATATAAATTGATTAATAAATTTCAACAAAAAAAAATAAAAATAAAGTAGAAGGTGGATTAAAATCATTAATTATTTTGTATTGCTATAATTGTTCAAATTCAATACAAAATACAAACAAAAAATATATGAAAGGCAATAGTGTCCTGTATTTCAACTTCAACAAGTCAAATGTTTATTAAAATATTTTAATATTACCCTCTTAGATACTCTAATTAGAATAATTATATTTCATCAAAGTTAAATTATTGATCTACTAAATAATTTCGTAGTAACAAAAGCCCAAATTTATTTATTTATTAAAACGCTGGAAAACAAGTTTTTATAAAAACCAAATTTATTGTTTTAACTATTTTTAATAATAGTACTATTAAAACCATTAAAAATAGGTACATCAATATTAAATTACATTTAGACTATAACAAATGTAAATTTCAACAATTCCAATTTTAACAAAATTCATTTTTGAAAACAATCCATAAAAATAATTGATTGAAATACCATAATTTAAGCAGAAAATTAACATATAAATCCATAACATATTTAAAACACAAAAAAAAAAAAATGTCGAAGATTCCTTTTCAATCTACACAAATTGAAAAAAAAAAAAAATTACAAAAAACAATTTTAAAAAAAAATGTTCTTTTACCCAAGTTGAAAACAATAAATTTTCAAAATGAAAATTTTAATTTATCTAATGTTGTAAATCGTTAAATATATTTTTCTATTTTCAAATAACCTAAGAATATTCATTAAATAAACATATATATCTATATAATTGAATATGTATACTTACAAAATGGTGGAGGATGTGACCAAAATCCAGTTTCTGTACAAACAATACTTGCTTCACCAACTAATAAATGACCTTCTGTACAACTAAATGTTACAAGAGCACCAACAGCATAACGACGATGACTTGATGAACCACTTGTACCATCAATACGTCCATTAATCGGTATCAAAGGTTGTGGACATTGAATTGCTATATAATTATATTGTTTAAATTGTATAGTATTGACATGTCAAATTTATATAAATACGAACAGGATGTTTTCTAATGTGTTTATAATCTGTGTTCTATTATATGCAAAATTGAACTTTTATTAGAAAATAAAATTTTGGTATTGAATATAGGTTCGATTTAGATTGGTATTCAAAGGCTTTTTTTTTTTTTAATTTTTACAAATTAGATCAAATTATTTTTGTTCAACGAAGAGATAAAAATTATTTCAGTAAAATTTTAAAAGTGTGAATTTATATATTTTAAATAATAAAGTTTATATCTCTTTGTGTCCTTATTTAGTAATAAGACTCTATACCCAAATTTATGTAAATTTATTTCAAAATATTTTGTTATCCACATTTTATAATTTTTTATAAAAATTTTAATTCTTTCATTTAATAAAATTTAACATGGTTCACTTCCTAATTTTTTAATATTTACAACCTATGAAAATTGACCTCCATTTATCATTACCTCCGATATTACATAATATATGTATAACTTATACTGATTGTTTGAAAAATATAATTCGGAATACTGGTCTATAATTGATGACTCAAATGCCATTAAATAATAATAATAAAATTATCCTGGACATTGCCTTATAGTTGGATAACTTTTTTTGTTTCATAGATACTTCGTAGTTGTGAAAACATGCTCATTAGAAATCAAAGAAATATCTTCTCCTTTTAAACAGTTCCAACGCCAAACAAGTTTAGCGAAATGCCATTTAATTTGAACGATATTGTTTCATTACTTTCTCTAGACTCAATTCAAATAAATTGCATATTTAACATTCTTAATAGATTTTTAGATTTAGTTTTTGTTTCTAAGGAAATTGAAATTGATATTCATACAGAACATGAAGTTCCAATAGTTAAAAAGTATTTGTACCATCCACCATTATTATTAAATTTTAAATTTATAAATAAATTAAAAGAAGAAATTGTAAATATTCCAAAATTTAATTTCAAATATGGTGATTTTTCTTCTTTAAATGACTATTTATCCAAGGTAAATTGGTCAATTCTTATACCTTCAAATGATTGTTTGGAAAACTGTTATTATAATTTTAAAGACATTTTATTTGGAAGCTTTTCCTCATATGTAGCTTTAAAAAAATCTTTTCTAAATCGTCATTCACCATGGTATAATCAAAGACTTTTGGCATTGAAAAATGCTAAAAATAAAGCATATAAAAAACTCAAACTATCCTTGGAAATAGCTGATAAATTTGTATTCGAAAGATTGCGTAAAAAAATCGATTTACTAAGCAATTTTTTATATAAAAATTTCATACTAAATCAGGAAGCGTTTATTAAATCTATTAAAACAGATAGCAAGCATTTTTGGAAATTTATCAATGTTCGCAGAGACGATCTTCTGGTTTTCCTCAGGATATTTCCTATAATGGGATCATAGTTACAGATATGGAATCATCATGCAACTTATTTACGTAATATTTTCAATCTGTGTTTGAGGATTCATTGCCAGCAAGATCGTCAGTATATAATTTCACACCACTTATTGATTGGGGTTCTATTGAGCTCAATGAAAATGACATAATTCAAAAAATAAACACCTTAGACGTTAATTTAAGCGGTGGTCCTGATGGTATTCCAAAGTTAATATTAAAGAGCTATTGTCAAAATTTACTAGAATCTTCAGTTATATTATTAATTAAAAAATCGTTAAAGGAAGGACTATTTATTAATGATTGGAAATATTCCAATATTGTGCCTATATTCAAATCGGGATCTAAGTTAGTTGTGAACAACTATAGACCAATCGCTAAATTATCTGCTGTTCCAAAACTGTTTGAGTCTATTATAACTGACAAACTTTACTTCCAAATTAAAACAATAATTTCACCTTTTCAGCATGATTTTTTATCAGGGAAATTCGCAACAACAAATCTGTCAATTTTTCTTAATAAAGTCATAATTTCTGTAGAGAAAGGTTATCTAGTAGATAGAATTTTTACTGACATATCTAAAGCTTTTGATAAAGTCTGACATATCTAAAGCTTTTGACTGACATATCTAAAGCTTTTGAAACTGCTGCAAAAACTTGAAGCTTTAGGAATATAATGGTACACTACATAAATGTGTTCAGTCATATCTCACTAGTCGTACACTTTCAGTTAAGATTTCAAATTCAAACTCATATATATTTTCAGCAACATCAGGATTTCCTCAAGGTACCCACATGGGACCATTATTATTTTTACTTTACATGAATGATGTCAATATCGGATTCAATTTCAATTTTATCATTTGTTGATGACTCTAAATTATATTCAACTATTTAAAGTTATGAAGATTGCCTCTCTTTACAGGAAGATATCGAAAATTTCTATTCCTGGTGTGAATTAAATGGATTTTAATTAAATTTTAACTAAATGTAAACTTATGACTTTCAACAAATCTTCTAATATAATTAAATTTAACTATAAAATTAACCGTTATAAATCGAGTTAACGTAATCAAAGATTTAGGAACTATTCTAGATAACAATTTAACTTTTAATCCACATATAGATTATATAGTTTCTAAAGCTTTTTCCATTTTTGGCTTCATAAAACGCAATTCTCAAACATTTTCTAATCCATACACTTTTAAATCTTTGTATACATCTCTGGTTCGACCATATATCGAATATACTTCTTCCATTTGGATGTCATCTTATGACGAGCACATTAAAAGAATTGAGTCTCATCAAGCGGAACGTAAGTGCTAAAGGAAAGATATCCTAATGCTTTGGCTGATTATTATTGACTAACTCAGAAAAATTATGCCTTTTTGTTAATTATATATTCTTAGAACGAACCTGTAATACAATTTACAAAAAAGAAAACTAATAAAAAATTAGTCTTTAAGTCTCAATATTTTGAACACCATTCGTAGTCGAACCTAATTATTTCATACAAAAATTTTACCCACTAAAAAAGGTTATTAAATATTGAAATAATGATACTACACTGACATATGAAACAACCTGTACATATATGTATAAGAACAATTGCATATAAATAACGGTATACAAATTAAATTGAAAAACCAAAAAAACAAAAAAAAAAAATAAACTCATCATTAACAGAAAATAATGGTATTTTTTTTTTGGTCAACAAAATGGCGCTTATCATTAACATTGTTCTCATTAACAATTCAAATCCGGATATTTTTTTTTTTGTTTGTTTATTGAATGCAACAAAAGAACAAAAACAAAAAAAAAACAACTCAACAAATGTCCTGACAATCAGTTTGCCAAAAAAAAAATAAATAAAATAAAAATAAAAAAAAAAAGTTTTTTTGTCAAAGTTAAAAACTTTTGAATCGGAGACCACACACAAAAAAAATAAATAAAAAAAAAATAAATCTCCCTTTAGGGAAAGTTTTTGTAGGGTTTTTAATATTTCAAAATTAATTCAAAATGAGTGGAATAATATGACTGTGAGTTAAGTGAACCTGTGATAACTGAATATTAGTAGAATATTGATCAGAAGAGAATGTATGCAAGTGAATCACAAAAAAAAAAATTATGCATTAATTTGAAAACAAGAAGAAGAAAAAGAAAAAAACGAAAAGAAAAGTCAAAAAAATGTTTTCTTAGTTTTCAAGGACTTTTGGGTATTAAAAGCATTTTTCATTCCGTTTAAAATATGCAGACCTTTGTTTGAAGATTTAAAATTTGAAATTTAAAACAATTGAAATTGCTAGTCAAATTTTTTTTTTATTTATTTTTTTTTTTTGTATTTCACAATATTTAAATAATTTTTTCTGAAAATCGGTTTCATTGTTTTTGAATAACAATTTAGACTACTTTTTACTCAAACCCTTATTATTTTATTTTCCTCACTTTTTCATTTTATATTTGAAGTTCATTGAAAATGAATGATTTTTTTTTTTGTTTTAATATTTACAACTATAATCGAGTCGAGTTGAAAATTAGAAAGTTTTTATTTTGTTTTGTTTTTGATCTTTCGGTTTGTATTTTTATTTGGTTTTTGCCAGAAGTCTAGACAAGTAAAAAAAAAAACAAAAAGTAGAAAAGGAAAAAAACAAAATAAAATCAAAAATAAAAGAAAATAACAGAAATGGAAGTTGCTTTCGTTCGCATATTTTTTTCTTTTTTTATTTGTATTAGTTTTTGTACGTTTTCTTATTATTTTTTTTTTTTTTTGATTTTTTGGTAATTTTTTGGTAAATTTTTTAGGCAAACATTAACTTTAAATAATATAAAAAAGTGAAAAGGGAAACTGAATTTGATTATATGTCCTTATGCATGATTTTTTCTTTCTTCTACTTTTTGTTTTTTGAATAAAATGAAAATATCCTTTTTGGGTTATTGTTGTATATATATGTATATATAATATATATATATATATATATATATATATATATATAAAATAAAATCTATTCAGATTGCAGAATAGCATTATTGGTTGAATGAATTTATTTTACAAGATAACATCAGATCCCTTTATTCGTTTTTCATTTTTCGCTCTTTTTTTGTTTTGTTTTTTATTTTTTTGTTGAGTGTTCCGGGTTTGAATTTGTGGAGAAAATTATAATAGAGTTTTTTGTTGACAGAATATTGAAAAGTGTTTTTTGTTTGTTAAATAAAATTTTAACTTTAAATTTTTTGATTTAAAGGTAAACTATATTAAAGACATTATAAGTTAAATTTTAACCCCCCCTTCACACAAGCCAACATTCTAAGCAATCAAATATGCGACAAAAAGTATAGGATTTATTTATTTATTTATTTTACTTCAATTTACATGAATAACCTTACAGATTTTGCTTACAAACTGCAGTTTAAAACTAATACTCACTTTTATTAATATAGTAAAATACAATTCAAATTTTGACATTTTATGATGAGAAAAATATGGTGATTTCCCTTTTAAAATTTTACTGATAAATATAAGCAAAGTAAAACTAATACAACTCAACACTGCAATCCCGTGTAATATACAGGTTGGTGATGAAAATGTAGAGAAAATAACGTCATTATGCCATCTTGGCGGTTTTATAACTATGGATGTGGATGGCTCGGATGTGGATCAAGCCGCATTCGAAAGGAACGCTGGTACGTTAAAAATATTTTGGAGATCACCGACACTATCTCATATAACCTGAAAATTCAATTTTTCAGATATAACGTTCTCTCAGTTCTTTTGTATGGATTCGAATTGTTAACATATATTTGAGACGGATTCTCCAGATATTCTGGGCAAAAAAACTTCTAAAGAAAAAATTGATGGAATAAGATAAATTATTAAATGCAGAAAATGAAAATCGATCGGCCATATATTTCCCCGATCTGTGAGAAATTTTGCTCTTGAACGGAATCCACACGGATAAAAAAAAGTGTGGTCGTGGCGCCGAACAGCGATGAACGAAGCAAGTACATGTGGAAAAGCTTAAGAGTGAAGTTAAGTCGTTTACCAAAAATCGAGTTCGGTAAAGGAAGTTTGTTGATGCTCTATGCAACCACGAGGAATGAGATTGAATCTATGATGATGATATTAAAGACAGTTTATAGCAAATTTATATTAACCATACTTCTTTCGGCTTCTTGGCTTTTGTTATTGGAGTCAGAATAAATAACAAAATAAAAACAAAAAATTAGTATTTGATCAACTGGAAGGCCTAATGGACTTAAATAGTCCAAAATTGGATTTGATCGTCTGTTTAATTCCTTGGTATTTCCTTCAAATTCTATGACCTAAGATGGCATTACAAATACTAGAAATGTACAGCAGACAGACCAAATAAATTAAAATACACCACAAACAGATGTCATCAACTTTCCAAGAAATCCTTACATCGAGGAAAATAAAAATGTTCGCTCTTTTTCGTCAGTATCATAGAAATTAATATAAAATAATTAATGTTATCAATATTTTGATAATTTAAATCTTGATCTAAAGTTATTCCTAACCAGCACCCATCAGGAATGTTACCAAACATAATTGTGTTACGGACATAAAAGTTTATAGATCGGTACATTGGCTAGGACACGTAGAGCGTTTGGATGAAAATGCGTTGGCCAGGAAACTCTTCGAATCCAAGCCCCAGGGAACGCGTTGTCGAGTAATCCACACCTTTGTTGGAGAGATGAAGTATCGGTATATATGAAAAAACTCCAAAACACCAACTGAAGAGATTCTGCTCGTGATCGAAGTCAGTGGAGGACAATTTTGCGTCAGGCCCAGGACCTTCTAGGTCTGTAACGCCCAACAAGTACGTAAGTAAGATAGGTACTCTAGGATAGATACTCTTTCAAAGATAAAGAAAACTGTTACCGATTTTGAAAATTTGAACTGGTTCGGATAGTTGACATACAACTCGTTGTGCTTATCAAGAACGTTAGAAAAACCAAAGGAGTTACAAACATGAAAATACGGGTAAACTAAAAAGACATATTTTACAAGTCTCCCATACAATCCCAGTAAGTCTCATACAACTTCTAAAAGATAATATTTTCAAAGCCAAACTTATTATAGATTTGAAGGTCAAATTCACTTTCTGAAAAATAAACAATCAATTATTTTACTGTTTTATCGAAATTCTAACTGTTATGAATAGCTGACATACACTTCCTAACACTTATGAATAAAATCTCAAAATTCAAGAATGTAAAAGAGACCTGAAGCTGTTCCAATTCGAATGTATCTATAATATAAAAAAGGGCAATTTTTCGTTTGACCAAATAAAATTAATATTAATTAACAAATTGAAAAATAAATACATTTAAATAAAAATAATTAAACCTAATGCATACAATTTGATAATTTTGAATAGCCAAAATAACTTTTATTTAAAAATGTTTAAAAGTCATAAACAGACACGCTTTAAAATCATTTCCAATAGGCTAAGGAATTTAATACAGAAATTTAATTGGAGTAGGAAAAATTAAGTCAGAAGACTTAAATGGTAAAATTGAAATTGCAACGATCAGTACAACAGTACAAAGTACTGAAGATTTGATTGAAAAAATATATATAAGTTTCATATAAAAATATATATAAATATATATAATACAAGTATACAAATTTTAAATAACTATGTGAAAGGACTACATTAGATCCACAGAGAGCATTAACTCTGCAGTGAAGAGTATTAAAAACTACTGCAGCCCTCCATGTATTTACAAATCAATTGATACATTTAAGCATGTTAACTACCCAACGAAGTTTTTTTATTCATTAGATTTGACAGGGTTTCCTCCTCACCAATTGGAATCCAGCTCCAAAAATTTTCTATGAAATTTGAAGCGGTCAAATACTACTCGATTAGTATTAAAAGCTAGGCACCCCCATGTCAATAAAGCAGAAATTCAAATTGCTTGTGAAAGGCGAATCTGTATTCTTAGAATACTATCAAAAATACCGCTTGAGTGTAAGCAATTACAATTTTCGTTGATATTAACTTTTGCCATGTTTATTAACAAATTGCATGAACAATTTTTATATTTCTAAGATTTTTCAATCAATTTTGTTTTGTTTTATTTTCTAACATTTTTATAATAATTTAAATTCCCACTAATTCTACATTCTAAATTTATTTTTTAAGAAATAATTTGTTAAACCCTATTATTAAAATAATAAAATAGAATTTAAGAAATCATGGGTTATAAAATGGCCTTTATTTGTATTATTCAATCAATTAAAAACACATCTATCAAGGAAACCAAACATTGTCTAAAGATTGTAAAGTTCAGAATAAAATTCAAAAATTGTACATAAATTGTTTTTGTTTTTAAAACGTATTCACAGTTGAACCGCCCATTCTTCCTTAGTATATGAACTTTTATTTACTCCAAAAGCAATGAACCTTTCAAACCAACCAATGAAAATTTATTTTGTAAATAAATCAAAAAGTTTTGATTGAATTAGAACATTATTACTTTAACGTTTGTACAATTTGTAATAAATTTTGTAAAATCTTTTGAAATAAATTTTTAAAAAGTATTTGCTAAAAAATTTTAAATAATTTTTAAAAGCTTTGTTTGAGCTTAATAATATCCAAAAGAATAAAATAATGATTGCAGTAATTAAATAACTTTTACAAAATAATTGGTAGTAGCCTTAGTAGCTACATTGATTTATATTAATTAGTTATTATTAATAATAACTTAAATTAGAGTAAGTTCAACGAGCTGGTCGGAGAAGGAGATACATACGAGATACATTATTCATAAAATTCCTTCAATACTATTGAATTTGTTGTAAGCATCTGAAGTCAGATCGAAGTAGAAAAATAAAATGGCGGGGATTTGACTCAATAAATATTGTGACTAATTTAGTTCAAAAAATTATGCAATTGAAATACATGGATTATCTGGAGTTAATGTAAATCGAATAGACAATATTATCTTAAATTTTAATCGTCACCCTTTAAGTTTTTTCTTAGCTATATTTTTGAAATAATTGTAAATTTTAACTTTTTTGGATTTTATAATTTAAGAAATAATTATCATTTGGCCACTTGTCGAAAATGTCAATTTAATCTTGGTACTATATAATTTTCATTATTAATTTATCTTAGACAACAACCGCATAATATGTAATAATTTATGTAAAAAAAAAAAAATTAAATTTGAATTTAATTCTGGTGAGTTGCGGCTAATTTCATAAATTAAAATTTATGTATGTTAAGATGCATATGCGTATACTTTTGTATATGGAATGAAATTAAAAATTGAAAAATTTTTGAAAAAATATTTAATTTCGCTACATCTCTTTTAATTAATGTCTAAATTTTTAATCTTAAATTTAAAATTGAAAAATTTTGAAAAAATATTTAATTCCACTACATCTCTTTTTAAATGTGTATAATTTTTAAAATTATGTTACGATTAAGGAGGACTCTAACTAAAAGGTTGAACTCTAAATATGAAAATTCGGGAGAATTGGAACTAAGAATACTTTTATATGATCTTAGGTAAGTTAGAAACATTATGTTTCTCAATAACATCAGAATTAAATTACAATATCAATTTTTTTTTATTTAATATCATATAACTATCAAATCAATTTAATTCAATAATTTAATTATATTATTTATTGGTCTATAGATCTAATCGAAAATGTCAAACTTACATCAAATACATTTGCAGTCTAATCAATTATGTAGTGTGATTTATGTCATTTAATTTTTAATATCAATCTTAGATGAATATTTTTAAAGTGAACTTGACAAAAAAAATCTAATGTTTAAAAATCACACGCAGGAGGAAGTTGAAATCTTATATTATGCAAGATGAACGACGTGAGGAGTAAAAAAGCAAGAATAGTTGAATAGTAAATTATACCACAAAAATATTAAAATTTTAGCAAGTTCTAAATACTTAAAACATTTAAATCACAGAAAATTTTTAAAAAGTCTTCACAAAATTTCTTTCATTTTAAATAAACACACAAACTTATAGAAAAAAGTACAAAAATGAAAACATAAACAAAAATTCAATACAAAACAGAAAAACAAAAATCAGATCATACTCTTCAAAAATGATACAATAAATGTTAGTTCATTTGCTTCTGCTATTTAAAAAAAAATATAATATACAGTAAAACACGGTTGTAGTCATTCCCTAAATTTCAGTAATATTTGTGATTATAACCGTTTTGTGACTAAAAATATCTTTCGCATACAAGTTTTAAATTTTATTTAATTCATAAATAACAGTTCTGCTATGTAATCACAAAATATACATATTTGTAATAAAGAACAGAGAAAGAAAATATATATAAACTAGTTTTTTTAATAAAATAATTCACTTTTGACTTATTTTTTTGTTTTATTGAAAAAAATTGCGTTATATTTTAATGTGACTACAAACGACATCGATTGTATGAAGTTATGAAGTTTATTACTTTCTTTCAAAAAAAATTTTTGACTATAACAGAATTGTGACTACAAACGTTTTTGACTATAAAATACATAAAAAAATATTAAAAAAGATGATGACAGTAAATTTGTTGACTAAAAGAGAATTGTGCCTATAACCAGTAGTGACTATAACCGATTTTTACTGTAATTGATGTCAAATTGATGATGATGTCATGGTACATATTAAGATTACAGAGATATAAGGATAGAGCAGCTAAGAGCAGAGAAAAATTATGCAATTCCAATACTATGACAAAATACTAAAAATAGAAAAATACATTCATTTTTGACACTTTTATATTTTATTTCATTTTTAAATCACTTTTCTAAATCACTTTTTTAAAGCTTTTAATTAATTTTAATTTAAATTTACTTTAATATTTTACAAAAACAAACATTTTAATTAATAATACAGAAGCATAACCGCAATTTAAATTATGGAAAAAATATATAATGCTATATTGCTGTATCCTGTGAGGCATACACATTTCCGGAATCATTGAAAACTGCCATTGTAACGCCGATATACAAAAAAGATATTGCAACTGATCCAATGAACTATAGGCCAATATCTGTTTTGAGTATATTCTCAAAAATTTATGAAAAAATAATTAAGAAAAGACTGTGCTGGTTCCTAAATCAAAATGGCATACTGCACTCGGAACAATAAGGCTTCGAGATCAACTAAAATACTACAGCTGCTTGCCTATCCCTTACCGACTGCATTTCTAAGAGCATGGACCAAAGAAAGTTTACTGCTTGTGTATTCATTGACCTCCAAAAGGCATTCGATTGTGTGGATCATGATATTTTGCTACCAAAGTTGCAGAACCTTCGCCTAACCCAGGTACAAATAGATTTTTTTAAAAGTTACTTAGTTGATCGTATACAAAAAGTGAAAATAGGTAAAACCTACAGTAGTTGTAAAGTCAGTAAGAAGAGCATGCCTCAAGGTTCGATTTTAGGCCCTGATCTATTTAAACTTTATATTGATGATGTAGCACGACTTAACCTAAAAGACAAATTGTAATTATTTGCTGATGATTTGGCAATAAAATATCTTACAAATAGTGAGGCTGAACTTAAATCATCAATCTTACATGACTTATTTGTAATCGATGAGTGGTTAATAAAGAATAGATTAATTGTAAATTTAAAAAAAAAAACAAAAATGCTCCTGTTTGATAACAAGAAATTTATTAGTCAGTCTTTCTCATTTAAAAATAATCAAATCGAGGTTGTAAAGAATTACAACTATTTAGGGATGGTGATTGACTCTAATCTTAAATGGATAGATCATATAGATTTTGTATGCAAAAAAATTTTCCCTACATTTTCATATTAAAGAGATTAAAGCAATTCTTTGACAAAAAGTACACGCTGGGTGGCGCCATAGGTAAAGCGCCTGCCTTTCAACCGAAAGGTCCCAGGTTCGATTCCCGCTGAAGCAAAAAAAAAAAAAAATGCTTTATGGATTTTTCGACCTGGTCCAGTACCCTTTGTCATTGGGATATAATAAATGGCAAAAAATAATTGAGAGTATAATTTGATCTGGTAACAAATTAAATAAAAATGAAACTATTCTATTTAAGAAGGCTTAGTTCCTGACAATAGCAGTAGTTTTCCACATGTAATGAGTTGATTAGTCAGTAATTTGTTAAATAAAATACTCGAAATATTGTAGATTGAGTGTATAATTGCAGTACCGTACTTAATTAAGCACGAAAAGGTGATTCTATACCTAAGTTACTGTAAAAAAAAAAAAAAAAAAAAAGACCCTCTTTGTTATTTATTCATCATTATATAAATTCCAACATTACATATTTAAATCCAATCTGGAATAGAGCATCAAAAACTCACTTAAATAAACTAAATGTTCTTCATAAAAAAGTTATCAAAATTATCCATAATTACCCAGTATTACAACGCACTGTGTTCCTCACAATTTCCAAGTTTTGATTCCATATGCAACAGAGAATTATAAAATTAGCCTTTAAAATAATAAATAATTTAATTGAACATAACTTCATCCTAAACAGTAAAATAGATTTCCATACCCATAACACAAGAAATAAATCAAACTATTATCTTTCGCTATTCCGAACGGAAAAACAAAAAACGAATTGCCTTTATTACAATGATTTGCCGACAAATTTAAAAGAAATATATAGCATTTTCCCTATTTAAACATAAAATTGCTTGCTACTTATTTGGTAAATAAACACAATATAGAATAAAATAAATGAACCTGAATATTAACAAAATTAAATTAGTGCATACATTATGTTCTTATTGTTTTATGGGTTTTATTACATTTACTTTTTTTTTTCGTTGCCCTTGTTATGACTTTATCATTGGGATTTATTAATTATTTAGTTATTATAATAATGTAAATAAAATTATAAAATCATTTTTTCTATAAAATTTTGTTTCTCTGCTTTTCTTGTCTTCTGTTTTATTAATAAAAATAAAAACAAAAAAAAAATAAATTAAAATAGAGTTTAGAATAAAATATGTGCAGTGCAGTAAAATAACTACACTACTTTTATAAAATTACGTGCGACTTTTAATTCGTGTTAGAAAAACTAAAACTGTTTTAGAAAATAATTAGACTAGACAGCTCAGGCTAGGTCACAAAACATTGATTTATTTGCTGTATTATATAGTTTAAGACTAGGTTAAGCAAATTGTATTAAAATTGAAATAAAGAAAAAAAAAAAAAACTTTATAGTCACAAACTTTCCGGTCAACATGATTTTAGGCGAGCTCGATTCCACCGTCGATTAATTTTATTTCTTAAAAATTACTGATAATTTATTCAAACTTATTTCTTTAATTCTATCAAATTTACATTACAAAATCTATGTACAAAATTCTGCATTGGCAATAAAATAAATAATAAAAAAAATATATTGAAATTGTTTCCATGAGCAAATAAAGATGTTGGTCTTTAAAGGAATTTTCCAATATTGATTATTAATCGAAATAAAATTTAAAAAAAATATTTTGCAAAACTTTTCAATGCCTCTGTCAAACAAAGAGACCCCAAAGTTTATTGATGTCGAAAGATTCTTTCATTATCTGATTACATTCTAGAAGATTTTTTTCTTCTACAAAAAAAAAACAAAAGAACAACTTTCTAAAATATTCTCCCTTCTCTTATTGGAATACGTAACTATTCGTACAACTTATTTAGATAAAATTTTAAAATTGAAATACACAAACACATACATACATACATGCACATTTTGAAATGTATTCAAAACAATGTCATATTATAGAAAAATACTTATTTAAATAAAAAAGAAAAAGATTTGTCCTATTTTACAAATGCTTTTTTAAATTGCAACTTTTATAGGCTAGCTAGAGGGCTGTTTATTCAACTGATTATCTAACTTTCTTTTCACATATTATAACAGGATCAAATCAAATGAATAATTTGAAAATAGTTTCGAATAATTTTCATATGTGGACATTTCATTGTTGTAATCATCATCCTTGCTGTATAAAATTAAATGAAAATAAAGGGTTATATCCTTATACATATATACAAACACTCATATATATATACATAAATGTTGGACTAACTTAAAGGACACATTTTAATATAATATGTTCCGAAAAAAAAACAAAAACAAAAAAATAAAATAAAACAAAATAAAAATAACTTTGTGTTCTAAATTTTGGAGCAAATATTTCATTAAAAGTCAAAAAGTTTGAAATTTCAATTGAGTATTGATATAACAAAAAAGAAAATAAAAAAAAAAACAAAAAAAAAGTAAATTAAATTCTCAAAAAGTTTGGCAAAAAAACATGTTCAATTGATTTCTTAAAAAGAGAAAATTAAAAAGTTTTCCACAAAAATTTGCTTTACAAATTAAAAATTAAAAATAATAAAATACATAAAAACATACCTCTGCATCTTGGTACTGGACCACTCCAAATACCAGATGGTTCACATTCTAAACCAGGTGGTCCACTCAACTTAAATCCCCATTGGCATTTGAATACAGCTCGGCCCCATGCTGATGTATTCAATTCCGTTAAACTTAAATGTGGATCTTCCAAATATAAGGGTGGACATTGTACTGATTGACATGTTGGTGGTGGTGATGACCAATTACCTGATGCCAAACATGTAGAATTTACAGTACCTTCTATTCTAAAACCAAGTGGACATCTATATAATGCACGTTGACCCAATTTATTTCCTTCCAAACGTAAATTTAATGGTGCAACTGGTTCTGGTAATGGTGGACATTGTGATGTTGTCACAACAATTGGTATACTATTTGTTAAACCTCGTGGTGATGCACATGTAAATGTTCCAGAATCTTGATTTTGTATATCTTTTATTGTCAAACGATATTTAGTACCCTTTTCTTCTGGCACTGTTGACCATCCTATATTATTTTATATATATAGAAAATAAATATTTTTTTGTATTATAAATAAATTATCGATTTCTAATTACAAATTATATTACCAAAATTATATTGTTTAAACCATCCAGTCCATGTCCATTCGGGTGTACCACGTCTTCTTGGATACATACAATCTAAATGTATTGTACTGCCAGGTAATACAGCTAAAACACCTGATGGTTCAAATGCACCCGAACCAGTACCAATTTTAATACGTATCGATGGTGGACTATCATCTGAGAAATTTGTTAATAATGTTGTTGGTACACATGATGGCATTCTAGGTGCCCATAATCCATTTGAACATAATACACGTGATTCACCAAGCAATTTATATAAACCTAAATCTTTACAACGTGCTTGCAATGAATGTCCATGTGGTAGATCCCATCCAACATTCTAATTTTTTATACATATATATATATATATAGGTATATATATATAAATGTAGAAAAGAGAAGAAAAAAAAAACGAAGAGAAAGAAAGAAAAAAAGAAGAAAAACAGGATATCGAAACGAAAAAATATTAAAGGACAAAATTTTTTTTTTAAAATGAATTTATGAGAAAACTAATAATAAAATTCTTGTTAGAATGAGAATGGAAGTGCGCTTTTGCTGTGATGTATTTCCAGTTTTTTTTTATTTGATTTTTTTTTTTTTTTTATTTGAAACATATGAAATCAACCAAAATATTTTTTAAAATATTTAAAAATAAAAAAAAAAAAAAAATAAAAAAAAAAAACGTTTTTTGTTTTGTAAAAAAATTTAAAAAACCAACTCTACAAATTTCCACTCAAATATAATTTATAATAACATAGAAAGAGAAAGAAAATAAAATAAAAGAAAAACTAAAAATGAAATAGAATATTTATGAAGACAAATTGAAAGAAAAATTAAAATAGAATAAAGAATGTGTGTGTGTGTGTGTGTGTGTGTGTGTCAGAAAGAGAAAGACAATAAAAAGAAATTCAAAGAACATCAGATGGGAACAAGAATATAAATTTTGTGGTAGAGTAGGATTCGGTTAAGTAATTTTAAAGGATCAAGGATTCATTTTTCGTTTTTTTTTTGTTATTTGTTTTTATTCTTTTCTTTTTGTTTTTCCTTTGTCATTTTAATTTTTTAGGTTTTTTTTTTTTGTTTTTGAATACTGTACATATTTTAATAAGAGGTAACTCTTGTTATGATCGTCATAGTTGGTCGGAATATTGAATTTTGAAGATGGGTAAATAAGATTTAAGTGAAAAGGATGGATATAATAAGGAGAGAGGATTGTAACGATATTTAAATTCCATTTTTTTGTTTTATCTCTTTATTTTTTTTTTTTTTTGTGTATGTTTATTTTCATGTTTGGGGATATGTTTATATAATATGTATGTATATAATGTATGTTCAAGGCTATTCCCACAGGCCTGCTGTGCGATAATAAATTAAAAAATTACAAAAAAAATAAATAAACAACAAAAAAAAAAATAACAAAAAACAAAACAAAATTTAAAGTATAAAAAATTACAAAAAAAAAAACAGATAAAAATAAAAATCATTTCAGCTAAAATGTAAAATGAAATGTGAAATGAGAATGTAAAAGCATCAAGTTTTTATTTAAAATGTTTTGTATCTGTGTGTCTTTTTTCTTGATGTCTTTTTTCTTTATTTTGTTGATTTTGATTACACGCTTCAGTCAATGTGTTAAAATATTAAGCTATGTTTTTGTTTTTCGTTTTTTATTTTTCATTATCCCTGATGAACGATTTCATTTCTGTTAGCAGATTGAGTGACTAATTTTAGGCTATTTTAAAACAAAGTTTTTATTTTTTATTTTGTTTAATACTTGAATGGTTTTGTGCAGAATTCTTAATTTTTTAAAAATAAAATATTTATTGGTACATTTTTTTTTTTAAATTTTTGATTAACAATAATTGAGCAGGCATTTTTATAATATTTATAAGTCTAACAGACAACGGTAAACGGTATCAAATTTTTGTCTGTCATGTCAAAAAATTATTTAGAAGTGTTACAAAATTTTACAAACTACAAGTACCGGAAACATAATGTTTTGTTAGAAAATTTTTTCAAGATTATACTTCTGAAAACAGTTCTGAATTTTAAAGCAAAGCTTGTCCACCTCTACACAGTGGTAATTAAAAAATTACAACTAAAATACCAACCAAAATTGAACTATTGGTAAATAAAGTCAAATTTTGGATTTATTTCGTAAAGAAGGTTTATTATTTCATACATATATGTATGACTTAGAGTCAAGGTAAAATTTTCTAAAAAAAATGACATTTTGCTGGACATTTGACAGTTAATATTCATCAGTGGATAGGCACCGAAAAGAATCTTAAAGACGTTTTTAATTGTATTGAATTGAATTTCAGATCTAAATCTACACTATTTATATATTTACTACTTACTTGTTTGGAATCATTTAACCTATATTGGAGCATAGAGTAGAGTTAGTAAATGTATAATTAGTATAAATGAATTTGTAACGATTTTAAATAATTAATCATAATTTAATGCAGGTTATGCTGAATGCTATTAATATGCAGTCTATACAGACAAAAAATTTTTCAATAGTGTAAATATCAAATTGGATTTGATCAAAAAAAATATTTATTATTGTTCAAACTTGGTTTTTGATTAATATTTTAATTAACATTTAATTTAAATCCGGACTTTATTCTATTAAAAAATTTATTTTAATGAAAATATTGAAATTTTATATACTTTATTTTAGTAATAAGTCAATGAAGATATGTAGAACAATAAATTAATTATTTTATTAAAGAAAGTAAAAATAATAATTCCTTGGTCTCGATTAAATCTGATGCATTATTGAAAGAGGAATGTTTTTAATAAATAAAATAGTTAATGAAATAAATTTAAGCTTTACTTCAAACATAGAACAACTTTTTGAAAACATGAATTGACTTTTTTGATTTGCCAGTATTTCGTACAATGTGGCTTAGTAAACCATGTATATAGAAAAAAATTATACGAATGATTTTTAATATACTTTAATTAAATATAGAAAATAAGAATAAGGAGCAACGATTGGTGTGGGAAATTGCAGTTAAGCTGTCAAACGGAAAACTATACATTTATCAAAACAAAGTGAATAAAAAAAATATAAATATACCGCAATATTTTTATTTCTATTATATTAATAACTTCTATTTTTTCTATCTTGTTTATCGACATAACCATGAATGTTTAATAGGTGGCGTTTAAATTTTTAGAGAGAATAAATGTCCCTTTTCTAGATTGTTTGTGGATATATTTTTGCATTGTGGAAAAATATTCGTTTCTTGTTCCACATTCCACATTCGTTTGGAATGGTTCCATATTCGAGAAAATATTACTGCAAAATGAATCTCCATAGCCTGTTTTTTCCCAAACTTGGAAGCTATGTAGGGTTGGGTACTTGATGACACGGGACATTTCAAAAATTTATATTTCGGCGTAAATATTTGAGAGGTCCTATTAAATTCTTATGTTTGAATAAGTTTGTCTCGACAATAGTATATTTCTCCAAATTAATTATTGTGTACGAAATAGCCTTAATATTTGGCAAAAACTATTATGTACCGAATTTTTAAACAGTTCTTTATTTTCGTTTTTAGTATCATACTATTTACCTAAATACTTTAAGTATATCAAACTTATTTTTTTGTTTTAGAATGAATGTAACTTGACGCTAATCAAATCAATATTTACCAAAATTCGTATCACAATTTTACCGCTTCATATAATAGGTCTTATGATGGAAGACGCGTGAAAAATGATATTATAAAGAATATTTATTATAATAAAATAAATACTAATAGTAAATAAACATAGATATCTACTTTATTGATGTTTTTTTTTTAAGTTTCAATTTAATTTTAAATTAAATTGAAAAATATTTTTTTATAATTATTGTATGTGAGGTATATAGAAGAATAAATTTAGTGAATTGATTAAAGCAAAGTTTTAGTGGACAATGTCATTTTTAAGTTCCCTGCAAAATGTTCAGTACAACAATTCAGCGCTAATTGCTGCATCGCTGCTATTTATTGCAGCACTAAATTCTACTGAACGCATCCAATCTAATAATTCATCCGTAAAGTATGCAATTGCATTCGTAAAAATACAAAAAATTACAAAAACATATTTTTTGTAAACTTTATCTAGGCTAAGTAATTATAAGATTGTTCAATGGGTAAAATAAAGTTTAAAAAAAAAAAAAAAACAAAAAATTTAAATCATTTATCACTATAAGGTATACGTTTGTAGTTTTGTGTTTTCCATTAAAAGCCCCACTATTTGCATTATATTAAATTTTTAATATAATAATTAGAAATGTTCATACACATGACCATTCATTCAAATATTTTCAAAAACTCAAAATTTTCTATTTCGTACACAATAGGATAAGCCTATATTAAATATTACCAGATCCAATGAATCTGTTTTCACTTCGTTGTTTTTTTTTTCTTATTTTATATAACAGTTTTATGTATAAATATCCTAGAAAATTTCATAAACATTTTTATACATATAAGTAGGTATACAAAATATAAAGTGTCATATTTAAATCTTTTTTTTTTCAAGTTTCTTCAATGTAATGTAATCTCTTCAATGTGAGAGACAGTTTTTCTCATTCGGGTATAATCATCTATATATTAAAAAAAAACAGAATGGAAATACAAAACAAAAATAATAAAAAAAAAAAAAAAACAAAAAAAAAGTAAAATATCCTGATCCTGAATTGGGATGTGTACTTAATGTGAATTACTGTCACGGGAACAGTATTAGGTATTTAAGTTATCAAGTATACATGTATATATATAGATAATATATAAGAAAAACTGAGATGAACACAGGAGCAGCAAAGAAAAACTTCGCTTATATTCATTCCATTTTTTTTTTGTTTTATTTCAATGTTCTACGATTCATTTTTAGGCGCTATAATTTCGTTTTTTGCCATACATTTCGTGTCATAATATCAAAATTAGAAATTTAAAACAAAAACAAAATATATATATATATATATTTTAATAAGATATTTTCTTTAACTTTGTTATATTTTCATCCTGTTATTTTTTTTTTTTTTTGTAGAGTGTTGGTGGCTAAGCAGAAAAAAAATTAATTTCACTTTACTGTCAGTTATTATGTCTTGTATACTATCTCAACATGAAACTCATAAAAGTATACTGGTTATCAATGTTATTTTAAATATTGTGACAGGATCTAAAAATCTGAACGACCTTCATCATTTTAGGGTGGCAAAACAAAACAAAAGAAAATAAATAAACAAAAATTTTTCCACCAAATTTAATGGTTCCTTATTGGGTATCCTTTTTTTATTCTTATATTCTCCTACTGTTTCATTTTTAGTCTTTTTATTTTCCAGCTCCGTATCATTTATCCTGACAGGACTTCTTGTGTTTTACTACTTATAACTTTAATATAAAAAATTATTTTTTTTTTTTTTTGTTTCCGTTTTGTTCACTATTGTCTGTGTTTTTCGAAGCATAAAGTTTTATGATTTTTTGTTTTATTTTATTCTGTTTCTTCCTTCCCAACGTTATTTTAAGGTGGGTTTTAAATGAAAAATGTTGTGATATGTTTATGAGCTAGATGCAAAAGAGAAAAAAATGAATTCTAACGTTCTAAAAAAAAACAAAAAAACAAACAAAATGATTTGAAGCTACTGAGGGGAAAATGTTAAATATAGGTGAATATTTTACTCTTTGTAATATTAGAACAGCAACAACAAAATTAAAAAACAAAAACAAAAAATTAATAGAAAAAAGCAACCATTCCTTCACAAAAAAAAAAAAATTCAATTTTTTTTTATTTTGTTTTTCTACTGATGCGATGGAATTAGCTTAGAGATTTGATATTAAATATTTTAATAATTTTATTGTCTTATATTCTATTCTGGTTGTTATATACTTATTTGTTATATTTATTATTAAAACTTTAAATGTATATAATATGTGTGTTAAATACAAAGGTTACTTTGAAAATTTTTGAGATGGTTTTTTAGAAACTAATTTATTATAGTTTGAAAATATCATGGTGTATTTTTAATTTGAATAAATATTTGTCGTAAAAGTAGAAAATAGTAGGAATTGTTAAGCAGTTCTAAAAAAAATAATTGAAATTTCATACAATTTTTTATAGCTAGAAGCTTAAGATTGTACAGAAGGTGCATTTTTAAAAGTAGGAAATAGTAGGAAATAATAGCAGTTGTAAAACGTAATTAAAATTTCATATAAGTAGGAATTTTTTAAAACGTTTATTCTTAAAAGTAGAAAATGTTAGCAGCTGTAAAGCATAACGGAAATTTCATATATGTAAGAATTGTTTAAAACGTTAGTTCTTAAAAGTACAAAATAGTAGGAATTTTTACTTGTTAGGCAGTTGTAAAAACATAATTGAAATTTCATACAATTTTTTATAGCTCTCCTAAGAAGTTTAAACAATTATAGACAATCGTGTTCTAGTAAAATACGTAAAGCATAACGGAAATTTCATATATGTAAGAATTGTTTAAAACGTTAATTCTTAAAAGTACAAAATAGTAGGAATTTTTACTTGTTAGGCAGTTGTAAAAACATAATTGAAATTTCATACAATTTTTTATAGCTCTCCTAAGAAGTTTAAACAATTATAGACAATTGCGTTCTACTAAAATACGATTATACCATTGGAAGTATAGCTAAAATGGGTTGCAAATTTTTATCTCGAAGTAACAGGACGGGATTGTACAAATGTAGGATGCATTCTTAAAAGTAGGAAATAGTAGGAAATGTTAGCAGCTGTAAAGCATAATTAAAATTGCATATAAGTAGGAATTGTTTAAAACTTTAATTCTTAAAAGTAGGAAATAGTAGGAAATGTTAGCAGCTGTAAAGCATAATTAAAATTTCATATATTTAGGAATTGTTTAAAACTTTAATTCTTAAAAGTAGGAAATAGTAGGAATTGTTACTAGTTAGGCAGTTGTAAAACTTTTATTAAATGAAATTTCATATAATTTTTGGTAGGTCCTTTTCTAAGTAAACAACTATAAAGAAATGTGATCTATTAAAGTACGAGTATACCCTTGGAAAATTAACTAAATTGATTGCAAATTCTTGTTTTCAAGTACCTGGATGGGATTCTGTAAACGTTTATTCTTCTTATGCTACTATATAATTTTATATTCTGCATTTTGCCATGTATTTTTAAAAATAATTTTTTTTTGTCTAAATAAGACGAAATGATTTGAAGAAGAAACTATAATGGTGAAATAAATGGCAAGGATGCAGTCGAATAATTCAAATTAAAAAGCATGACTATTTAGGTCACTAAGAAATTACGAAAAAATTTTCAAATTCAAACTCTTTAGTTGCATTATTCTATTTACATTCAACTATTTGGTTGCAAAAGCATTATCGATGGATGTTAAAGCCTCTTTGAAGTATCAGCGAATAAGCATATATAATTCCGATCATCGATTACTTATTTCAATAAGCCACCATATAAATATATATTCATGTATACACAAATAAAATTTTTCTGCTGTTTTTCTGCATTTTGTTCCTACTATTAATTATTATTTCGTATGCAAAAATAAAAATCGGAAGAAAACAAATGGTTGTATTTCGCCAGTAAAATAAATAAGAAAGTTTTATACGTAGCCAGTTCAAACTAAACACAAATCTCTGATCCATGTATAATAATTTATGTGAAGATTATAGTAAAAACTTTATTTAATAAACAAATTTATAAATGGAAATTTGATCTAGTTTTTATAACTCACATATTCATTTCTATGTAATCTGTATATATAGTAATATCTGTATAATATATAATCTGTGTATCTTTTCAAATTCAAAGTTGGAGCTTTATATGTAGTCCAACATAATTATACCTACTGATAAGTTCCCGAAGTGTTGGTGAACAAAATATTTCATAATATTTTTTATAATAATTTCCATATAGAATTCCAAAACTTTTCAATATATCCTTCGTACACACATATACTCTTACTATATTTATAATATTTATGTATATTAATTTGAGAACAAATTATTATGACCTGAAAACAGTGTTATAGCTATAATAACAAAAAAAAAAAAAAAATCACTGCAAATAACAAAGAATACGATGATTTACTTATAAAAGTTCTTTTTTTACGCTCCTGCCACACATAAGCCTACATGAAATGAAACTAAAAATAAAAATTTAGAAAAATTGAAACAAAAAAACAACAAAAACTAAATGAATATTTTATAAAAATTATTAAGTAAAAAAAAAAAAAAAATTGAATTGAGGTTACGTTTTTATAAAAAAAAAAAAAAACAAAAAATGAATGTTGCTTATTGTTGCTATGCATTAGCGATGCATATTTGATTCTAATAAGAATGTATGTATGTAGCTTGCTACTAAAATTTACTATTAAAGCTTAATTATATATACTTTTTTTTTTGCACATGAGTTTTCATGGCGAATTTAACGCAAAAACTAAAAATTTCGACATTTATGAAGAAATAAAATTTTTTTATTTAAAAAAAAAAAAAAAAACAAAAAAAAAATTTTTTTTTCAATTTTATTTAAAAAAAAAATTTTTTTTTTTCCATTTCAATTAACTAAAAATGAACCAAAAACTAACGAATAATTAAACTAAGAATTTTGCTAATTTTTGCTGAATTTCAAATTTCAAAATTAATAATAATAGCTCACAATTGGCATAACGTTGGCCTGTATTTTTTTTCTCGTTAATTTTCTCTTGTATGGAACCCATAGTGTGTATAGGGAAACAATAGAATTAAAAGTTTTTTTTTGATTGAAATCATAAACAATTTTTTTTTTTTTTTTCATTTTTAAAAATTAAGTTTATATTTAATAATATTATAATATATGTACTTATATATAAACATATATATATATATATAAAAATATAATATAAAAACGAAAGAAATAATAATAATAAAAAAAAAAAATACGTAAATTTAAATTATGCTTACCACTGATATATTCCTATAGCTGAGTAATAGATGGGGTGGTATGCGATTGACGTGACAGCTTTTATATAATGGTTGAAATCGAATATTACCATGTTCATCTGGAAAGTAAAAATAAAAATTTGTATTTTATTCTAGGGCTTAAAAAATATAATATACCTTTATATTACAAATAATTATGAGAGAAAAATAATTGAAAAGATTAATTAGTAAAAATTGGTCGTCGTAGTGTAATTGCATAATTACCGAGTGAATAATATAAAAAATACAAGTGTCTCTGCTGAATAGGAACATCAAGAAGTAGAGTTACTAGATGACGTTTCATTGTTTTCGATATCAAAAATTGTTCTTATTATTATTTTATTTATTGCCTTAATGTATTTGTACAATGTGTTATTTTCATATATTTTAATTCTATATTTTTCCAGAGGTTATATTACTAGAATATTTACACCTTTGATTTGTAATTATTTAGAGTTTAGACTAACCTGATTTAAGTATTTATACTATTATACTATTATAGTTAGCAATTGAATAGAAGCAACCCTAATTTATTGGAGAGTTGAAAATATACTACAATTGCCCTTTTTCACAATTAATTGCCTGCATATGGTATATTCGTTATGACATCTGACTCTAATTAGAAGGTCCGATTTTTTTTAGATGTTTCCACTTCTAAGAGATTTTATTCAGAGAGAGAGAGAGATAGAGCTTGATACCCTTTGTATAGTGGTGCTTAGTTACCGAATGTAGTATTACGTGAATCAATGAGGTTTCACGTAGCAGTATATGAGCTACGTGGTGACTACTCGATCAACGTTCACTGCCTGTACTATCTATTATTACAATTATATAACTATACCGGGTGTTCCAGAGCATGCGCATCGGTTTTTAGGAGGGGAAGAAGCCGTTATTGAAAAATTTTAAAAAAATGTTGTTAACTAAATCGAGGGTGCTCTATCGATTGGTGATATTTTCAACTTCCGGGAAGGACCGCAAAGGTGTTTTTGTAAGCCCAGAAATCACAGAATTTCTTAAAAATACCCCTTCCCATTTAAAAATATTGATTTCAGCCAATTTCAGTGATTTATGGGCTTAAAAAACCTTTTTCCGGTCCTTCCCGGAAGTTGAAAATATCACCAATCGATAAAACACCCTCCATATAGTTCATATTTTTTTTTTATTTTTAAAATAACTGTTCCTTCCCCTCTTAAAAAGCTGATTCACGCTAATTCGAAAAAAGTTAAATGAAAATGTTGGGCAAAATTAAAAAAATTGATTTCAAATATTAGGATTCTTACGACAATCTCGTCAGCTAATCTGATTTTATTAAAATTAAAATGTAAATTAAATAATGTTCAAATTCAATTTAAGACACCATTTTATCCATTTTTCTACATATTCTTAACAACTACGATAAAACTTAACGATTTCTGATTATATAGTGCAAATTAAATTATTTCTGTAATTTAAATAAAATAAATAAAATAAAATAATTTCTTAGAATTAAGCTAATTTTTATGGAAAAATTAATTTATGCTTTATGTTAGTAAATTAATTGAAAAATTGAATTTTTTGTTAAAAGTTGGATTTTTAGGTATCCCACTAAATGTTTTTTCAAAAATGGAACAGCACGAAAAAAAAATTGGGACATTTTTCACTTAAATATGACGAATTTTGGCTTTCTACATATACACTGACGTCAGTAGATAGATAGAGCGCAGATATTTTTCCATTTTTTCAAATCGATTTTTTTTTCAGCCAAAATATTGCAAAATAGTTACGATACAGAATTTAGTAAAAATAATAAAGCAATTATAGAAAACTATGCTGATATTAAACAATTAGCAAAATGAGAGTAGATAATAATCAAATTGACACATAACAAAAATAAAAACAATGCACATATTTAATTATACAAACCGCAATGTAGAATATTTTAAGAGAAAAAAAGAAGAAAGATATGGTCAATCATTTCAGCCATATCAAGGCACTTATAATCAAAATTTTTAAATTTAATATAATTATTTAGCAAAAAGATATTTAAATTACTAATATTAATCATAAGGTTACATGTTTTTGGTTTTACATATTAATATTCTTATTAAAAAGCTATTCAAGTCCATTATTATATTGCGCAATTTATTACAAGCCTCAATTTCCGAATTAATTATTAGTTCTAAGCTACTGCAGCTTCAAATTGCATATGATTAGCAAATATCTTATTGTAACTTTGAATATAATAATTTGTCGGTTAAACCTAAAATACATCAAAATTAAATAATAAACCAATTAAAACAATTAAAAAAAAATTTTACCATTAAGCTTTTATCTTTTAGTATATTCATTTATTTGTATTGGAATGTAGATACAACATAAAAAAAATCTCGTTAGGTGTTTTTTTTTTTAAGTGTTTTTTCCAGGATTTTTTGTTGCGTTGTAAATTAACAAAATGTATATATATGTAATATTATACACATATTTTGTTTTTTTTCTTGTTAAATAATTATGATTAATTAAAATAACGAAAGTAGGACAGTATCATATGTATCCCGAATCAGAATTAATATCAATAGTCTTTCAGTGGAATTTAATTGGAAGTTTTTTTTATAATATTTTTTATGTTTGTTTTGTTTTTTTTTTTTTTTTTTTTTTACATATTTGTAGGTATGTAATTGAAATTTAAATTTTAATGAACTTAAATTTAAAATTGGTATAGAATTAACTTTGATTTGATGAATTTTCCGAAACAGACTATACTCATATTAATTTTATATAAGCTGATTTGATTCTACTTGTAATTAAATAACCTACATAAGAGGAATGAAAAAACAAAATAGTATTGCTTCTACAGAATTTAATTGGCATGAGTATTTTATTTTAAAATTTTATTTTCAATATAATAAACAACATTTATATTGTCCATAAAATTTTATAAAATTTAAAAAAAACTATTTGGATAGTATCATGTACATTTTGGTATAACAAGTATTTATAGAGCGGATGAATATGTACTAAAAATGTTTGTGTACTACAGGGAAATTAATCGGTTTTATATTAATCATGCTTCATGTTAATCAGATCGATCAATCTATGAAAGCAATTTATGTAGAGAATATTTATTGTGGATTGAAGAATTGATGAAACAAATTGTTTATGATGTCAGAACTATTTTTATAGATAAAGTCATTATTATTAGAATGTTTACTGACTAACAGAAGTTAACAGGTCTTTTAAATGTATCGCGAAAACAAAAAAAAAATATTTCGTAGGTCTTACTTGTGCAATTTTATGGATTTTATAATGATGCTATGATCATGGAGCTCGAATTCAAGTAATTTAATATAGACACTGTTACACCAAATATAAAACAAAAATACATTTAGACAACAACAAATGTTTAAGTAATATGGTTGGTAAATTATTCGGTTATTTATTTATAAATATATCAGTTTACCCGGATATTAGTATAGGTAAACTCTTGAACCTTTTTCCATTTTGTGATGGAATCCGTTTTTTGGCATTTAATGATGTAAGGATGAAATCATGTAAAGATGATGGAATCCTACTATCAGTTTTTGACAAATAGTACTGGAATGGATCAGGTGGAAAATCACTTAAAATATTTTGCTTTCATCGGTAATCGACCTAGGACTTTCCTGTTGAAATATTTTATATACTGCGCCATTCTGCCTGTTTTCATCTGAATAAGAGATATACGAAAAGCCACATGTCTAATTCCTATTAATATACAACGCACGAATTCGCTGACCAAATAACAATCTTATTATTTATCTTATACTTTCTTTTTGTATCTTTATTTTAAATATTTTTATTTTTAGTATAGTATTTTTGTATTTTAGCTAATTTATAGCTTAACTATATTACAGCTGGCATATTATCTTAAGTAAGAGTCCAAGTAATCTTGGAATTAATTTGAATATTTGTGAAAACTCAAGTAAATCTTTGTTTTAAGTTCAGTGGTGTGTGATACATAGAACAGTAGAAATTTATTTTCTACATGAAAGTTAGATTTATGGTTTTTTAGAACAATCTAATGTAAAAGTTTATCTTAATGATAGTTTTCACGATGTGACACATATAAATAGTAGTTTTTTTTATATAAATGAATGCCGAGGGAGGTTGTAAGTTTGTTTTCCCAAACCATTTCACAGTTATTTATAATTTAAATATCTCTTATTGATACTTGATTTTCTTCTCTTGGTTTCGTTTCGTTTTTTTCGAAAATCGTTTTTGTTTTTTTTACCCTTAATTTTGATTTTCCACTTCTGATAAAAATCTTTAATAATTGAAAAACCATTCCTTGGTTATTATCTCGTTTGGATATTTTTACGTAAATCATAGAGCAGCATCATCTGCATAAAGTCCTAATTTACAGTTTTGTGGCCTTGGTAGATCTGAGATAAAAATATTATACCCTGTGGGACTCTTGCTTAAATTTTTTCGTTGTTTGTTGTATGCTTAAGAACCGATTCTAACGACAAAATATTTATTGGGAATATTAAACGTCATAAGTTAATGGATTAGACATATTATGCCAAACTGAGTCAAAAGCTTTTTCAATATCGAGCTTTAGCATACCTACTGAATGTTTATCGTTCAATAAATATATTGAAAGTATTTGTATAGTGATAATTAGATAGAGATGATAACTATGAATTATTATGTTCTCTTAAAAATAATCCAGTAATTACAAAAAATAGAACGATTTATAAATCGATGAATCGATGGAATAAACGATTTTTAATTTAAAAAATTTAAAGTAAAATTCGGATGAAGTCGAATGAAATGTTTGAAATTTAATTCAATACAATAAATAAACTTAAAATACCTATAATTTAGGGGGATTCTGAGGGAGATGTTGTATCCGCGTATATTGAATTATTAAATTAAAACCACGTTCGTTCAGTTCACAAGTTTTATTAAGAAGAAAGAATAAGAAAAGAAGTAATTCAAGTACAGCTTACATTCAACTCTTATAACTAATACTATGTAATTATTCTTATACGCTACATCTAAACATCAACAGGCGTGAACAAAATATTGTATACAAATGTGATGATAAACTAATTTCAACAGCGTAGGACCTAAATACTATATCCTAATGATACCTCATGTTCCTAACTTTCCAAAAATATATTTTTTAATGGCGCATCTTTAAGGACGAAAAGGACATTCAAAAGTATCATTGTGGTTTGGATGGTGTTGTATATAAACCGTTATATATGTTGATCTATTAGATATATATATATATATATATATATATATATATATATATATATATATATATATATATATTCAGTTTGGTCTGGAGCATATTTTAACATTTACTTGATGATGATTAGTGCTCTCGTTATAGAGTAGTTCAAAGTAGAACATTTTTGAAAAACAAAAACAATCTTTATTATCTCTCTTTAAATACCAAATATCGCAAAAATTTTATCATAAAACCTTCCCAATATTTATATACAGTTGGAAAGGTTTCTTTTGTTTTATAACTCATACATACATTTTATCAAATAGTTTAGAAGTAACAAGCATTTATTATATTTACCATTTTTCTATATAAAACTATAGAAATGTGCATTTTACGAAATAACAATCTTCTGAAGTAAATGTTACACCAGCTTGTGACCAAATTATTATATCTTAATCATAATTGGTGTTGCCGACATTTAAAATACAACATCTCGCTCAGCAGAGCCCGATTTAGTAAATTATGTTAAACCTAAACGATGATCCCAACAAATTAATAATAATTAATCCGACGGCTATACTCAACTGAACCGTGTTGAACATTTTCAAAAACACCCATGTCTAGGATTTCAAATCAAAACAATTAAATTATATCGATCGATATTACGTACAATAATATATTTTTTCAAACATTTTTAAATTCATTTTAATATTTCCAATTATCTTAAAATAATTTAAAAAAATTCTCTGAATTTCGTTATTATACTATAAAATTTCGGTTTTCACCTCTTATTTTATTTATGTACCTTTAAATTTATACCTACACATATATTAAAAACTAATAGCCTTGTATAACTTTTGATTTATTGCATAAAAACATTAAGAAATTAAATTAAAGTGAACAAGAAAAAAAAAACACGCTCTAAAAATTTATCTTTTTAATATTCATTTACCTTCTTCATTAGTAGCACATAACGGTCCAACCCATTTTCCTTTAACACATCGTAATTTACATAATCTTCTATCACCTAATGGACCAACTTCACCTGGGAATCGAATTTCAGATACCTCCTGAAAACGTGATTCTTCATCACTTTCTTCCTCAGACTCTTCTTCTTCAGATTCTTCATCTGGTGTATATTGCCCAAAACCACCATCACCTTCACCTTCATGACCTTTATCTATAAGAAATGAAGAAGAAAAAAAAAAGTTAAATTTTATTTAAATTTTTACGAATCATAAATAAATCAAAAAAAAAAAAAAAAAAAAATGAATAAAATTTTATAGAAAATGGAAAATTGAAAAAATAAATAAAATAAAAAATTGTATTCAACGTGTTAGAATTTGTACAGTTACATACATATAAATTTATATTATATTGTGGAAAAATTTTATCAATCAATTTCTGATTTAATCAAATTGGTTGAAGGCAGTGAAAAAAAGGTATGAAGCATCATAATAAATAAACATAATAATATATATACAAATGAAAATTCATATATAGGTACACTTAACAATTTTAACGATTTGACAATAACAAATTTTGCACACTTATATGCATACATAGAATTTATCCCAATATGGTGGTATGAAATCATGTCACTTTTGTTAACAATAAAATTTATATATCAACCATTGTAAAACAGTTATAATGAACCAGATTAGTGATATTTTCATCCGTTAGCTCAATAAAAAAGATAGAGTTAATGTTATAATTATCGGAGGATTATGCTACTAAACGCAGCGTACAAAACAGTATATAAAAATCGAGTGGTATGCTGACGAAAGGCTTGGTGAATACCAGTCTGCTTTTCGTTAACAAAGGTTCACTGTTGACCAAATATTATTAAAACAAAGCTGGAAAAAATGCTATGAATTTAGCCAAGATTCATATATATTATTTATTGACTACAAGCAAGCCTTCGATAGCATAAGTAGAATAATTTTAGGTCATTTTCAGTTATTTTTATCATCAGTAGGTATTTACAGTGTTAGACTACCTATACAACTGCTATTTCCATTTTGATTCTTATAACTCACAGATGTACTATTGACATCTTCTAATAAGTTATAAAATCAATCAAAATGAAAATAGGAGTTGTATAGGCAGTCTAATATTATAAATACCTGCTAATGAGTTCTAATAGTGTTATGATGAACGAAAAAATTTCCTAAAAATATTTTGTTTGTTAACACAAATAATAGTAATATTTATAGATACAATCGTGACATAAAATGTCTATGTATCAATATTAATTAATAAACCGAACTTAATCTTTTTATTAAAAATAAAGTGACATGTACATTTTAATATTTCACATTTAAAAAATATGTTTAATATGAATTGTATGTAAACTATGAGCACATATTGTATATCATTAATAATATGTATAGTTATATTATAGTAAGTGCTGTAAGAAAAAACCTAATGTTTTCTAGAAACCTAATAATTTTTAATGAATTTGTGTGGAGGTCCTGAAAAGCACATCTGATATTGAGGGGTTAAAATCAAACAAATTTTGTCGATGGTTTCATAGATGACGTATTAAAATTTTGACTTGACGTAAGAAAAGTGAAAAACGTAAAATCAACAGAAAAAAAACTCTGTACTTTATTTTTACTTCATATAAAGAAGTTATTATTGTAAATAATGTAAGTAATATATTTTATTCTTTTTAAGCTTTCAGTCAAAATATAGTTGATGTGACTTGTAAACTATAGCATATGTATTGTGTAGATATGAATTGTAAACTATAGCATATGTATTAATGAATATATATGTATATAGTTATATTTTATTTATTTCATATGAATAAGTTGTTGTTATTGTAAAATACTGTATGAAGTTATGAATATGTATCGATAATAATTTTGGATTTCAATTGTATTTTTTTAAAGGTTTTCAATCAAAATAATTATGTTATAAAACTTCGTTTCGCTTATAACTCATTCTAGAATAAAAAAAGGGTTAATAGAACTAACTGGCAATAGAATAAAATTTATTTTAAATTTTTCTTTACTAAAAACTTAATTATAATGATATGAACTTTTTTCTTTAGATACAAGCACACTAAAATCATTATTTGTTCCATAAGATTATTTATTTTTATAATTTCGAGACTGAACGATTAACATCCTAATTTCTTCAACGGCTTGGTATTTACAATAACATCTACATGACATGGCCGCATAGACAATAACATTGTCTACTTATAAATGTTTTAATTTTTTATATAGCAGCAAATTTTAATGTGGAAAGCTGCATCTATTGTGAAGTAAAACTTGCCATCATAATATCAAAGTTTCATTTTATTATAAATGACAAACAACATGTGTTCCAAATTAATTAGAATAATTGAAACAAAGTTTTTCATGTACATACATTTATGACATAAGCGGGATTCGATCTAGAAATCGTCCTTTTGCTATCAAATAACATAGTGGATAACATAAACATTATACTATCTTAGCCCGTCTATATTAATGGCTGTCTTTAATATTGACGAATATTTTTTGATTATATAAAGAACCAAATCTGATGAATTAATTGTTTAAATACAGAATATATTCTACAATAAAATCCTAAAACCCACTTTGATATCTTATACGAAAACACTAATTTATCGATTTACTACGTTGAGAGTAATGGGACTTTATTGTTTGAATTATATTGAAATTAGTATTAATTTCGTCATTAAGTATTAGGCATTATACTTTGATTTCATTATAAAGTATATATATTCAAGAATAAATTAAAGCTATTCAGAAAACAACAACAATTACCTATATCAAAATAAATATTTTTTTTGTATAAAATCGTGTCTGAAAGAACTACTTCTGTGCAATTTCACAGGGAATAATAGGTTGTCTTGTACCTTCGAATGTACCTGATGCATGCAGACTTTTTTACTGTTTTTTCAAACATAACCTTTACAATTAAATAAATGAAATTTACAATTATTTGGTATTTAAGCCAGCTTTCTTCTTATTATAAACCATCACGGAACAAAAGTCATTTGCGGAGGGTGATAGTTTAATATTCTAAAATTACTTTCAAAAACATATATAAAAATTAAATTCTATATATCGAATTTTCATATATAGATATAATGTCTATTAACTCTATTACTATTGATATAATTTTCATCCCAACAATTTCAATACACATTTTTGAACTAACACTCAGAAATAAGTAATACATAAACATTTACTTAGTTAGACCCTTGTATAAATTATTTACATTTAAAAATTTAGGTTCTTATGGATATGAAATGAAATGAAATTAACTCATAAATTAGTCAGAGCAATACAGAATTAATTTTCAATATTATTTATATGTATACATATAAAAAGTGCTTCTGAATAATAAAGTACTTTAGTTTTCGCTTGTAGATTTTTGAATAAAAATAAAATGCAAATTTATGCTAAGTTTCAAATCATATTTTACGTTAAAATTAAATAAACTAGCCATTTCTATTTTTTTTTTTTTGAATAAATGTTTCCTGTTTTCTTCCTAGATTTCTCCGATAATTAATTAAAAAAAAAAATTATAAAACTATATATTATCGCATGAGCCTAGAAACAAACCACAAGTTTATTTAATATCAATATACAAAATAAAAATTTGTGGTCAAGTTTGTGGATTTTATTTAGTATAAATGTAAAATTTTCATATTTAAGCTTTGAGTGTAAAATGTACACTGAAGGTTGAAATAAAATTACCCTTAAATTAGGAGTTTAGAAAACGAGTGTTATCCAATATCTGCTTAGTTAATTTTGCCATAGCACTAGGTCATATATAGTGATGTTCATCGTGATCAACTAAATTTGTTAAGTGGCCTCGGTAGCCAAGTGGTAAAGTACTCGAGTATAGTAATGTAACGACCGAGAGGAACGGATTCAAACACCGAACATTTGTTCAAATACCGAAAATTACTGAAAATGTGTATACAACCACATCAGTTCAAATATAACAAAATAATTTAATAATTAAAAACAAATAAAAATAATCAAATATACAATATAAAAAAATACCAAATAATTACTGTATAAAAGCATACATTCCGAAAGGGAAAGGACCTGTAAGTTGTTTATCAACTGTTAAAATAAATAAATAAATAAATAAAATTCTTAAGCAATTAAGTCCCATGATTTGTAATGAATAATTTTTGCTACAAGTACAAATGGGAAGTTAATATATTTCATAATAATTGTACTACCTCGAAAAACAAAAATTCAAGAGACTAGAACTATTAGATCAACAGACTTGAAATATATTTACTAAGCGTGGAATACCAATTACCAAAAACTTAGTCGCCATCATCATTTTGTATCACAACAGCTTGATGTGAGCTTCGGGTGCACTATATTTCTCCAAATTCGTCGATCTTGAACAACTGGATTTCAAACCAAGAACTGTGTTATCAGCCCATTAAATGCCTACCGCAACCCACGGGCATTAACAAAACGAACTATGTATCTATTCATTTTTCTTAGATTGTTTCTTCTCACAAACTCTCCATTATCAATCCCTCTTGCATCAAATATTTTTCGTAATACTTTTCTCGCATAAATTCTTAGTGTGTTCTCATTAGATGCTATCAGTGCCCAGCTTCGCACCTTTACGCTACCCCTACGTTATTACTGTGGACAGAAATTTTGATTTCAAATTATTCATTTTTCAAAGAATAAGTTAATCAAAATTTCACCATCACTGAACACTTCCAAAATTAACTACTGAGGAAAATTATTGTAAGCTCTACTGCTCATTTTGGTACCGTTCAACATTTTTTTGATTTCGAGAATCGAAATCTCAAATTTAACGGTATCCATCTACACTATCGCCCCAACTTTTTCCGATCCCATATATGATAAATGATAGAATAAAAGTCGAGTTTCTTTTCACTAATCATTTATATTTATTTTGCAAATTATTTTGCGAATCGTAAGCACTGATGAAGGAAGTAAATTGCTTCCGAAATATCGATATTTGCAAAATAAATAAAAATTATTAGTGAAAGGAAACTCGACTTTTATTCCATCATTTGAATATATCACTAAAAACAAATCTGATTATCAAAAACAACCATATATGATATAAATTTTGTATAGTAACGCCGTAACGGTAATCTGAAAAAGTCATCAAATTGTTGAGTGTTTAATTGCATATTAAGGAGTTTTAGTTTTAGTTTCGAGATGAAGTAAAATATCTAGGGATCATACTTGATAAGAAGCTCAATTGGGCAAAACATATCGAGACGAAATGTGCTAATGCCATGAAAGTCCTATGGCAGTGCAGAAGGGCCTTTGGCAACAATTGGGGCCTAACACCGAAAATAGCCTTAAGACTATACAAAGTGTGTATCAGGCCCATTGTTAGCTATGGGTCCATTGCATGGGTTCCGAGAACATTCACAGCAAATGCCATAAAAAAACTAGAAGCAGTACAAAGACTTGCGTGTCTCTGTGCAACAAGTGCTTTTAGAACCACACCTACAGCGGCTATGCAAATACTTCTTGGGCTTCCCCCCTTCCATCTTTATGTAAGAATGGAGGCCCTCAAAGTTGCAAGAAGGTTGCAAACTCTAGGGAATACTAGAGGATGTAGGCACAAACATCAGAGGCTATGGAAGAACTTAGAAGAGGAGCAAAAAGAGTTCTTCATGCCAACAGATGACATCATCAAAGATACCTTTGAAGAAGAGATATGAAGTAGAAATCCCGACAAGAGAGACCTGGCGTGGTTCAGAAGAGCAGGCCAGGTCCTCAAATACCTCGGACATTTTCACTGACGGATCCCTTACGGCTCTAGGCGCGGGATCTGGAGTGTTCTTTGAAAAAGAGCAACTTGAACTCCAGTTCCCTCTTGGCAAACACTGCACAGTCTTCCAGGCTTTGTCATAAACGCAGCAGTGAATATAATAAAAGAGCAAAGATGGTCTAACAAAGTCATTAGAATCTTTAGTGACAGTCAGGCTGCCTTAAAAGCTCTTGAAAGTAACATCATCAAATCTAGATTGGTGGGAGAATGTTCGGAAGCCCTAAACCTCATAGGGGTCCGAAACAAGGTACAACTGATCTGGATACCGGGTCATAGTGGCCTGACTGGAATTGAGAAGGCTGACGAACTAGCCAGATCATCGGCGGGAAACATTTATGGCCCGGAACCAGCAGTTGGTATATCTATTGGTAATATTAAACTATCAATAGAAAACACCCTGAAAAGGGAAGCAAATATTCTTTGGGAGCGTATGGAAGGCCACAGGGTCTCCAAAATATATGCACCAAGAATAAACACCAAAATAACCAACTTCCTGCTAACTCTCAATAGAGGAGACTGTAGGAAGATGCATACTTACTGGTCATAACCACATGAATAAACACATGCTTAGACTAGCACTAAGTGACGACCCAACCTGTATACACTGTCTGGAAGAGGAAGAAACCTCCACACACGTTGTAGGAGAGTGCTTAGCTCTTTCAAGGCTGAACTTCTGCAGGATAGATCCCCCAAACCTATTGGCCTTTATCAAAAGGGTCGACTAAGTTGAGGGGGTGGAGGACGGCATAAAGGGCTGAAAAGCCTACATGCCGGCTCTGACATATTAGGGCCACCTCCGTAGAAGGAAAAAAAAAAAAAAAAAAAAGGAGTTTTAGTTCGAGAAGATACCGTTTTATTTTTCTTAAGTACCAAATCTCATATCAAAAAAATTATTTATAAATTTTCGAATCGATTTTCCTACATACCATTTAATTATTTATTTCTAACGCATGTTAAATCACTTTTAACCTTCACTCTATTCAGAAATTCAAACCTATATAAATCTATATCAAAATTTTTACACACACACACACAAAATAAAAATAACAAAAATCGTTATAAATTGATTCGATCGATGTGATTACAAAAGATGTGAAAATAACTTGTTTATTTTTGTTGTTTTATATGAATATACAGTTTGGAAATCTGAAATTGCACAATTCAATTCAATTGAATAGTTTGTAGCCTGAAAATGTTGTCAGAGTAGGTATAGCTAGTAATCTATATAACTGAAAATTTTATCCAGTTTTATTTTTCCATTGAAATCAATATTGTATAAACTCAAACTCAAAGTTTCTGATCGAGAAATTATATTGTTTCTGCAATTTCTGTAAATATTTAAATATAAAAAAAATATATATATTAAATATATTAAATATTTAAAATTATAGCTAATACTATTTAAATACTGTTTGGTTCAGATTAATTATTTTGGTTCTATAAATTGGCTGATTATGCAAAAGAATAATATAATTTTTTAATTTTCTTGAGAATTTCCGAAACTGTGGGATGAAATACTGAACAATCTGCTTTATGCAGATTTTGGCATACAAACAATTACTACACAATCAATTTTAATTTGAATTTTTACCAAAAATATAAATTATTCCTAACATACATTCGACAAATTGTACTTTTATTAACTTCAGGTTAGTAAACAGATTACGTTAGCACCACTATGATTTAATCCACTTTAGCACCACTGTAAGAATTACTAAAAATAAAAAGCATAGCACCAAGAAGTGACCATTACATTTTCCTCTGGACCAACCAATTAGCACTTAATTATACCTATTTAATACCACGACTTGAAAATTATAATTAGAGAAACTACTACGAACAAAAATCCATTTTTCTTCTTCTTCAGTTGCATATCTACTACTGGATGTCTGCGCTGCTAGTATTAGTTCTACCACCATTTGGAGGTCCATTGCCTGATGTTTTTTAGCCATGACACTTGTTTTCTGCCAACAGGTTCCCTGCCTTCAATTTCACTTTGCAGAATCAGTTGTAAAATATCATATTTGTCATTTCGCATCATATGACCTAGATAAGTTGTTCTACCGTGTTTGATTATTATTAAAAACTCACAGTATCTACCAATTCTACTTAGAACCTAATTTAGTATTCTACGGTATACCCATATTTCAAATGCTTCAAGCTTATTCATGATCGTTATTTTTACTGTCCACGCTTCCATACCATAGAGAAGTATCGACCACAAATAGCATTTAACGAACCGGATTTTTGTTTTGATTGATATACATAGAACTTTTTATATTGTACAAAACTGCTACGAGCATATTCTATTCGACATTTTATTTCCATTTCTGAGTTCCAGCTTGCATTTAGCCAACACCCTATACATTTAAAACTGGAAACTCAATTATGGTGTTATTCATGGTTAATAACGCTATGTTGTTGAATGTGTTAATACTAGAAATAGCCATAAATTTGGTTTTACTTATATTAATATTTAAGCCGAAAATTTTTCTGCGATAATTTGTCGAATTTAAAAGTTGTTGAAGATCAGTTATATTATCGACAATTAGTGTGTTGAATCATCTGCGTATCGTATATTGTTGATATTAACACCATTTACTTTTTCTTAAATATTTTTGTATTGCCTTCGGAATAAAGATTAAACAGTAAAGGTGACAATACACTACCTTATCGTACTCACCTTCAAATTTCAATATCTTTTGTGATGAATTCCAATACAAATTTTTGATACACTGAATTCCTTTTTGATCATTCATCAACATATTCATCTTACTCAAGACCTCCATAAGTTTATTATGTTGAACGCTATCAAAAGCTTTTTCATAGGGTATATTCAAATCATTATGTAGACAAATATTTCTAATGTACCAAAGGGCCTGAGTTATGGTACGTAAAATTTTTCATTGCATTCTTTGAATTTTTGCGATGCTATTATTAGAAGCAGTTCTCCACAACTGACACCCATAGAGCCAGATTGGGCTTAGAATGGCTTTGTATATCAATACTTTATATTCCAGATCTGGTGTGGAATTTTTCTCAATAAGCCAATAAATGCTGTTCGTCTTGAGTTTTAGCTGCTTATTTTTTTACAGTGATGTGCTTCTTCCAAGTCAGGCTTTTGTCTAGGTGAACTCCCAGGAATTTAACCTCGTTGGCTTGCGGAAATAGTTATCCCATTTATACTATTTGGAGAACATAATTCTTTCTTTAACGAGAAACACTTTTACCCTCATTGACCTTCATTTTCCACTTATAAAGCCATTCCTGTATTTACTGCAAGTGTTCTTGTAAATTTTTAGATGCTGTATGTGAATTTGAGTGACAGCTTAAGATTGCAGTATCGTCTGCGAAGGTGGATGTTAATGTGTTCCTGTTTTCCGGTAGATCAAATGTATACACTAGGTATAAAAGTGGGCCCAGTAAACTACCTTGTGGGATGCAAGCATTGATTTCATGTTCTTCTCACATATGAATCACATCATCGTTTTTTATTTGTGGCTCCATTTTATGAACTATAATTTTTTCAAAAACTTTTGACAGAATAGGAAATAGACTGATGGGCCAATAATGAAAATTTTTTTAAAAGATCTTGAATGTGTGGCTCATTAAGCTTATAAGTCGAAAATTCAATAAATAAACCTTAATTTATAAATACTTCGTACGGACTATAATCATACATGATTCTACGGAACACCTCACAACAAGATAGACCACAAAAAAAAAACAGAATATGTTTTGTGAAGATGATACCAATTTCCGAGGAATATTTAAAACATATAGTTTCAAATAGCTGAGTTTATGCACGACATCATGCACAAAAAATTTCTCTATCCTTAATGACTCTCTCCAACAAAGAGAGTATAAAAAATACATGAATGTTAATTGCATTCTATATTTATTATTTTATTCGAATCATTGCAAACACCACACTTCCTATAAGTTCAACTATTTTTCGCTCCAATATAATAATAATAACTTCTATAATATTAACACCAACCTTTAATATTAATAATGATTTTCACATTTAGGTATTCTTTACACGAAATAAAACAAAAACGTAAAAACAAAAAAAAATCATTAAAACTTCTAAAAACTTTTATCATCATATTGTATCATGATACAAAAACACTAATTATATTTCATAAACTACAACATTCTAAAACATTCAAGAGCAATAACAACAACTGGGCAACAATAAATAAAAACAACAACAAAAAAACTTAAATTTACTGCACGAGCAAAAAATTTCAAAAAGAAAAAAACACAATAAAGAGAAGAAAAAAAAACACGAGAGAAAAAGTAATTAAAACAGAAAATTTTAGCAATATCATTGTGAATTTTACTACTACCATCAGAACCTATTTACCTACCCGACTACTACCCCAATATTAATTTAATCTAAAAGTATAGATTATTACTACAAGACCAAGTTAAGATTTATATAACAGTAAAATATATATGACAACATGTTGAAATATAACTTTTTATCTCCATTCTGATGATAGCTTTTTTTTTCATTTACATCTCTTTCATTCTCTCTTTCCTTCACTTTAAATATATACTTCCCATCATTAATTTATTTTTATTTATTCTATTTCTTGCTGCTATTGTTTTTTACTATATAAAAAGTGCAAATTACATTTTAATTTCACATTTCAAGTAAAAATATTTTATACACAGACAAGTTTAATATTTAAATAACATAATGGTTGATATATAACAGTAAACCTTCAATAAATACCATTTTGATTAACAGCCATCTTTAAATGTATAATAATATATCCTTCAAATGGATAAAATTGAAAACGATTATAAAACAAAAACAAAAAATGGTAACTTTAAATGAAGAAAAACAAAAATATAAAAAAAAATCACATAACATCAAAATCTCATGAGATAAATCATTCTCTCTAGACGGACACCATTCACGGATCAACAATTTATCTGTAGGATAAACCAACAATAATAACAATAAGACAATGTAGGTATTGTCCTTTTGAATAACAAAAAAAAAAAAAACACACACAAAATGAGACACAACAAAAATAGACGAGAAAGGAAAATCTTATGATAAAAAATTATCCCTAAGGGTAGGAATAGCAAGTGCAAATGAATAGGAGGCTTATTATACCGTTTTACCAGCAATCATCAGATATAAAAAAAAAATATAATATACCTTTTAATCAAATGAATAGCAAAAACAACAACAGCAAAATAAAAATCAAAATAAAATAAAATAAAAAAAAAGATGAAAAACCAAAAATAAAAATATAAAATAATATAACGGTTGTAGCACCCAATTTCTCACTAAAAGACAGGAAATTTCACATAAATTTAGTCAAGTCAACTAACAAATACAATAACAAATTTACAGTTAACTTCAACATTTATTCATTCATTCATTTTGTTTAAGGTTTTATGTTTTTTTTTTCTGCTTTTTTTTTTCTTATTTTTTGTTTTTGTTCACTTGGTTTGGTTTTTTTTTTTTTTTTTTGTTTTATTCATACAAATTTCTAACAAGACAAAATTATTGTCATTCATCACTTGAATGAACCGTTATAAACAAAAAAAAAATAATAATAAAAACAACAAAAAATTATAAAAAATAACTGTTTATCATTTTGTAAATCTAATGATGTCTAAATAATAAAATGGAAGACTACTAAATAGACAAGCAGGCAACCAAAGTTAAAATAAATTGCTTTTGATTATGTCCTGTCAACAAAATCGGCTATAAATAGTCCGATCATTTTAATTAGTATATAGGTAGTAGAAACCTATATCTATATATATATATATATGTATAGTCATTAAATAATAATAATTGATGCTTGTTTTATATAATTTATTATAATCTGCATAATGATGATGTAAAGACAAGTGGAATGGAATATTTAAATAAAAAATATTATATTACAAGCTTAATGGTTGCAAAAAAAAATCTGAAGTACGTCTTATGTTCAAATTATATTTCAAATTAATTATATTATCAAAGTACTTCAAAGTATGTCAATGTCAATTTCAATAGAGTTTGGAGTTAAACTCAATAAAGACAGGTAGTGTGTTCTCGTAATTGTGTAATCCTAGTTCATCTTTGTTCATCTAGTTTTACTGTTCTACAGAAATTACTTCAAATAATAGAAATGAACATTTCACTTTATCTTTCTTTCTCTTGTTTTTCTAATTCCACATCTAGGGTACAACAATTCAAGTAATTAAAAACTGGCATTAACAGAAAAGCTATTTTAAGGATCCAATATAATTTATTAGAATTAATTTTTTAAAAAATTAGTTTTTCAAATATCCACGCATTTCTAATACCGGTGTGACAGTTATCATTTTGTGCTTAAAATAGCCAAATGTGACTAATTTTGTCTGTTATAAATTAACGTTTGCTTTTCAGTTTTTTCAATTTAAATTTTTCGGTTGAAATCAGAATAAACTCAAAAACAAATTTTTTTATGTAGATCGGCTAGCTTTAATGTATTAAAATGTGAAACAATTTTTAGTCATGTAATTGAATTGTCATAAGTCAAATTGTTAAAATATCACTTGCTTGTTACTGAGCTGTTAAGTTTAAAATTCGATTTGTTTCGTTGTTTAAGTAAATCTAAATGTGAATTCGATATGGAATTAGATCTTAATTAATATATTAATCTTAACTAAAATGATGAATTAATAGCAAGCCATACACACAAGTGCTTGCGCGAAAGTAATCGTGTACATTCCTAATGCGTGCGCCAAAGAACGTTTGTGTATGAGTAAACGTATGGAGAAGATTGCGTGGGCAAATTCTGTACTTAAAACAGTACAGTTTTACTACCATACACATGCAAGATTAACCGTGCTCAATTACGTGGCGTTACGTTTTTTGTTTTTACAGTTAATTTTTGCAATTTGTTTTTTTTTATGTTAGTTCATATTTGTTCATATTTGTTTTACCTTCATATATTTTTTACGAAGCACTTCGGAAATAATTTTACATGTTTCAGATATAATACGATTTAAGGCTTGAGCTAAAATGGCAGTTGAAAATTTAAGTCTTCATAGTTTCGCCCAGTTGCCAAAAATCTTAAAGTAGCCGTTCTTCTGTCCATATGTTTTCTCTCATTTGTGTATTTTTGGATGCACAGTTCGGCCAAATTTAAAAGTTATCAAATATTTCCGCATCCATTCTCAAATAATTATATAAATTTTTTGGATTATTTTGTCTTAACTACTTGAATAATTTCACGTCACTATATATTTTTCTGCTTTTTAACCACTGTTTTTGCCAGATTTTACGTTTCTTTTTTAAATTTTATATGTTTTAAATAAATTAAAGCAAAAACTACAGGTACTTTACTTGCACTCATGATTTAAACAACCATCAGAAAACTGTTCGATTTTAATTTGGAGTGTTCAAATTTTACCACACGCCAGATGCCACTCCAAAATCTTATAACAATTTGTATGCATGAACTTAAAGCTTTAAAACGAACAGTATTAGCGCAGGCAAGAGTGTACAGTGTATGGGTAAGCCACACGCCACGCAAGATTGCACGAAAAACTCACACTTTCGCGTACCAGTTTGCGTGCGAGTAAGAATTTGTGGCCTGCTAATATTTTATTTCATATTTAGTTTTATGGTTGGTTATGTTTTTTGTTATATGAATTATCAATTTTAAATTCAGTTTAATTTGTTTTTTTTCTATGACTAAGATTTTTCTTCCATAAGTACTATTCAAATGTTTTAGCTTGGTTTTTCGAAAATTGGGGTGGTTCTTTTTTTTTTTTTAATTAACTTTTAAAATTTTTGATTAGTGATTGATAACCCAATTCTCCGGTGGTAATATTTAAATTCATAATTAGAATATTATTTATAAAATTTATTAATTATTTGAAGCTATACGAAAACAAATAAAAAAGTTTGATAAGCTGGTGCAATTGAGAGAATAATGATTAGGCTTGAACAGAAATTTATTTATTTATTTTAAATTGGAATAAAAGTGCATTAAAAGTGTTGTGGAATCGATTTGCAACCAAATTAAATGTATTAGGATCTTCAAAAAGTGAATCCAAAGAGTGAAATAAATAATCATTGGTTATTAAATATTGGTTTGAAAAAAAAAATACATTGAAAGAACAAAATCCAGAGAATCCAAATTAGTCTAGAGAGCCGTTCTAAGTGTTGCTACAAATTCAAATACACTTGAAGAAACCTAAAATCAAAAAAAGCAGTAAATATATCCCAAACAATCGAAACCCTGAATTATTGCCAGTGATAATTTCCTTTATCGGAAAATCATATTGCACACACTAATGTTGCTATTGGTAATATATTCCATTTGTTCTAATTTAAGGCTTCAATTTATGTTTGATTGAATTTAGAATATAAAATAATGCATCTTTATTCAACTGAAAGTTTTTTATTAATCTAAAAATACTTGTCAAAATATTTAATTTTCAAGTGTTATGTTAGCAACGACTTTTCCACAGCGAATAAATTTATTCGCGAATTGTGATCACATTTACGCGAACGTTCGACTAACATATTCGCTTCGACTCATATTCGATTCGAGAATCATGATAAGGGTAATAATTTTATAGTGCTACTATATAGTTGTAGAAAGTGTAGATTTCGTCCTACCTGTAACCATTCATATACGCAAAATTCCATTAAAATAAATCCAGGTTTAATATAAAGAATAGTTAATAGTTAATGAAATAAGCTCAGTCATGAACAAATAAAGTTAACAAAATACATTACAAATAGAAAGATTTCATAGTGTGTGTTTTATTCCTAAAAATAAGTGAATGTATTTAATATTACAAAACAGAGGTCTGGTATTAAATATACTAATAATAAATGGTAAAATTTTTTTAATTTTTTGTTTATAATTTAAAAAGAATTTACAAATTTTATTTCAAGATTGGAATCTAATGGCCTTGTTTAACTTTAAAATTAACCAATTTATATAAATTGTTCGTTAAATTTTATTAAAATGTTCCAATACATAGAATACAATTTCTCATTAATAAAATAATTTTTTATTAATTAATTATTGCAATTTGGTAAACTAAATTTAACATAAAAATTTATAATAAAAAACTGCAAAGCATAGATTTAAATGTTTGTTATTGAAAATGCAACAATTATGCCTGATTCACTGCTTCAGAACGTTTGTTCCGAACCCACGTGCATATTGTTTAGTATGAAAATTTCAATTCACTCAATTTTCAAAAATCTTCGAAATATTTCCGAAACAAAAGTTGATTTAACTCTAACTTTGTGCTGGGAACAAATTTTTTTTGCTGCCTTGTTTAATTTTTTTGACATTTCTCACATTTTAAAAAACATTACAAAAAACAAACAAGGCATAAAAATATTTTATTTTTGTTTTAATTTAAAAAATAAGTGATTTTTAATAATCTATAATTATAATTGATAAGTATTTAAGGACCTGCGCAGTAGACACCTTTTCATTTTATCTCTCTTCTCCATAATGAACGCACACAGTTGAAATATTTTTAATCATATGGTTTTATTATTCACCAAATACATTAAGAAATAGGTAGAAACGAAACAGAAAATGAGAAGTAAGGTATGTATGTCTTTTAACGAAAACATACTAATTTCAAAGCTTTTCATTAAAACATGAGTGTTTTCTGCTTTGTAATGAGAAGTATATGTCAGTCCATGCAAATCCCTGTTCTTTTAAAAACTTTAAATTTGGCTTTAACTTGAATTATAATTACTCAACAGGCGCCCCTAGTATTTATATAGCTGAGTTATTACAATTTGCGGAAAAAAAATAAGAGTATATTATAAATAATTAAATAAATTATTATAATGCTTTTCTCAAATTTATAAATTAGTTATTCATATTGAAGGTGCCATAATTAGAGAAGTAAGAAAGCTTGGGTTTCTTGGGAAAGCTTTGGCAAATCAACTCATCAAACAGTTGACGATTCATTCGATGAATATTTGTGAAACTTTCCGTGTCACTCAATCTGATTTCAGATATTAAATTATTATAATATTCTTATTGTCTTCTTTGTTGCAGCATCGGTCTAACTGCATATCTTCTCATTTTTTTTAATCATAACATTACTTCGGTCTGTGCCTTCAGAAAATTTATTTTAAAAAGTTGTTAAAGTCTTAAAACTTTAATTGTAATTTACAATTGAATAAGAAATATTTATAACACTTCTATACACAATATTTTGTATTTATTTTATATATTAAAAAATATTTTATTTAATAATTTTATTTATTTGAACAGCAATGATTTGAAATTATTTTAAAATCAAATTCAAATGTCCATCTCAGCTGTTTAAATTCCATCTTAGCTTTTTCTTCGGGACACAATGTTCTGAAGCAATTATTCGCAATCGTAAGAATTCTCTTTTAACAAAACTGTTCGGAACAAAATGCTCTGAAACAGTGAACTAAGCATTATAATTAAGTTCATAATATACATGTACATACATAATGTATATTATATTATTAAATCAAAATAAAAAATATTTTTTATACATGTACATATATAATTACTATATTATTAAAACCTTTGTAGTGAATAAATATTTTTAAATAAATTTTTTCAGGATATTATTTAATTTTGAGCAACCGAATAACCTTGAATTATTTCCTTATAATTTTTATTGTAATATAATAATTGAAATCTGGAAATAAAATTAAGTTTTTGTTTATTTATATTTATTTAAATATATTTTTTTTTGTTTTTTCTCTTTCTCAGGTAAAATATAAAAAAATTTTTATTTTATTAAAATTATTTATACGTACATGGAGATTGAAATTTAAATGTGTACACAAATTAAATTTATACCCAGTTTTAATATATCAAGTGTACATTAAATATGTACTCAAACTACAGATGTAAAATTTAACATATTTAAAACGGAAAATAATGAAATTAACTAAATGTTAAAACTCTAGGTATGTTTCACAATTTTAATAAATATGTTAATCGATTTCGATCATCCGAAATAACCTAGAATTTTAATATTTATTTAATTTTAATAATGTTTCACCTAGAACCTGCAGCATATTCTGTAAATTATGTATATTGAAAATAATGAAGTTAAATATCAAAAGATGCAATGTAAGTTCATTAAATTGATTATAAAATAATTTATTTTCTAACTATTTTGGGAATTAAAAAAACTATTAAATTATATAAATAAAATGTTATTATTTTTTTTCATTGAATATAATTTAAATTATACACAATAGTGATTTGCAAACACTATATGCCAGGGCTACCGATTTGTAAATAAAGGAGGTGTGTAATTAACTATATTCAAAGATAGATTTTATTTACTTAAAGAATTTTAAATGTTTTGATGAACTGAAAATTAAAATTGAAATACCCCTGAGTTCCGTATTGTAATAAAATCGAAAGCTTTGACAACGTTTCGAGTTATTGTATGTCAAACATATTTTACAATGTTCCAAATTCCGAATTATAAAATATTGGTTTTTGAAACGCAGAAAAAAGTAAATTGTGCATTAAAAAATTGCTTGGATGGATTATTGGATGGTTTCGTAAAACTCTTAAACGTTACCGCTATATAAATTTTTTTTTCTATTATTATTTAAAAAAAATATTATTATTAAATTTATTTAAATATATTATTAGGTTTAATTTATAAAATAACTCAAAGAAAAAAATGGCTGAATCAGTGTAAGCAATTGACAAGTATACCTAAGTACATATTTTAATAATATTCATGTATGTATTTATCTAGGTACGTAATATATATATTATGTACATATATTAATGTTAAAAATTTTATTTTTTTGGTAGAGAAAAAAAGTGGACACACAGCCAAAAAAAATTATTAATTAAGTACGGTTGGAATTTGAACGGGATTGAATATACCTACAGGATACAAACTCTTATACATTTTGTTTCGAATTTCGGTAATTTTTCCATTAGACTAATATGGATATACAACATATTCAAGTGCTGGCCCAATTAATATTTGGTAACTTATAATTTTATTATAAAAAATCTTTTTAGTTGCCATAAAGAAATTGTTGCCTTTAGTGATTGTATATTTAACATATTAGGTGTAGTTAAATTACGAGGCAGAAGACCTCGAAGATATTTGGCAACCTTTTTTTTTGTTTTGTTAATTTTTAAGACATTTTAATGTCCGAACTTGTTTTATCAATTGTATTTCGAAGTAATGAACTGATATTACGAAACACAAACTAAACTGATACAACAATAAATTCGGAAACAAAATATAAAATCTAGCAGGTTAAATATATAGAGTGAGAAGCAAATTACAAAAATTACATATAAATTATGGGAAAAATTTTGTAATTAACATCACCGTTATTACTTTGGATCCTACTTTTTAACATCTAAATTCAGTTCAGGTTTAAGATAAATATATTGCACCGGATATTAAGGTTGTGCGAAAAGAGACAATATTATATCATTTATATGAATGCTTCATATTTAGACTTCATAAAAGCAAAAATTAATTATAAAAGTTATAAATGGCATCAATTTAAGTACAGTTTGTTTTATTTTAGTTTCGATTAATAATTTAATAATATAAATATAATAATCATATAATATATATAATAATATAAATAAAATCATAGCTATTGCATTAGAATATTGCTAAAATTTTATGTTTTAATTACCTTTTCTCTTTCGTTTTGATCTATACCAACTCTAACATAAGCCAATGTTTGTTCAAAATTTGAAAAAATGTTTGCTTTAAAGGTAAATTTTAATGTGTTCATTACAGTACAGCTACTTTTGAAAATACAACAAACATATAACATAATGACCTCTTAAGAGTCGAATAATGTTTTCTGAAACAAAGGTTATAAGGTAAAAATTCCTAAAAAATAGGATATCTGAATCAACTTGTAAACCTTAAAAATAAGTAAATGAAAAATATTTTTCAAATACAAAATTGAAAATACAACGTAATAAAAAATATTGCAAATAATAAATATAAAATTTGCATGGCTGCGCAATGAAATGCAGACCAACGATAGTACAGGCAAATTAGATACAGGCAAATGATAATACAAATGAAGTCCAGGCATATGCCATTCTCCTCAATTTTGTTTTTCTTTAATTTTATTATAACGATGTTTGCATTAAAAATATGTTTTAGAAAAAATGCGCAAGCTATTATGAGCAATTATAATTAACATAATCAATTATTACTCCAAAATATGTATGTATGTATGTATTATTTTTAGGATTTTCAAAATATTTTTAATCAGGATTTAAATAAAATATTGAAATAGGCACATAAGTAAATGCAGAAAGCCGTTTTCATTTACTAGTTCTAATAATCCCCAACCACGATAATGGAAATTTTATTTGAAATATTATTATTTGAATTGGACAAATTAATGAAGGAAATTGAGAAGAAGGAAGTACATTTCACATGTATCATAATTTTCATAAATTGCTATAAAATTAAGTGAAGTGATAAAATAATTTTCATCATTTAGTTTTTAGTCGAATAAATTTTCACAATATCTGATCTGAAAGGTTTAGCAACTGTGGATCACATGAACGCCCAATTGGTGCTAACAACCATATTAATGAAAGGCAGGCAACCATTTTAAGATGCATATCGCAAGCTTCAAATTTTTTTTAAAGCTATGTGGAAAGCAAATACCTAAAATGTTATATTTTTTTTTTATTAGTATTTATGTACATACTTACATAGTTAAATATCAAATGGAATTTTTAAATTTAAATCCAAAATTGTGCCAAAATTATTCATAGAGATGTGTCCAAATCTGCACTCTTAAGACAATTTGTTATGTTGGATACATTTTGTGTCAATGTGCATTAAATGTTATACTAGTGAATCCCGTGTGCAATAGCACACAAGCAGTTCTTTCAGATACGATTTTATATAAAAAGAAATATTTGTTTTGGTATAATTATTGTTGTTTTCTGAATCGCTTGATTCTTGAATATATATACTTTATAATGAAGTCAAAGTATAATGCCTAATACTTAATGACGAAATTAATACTAATTTCAATATAATTTAACACAATAAAATCCCATTACTTTCAACGTAGTAGATCGATGGTATTTTAATTCGTTTATATAGTCAAAAACGTTTGTAGTCACAATTCTGTTATATAGTCAACAATTTTGTTGAAAGAAAGTAATAAACTTTATCAGTTCATATAATCGATGTCGTTTATAGTCACATTAAAATATAACCCCAATTTTTTCAATAAAACAAAATAATAAGTGAATTATTTTATTGAAAAACTGATTTATATGGTACATATATAGTATTTTTCTGTTCTTTATTACAAATATGTATATTTTGTGATTATATAACAGAATTGCTATTTATGAATAAAATAAAGCTTAAAATTGTAGTATGAAAGATATTTTATTGTATTTGATTTTGTTTATAAAGATTCAATTTTTTTATGACTACGCCTATAATCAAAAAACAATTACTATAACTGTTTTTTACTGTATATATTGTTTGTATATCATTTTTGAAGAGTATGATCTGATTTTTGTTTTTATGTTTTGTTTTCAATTTTTATTTGTTCTCATAAGTTCAAATAAGATTGAAATTTATGTTAGAGTATAGATGTCGCTCAACTTGAAAATAACCGTCACTATTTGGTGTAACTATTTTAAATTATTTAAGTATTCAGCTTTTTTTACTTGGGATGAATCTTAAAACATTTTAAAATAAAATATTTTACAAATCACCACAAATTTTGTCCGCAGAATAGCTTTTTCGTAAAATATCTTTTATTTTTTTAGTTAGAAGGTTATAAGATCTTTTAACATTCTTCCCATTCCAGAATAAAAGGGTTTGTTTGGTTTAAATTTAAATTTTCTCAATACTAATAATTTCTTGACAAACTAGTATAATACTCAGCGATCCATATATAAGTGGTAGAACTAGTTCAAAAGAATTTTACTTTCACAAAAAAAAAAAAAACAATTGCTGTATTTAAACCAAGACGTGTGCATCTCAAAACTTTATACTCAAACAAAAAATTTTCTATAGTAAAAAAAAATGTCAAAGAATTTCCATCCCGAAAAAAAAACTCTAAAAGTAAACCACGACTAAAAATATTATATCTGAAATAATTTGTGCACAAAAAGTTTGTACACTTAATTAAACAGTACATATTTCCAATTTTATTTTAATTAAAACAAGAAAAAAACAAAAACAAAATTCAAATATTTTAGTTTTCCACAAGACCAAAAATTTCCAATACAATAAAATTTTATTGAGAAAATCTTAACCACATCCACCCATCTACAATAATATTTATGTATCTATGTATTTATATACACCATGATTATCAAAAAATATTCATAGACCACTAAAGAGAATGTCCTTTTATATTATCCTTTTGTATTTTATTTACCTACCTATGATGCACAGTAAAGTATGTCAATTCAAAATAGAGTGAATTATTCAATTGTGTAATTTTCTTCAAAATATTTAGAATTGTGGTCTTAACTCAACAGTGTTATTACTTGAAAAATTTTAATAAATAACAAAATTAATTTTAATTATTCACGTGTAAAAGTTAATAAATTTAAGAAAATGCACATACATGTACACATTATGTACATACTAAATATTAATGTAGAGTTTTCGTCAAGCGAAAAGTGTTGAAGTTAACTTCATAACACTGAGTTTAAAGAATTTTAGATAAATATTTGGGTTTACTTACTTACTTTAAGAAATATGAAAACTGTAATTTAACCCTTTGTCTGTAATAACCGGGGTTTAAAGTAGTTTAATTTTATTTAAATGTAATAATCACCTTCGTAGTAGAAAATCTATTTATAAACTATATTTTGGAATCAATAATAGTTATAAATTAGGAAATGCTCAATTTAGACCTTCTTGACTCTAGAATCTAGAGAAATAATAAAGTATGTTCTTAACGTTAGTATCAATCCCTATTTAGTGGAAAATAAATTTCAATATAAATACTGTCCGAATAATGCTTAGGGCAAGCAAAGCAGGTGTTTATTACTAGACGGTAGTTTGCAACAATTGATTGTGCAACATATCATCCCAGCAGGGTTAGTAAACCTCGTCATCGTTAATGAAAAAAGTGTTATTAAATGTTAATATCCACGTCACTTTCACTACTTAGGAGAGCAATCTGTCCTCCAGTTAAAATCAATAACAATACGTTACCAATCGGTCAAATATTTGGGGATTCACTTGGACTACAAATTAAACTGGAGAAAGCATATTGCAGCAAAAAGTAAACAACGACGTCTAAGATTTTCCAACTTATACTGGCTAATTGGGATAAATTCACAACTCTATCTAGAAAATAAGCTCCTAATAGTCTATAAAAGTATACTGAAACTAATATAAACTTACAGTATCGAACTGTGGGGTACGCCAAGCATATCAAATATAAAAATTATTGAACGTTTGCAAGCAGAGACACTCAGAACAATTTTCAATGCTCTTTGGTATGTTCGAAACACAGTCATAAGAAATGGCTTACAAATGAGATCGGTAAAATAGGAAATAACTGCTACAACCAAAAGATATTAGGCCCGGTTAGGAAACCACCCAAATCTACTGGTGAAAAAACTTAGAAGACAACCTGGTAGTCAACACAGAAGATTAAGATGCTTCTCAACAGCGAACCTTCCGTCTAGGTTTACCACTTAATGTTGTCAATTATAATGTAAAACATAGGAGTATATTTGTTGAAATGTACCCATACAAGCCAATACATTGTTCAAAATTGTATACATTTGTCATAAAATTTTACCGAATATCTATTAGAAGTCTAAATTTTTAAATTTCAAAATGTACAAGTAATAAAAAAAAAATGTTAATACAAAACTAATTTGTTTGTTGTTGCTAATAAGCTCAGACATTGGACCGATTTTTATACAAATGTTATTTCAGACATTGGCATCAAATTGTGGGACCCCACAAAATGTTTGAATACAACTTTTTTATATAACAAGCTTACATTATTTTTTGGCTGTGATGTCAACGTATGTGTATGTGTGTCAATCACCCAAAACTATACAATATTACCAGATTATTAATAAGAGCGTTGCATTTTCATCTTATTAAAGCAATAATTCAAGCATAAGCATAATTCAAGCAAAATTCAACAAATTGGCCCAGCTAATGAGTTCGATTATATTTATGCCACTTCTAAAGTATTTTGCTAAAACTATATTTGAGTCTTAATTTTGCTCTTCAATACATTCCTTTAAGTAAATTTTATACATTTTTTGTTTAGCCCCAACTGCGTCGGTTTACTTTATTAATAAATAACTCTTCAAACTGCCTATTTACTTAATTATTTATTTCATTTTATTTTGACTCAAAAGAGCTATTTATCTTCTATATTTGACTCTATACTGAGTAAACGTCAAACAGATAGCAAAAATACGTATACGTATATAAGATCTGTTGACATCGACAGAGAATGAAGTTCTTAATCGACATTATCTTTAGTAATGCTTCACATTACCTTTAAAAGACTAACATGAAAACAGATTCGTGATGAGCTTGGAGAATTCGACAGTAAAATCCGTTGAAATTATGTTGAATTTTGTATTGAATTAAATATCAATCATAGTGTAAAATTTTGACCGGCTTATCATAGTTATTATTTTATTTATTTTTGGTACAAACAATTAACCGATTATAACAACCTAGTGTAAGCGTTTGCCAAATTGGCCTATTATTTTCTATTCTTGTGCATTTTAATGATTTTAACTGTCAATGCACAACATTTAAGGAATAATATGATATTATTTCAATAAACTATCTACTGTAAATAACAGAAATATTTCATTAGCAATATTGAGTTACTGAATTTATATTCAGTACCCTAAGCGGTTAAAAATTAAAATTCTAATCATTTTAAATGCGGTCGAACACAATGGTCTTTACAAATTTTATGCTTGATGAAATGAAATAAAATGTTTCAATATATTATTCTGTAATTAATCTTTACCACAATTACTGTGATAGGTTAAGGTTTTAAATAGAAATTTAAGTCGAGGTCATTTTGTAATTTGATGAAAATTTTCATATGAAATTTTCAACTTTTATAAAATAATTTAATTAGAAAATGATTTCCTCTTTAATTAAAAATTTTCCCTTTTCTAATTAAATGATTTCAAAAACAGATAATTTATTTAGAAATAATTTCCAATACCTAACAATACCTACCTGGGAACAAGAAGACACTGGGGGTCCAATATAGGATTTTCAAAATAAATTTATTTAAATATAGATTATTAACTAATTTATAGATGAATAGAGGAAGAAAGAAGCTTTGTGGATCTGAATGGTAAACATGAACATTGGATAAACCAATAATAAATTTTTTAAAATCAGTTGCACTACAATGAATGAAAGTATGCCACTAATGTACAGACAAAAAGTAGAACATAAAATAAAATGACAATAGATATTCTTTACTGAGAGAAATTGGGCAGGTATTTTAAAAATGAGCATTTAAGGTAAAAAAATTGACGAGGCTACAAATTGGTTAAAACCGACTGGTAAAAATACGCAATTGAACAAAAAACACAAATGTAAATTAAATGAAGTAAAAATGAATGAAATAATGGCTTCCCAAATGGAAGTACGACAAACCCAACACTAGTAAATGTTAATGTATAGTAAACATTTCATTATACTAAAAATAAATTTTATATAAATTTTAGCAAATAATGGGGCCAAATAATATTGCTGACTAAATTTAAATTAGTAGGACGGTGTAACTACAATTTTTCAACACTAATCATTAACACCAATGACTACTTTGTTTTTGTACTATTACTTGCCACAACAGGAATATCTTAAAAAAATATGTTCTTCAAAGCCAGTGTACAAAAAAGATTAAAGAAAATATTCTGTCTACTCAAAAACAATAAGCGAATACTTTTCTATAAATTTTCTAATCATGTTTGACTAGAAAATGGGTTAGATCAAATCAAAGTAATGAATAACAGCTACACAGCATAAAAATAAAGGTGAAAGAAAAATTGGTGTAACAGTATAAAACCTCTGGTGCTTGGACAGCTTAATTAAAATAAGCACAGATGCTCAGGAAGATATAAAAGCAGGTGAAAGATTGTAAAAACCCACTTCGGTGCTAATGAAAATGATATAATATGTCTTTTGGGAAATCGATTTGAAATATTGACAGAGAAAGTTGGTTAATATTCTACTTCTTTAACGGTACTACTTTAACCGTAGTAGCAAGTTTTCACTAACAAATGTCTAGTGATAATAATATCAAATATTCTGATCAAGTACAAGAAGTAGCAAAAACCTTTGAATACTAATTGGAGAGGAACAGAACTAGTAAATAAATATGTCTTAGCATTACCCTAAGAACACACAAACAATACTAGGAATCGATCGAATTCGAAGTGCTAGAAGACATATTTGACAAACAACAGGTGATAAAGCTCAATACATTAACATGTAGCAAAGTGTCAATTGACCTGGGAAGAAAAAAAATAACAACTAAGATTGAAAAAAGATGGAAATGTCAGTGACGAGTTCAAATTCTTATATAAGTCTATATGGTACTGTGAAGAGTTTATTTTAGGTTGTCAAAATAAGTCATCACCATCAATTTTTTTTATTTTTAACGTAAATATTAAATTTAATTAAACTCTTTATCAATCATCGTACCTCGATTAAACAAATTTCTTAAACAAAATTCTCAAACAAAATCCCATTTTTATTTTTGTGAAAATTCAAACCAAAAATTATATTTACTTAGGTTACACAAAAGGTTATCAACCTTTTAAGGAAAATTTCAAAAACTTCAAATTCCATATTTTAATTGAAATTCAAATTGTCTGATGTCATTCAACTCAATCTTCTATTAAAGTCTTCCATGTATACATCTACATATATACTTTAGTCTTTTAAGTATCTATTGAAACACAAAATATTTGACTGCATCATAAAAGAAAGGGAGGGAAAAATTGAAAATCATAAAAAAAATTTTATACAATTTTAATATCTGCATTAAGGTATTTGTCTTTTATTTTTTTTTATTTTATTTCAAAAAATAATATACAACTCACCTTTATCACCTTTACGACTAGTACTTTTAGATCCAGAATCACCACCACCTTTTGGCCTACTCAAAGCTCCAGTAGTTTTACCAGATTTTCTTTTTACTCTTTGTAATATTTCTTGTTGTTGTTCATCTGTTAAATTTCCATATAAAATTCCTTCATCATGTTGTCCACCATTTCCATCAGCACCACCATCACCAACATTAATTTCACCATTACCACCACCTAACATTGTTTGATTTACAACATTTACATCCATCTCATTTTCAACTGTCATCAATTTACCAACACCAATACCATTATCATTTGTTTCATTTACATTACTATTGTATTTTTCAACTACAACAACATCAGCATCTGCAACATTCATATAAATATCCTTTCTACCTGATGAATGATATCCATTCATTTCTCTAAGATGAATTCTATCTTTTGATTTTTTTTTATGCTTTTTACCACGATGATGTTCATGTTTATTATGTTTATTATAATAGTTTGTATATTTATCTAGTGGTTCTTCTTCAGCAAATTCAACAGCAGCTTCTTGTTCAGATATTATTTTATATTGTACATCATCATCATTTGTGACTGCAGCAGTAGCTGCTAATATAAGTGAAGAATCAACATTATTTAATGTTGTAAATGTAGGTATTTTAATAAGTCCTAAATTTTCTTCAGTTATTCCTCTAACTTTCATATTTTGTCTATAGATGTCTGAATTGTCATTAAATGAATTTTTATCACTTTTATTTAACTTATGAAGTTTTTTACGAACTTTTTCTGTTAACAAAGTTTTATCATTTAATATATCACCAATATCAACATAATAAACTTCTCCAGTTGGTGGTATTAGAGGTTTTTCCATTTCATAACTAGCATTACCATATTCATCATCACTATTATAATTACTAGTATTACTATTTGTATTATTTTGTAATTTTTCTTCTGTATTAATTATATCTCGTTTACTTAATACATGTCTAGATCCTCGCATTTGTCGACTATTTTCATTTTCAATACGACGTCTGCGACCCTTTGAACGACGTTCTTTTCTTTGACGATCTTCTCTAGCTACCGATAATGTTGATTCAGATTTTGAATGTTCTTCTTCATCATCACTATGATATGGTCCATGTAATCCAGTTGGAGATAAACCACCACCAGGTGGTTCATCAGCTTTATATGGATTTATTCCAACATATTTTTCACTAACAGCAGGTGATTGATTTTTATCTGCTAGACTACCACTACCAACATTCGATAAATCGATATCAATTTTTTCAACAGTTTCATCTTCATCGGGTGTTGACAAATCATCTGGTGATGTATTTTGTGTTGTTTCTGATTGTGAAACTGCTTCTGTTGTTGATTCTAATGTCCGGGGGCGAGTAAAACGTATCGCTGGTGCAGGACAACCGGGTGCTGCATCTGAAATTATATATAGAAAATTGTTAAATTATTAGAATTTATTTTTTTTTTTTTGTATTTAAATTTAATTAAAAATATTAGTATAATAAAATAATTGTATAAGTTCAAAATTGTTTGGAAACTGGAAATTCAAATAGTTTAGAGAAAATATCATAGATATACGAATTGTTCTTGAATGTGAGCGCTTAATTCATATGTTAAGTCTACTCAAACTTGAATCCAGTTATACCTTGAATTTCTTTATATCCTATTATATTGCTGGATTTCTGTAGTAACCTTAACCCACAACATGAATGAATGGAATCAAAATTTTAGTTGAGCAATGAGTTTTGCGACGGCTTACAAGTTAAACACTTTACGAATGTTTTATTTTATATAAGTTTGGTAGTGTACGATTGCTGAAATTTCATCCAAATACTTTGGTTATCACTAAAAATAAAACGGAACTATGATATGAACGCGAAGTTACTCCACAACAAATATAGTTTTCCAGATTTAAATTAGTAGATACTAGCTATTTCCGGCGCAACATTCGTTAGTCAAGTATCGAACAAATATTTCCTTCATCTTCATCTAAATATTTAACTCAAAACAAATTTTTCTATTTCTGCAAAAACAATTAATTTTACTTAGCATAGCATAAGCAGGAAATTTTTGTTACATAGGGTATTTTTTTTCTTCAATCTTCTTGTTGTTAGCTCCATCGAGTCTATAATTGTCTATTTAATTGTCTATTCTAATTTAAAATTTTCTTTTGCATACAACGGAGATCCCATGTTAAAATGAAGAAGACAGTAGTTTTGTACTTTCAGCAATAATTGCTGTATCTGTAAAATGCAAAACAGTATAATCCACTTGCTTCTGGTGTTTTTCGTATAAGAAGGATTTTTAGGAAATCTAGTGAATTTTTAAAGGTAGCAAAGCAATATTTACATCCATGGTAATAATAGATATATTTTTTTCTGTTTGTCAATATTTTGCTTTACAAAAAGAAAATTCATTTGAATTTGCAGATATGATTGGAAAATTAAAAACATTTGGAGGTGGTTAAATCAAAGACACAAACCACGGCAATTTAAAAAAATTTAATTTGTGTTTTATATTTTGGGTAATTTCAAATGTTTTTATGACTTCAAAAATTAATTCTAATTTGAAAAAGCTTAATTTTTATTTGATTTTATGATGGTTTGGTCAAATTATTTTATTTGGTTCTTTTATATATACTTTTCCTATATGGGTTTAAAACTTGAATTGCTTTTTCCATAAATAATGATTTATTTGAAAGATGGGCACAACAATTGGTACTTTTTAATTTTTCTTTATTTCTGAATCAGTATTTTTGCGGTAATATTTTGAAAAACTTCACATTTAATTTTTTGGGTTTCTATCATTGCTATTTGCTTTAATTCAGCGATGTGGAAAGTTTGACAGACATTATTAACGTATTATAATATATTAAATATCATTAAATTCTAAAGAAGAAATTATTGTATGTTGTGTATGTCAAACCTTTGTCTAAAAACAGTCTAAAGACCTGGAATTATATAAAAACAAAGAGAGTTCAACTTCTATATATAATAACTCGTCTTCATAAATTAATTGTAATATTAAATATTTATCTCAAAATTGTATACATTACAATCTATATTGGATTAAAAATCATCAGTAAGAATTATATTCTTACAAAACAAATTGTAACAAATTTATGACATTTATGACATATTTGATTCCATTCTTGTAAATTATTAAAAATAAAAGAACATTATAATTTTTTTATAGACAATAATAATAATTTCTCTATGAACTACAATATAATAATAAAATATAATTTTTACATTTTATATATATTGTATTAATGGAAATTTAATGTCAAAGTTTATTTTCTTCGAAAAAATCTATTTTACTATGCTGTAAATGGCTCCCAAGAATGTACTTTACATATACACACACAAATAATGTAATATATTCGTACATGTGTGATAAAATATTCTATTATAAAATTTAAATAATTTTCTGATCTCAAAAGTACATTTCAAATATAATTTTATTATTCATTTTCATTAAATCATACACATCTCTGTATAATTTATATTGAGTATTCATTTTTAAAAAAATAACTTTAAAAATAATGAAACAGGAGACATTCATCAGAAAATGTAAATTTAGAAAAAAATAATAGCTTAAAAGTCTATGTATATTAAAACAACAAAAGCATACCAGTTTTTTTTATATTTCGAACATTATAACGGCTCTTACAAAATTTTAAATATCAGATCTGAGTTAAATTCAACAATGGAGTTTTGTCTGCTCTAGTACACGCTCTAGTATGTATGTTTTTGAAATTAATAAACTTATCTAACATATTATCATTGCACCAACATCATCAATTTAGAGGATGTTAACTTTTATAGGCTAGTTTCGGCTCTTCTGAAGTAAATGTTGTACCCCTGTAGCACCAAATGACACTGGTGTTACAAGTTTTCTACAAATATGTATCTTTAATAGAGCATCTTATCCCTTAAGGACGAAAAGGACATTTGAAAGCATTCTTGTTGTGTTATATATATATATTCTATATAGTAAGATACCGGTCTAAGAAAAATTTTAAAGTTTATTTGATGATGATAGGTGTTGCCGTTATGGAGATATTGTAGTTCAAAGTTAAAAAATTTTGAATAAGGCAATCGTTCGTATCTTTCATTAAAAACTAAATATTTCAAGATTTTATCAAAAAACGATCTCCAATATTTATACATTGTTTGGAAGGTCTCTTTCTTTGCTATAACTCATACATACATTTCTTATATTTACATCGTATTGTTTAAAACAGAAAAAAAAATTTTTTTTGGAATTTTAAAAATAAAAAACGTAAAAGTCTAAATTTTCAAATTTACAAAATCGAATATATTGTATAAGTAATAGATCAAACAATATAACGGTTTATACATCAAATTCTGAAAACAATAAAAAAAAATGCTTTCAAATGTCCGTTTTGTACTGAAAAATGCGCAATTAAAGATGGTGGATAAAATATGGTGAATAAGATGCCCCATTAAAGATATATATTTTCTAAAGCTGGCAATACTAGATATCTTTGAATTATAGTCATTTAGTCTAACCCGGGTAAAATATTTGACTATGAACCCCCCTAGTTTCTAACTAAACATTTGTATACATTACACTTTATTAATCCATTTAACACAGCCTTAACTAATTTGATCAATATAACAAAGGACATTCAGTTTTCTAGAAATAATTATAGGTATGTATACATTATATTATAAACTTCATTTGAAAACTCAACAATTTTTAGTTCTATCTGACTAAATATGAAATAAAAGGTTATGTTAACTATAGTAGATATTGTGCAAGTACGAGTAGTAAGTGAATTTTTTTTGTCAACTAAAAATAATATCCTATCCACACTACGCGCTATAATATGTTATAAGTGTGATTAATTAGTTATACAAGGTGTTAAAAATTTTGTATATAAATTAAGTTATCAAGTATAATATGTTTTTCGGGATCGTAGATTTTAAATATTAGAAAATTTATAGTTCAGACGCGCATTTGTAAAAAATAATGTGCAGAATGAAAATTAACACATTGAAATCTATCAAATAAATATGTTAAACAATATCACACAATACATCCAGTTTTCAATCATTACTGGACCATTAACTTTACCATATTTTGCCTAAAACTCATATAGTTTTTCTATTTTAAAAAAATATTTTTACTTTAAATTAATTTGTTTTTTCGATAAATCCCTTATGCTTTAGCAGTATTGTAGTGTCATTTAGTACGGTTTGTCAAAAAATTCAGATAAATATAAAACAAATTGGTAAAATATTTAATCTGTCTCTTCACAACTTTCACATTCCGTATTATATTGTTAAATTGTATGTATAGAGTGACACATATATAATTTGAGACAATGTTCTACATTTCAGATGTTTTGTACCATAAAATTAAATGCTGCTATGGACTTTCTGCACCTTTAAATTTTTGTCAAAATTATTACCCTATCTACTATATCTACTATATTTATGAAAAAGAGCGACTTCTTCTTTATTTCGATGATGGATTAAGAATGTAAAGTTTTGTGTAAGATCATCACCATTTGTGCACATCTAAGCATTGAGATTATGTATTTTCGAAGATTTGTTTTTATGATACCTTATATACAAACTTTTGAGTATTCTGTTAATCAAATTTAAATGTTAATTTGATGCCTAAATAAATTTCAATTAAATTTTATTATACCCACACATTCATAATAATATATATATAGTTACACCATTATTATGTTTCTGACATTTTAATTTTAATTTGTTCCATCGTCATAATCCAGTCCTTTTTTAATAATATAAAAACACATATACATACATTCATGTAATTATTTATTAAATATATTCTTATTACATTTATACATGTACAGCTCTTCTCAATATTTTTGTGGAACATTTATGAGAATGGAAATATGTAGGTATTGTAAAATGTTAATCATAGAAAGTATAACACTTTATTAACTAAATTCAAAATTTAAGTCCTTGTTATGGTCTTTTCAATTTCATTCAATTTAAATATTTTCATTAATTGGTAAAAAGTATTTTTTTTATAAATAAAAATAAGGTTAATTGCAATAGTAGATCCGATATTTTATTACAAGACACAGCCCATCCAACAAAGATCTGTTTCAGATTTATAGGTTGAACATAGACAGATGAAGATTTTGCTTACAGGAAGAGTAAGCAAAATTCTCCTTTCACCTTCTATTTGAATGTAATGCCATAGCCAAATTGACAATCCCGGAATAGTAGCGTTCGCCAAAAACATTTATTTGCAACTTAACTAAACAATTAAAATTGTAAAGAAAAACAAAAGTTAAATTCTTTATAACCAATGTATCTTTAACAAATTATTCCATATCTGAAAGAATGCTATGAGGCTTTTAATGGTATATAATACACTTTAAAAACTAATAAATAAATTTATAAAAACTTTCCACAGAATATATCGAAAGTAACCTACGTCACCCATACTTTAAAAACACACACTTTTTACATTATAAATTTTTGCTTTAGTTATGCTGAAACTTGTAAAATTTTGTTGTTTACCTATACAATACAAATTTCAATTCTATTGTTCTTCTACAATGCTAGATCAATTAATACACAAAAAATTAGGCTCGTCTGAAGCAAGAGCTGTACCCACGTAAGACCAAATGCCTATATCTTAAAGCTACCTCATCTTTCCAGCTTTCCAAAAATATATATCGTTAATTGTGCATTTTATCCTTTGACAATGAAAAGGACATTTGAAAGTATATTTGTTGTTTTAATATTATCGTATACAAACCGTTATATTTTTTGATCTATTAGATAAATTACATACAAATAGATACACAAAAATAATGACAAAACAAATAATTTTTTTTATAAATGTATATATTTTTTAAACGTCACGATAAAGACATAAAGTATGTGTAAGTCAGTTATAGCAAAAATAGAGGCCTTTGTAAAAATGTATAAATACAGAGAAGACTTTTGGTAAAACTTTGAGTAATTTGGTTTTTAAAAAAAAGATACCAAATATATATATTTTTTTTTCAAAAACATTTAGCTAGGACTACAATATTTTCAAAACAACAGCATTTATCATCATCAACTCAACGATAAAATATTTGTCAGACTAGATAAATCTTCTAAAATATCTTACCGAATATATACATATATCTTATAAACCAACATTTATATATAATACTTTATATTCAAAAACATTAAAATACATAACAGGAATGCTTTTAAATATCCTTTTCGTCCTTAAAGAATAAGATGCGCGCTATGTAAGGATATTGTGATATATAGTAATTGTTAGGTTGCATATCTCTGTATCTTACACTATATTTGTTTTAAATGTCATAACAGTAATTTAAATAACACATGATCATTAGATGTAAGTAAATGTCAATGTATAGATTAAAGCATGGTAGTTTTTAAGAGATGAGTTCAGTTGTAATTGGATATTCAAATAAAGTATAACACAGATATAAAATTTTTGAAACAACAAGTATACGGGGGTTCAAGATTTACTTTGGAATCACCAAAAAAACAACCTTAATTACCTTAATTAACAATTAGTTTTCGAAGTGAAGAGACAAAATACGCCAAAAATAAATGAACTTAATTACAAAAAAACCAACTGAACATATTTTAAATTAGTAAGGGTATATAAGATAAAAAAAAATATATTTGAACAAATTATACAGTTTGAATAGCACTGTACTCATAATATACGCAATATTTATGTAAATTAGTGGAAATTTTTAAATTGAATTTAAATATTTATTTATGACAGTTTTTATTTCTCTATCTATATCAACATTAACATTGGTTTTTGTTTTTCGAAAGAGATAGAAAATAAAAATTTAAAGAGAAAAGGATAAAATTTTATGATGATTTATAATTGAACTGTCGCGACAGCATTACCTTCATGATTTCAAAATACAATAACATTATTTGCATAAAATTTGCTTTTGTTAGCATAAAAATGTATGAAAATTTAATAGTATAAATACAAACACCAGTAAAAACTCTATTTTAAATAAATTGTGAAAATTTATTTATTTATTTTTATTTTTGTGATTTTTAATAAGATTTTCTATATGCAAATGTATTTTGTATAGTTTTTAAAATGTACACTTTGTGACCAAAAAAAAAAAAAAAAAAATTTTAAAAAACAAAAGTTTACCTGTTTACTTTGATGTCTGTGTCGATTTATTGAAATTGGTAAACTCAAAGACCAGTATATAACATCATAACAATTTGCTGTTATTATTGTTTATATTTATTTGTGTATATAGTTGAAATTTAACAATAATTATAAAATTTTAACCACGTATACCAAATTTTATTTATTTAATAAACTAATTGTTAAAATTCAATTGTCTTCATTTTAAGTGGTATTTTACCATTCATCTTTATTATGTTTATTTTTTTGGTTTTCTTTTTTTTACTTATTCAGAAACACAACATACTCGTACATATAGCAAAATTGAAATTTATGTGCATAAATGATGAGACAAAATTATTCACAGAAAAAATGTATATACGTTATGTTGAAGATTTCCTCTCAAAAATTGAAATTTCAATTCAAATCAATTAATAGATTTTTTTTTTGTTTTTATTTTGATACATTGTGATTATGTTGATTCAGTTATAAAAACCAATAATCCTTTTTTAATTTTAAAAATTGTCTAAGAGTTGGATTATCATAATAATATTGTTATTATCTCATTGTTGATCAGGATTCAGATTGTTTTTTTTATTTTTTTAATGAAAATGATTTTTTTTTTTGTTTTGTATCTGGATATTAAATGGAATTTTTTGGTTTGAAATAATATGTGAACATTTTTTATATGTTCAAGTGTAGTTAAGTGACATTAATTATTAGCATGAATAATTGTTGGAGAATTATTTAAAATGAGTAGATAATAAAATTCTGAAATTGACTTTTTTTTTGGTTTATTTGAGTTTTCTATAAAATATGGAAATAATTCCAACGTCAATTTTCAGGAAGTTTTACATACAGAAGTTGTGGGTGTTGGGATAAAATCAATTGAAATTAAAGGATTAAGATTTTCTTAGACTTTGATGATTCATTGGATTAAAAAAAGGAATTGTAAGCTTATCAAACATTCCAACCCATAGATGTGAATGAATTATTAATATAATTACACTAAAGATAAATAATATGCGCAATATACATTTGTAGAAGCAGTTTACTTTGAAGCCTTCAAATATTTCTTTGAAAATAAATGAGAACTTAGTTAATGATCCTTCAGTTGTTGGTAATCTTTTTAACAATTTTTTTTCAGGAATTGCCGAAGAAATCACTCTTACTACCCAAACTGATGCTAGAAACATTTCATTTATTTCTTCGGAACTTAATGATGAAGTTTATCAACGGCAAAGTTTTTTCTTTGAACCTTTCTCATCACTTGAAATTCATAGAATTATTATGGGTCTCAAAAATTCCAATTCGAAATCGGATTTTTCTCCGAAAACATTCGATACCGTTAGTCATGAACTGTTACTGAAAAAGCTCTCTACTGCAGGTTTTAGAGGATTCATTCTAAATTGGTTTGAATCTTTTCTCAAAGACAGAAATCAGTTAGTTAGAATAAATGGCACCAACAGTTCTTCTAACAATATTAAAGTAGGCGTTCCTCAAGGCTCGGTTCTTGGTCCTATTCTATTTCTCATTTTTATAAATTATTTATTTCACCAAAGTTTTAAAGGTAATTTGACTGCATTTGCGGGTGATACCGCCTTTTCTTATAATAGTAATAGCCTACTAAATACCTTTATAGATCTTAATTATGATTTAGATTTGATTAGGAAATGGTTCTTTTGTCACAACCTCGTTGTTAGTCACAAAACTAAGTACATCTTATTCAACTTAAGCGGTAATATTCCACTTGATTGTAAATTATTCTATCACTCTCCAAGTTGCTGTAAATTTTCTCTTAACTTATATGATAATAATATTTATTCTTATAATGACTCAATAGCCTGTGACAAACAATGTTTTGAGCTTGAACTTGTTGAATCGTTTAAATATCTGGGTATTGTTCTAGATAATAGATTAAACTGGTCTAATCATTCATGTAATTTGAAGAATTATTGTACTAAGGTTACAAGATATAACCATATGTACCATATGTTAAGTCTGTATTGTTCAACTAAAGTTTTGAGAATGGTTTACTATGCTCTTTTTAACTCAAAACTTCAGTATGGTATCGCCTGTTGGGGAGGTGCTTATTTCAATAAAATATCCCCACTTCTTGTTTCACAAAAACATGTAGTAAGGAGCTTTTCATCCTTTTCTAAAAATCTTAAGAATTGGTTATTTCAATTTGACAATTCTCGAATTGAATTATTTATTAACTAAATTTTAATTTCTCTCAGACTTCTAACTTCTTGCTTACTTTTTTCTTTAAATTTTTATTTCATTAATTTGTTTGTTAAATTTAATTTTAGAATCTGTAAAATTTTTGTTACTTTATGAAAACAAAAAAAAAAAAAAAGAAAACTAAATTAAAGTTAAGTATTTTTATATATTTTTTTTTTTTTTTTTTTTTTGTTTTTCGGTTGTCGTGAAACTTGATGAATGTTTAAATTTTTTTTAAAGATCATTGGAACTGTATATAAGGTCATTTAACTCTTGCTTATTTGTAGCAACTGAGTGATCTCAACTTATTTCTAATACATACTTTACATTCTTGATTCTTATATTTAATAAAAATAAAAATTTTTGGTTGAGTGTAATTAAATAAAACGTTTAAATAATTAATTTATTAGTATGCATATTTCGAATGATTTCTTGGAATCTAATAATTTGTTAATTTATTAATTATAAGTACTACATTATGTAAATAATATTTGAAATAAATGGATTATAATTAATAATAGTTATTAATAATAATTAATAATAGATTTGAAGGGGTAGGTACATACAATCGTCTTGTCATCTACTCACATATCATATAAACAGAAGAACGAATAGTACCACAACTAGTTTTATTCCATATATAATATGAATTTGACTACGAGTATTCAATTGGAAAACAAAAACTACTCGAATTGGTATGGTATAAATTGGTTGATGTTGACAAAGTTCTCTTTGTTGATTTTATGTTCAAAGTGACAGTTTTGAATTCGATATCCTGAAAAAAAAGTTTTATATTGTAATGAAAAATTAGCTGGATTTTCTTTTTAGTATTAAAAATTAAATTTAAATTTTTTGTAAGAACTGAATAATTTTTAAAACCTAAGTTAAAAAAATTAAGTTTGATTTTTGGAATATTTTTTAAATTCTAATTAAGTGAAGACTGTAAATTTCCAGATTTGCTGAAGTTCAATCGATTCCTGAATATACACAATTCACTTATTGGATGAAATAATGACCCGCTTCAGAGAACTTGTGAACTAAAACATGTAAATTTTCAGAAAAATGTAAAAATATTTTCAATACTGTTGTATTAATTTTTAATTTGGTTCTGGGGAAAACAGCTGTCACTCCAAAATGTAATAATTGTTCTAAGTTTTGATAATTTTTTCATTAATCGATTAAAATTTGTACTGATTATTATATCACTACCGGTATAACAATTGCACAATACATAGTTTTCTCTTTGTTTGACTTAATTGCTAGTTTACTTTTGTAATCAAAAGAAGAGGAACTTCCTTTTGGTAATCCAAATACTTTTTTTGAATTATTGCTCGGTCAATATCTGAATCAATTTTAAATGCACGATTTTCCTTAATGTGAGTATCATAAATGACAAACTTGTTCGAACATTTTATAATTTTATTTGTACCAAGTATATTATTAGTGTAAGCACATCGTCGGCTTATTGCTAGTTTGTTCCATATGCCAAAATGTAATTTTAGAGAAAATTGAAGTTGAAGTTTGAAATGTTATAGAAAAAAAACACAACGAAGTCTGGTTAAAGTTGTAGAATATTTAGTTTACATTTCTTAAATTGAATTTCCATTAAAAGATCTAAAAAAAACATGTATAAAAAAAGTTATGTTGAAATTTAAGAAAATTCAAAATATTCAGTTGGTTTCATATCCACTTTTTTGAATTGATTTGTTCGCTCTACGACGTGGAACAAACTAGCAACAATTAAAATAAGTAATTGTGTTAAACATGTTCCAAATTTGTGCAAAATTTGTCACATCTTTCTACAATTGAATAAAAGCTTAAAATATTATTATCTTATATATATATATATATATATATTATATATATATTATTCTACATTTATCTGGATGTTTGTAAGTTCGACGGAACGCTCCAACACATATACAAATTGCATATGTATACAAATGCATATATATACAAATTGCTTTGGTGCTTTTTTTAACCCCTGTCTACCATGCTGAACCTTTGCAGGAAAAATTGATTGCATGAATTATATATATATTATTCTGCATTTATCTGGATGTTTGTAAGTTCGACGGAACGCTCCAACACATATACAAATTGCATATGTATACAAATGCATATATATACAAATTGCTTTTGTGCTTTTTTTAACCCCTGCCTACCATGCTGAACCTTTGCAGGAAAAATTGATTGCATGAACTATATTTTTTTAATTTAATGTTAGTCTTCTTCGCAAATAATAAGGAAAAATAATAAATACTAATAATAATATAAATAAAACAAACAATTTTTTTGATTTATAATAATAAGGACTAATAGAAATTTAATCAATAGTTTAATATGGTATAATAACCAAAAGGCAAACAGCATTTAACACAAAAAAAAAATATAATTCACTCAAAGGTTATTCTTATTACTTAAAATTATACACAATAATATACATGTGTATCAGCATATTTGTATTGTATAATATTATACATTATACTCAATCAATAGAACTTGATAGAAGTAGAGTAGGATAATTAACTCTACTTCTACGCCGAATAATAAAACATTGTTTTTTTAAATTGAAAATTATTGATGAAAATGTTTTTGTATTTTTTGTAAATTTTACCAATTTAGATACAAAATTTTGAATATTTTTTTAAAAATAACACAATACCATAATAACAGTTTATTCATATAGCAAAATAAGATCGCTATACATTATACAAAAGACAAAATTTATATGAAAATAAGATCCCATTCTTAAATTTGGTCTCCCAGAGGCCACAATAACGCTAATACGGTACAATTTATACTAAATGGAACCCAACTAACGAATTATAACTAAATGGAAGTGAGTACGAGTATACCATACAAAAATACAAACATTTTATACAAATTTTTTGGTATGGTACTTCTTTTTCTGTTATATAAAAAAAAAAAAGATTAGTGTTAGGCTAATATAAACATAAATAAAAATAAATAAAAAGTGATATAAACATAAGTACTGTAATTTCGGAATAAAGAATCTAATGAAAGAAAAAAAGAAACTAGGATTTATTTTGCTTCCGTCATTTATGACGGGTTACAAAGCTAGTTACTTAATCAAGTTTGTTAATTAAAAGAAAATAAAACGTAAAATAAATTATAAAATAAAATTTCTATAAACAAAATCACAGCTTTCCAAGCCTTTAAATTTCAAAACGAAAACAAATCTTTAATATCTTCAATATTTTCTTTTTTTAGATGTCGTTCTCGTAAAGTAGATAATCTTCAAAAATATTAATAAAATTAGATAATCTATAAAAAAATATTTTTTGTTAAGGCTTTCAATTTTTAATGGCATGAGTTTCGAATTCAGTTTCACGAAATGCTGTTTTGTATTTTATTGCAAAACTCCCCGCAGTGGAGGGGTTTCTTTTTCATATAAAGTAGATTTTATCTGAAAAAGTTAAACTTGAGCGTAATCTAATTTTGTTGCAAGTACACTTATAACTTTTTAAATCAGTTTTTGTCATTTGCAGAATTCTAAGTCGTATATTTCTAGTACTAAATGTTTTAACTAATATAATAAAGTGTAAAGAACTGCTAATTTCTTTATTTTTGAAAAACCGGTTCATTGCAACAATCAAGCTCTTGAATGTTAGAGTGCCCGGCTCAGAAAACTTTTGAGATGTTGATTCGTATATTATGTTATTTGAATGCAAAAATATGTTTAGTGCTTTGCTATTGATTTTATTTTTGTTTTGGGGGGGACACGAGTCACTCCAAAGTGTTATTCTTTTAAGTTCCGGAAAATCTGATTTATAATTTTAACTAAAGTGCTAGCGATATCATTACCGGAGCCACGAAGTGGGGACATTTCCTTTCGGTAAGCGTATAACTCTCTCTAAACCTAGCATAAAATACAATGTGTATTTATTGCTCCTATCAATGGCAGGTTCAGCTTTACAAGCATACATTATTGATTTTAATGATTATCATAAACTAGCTTTATTCTTCTGAAGGTTGTTAATTTCATGTAAATAGGAAGCATAGAGAAAAATTTGAAATATCATCGGGTTATACACTATACTCCGAATTAATTTCATTATATTAGGTATATACATGGAACAAAGTTACACAAGCAAATCGAACTTTTGTTTTGTAACATGTATATTATCTTAAATGATAAAAATTTATTTATTTATACACTTTTTTTAACGAGCTAGAAAATATGTTTGTTCCACATCAATTTGAATTCAGTTATATCACAACAAATTTCTATCCATGCGGTACATTTCAGTTCTTACCGCATTATTGTAACTATTTGCTTCACGTTCATTGTCATATGTTTTGAAACAAATAAGCATGTACAAAAATATTTTTCGAATATATATAACAAGCTAGCACAAGTAAATTACTAAAAACTGGACATGGAACAAATTAACAAGTAATTATCTTACTAACAAAAATAGATATTGTAAAACGGGTTAAAGATTCTGAAAGATCATATTAAAAAACTATGGAAAGCACCCCTAAGTCAAAAAAGACAAAAGTGGCGTATGGAATGAACTAGCAATAAGCCAACGATATATATTTTTTTTTCATATACACGTGAACAAAATGACGAACAAATGGATATGGAACAAATTGACAAATGTTTATTTCAAAAACTAATTCAGATATCAAAAATCTGATTGCATATTTGAAAAGAGGGTGTTTAAAAACCTAGAATTCAAAACACGTTAAAGTGGCGTTTTTGACAAGCTAGCAATTAGTCGACGAAATGACATTTTTCTAAAGTTCAAATTTCTGTTTTAAGAGTCTGAGATTGGTATAAAAAATATTCTACAATTTTTCGTCAACACTATTCAGTTAACAATGGCCCATTTATGAAGTAAATAAACCATAATAATTCATACAAATTTTAACAAAAACTTCATGTTTCTATATGGCATATTTTATAGATTCTTGTTTATAATTTCATTTTACAAAATCCTCTTTTGAGAAAAGCTAAAACAAATAAAATTAATCTATAAAATTTTTCTATTAATAATTTTTTTTTTTTTCAATTTTATAACGCACCTACTTTAGATTTCAATAGAGAATATTCCAGCCACCATTCAGAAAAAACGTATTATATAGAAAAAATAAAAAACTAGAAAAAAAAAGTATAATTAAAAACCTGAAAATGTGTGAAAATTGTAAAAAAAAAAAAAACTTATGCCTCACGAGAAATCAAAAACAAAAAAAAAACTCTTCACTTTATAGGTCATTAAGATCATAACTTTTCTATTTGGAAAAACTTCTCAGAAATTTTTTTATACCACAACAAAGTTAGTTTGAATTGTATTATAAATTTGATTCTCTGTTTGTGATAATGTTTTTCAAAATTATAATTTGAATGTAGAAAATTTCAAGGGAAATTTCATTAACCCATGCAACCATAGTGTCATCATTAAAAATGTCAGAAACAAAACTTAATTGAATTATAAGCTTATCATCATTCATTATAAGTGATGTTTCAAATTGTTCTCGACGTTCTATAATCAATCCCAGAAATTTTCTGGCACCATAACTATTTGAAATATCTTTTAAAGCCAATCAATAGTTAAAAATATCTTATACATTGTTGTATATGAAATTAAATAGAAATAAAACTTGCTTTACTAAAATAATTTCTATAATAAAATTTAATGGAGACATAATAACGTATAATTAAGCGTAAAGTAATAAAAAAACAAAAGAGAGACCCATATGACATTCAGTCAAAGACAGACCCACAGATAGATTTAAATACAAATACAACGGGATTAGATTTAAAAACGAAGGGCAGCATCTGCCCATCAATACACCGTAGAAATCCCTAGATAGCAGAATACAAGTAATGGGAATTTATTTATAATCTCAACATCCCATGTGAACCATGTGCATCCCATTACATCTTATGTGTTCCCCAAACACTTTAAATTCTATTATTATGACCTACATTACCTTCGTTCGTAATTGTGCTCCTTCTACGTTCCTCCTTACCAAACTTTTTTTCTTCCCCACCCTAGTCAAGGGTATTAATCTGTATGAAAAGGTAGTGTTTTAGCTCTGTAACCTGGTGAGGATTTAACTTCCCTATCACCACAGCCGCAAATGAGCCTATTATGATTACTGTATCAATTTTCTGATTTTGTTTTTTGCCTGATTTCATGATAATACTAAAATTTTTTTGAGTGGTATGCTGGGTAGCTCCCATTGTTCGAAAAACGCTGTTCCCAGATAAACGTGATCTCTTCGCATTCACTGATTAGATGTTTATATTATGACACTATGAAATAAGCAAACCATAACATTTCATACAAGCTTTAAAAAATTATGTCACACATATTCGACACAACTTATATTTAGTTAGGCTGATTTTGACTAGGTAGGTAGGTAGGTAGAGGTGGCCATTCCTGTTGCTTCTGGAAAGCCAAATAGCACTTAATTGTGCCTTTTAGATATCACGACTTGAGTGACCTATTTGTTGTCATTAGTTATTATTATTCCCTCATTCTTACTCTCCCCAGGGACTCAGCACTAAAGCCACCCTATATGATTGAGAAGATTGATCAGATCTTTTATTTTGCTTTACACGATAAAACCTATATTGTTGGAGAAAACCTCACTTAGTGTCCGGCGTCCGAATCTCGCTAATGCTGGGCAACTGCAGAGAAAGTGTTTCTGTTGTTTTTTGAATAGGTAGTGACCAATTAGTATCCCTGCGCATCTGTTTCATATCTTCAAACTTAGAGAAGCTTTAATTTTCATGAGCTAGCATTTTGGTATGAGCATTTTTGTTTGACGATTACCCAACAATCGTCACATTTTTTATTAAGCCAAATTCTTACATTTGGCTATTAAAGTACCCAGACTGTTTTCTGATACAGTTTCATTTGTGTGAGAAAACTATTAATGGCTGAAATTAATTAATGAGAAAAAATCATTTAAGACTTTTATTGCAAGAATATTTGATAATCCAAATCTATAACATTAAACGAATTATAACAATAGGGACCTAACCAAAAGATAATGGTAGTTTAGGAAAATAAGTTTTAGTGATGTTAGGTCAAATACAAAAGAAGAAATACTCTGTCGATAGTTCAGTGAATAAATACTGAAAAACTGAATCCTTTGACTGTCCTGGTGCATCACATATGATGCATACATGTTCATACATGTTATTTTTTTTCTTAATTAGATTTTTTTTAGAGCGTATGAAATAGAACAGATTTAATACGTTGAATATGTAGAGAATATATTTTTTTATACATAACTTTAACATAAGTATGATGTAACAATTTAAATTTAGAAGGTATATAATGATGACAAATCATTTTCTTTATCGAACTACCACGTATTTTGTCATTTAAGAAATAATTATTTATATACATGGATTAGAGGAAGTTGAAATGCATAATAGGATGTCAGGATGCTATACAATTATTAGGACTTAAGATATGTGGGTAAATTAATTTTAATACCGAAGGAAAAATGTAGTAATGTATTTAATGTAAGCTATTTTAAGATCTATATAGACGCTTTCAAAAAGAAAATTTTAAGTTGAATTCTCACCCCCGTTTAGTAATCTAACGGACACAGAGTTCGTAACGTAACGTAAATTGAACAAAAAATTACTGAATTTCACATATTCAAAAAATATTTGAGCCAAAAATAACAAAACGTGCATCATGGGGAAGAGCTGAAGTTAAAAGTTTCAGCTCTTCCTTACTGTTAATAATTCCTTACCGTTAGATTAAAATCTGTATAATTGCCGAAAATAGTAGAATATTTTAATTTTTATTTTAATATGCTTATCATATAAATATGTCCATTCTATCTATTAACTACAGACTATACTCCACATCTTTACATCAATTCAATTAAGATAGAAGCCCAGTAGCAAAGCCACGTAAATGTTTTGAAATTGCCATAGATTCAGTAAACTGTTGTCTAATAGAATTTGGCAACTGATGAAACATGCAATCTTAATGTGGTAGGTAGGTTTATAGTTATAATAATAATTTAATTATAGTTTAATTTTATCTTAAAAAAATGAATTTTTAGTAATTTTGTTGCAATAGGTATAAATAAGAGTTTCCGTAAATCCTTGGGATAAAGACTTGGTTTCTGGTATAATTTAAGTTCTAATTTATAATTGTATTAAACTTCGTCTACACTACCTAAATGAAACAACCAATGAGATCATAACGAATAGTTTTATTAAAATTATGTTCTTCAAATCCCACAAATGGCTTCTGAACCATTGAAGTACATTTGCTGGGGTGTTATATGAAACCTCGGATCTAAGCTAGGTCAAAATTTTACATAGATAGGGAGTAGTGGCTGCCGTAAATACACAGGTTAATTGTTATATCACGGAAACTTTCTTTGCATAAGACTCTACTCGTTGAATAATTTCGAACTTTTCAAAAAGCGGTGAAGTTTTTGGTTTTAGCACCATCAAGGTCACCAATCGAGTCTGAAAAGAAGGCTTTTATATAAGCTTTCCTTTTTTGATGGCCAGGTACAGAGTAGGTGTTGAACAGTTTCATCCAATTCCTTCTCTTTACACGTTCTACAAAACTCGTTTGAGGGGAGTCGGAGCATGTTTGTCAATAAGACAATGACCCGTAATGGCCCTACTTTAGTGCTGATGTCTATACAGATATTTCTAACAGATAACACGATGGATTTCAGCATATCTGACGTTTTCTTTATGGTCATCAGTTCCGCCTGAAATACACCGCAGTGTCTTGGTAGGCTTATATTAAGTTTTCCGCGTAGACTTCCCACTCTGTCATTCAGTTTTGAACAATCAGTGTAGAGATGCTCGCACTCTTTTGTCAGAACCGTATTATTCTTTCAGCTTTGCCTGGATGGTATATCGTTCTGAAAAGACCTCAAAGAAGTATGCTGTAAGATTATGCTTAGCTTTCCTAGAATAAATTTGTATTCTATTATAGATGAGTGGCCATTTAATTGTGGTTTCCACTGCGAGGTGGCTTTAAGCTTGACTGCAGTAATGGATGCCATCTCTTTGACATACATATCAAGAAAATTTATTTTTTTAAGAAAAAGTAAAAAAAAAGAAATAAATCAACAAAAAAAAAAATCTTTTGGTAAGAGATGAAATAGTGTATCTAGCCCAGTTCCAAATACCACCTCTTTGCCATATATATCTATTTATAAGAGATGAAATATTGTATCAGCTGCAGCGGAAGAAGTTGTTCTAAATACTTATTATGCAGATGGAGGCTGCACACACACTACGATCCCATACATTAGTATAGGCCTGACAACTGCTGTATATATATATACAGTAGACGTATATCTGTATTTATCTGTATACCAGAGTACAGCGCTGTCGCAGCTTTCCTTACTCTTTCAGTTATATTTAACTTTGTTTGTTGTTTAAAATGAGACTCAAGTATTTAGTTCTATCTTTGCGAATTAGTCATGTGCTGTTAAGATAAATAGGGTTTACGAATTTGGCCGCATTTTCGTATCTTTTAGTGAATAGGACTACATCAGTTTTTTTGTGGATTTATTGAGAATTCGTAGCTCGTAGTCCATTTAGTTAGCTGATTTAAAGCGTTTTCCATGGCGTCTCCTAGTGTGTTCATAGCTAATGTGTTAGATGTTTCTAAAATGTTACGTTATACATCTTCCACCTTAAGAATACTAGATAAAAATAATTTTGTGTTTATTTCATATTGTTTTTGTGTTTTTCTTTTTAAAGTTATCATATTTATGTCTTCAGGTGTTATTCTTTCTTTCATTTAATTAACGAAAGTGGGTTTTTAAAATCTTTATTAATATTTAAAGTAGTTTTCTAATGATCTTAAGAGAATTTCATAATATACAATCGCTATCTAGACTTCTTCAAACTATCTTAAACTTTAATTTCTCTTTTTATTATTTTCAGCCTACTCTATATACATTTATAATGTATTATATTATATACATAAGAAAGGGTTATTGTACAGGCTAATGGATTAAGGGTTTTTTTTTTAATTTCTTAACATATTAACAGTAAAGTTTATACACTTTACATTAACTAACGCTTGAAATAATAAATTAAAGTTAGTTTAAAATATAAATGTACAAATAATTGTGAAGAAAAACAAGGCACTGTGATGATGTCAATAAACTTTCAAGTATTGTATATTAATATAATATGCTGAAGTATAAATAAATAAACAAGAGCATACATCATCTTTGATGCGTAAATGAAGGGATCCTTTCTTTCATATTCGAGAACAAAACCAAACAGCAGAATAAAAACAAACAAGATTTGTTTTTTTTTTTTGTTGTAAACTAAAATAAAATATGTAATTATGAATGCTCCAATAAATTTTTTGAAATCTAAATAAATTGCAAAGAACAACATTAGAAAAATATCGCATAATATTGAAAATGGGTTCATAATAAAAAAAAAAAATGTATTTTGAATGATAGTTAAGACATTTTAAAAAAAAAATGTTATAAATATGTAGACTTAGTATGTTTTAGAAATCACAAAAGAAATTTCCATTAAAAAATTGTAAGAAATTAAGTGTCGTGGATTTGTTTTTTTTTTTTCAAATTAATTTTGATGTTTATTGTGATTTGTAAAATTTTTCATTTTGACATTTGCTCTGTGGAATAACAGAACCACTTAAATGAGTGTTAAATTAAAATTTTCTCTTAAGTATATTATTCAATTTTCTGAATTAGAAAAATTAATAACGAAAATAAAGAATTTATGCAGTTACAATATTAGTAAGTGGTATCAGTATGAATATATTCTAACTTTAAGCTTTCTCTTGACCATATCTCAACCTTAATGAATCCCTCTGATGAATTATTAGTTTGCGGTGATTTTAATTTACCGAAAGTATCATGGGTACATCACGAGGATGACACATATCTAATTCCACTTCAGATTAATTCTGACTGTGAATATACTTTGCTGGATGGTTGTAATTTAAATGGTCTTCAACAAATTTCTTCAGTGACTAATTGTATGGATAGGCAACTTGATCTTATTTTTTTGTAACAGATTGGGCTAATTATACTTTTAGTGTTCCTATTATGCCCTTAGTAAATGTTGATAATTTTCATCCTCCTATATTTCTTTCATATTGTTATAATAGCCCAGTATTACCTGCTTATGATCTATCTTATAATTATAATTTTGCCAACGCTAATTTTTCTGCGCTAAATAATTTTCTTTTATCAATTGACTTTGATTTTATAGTTGAAGATGATGACATCAATAAGGCGGTTTCTAAATTCTACAAAATTCTATCTAAAGGTTTGGAATTGTATGTACCCTTGTCTCGTAATAGAGACCTTACGTTCTAGTCCTCCTTGGTTTAATCATGAAGTAAAAAAATTAAGAAATAAAAAGAATAAAGCTTGGAATAAGTACTTAAAAGAGAAAACCAATAAAAACTATCATTAGTTTGTAATTTTGTTCAACTCCTACAAACTGACATTAGATTTCAGTTATAACAACTATTTAATAAATGTTAGCTCTCAGTTAAGGATTAATCCTAAGTCCTTTTGGAAATTTGTTAACTCCAAACGTAAATCTGATCAATTTCCCGTCACCATGTCCTATAATGATGTTAGTGCTAACTCTCCGAAATCTATTGCACATCTCTTCAAGCTTCATTTTTCTGTAGTTCTTATTCAGAAAATCTCTTTGAAGTTGATGAAAATAATTTTAATCACATGATAAACCAACCTGAAAACCAAGTTATCTCAATAGATTTCTCTACTCAGAAAATAAAGAATTATTTGAATAATCTCAACAGTGATGTATTTCCTGGACCTGACAAAGTACCATCTTTAATCTTAAAAAACTGTTCTGAATCTTTTGCGTTACCATTATCCCTTTTATTCAATCGATCGTTTACTTCTGGAATATTTCCACAATATTGGAAAAATTCATTTATTCACCCTGTTTATAAAAAAGGTGCTAAAAATATGGTCACAAATTACCGTCCAATAGCAAAACTTTCATGCATACCTAAACTTTTCGAATTAATAGTTTTTGATTCAATTTATGATATTTGTTCTAAACATTTATCAATTAATCACCATGGTTTTGTAAAGAAAAAATCTACGGTTACAAATTTAATTGAGTCTTGCTCACACTTCCTGAACGCTATGGAGGCTGGCTTTCAGACTGATGTCATTTACACAGATTTGAGCAAGGTATTCGATTTACTGCCTCATAGTGTTATTTTATTAAAACTTAAAAAACTGGGATTTCCTAAATTTTTTATAATGTGGATTAAATCATTTTTATCCAATAGATCTTATAGTGTAATGTTTAGATCAGCCTTTTCTGAATCATCTCTTTCTGCCACCTCTGGTGTACCACAAGTCAGCCATCTAGGTCCCTTACTATTCATTATCTCAATTAATGATGTCAACAATCTTATTAACAATAGTAACATGATCATATATGCTGATGATATGAAAATTTATAAAAAAATATCTTCATATAATGATTGTACTGTACTACAGAACGATCTTGATTCGTTTTTTAAGTGGTGCGGCTATAATAATCTTCTCCTTAATATTGATAAATGCGCTGTTATTTCCTTTACTCGTAGATTGATTCCAATAATAACTGATTATACTTTTAATTCTAAACTAATCAATCGAGTTTCTCATTTTAAAGACCTTGGCGTACTTTTTGACGATAAACTCACATTTAAACTTCACTTTAATAGCATAATTAACAAGGAAAATTCTATGTTAGGTTTTATTAAAAGATGGTCTAAGGAATTTGATGATCCATACATTAGTAAATCTTTATTCACTACTCTTGTTCGCCCCCACCTTGAGTACGCAAGCCCTGTCTGGTTTCCTCACTATTCCACTCATATTAATAGAATTGAATCTATTCAAAAAAATTTTTTGCGATATGCTCTACGTAATCTTCCCTGGTCTAACCCAATAATCCTACCTCCATACATAAATCGTCTGAAGCTTCTTCAGATGAACACATTGCAATCAAGAAGGGTTGTTGCAGATATCTTATTCATATCCCAAGTATACAATGGTGAAATTGATTCCAAAATTATAAAAGATCAGATTAACTGGTACATTAACACCAGTACACGTTTTCGTATAGAACATCTTTTTAATCTTCCTTTCCATAGAACTAATTATGGTAAATTTGAGCCAATTAATAGAATGTTAATGGCAGTTAATCAATACAAAAACAGTGTTGACTTTTCTTTGAACAAAACCAGTTTAAAGAAAACCTTGTTTCACTTGCTTCCTTAGTCCTCCTAATTAATCTTGTTTTTCCGCTACTAATATTAACTAATTTGTAGTGTTATAATTAACTTTAAATACTTTTAATAACTTTTCATCTTCACTTTTTTTTCTGATGAAATTTATTTTATCTAATTTTGTTTTTGGTTTTTTATAAAAACTATGTTGTATTAAATTTCAAAGTAATTTAAACTTAGTATATTTTGTAAACTGTTTGAACTAAATAGTAAATGAATAAATGAATAAATAGCTAGAGTGGCAGGCTTATGACATCGGATAAAATAAAACAATTCAATTTTCCCAAATAAATGGCATTATTATATATCTATTTATTTTATTTATTTAATTTTTAGCTTCGGAACAAATTTAAACACTTAATCGAGGTAAAAGTCAAGTGTTAGAGTTTCGTTTGTCGCTGTTACTGAACAACTTTTTATCCTGTGACCTCTTAAAAATCCATAAAATTTTCATACGACCTAAAATGTATAGTGCAATTCTTACAAATATGTTGGCGCTTCTAGTATAATGTGTTAAAAAATTTGGAACATTGAATAGTTCAAAAACAATAGTTCATCTTATCAATGACCCAAAAGTTACTGCTCATCTTGAACATCGATATATTATGTACAAATTTTCTGAATTTTTTTATATTTTCTAATATGTATATATATATATTTGTAGCTTACAATAATTGTATTAATCTTCCACTATAATATATACTGTACATTTTTGAAGAATTATTAATCCTCAATTCATAATTCAAATGTTTGTTTTTTTAATAGTATATATATAAATTAATTGTTATTTAGTACAATATAAAAATGTAATCTAAATTATTTTAAATACTAATTTTTAATTTGAATTAATTATCAATAAGATTAAGGATACATTGTACAAAAAATGAATTTAATTTGTATGTATTCAAAATTTGTTACTAGCTTTGTAAATCTGTTGAAATAAAGATTATTTTATTATTATTATATTATTATTGTTGGATTGGAGATCTGTCTTGTTTTTTATATAATCTGGTAGGATTGCGTACAAGTGGAAATAACATCATAATACTTTCGCATATACAAACACTTCCCTCATGAAAAATGAGAGACAATATGTGCTCATCCCCAGATCATTGAAATCTCTAACAGACCGAAGCCCATTTATGGAAATGGCCAGAACATCCGAATGAGGAAATAAATTTTATCTTATGTGTTCTCTAAGCATGAAAAATTCTATTTATAACTATATAAATTAAAGACGAACATAAAAACCTTAATTTGTAATAATTTTTGTTTACCTTCTTCTTTTCTCAAATTTTCATTCCTCCCCTACCCCAAGGCGGTACCTAGTTTTTCAGCTACGAATAAAAAAAAAAACTCAAGACGCATACCGTTTTTTGAATAAAAATTTAAAAGTAAAAAAATACAAAATTTTAATAAATTTTTTATGAGTGAAACAATTTTGTTTCAATATTCTAATTAATTGTCATTACATGTCTGAAAACAGATTACATGGATGAGTTGCGACAATTTGATAAATTAAAAATTTTGTATGTTAAGATGTATGTATACATACTTATACATGAGGTGAAATTTTAAATTGAAATTTCTAATTCAAAATTAACAAAATTTGAAAAAATATTTGAATTCGCTACGTCTCCTTTTAAATATCTATCATTTAAGAATAGTAATGAAAATCGGTTGTGAAATGGTTCAGATTATTTGTACTGTAATTTTTTTAGTTGTTTACAGATTAAGTATAACTAGGGTTACCGGATTGGGCTACTTTATCAATTTAGTTGCCAAAATTAATTTAAAATGGCTACTTCTTAATTTTGGACTATATTGAGCTTCATTTATTTTACTGAACATTTGTTCCGAACAATATTTAGAACTAAAAACTTTTTATAGAATTTATTGGAAATATACCAAAATAATTATTATTATTATTTCCTATTGATTGCGATTAAGCCTTTGTTAAATGACATGGCTAAACTTAATTTATTTTCTCAATCAACTCCAGAATGCTTTCATAAGAATTAGAATAAATACAAAAATAAATCAAAATGTTTACTGTAATAATTTTTCACCCTAACAAAAAATATTAAGATGTGCAATTCAAAAATTCATTATTTTTGAAAAATTCATATTTGGAAAAAAATATATGAAGAAACCGATGCTGCTGATACAGAAGCTTTAACAAATTTAATTATAGAATTTAACTATAATAATGTAATATTAGAATATTTTTTTAAGTTTAGCTATATTTTCTTTTTATTTACCTTTTGTCACATGAATTTTGATATGAATTTTTAATGTATTATAAAAGGATTTCTTCTTTTGTAATGGAAAATGAAATTGTTATACACAATATTAGCTTACTTTTATATATTTTCAATTTTTTAAATAAAGGCTACTTTGGGCTACTTATCCTAAAAATTTAGACTACTTGTCTCGGTAAAAATCTGGCAACTCTCTGCCTATAACAATAAATATATTAATTTCCTTTTTTCCTTCTCATTTACGTATGGTATGCTGAGTTGACGCTGGTATGTTAAGTTGGCGAAAAAATTAAGATTGTTATGGAAAAAGGACATTAATCAAATGTAATTCAACTTACACATCACAATGAAAAAAGTAATAATAAACATGTACCTATACATATTAGAACATAATATGTACATATTATACCATATATATAGTATATTTTGTAAAAAATTATCAACTGCTGAAAAACGCGAGTATTTCAACCATTTTTTTGCGAATCAGTATTTATTTTTCTGAAACAATAATTTTACCATTTTATTCTTTATTGGCAACAATATTGACATTATTATTTCTTCATTCAATATTCTATCTAATAATATAGTGCGACATCTACATGTCAGTGAACTTATTTGGATTATGAAAATGTTAATTAAAATGTCAGTTTCTACTTTACTTTTGTTTTGCATTACAAAAAAAATAATGAGAATCTGTTGAGAAATGGCTTTGAAAATTGTACCGAATTTTTTCCATTTACAGATCCAACATCAATATCGATAAATTTTAGTTAACTTGACTTTATTAAATTTTAGGGAAGGTTCCAAAATAAAATTTATAAATCGAAACAAAAAATCGATATAGCAAAACACATAAAAAACAAAGTGAATTCAATGTAGATCAATGAGTAGTACCTTCAATCAAAAATTGAGTGTGACATTAGTGTTAAATTATTTATTTTGGCGAATGTTCGTAGCATATTTTATCCGGGAAATCAAATAGAAAATATTAAAAACATAATCGAAGATGATTTAATTATTATTGAAAAGTTTCTTTGACTCAATCAAATTGTTCTAATTTTCACTGAAACTTAAATATAAAGAACTCAAAATCTAAATCGGCAGAAATATTATATAGAAAAAATTAATGAAATCGAGTTTTCAGTAATTATATTATATAGTAAAGGCCGGTTTTCATGATAAATTTTTAGCTGATAAATTGGAGTTTAGAAAGAGAAAAGTATAGTATACCGTTAATGTGTATGAGGGAGTAAAATTATATTATTTTTATAGTAACTTTTATAGATGATTTGAAATCTAAAATCTATATACATAACTTTAAAATATTCCAAATGTAAACAAAATAAAGGTTATTTAATTTAAGCAATCTTCCTTAGAATTGTTTAAAATTTCGCGAAAGTATATAAACAAAGTAAAAAAAGTGAAGAAAAGTTCAATATGATATAATTTTCATCTGTGGAATTTTTATTTAGTTTTTTTAAATTTTAAATTTACTTGTATTTATTATGTTTTTCATTTTTACATAAGTATTAATTAGAATTAAAATATTATTTTTTTATATTATACTAAAAAATGAATTAAGAAAAAAATGTATACATACATACATTCAAAAATTCATTCAACAAAATTTAAAATATTCATTCAGATAAAAAAAATTAAAGTTACAATTGTAATTAAAAGTAAATTTTTTAAATGTTTTAAATAGTTAGTTTATGTATAAGATAAATAGAATATATATAATTTTAGTTTAAATATATTATACCTAAAAGCTAAAATATTATTTTTTATTTACACGCATTCAAATATTCAATGCAAAAAATTAATTTTTGTTATTGTTTTTACTCAAATTCAAAAATTGCAATGTCGTTCCGTATCCATAAAATGTGTTGGTAGTGTGCGAATTTTTTTTGTGTAATTACACATTTTTTTATGTTAGTATTAAAAATATCGGTGATAATTATAGGAAACATATCTTTGCGAAGATATGTTTTTTTAAATATTCTCCGATATTTATGGCGATTCTCCGATATTTATGGCGACTCTCTCGATATTTCTCCCGATATTATTGTCATTCTCCCGATATTTTATCAATGTTTCTCTATCGCACTTATGAAGTTTTTGTATCTTCTGCCTATGCTCTAACCATTCGCCGATATATCGGCTACATGAAAACCGGGCATAATTGTTTAAATTTGCCTTCATTTTATGGCATACAAGATTTATACTTCTAAAATAAATAGATGCTTCTAAAGTGTAATTCTCAGCCAATTTTAAAAATTTATAGAATCATAAAAAATATTGATCACACTAATATTACTTTTATACAGCGACATAATCATAGATTTAATACCAGAAATAGAAATGAAATTAAAATTATTGTGGGTGATCAAACCCCATTATTGTTTGATATAAAAAATTAAAGGTTGTATAAAAAATTAAAGCTTTTAAAAGGAAATTAAATGAATATTTATTAGTACCTTACAACACATATAAAGATAACACATTGTAGATAGTAGTGTAAATACAAATCATAAATTAAAATTTGTTTTGAAATGCTTCTTAAAATTTCTTTAATCATTACGATAAAGCATTTCCTAGAATGACCCCAATGAATACAAAAAACATACAAAAAACGCATAGTTTCGAAACGCATATTAGGTTTTTTCCAGAGTACAGATAGTTGAAAAAAAAAACATTTAGTAATTTAATAAATCGATTTGAATAAAAATTTTCAAAAATATGATGAATCGAAAGAAGTATTTTAGAGGTACTCTAAATTAATTAGTTTAAAATTTCAATAATTATTGCCAGTTTCTTAAAAGTTTTAGAAGCATTCAATAAAATAATAAAAAAAGAATTAAAAAAATTACCTGACCGAGGACCGATCTGTTAATTAACAAACATTAACTGGAAATTAACAAACATTGCATTGCATAGTATCGAACCCACCCATAGTATTAAAAATAGAACAAAACTTTGCATAATAACAATAATGTCACATATAAATATTTTAAAATTAAAAGAAAATTCAATTTAACAATGCTGGATATCAGTCTTTTTTTTTGTAGCGGTGGGGTACTCATCATTGGTTAGATTAGATTTTTAATAAAAAAAAAAATAAAAAATATGTTTATATTGTAAATTGAATAATTATATTATATAAATTAGAAAAAATCTTTAATATTTAAATTAAATATAAACTCTAAGTGCATATTTTTGGTTTTTGTAATAATTTCTGCTGAATAAATTATTTTAAAAATGAATTGCTTAATTTGTTAAGAAAACACTGATCGCTCAACAACTAAAAAAAATAGGTCGTGGTGACTGCAATTGTATTTTTCATTACAATTGTTTAAATTTAAAAGAATATTATTTTTGAAAGCTAGTGCTAACAAATATCGTTGCGAAAAGTGCTCTACACTTAGGCGCAAATCTATTCAACAATCATCGAAGTCTTCGGAGACAAACAAAACTATTATTCTACCACAAAGTAATAATGTGCAAATAAATAGTAGTACTTCTACTAATTATACTAATGAAATCACTATCCAGCTACTGTATGATGAAATCTTAAGTCTTAAGAAAATAAACAGTAAATGTTTCGAGAGTTCGCAAAAACTACAAGAAAAAAACTTTTCATTGAAAACCACAGAGAAAAGTTTAGAGAACAAAATAAATTGGATGGAACAAAGAGAAAAAGAAAATATATATAAATATAATAATATATATAATATAATATATATAAAATATAAATAAATTGAAATTTCTGGTGTTCCTAATGCAAACAACGAAAACGTATTACAGTTAGTAAAAAAAAATTTCTAAGACGGTATAAATATTGATATTCCAAATAACAATATTTCTAATTGCTATGTAAAAAAAAATTTTGCAAAAAAATGCAAACAATTCAGCAAAATTCTTAAACTCATTTGAAGATTTAGAAAATATTAAAGTTAATACCAATATTTAATGCGTTTAGAGTATATTTGTATAATGTCAATAAAAAACAAATCTAAATTATAATGATTTTATTAACAACATCTACTCTACTAATTGCTTCTGTATTGAAAATAATAATACAACTTTATGTAAGTTATGTGTCATCTTAATATTCGTAGCCTTAGAAAAATTAGCTGAACTTTTCCATTTATGTTACAAACGGTGGTTATGATGCATATTATACCTTTGAATTGTTTTATTAATTTTTATTTAAATTTTTTATTTATAATATATTTACAACAGCAACTTGAATTAATAACTAACTTATAGAAAACTCAAGACAAGCAAATCAAATTCAAGGTAATAAAACTTTGTTGAAAAATAGTCACACCATCAAAACGGTTTTATCTTGACCTCAACAATGTGAAAATAACTTTTTTTTTTTATTATTTCCATCTAGCCACAACTAAAAAATAATACGCAAATAAATATCCTGTTATAAATAAATTTCTTGTATCTATATCATGTACGCAAAAAATATTTTATCAAAATGGAATATTCATCACATACAAAACGACCCAACTCTTTGAATTTTTCGCACGTATTTTTCAGCCCACTAGCAAAATCTTTTCTAATTTCTGAAAACAAATTTAAATTTTTTCAAAATTCAAATTGATTAGGTGATTTAACTCTTAATTATTAAATCAATCAAAAATTAGTTATTATTCGAATTCTAAAAAATTTAATACTTAGGTTTATTATATTTGCCTTAATTAACTTGCCTTGGACTTTATATGTTTGTTTCAATTTGCTTCAATTCAACAAAATACCCATTTCAATAACCATTTAACCAAAGTATATCCATAAAAAGAGTATGAACTCATGTATGTGTTGATTTGTTTGCACACAAATTCATATGCAAATTTGATAAACATTGTCAGAAATAGACGATAATAAGAATTTTACGTGTAAGAAAAAGAAAAAATATAGTAAACAAAAGAGAGTAACAAAAAAATTGGCTGAAATTAAATAAATAAAGTTTATAATTTTGAAAAAAATTTTCGACAAAAATTTCGTTGAAATATTTAACAATATTATTTTCTAAATTGTATCAACTATACATAAGATTTTTAGGAGACCTAACTAAAACAGCGTTATCATATTCTTTAAATTCTGTGATTTGTAAATAGATGTTGTCCTCAGTATTATTTTATAATCGTATACCAATATAATAAATATTTAGGTTTACTAATATAATTAATAAAAAATAATAATGTTTGTAACTCCAAATTAATACTGACAAAAATATTAATAATATTTTATATTATTGTAATGTAATTATAATTTAATATTTTTAATAGGTATATACGAAAATAATAATGTTTAAAACGAAAATATTAAAATTATAAAAGATCAGAATTAATCATCGTATAAGGGAACAAACTAAATTAGAACTAACATTTTTTGCCACCCTGCCTGATATAAATAATGGGAGGAAACGTAAGCAAATCCAAAGGAGAATAATGAGAACGCAAAATTATTTTACAGTATAAAGCAAAAGGCAAACATCTGTTTTGTACCTTTTCTCTCTCATAATAAATTTGGTATACGATAAGTAAATGTAAATTTTACCTCTTTTAACTAATGATATTTTGCTCGGTTTGATATTTCTTAAAAATTAGGTTGTCGTAAAATGGGAGTGTGTATTCTTGTTAATATAGATTATAGATATTCTTTGCATTCAACTAAGGTGAAATTTACATATGTGTGTGTACTAATAATGGAATATGGATATTTGATAAAGTTAAAATTTGGTTTCTCTTTAAATTCACTATATTTATTGACATTTCTATGGTGTAAAGAAACAAAAAAAAAAAAACAAAAAAGGAATACAAAATAAATGTGTGCAATACAAATCATTATCATTATATTTCAATCATTTTCTATTACTATTCAATTATATTTTCATTATATTTTTTTGTGTTTTTAATTTGGTTTCTTTTATTAATCTCTTTCTTTTATTATTTCTCTTTCTCTGACTAAGTATATGCAAATGTACGTACATGTGTCATATAGGGCTTGCATTTGTTACATACATAATCATATGGCTTAGTTTAATTGAAAATAAAATGCAAACTTTATTTATGGAAGAAAACAAAATTTGAACCAATCAAGTATCAGTTATCTATCACTCAGTTACAAATTACTCTTCTCGCATGTAAAAAAAGTTCAATTTCGATTTATGCATGTATATATTATACTTTTATATGCCAATTTATGCTTAGGCAACGTATACACCTCGGACAAAATCGAATTTTATCGTAGATAAAGTCGGATGAGTGTTTACATTTCAGACTTTTCCACAGATTTAAATCTACGATTTTACGTCAAATATTTTTTGTATTTAACAGGGTTTCTTTTTATAAAGTGCGTAATTTTTTAATACGTAAATTAAAAAATTCAAAGGTATCTAAAATCAAAAATCTCCAAATATTTTTTCAAAATACACATATTTTTATAAAATTTGTTACAGTAATATAAAATATAATTATACATTTGAAGTATGAGCAATAATAACCTAATTGCGTTAGAGTGAATTTTAGTGCCATTTGATTATATGTGTTGTTCTTTGAAAATATATTATTTTTCATTAAAAAAATATTTTCACTAAAAAGTCGAAAATAAAATAAGGAAAAAAAAAATTTTTTTTAGAAATATTTGCCTTCAATTTAAGCGTACTAAAACTACAAAAATAAACTTTAGAATCGCAGCTTGATATAATGTTTTCATAGCAAGTTATGATTGTAATTACGGAAAAAGCAAATTAGCCGACTTTTTTTAGACTTTTTACCAAATCTCTTAATCTCATCTCAAGACTTCCTAGAATTTCGGCTAATTTGCTTTTTCCGTAATTACAATCATAACTTGCTATGAAAACATTATATCAAGCTGCGATTCTAAAGTTTATTTTTGTAGTTTTAGTACGCTTAAATTGAAGGCAAATATTTCAAAAAAAAAATTATTTTTTCCTTATTTTATTTATCAAATAATTTATCCACTGTAAATCCAGTATATCCACTACAAAATAATAACATATATTTTTTTTAATTTAAATTAAAATTAAACTCACCTGGTTCAACTGTAGTTGATGTATCTGATGTTGTTGTATCACATAAATGTGTTTCTAGGAATGCAATAACATAAAAAATACTTAAAACTAAATTAACTTGTGAACCCATTTTGTATTTATTTTTTTCCTTCTCACTTTTTCTTATTTTCTTATTTAACGCTTCAATCTATTTTTATATTTTCTTCTTTTTAATAACACTTTCTTATAATAATTTTCTTCTCTACTATAAATTCTTACACCTTCACATTTACAATCATATATAATATATGTTATTTTTATTTATAGCTATATATATGTATATTATATATTACACATTAATATAAAAATGTCAATTCATATATATATATATATATATATATATATATATATATATATATGTGTAATAATTAGTCAATTTGTTTCCTCAACTGTAAAACTCTTATTTTTAGATTATTTTTATTCACCAAAGAGCACGAAAATATCTATAAGAAAAGAGAAAATATCCTTTTTGATTTGTTTGTTCTATTTTTTTTTTGTTTTTTTTTTTATTTGTTTATGATCCTTTTTTTATTTTGTTATTTCTATTTGTTGTTATTTTTCTAAGATTTTCTAACATTAAAACGTATCCTAAGTTGGTATATATTGTGACACTGGTATCACTTTCCTTAAGATCAAGTTTTTCTATATATATATTATATACACAAGTTGAACAGGAATGAGGATAACAGTAACAACAACAAAAATAACAATAATAAAAATGATAAAAACAACACAACAATAGTAATAAAATATAAAAATGATGAAGAATAGTTAGTTGTAGGATGAATTTAAGAAAAACAAAAAACAAAATAAAATAAAACAAACAAGAGAAAAAAAAATATATAGAATATTCTTACAATAATAATAATAATAATAACAATAATAACAATAATAATAATAAAAGCAAAAATAATAATAATAATAAGTAAGCAAAAAAAGGATACGAAAAATATAGTTTAAGATAAAGAAAACAGTAAGTCAAGTGTACCTAAAGAAAATTCATAATATTAAAAATAAGAGACCCAGTTTTCATGTATATGATAAAATACACATATATATATAATAACAATCAAGGCAATATACAATTGGCCTTACTATTTCTAGGATACTTGTTAAAATATAAGAAATCCGTTTCAGAATGATAATTGGAACATTTCACATTTATATATTTTTTTTAGTATTTTTAATAAATTTTAGGATTTAATATTATTTGATTCTTATGAGTTTTTGCATTCAGAATTTAATCAACAATAATATGAGATTTAAAAATATTTGGTATATACTAAATCAAAATTAATGTCTTGATATTACCAGGGATGGTATGGCATTGATACAATTATAGACTTTTCTGTAAATCATATTACCATTGAGTAAGTTCAACTAGCTCTGCATGTTTATGTGATAAATAGTTCGTAAAACTTATAAGACTTATAGTCTACAAGTCCTTATTAGACTATAAGTCCTATTTTGTGTTCGTATGTCAAACACAAGAACATTATTAATTATGTACTAGGACAATAACGCAAACAATAACGCAAACGTGTTAAAATACGTTGCTTCAGAATCAATAATTTTGGCATAAATAAAGAACATAAGATTAAAAAAATATATATATCGTAAAATTATTGATTATACCGTAAATCATTAAAACCCTCGGATCATATATAAGTAATTTATATATGTACCATTTTCTATTTAAGATAAGTATGTCTTCAGAATTACATTTTAACAAACACATTTAATCAGTTATAATAAATTAAATAATAGAAACGTTCAAAGTTAAAGTGTTGTCAAAAGATGTAGAAGTTAAAAAAACGTACCCAGATTCTCATAATCAAAATAGTTTTGTTGAAAAAAGAAATCGACGGAAAGTACTCTTACCAACTGTAAAAGCAAACAAATCTTAATCATTAATCTTAATCATTTTTATTCTTCATATTTATCATAACAGTATAGATTTTCCAATAGATAGCTTACATTAAATGATTTAATTGTTATCAATTTTCCGTTCACTAATAATTATTTTAATATTTTTAATCCTAAATGTCGATATTTTGCAATATACTTCAACAGTGATTGTGACTAACTTTATAACTTTACTTATACAAATTCAATATAATATCAATATTTACTAATTTTAAGAAATCTACTAACTTTAAGTATTCTGAACATGAGCCTAAGTTTAAATTGACTGAAATTGTCACATCATTTCATTTAAATGATGATAATATAAAAGCTTTTCATATAAATTGTAGTCGACGTCTTGCAACGAATTACCCCTTTCAACTTCTACCAAATACAATCTTATTAGCATTAGTATAGTAAAAAAAATAATTTGAGCTTCTCTTCGAAGACTCCTTAAAAGATCATAATTTGGACTGGAATATAATCAAGCAATTATAACGGAATAAACCAGATGCACCTTTTATATCTACTATTATAATGGCTTTTACTGGTATAACTGGTATTCTGGCTTATACTGTTATAACTGTTTGATTATATTAACAATTATAAATAATTATATATTTTGAATAATTTAGAATTGACCTCCACATTTTTGATTGAAATTGTAGGATAAATTGCAACTTCAACTGAATTATAATCTAAAGTCTTTTCATCGATTTAAATAAATTATGGTCGACGTCGATGTCAATTGTTTTTTTAGCTAGAATATTTTCAAATTTTGACAAAACATAGTTTTAACTTAAAATTACATGTTGATAACAATACGCTGCGCTTTCGATTAAAATACCCTCCCATACTAAATTATTTTTTAATACTCAGCTAATTTTGCCATAAAACAGTATCAAGGGGTATACAGCACAGAGTTTGTACATTACAAGATGTACACAATAAATTGGAGCTTATAAAGAAATAATATTATATATATATTCTCTTTAATAACTCCATAGACTCTACTTAATATGACTAGTCAATAAAAACATCTAAATTTGATCATTTGGTTATCTTCACATCATTTTGAAGTATTAGATTTTCTATTTAATAGCTAGCGAAGTATTTTTTAGATTATTTATTTATTTATTTATTTATTTATTTCAATCTACTGGGTAGTCCCTTACAGATTTTGCTTATAAAATATTAAAAACTAAAATAAAATAAAACTAGAAATAGAAAACAAAAATTGTAAATATAAAAATAATTTCAAATATAAAATAACATTAATAATAAGATGCATTAACAATTTCAAGTTAAAAATAACATTAATTCAAGAAAAGAAGTTAAAAAAAAGAAAAATTCAGACTTAAGTGATATAAATAAATATTAATAGTAATAGCAATAGTTGTTATAAAGGTAGGCAGTACATTCAAATGATAATAGAGAATAATTTTAATAAATTTGTAGAATAAAATTGTAATTAATTAAAATTAGATTCGCCTAGCCTCAAGAGTAGAAAGCTTAATAAGTTGACATTTAGCTAAATATCCAGTAATATAAGGTTGCCAGTTGAATTTACGTAGGCAAAACCTAATCATATTCTTTTGAACAGACTCTATTCTCTTAATATGTTTATCATAATAAGGCATCCAGATCGGACAAGCATATTCGAGGTGAGGACGAACAAGTGCAGTATATAAATTTTTGAATGTATAAGGATCAGAAAATTGCTGTGAGTTACGCTTAATTAAACCTAACATGGAAAAAGCTTTAGAAATAATTCGATCTATGTGAGCATTAAAAGTTAATTTATTATCGAGAATGATGCCCAAGTCTTTTGTTTCACGGACATGTTCAATAATAGAACCGTTGATATTATAATAAGATTCAATTAGAGTTTGCTTCCTGGAAAATGACATGTAACTGCACTTATTAATATTAATGGTAAGGCCATTAATGTTATACCAAGAGTAGAATTTATCGAGATCCTGCTGCAGGAGATGGAAATCTTCGTCCGACTTAATAACCGCAAAAAGTTTAGTATCGTCAGCAAATGATAAGATCAAAGACTTAATATCGAAGTCGACATCGTTTATAAACAATAAAAATAATAGTGGCCCCATATGAGTTCCTTGTGGAAAACCAGACGTAGCCTCGAAGTTATATGACGTGCAATTTTGTATTTTAACGCAGAGTTTACGACCAATCAAATAAGATTGAACCCATAGAAGGAAGGTACCATGAATACCAAGAGCCTGCAGTTTAGAGAGTAGTAAAGAGTGGTCTACTTTGTTAAAAGCTTTAGAAATATCAGTGAATATCGTATCTACTTGATAGCCTTTTTCAATTGCATTGCATTGCTGTGTGAAAAAAAACTGCTAAATTAGTGGAAGTAGATTTTCCATACATAAAGCTATGCTGATTTGGAGATATGTGTTCTTTAACCAAGAAATATATTTTATCTGTGACAATAGCTTCGAAAAGTTTAGGAATAGAAGATAATTTAGCGATAGGTCTATAATTTTCAACGACAGTTTTAGACCCTGATTTGAAAATAGGAATAATGTTTGAGAATTTCCAGTCATCTAAGAAAATTCCTTCATTTAGTGATCTGTTAAAAATTAAGTAAAGAGGATAAGTCAAACTATAAATGCAGTTCTTCAAAACTAAATTAGAGATAGCATCTGGACCAGAACTCAGATTAATATCTAAGGTATTAATTTTGTTGAAAATATCACAATATGATAATTGCATGTGTCCTAAATCAACAAAAGATTGTAGGTGACTTTGCAAATTTATTCTTGATTGTGGTCTTATAAAAACTGATTCAAAATACTTAGCGAATAAATTGCAAGTTGAGACTGAATCTGTAGCTGTTTCATTTTTATAGGAAATGCCTTGAGGAAATCCACAGGATTTTCTTCGGATATTTATAAATTTCCAGAAGTTTTTGGAATTTGATTTTATATTAAACTCATAGGTAAGAATGAAATTATTATAAAGAAATTATGTCTCTATGTTATCAGGTATGGGCTCTACTTAATATAACTAACCAATAAAAAGGTCTAAATTTGATCATTTTTAGCTACGTACACGTCATTGTGCAGTAGTAGATCTTCACATCAAAAACTCTTTGTCCCAAATTCAGGATGGTAAATTCGACAAATAATTTTTCTGCAAACAGACAAAGTTTTGATAACATTGAACACTTAATTACCCATATGAAACGGAGTAAAAAAAATAAACATATATACGTATTTAAATTCATCATTATCCTTAAAACATCCCATAAATTTGATAATATTTGATTAACTCTATCTCGGGAACTAGATTATAAATTTAGATTTGAAAAAGGAACAGAAACTATCTATAATGTTTGTTATATGGTTGAAATAAAATTTTAAATTCTAAAATAAATTCTGATGAGAATATCCTTACACAATAATATGTATATATAAGTATGTTAGTATAGATATATATGTATGAATATAACACATGGCCAAACATAGAAAATCTTTTCACAATATATCTTTTATTATTATTTTCTTCCAAATGATTTTCATTGTCCTTATACATACATATATACATATTTTGTTTTTGTTTTTAGATGTGCTTGAACTGATCTCAATCCTTTTTTTTTCTTCTTATTCTTCTTCTTCTGTTAAGGAAATATTTTTTTTTTATTTTCTTCTTTTTCCAGCATCAATTTCATTACAAATTCAAGTCATATCGTTTTAGTATTATATGAATGTAAAATCAATAAATATTCTTTTTTTTTTTTACTTTCTAAATTTAGCATATAAATCCGACATTATGCATATATATATATATATATAGATAGTACATATATATATATATTTATAAAAATGAGTACACATTCAGGATATTATTATTTATGAAAGAAGCAACATGTAATTTATTAATCATTCCTTGTACCATATAATATTTTTATAATGTGAATATTTTTCTGATAAACACACAAAAAAAAGGGAAAAAAGAGAAGAAAAAAAATTAGAAAATAAAAACAGGATATTCGTAAGGATATTAGTATTTTATATAAATAAATATAACAAGACAAAGAAAAAAAAATGCAAGAAAACAAAAATTATTTTTTATATTTCTTATTTTCATTTAAGGAAGTTGTTTTTTATTTAATGTGTGTATTCATATAAAAATGTATATATATATATAACATTTAAAAACATAACAAACGATATGACAATTTTCTAGATATTCAAATCTTATATACGCAATGTGGGAGTTAGAAAAAAATATTATTTTCTTTCGGGTGGGATCTGATTTTAAAAACTTACTGTTTACTTCGTTTTATTAACACATTAACTATGATCCTTGAAAGCTTTGTTTGCATTATTATACTATGGCTCGTAGCAATTGGTATCATTATATCCGAATTCAGTGGTTGGAAGACACTAAAATATCACGGTAGTATTATATAACTAGTTTTGTAACTCGCCATAAATGACGGAAGCAAAATAAATTCTAGCATTTATTTCTTCATTAGAGTTTTCATTTCAAGTTTAAGAAAAATATGTATTTGCTTACTAATTTATCAATATCATACCTTTATTAGAATTATTAGAATGATTTTAATTACCATATTAACAGAATATTTGTAGTAAGGTGCAAAATTTTCAATTCCCTAAGGGTTATTTACTCGATAATTTTAACGATATCTTATTTGTCATCATTGGAAATTTAAACATATATATTATTCGAAGACCTCAATAATTCTAAATAATCAATATTCTTAGACATTTTATTGTATTCAATTAATTATAATATAAGTTAGTCAAAAAGATAATTTCAATTAAAATTAATATAGAAATACTAAATTCAAATAATATTTTTAATGAAAACAAAATCTAACTATATAATATAAACTTACAATAATTTTATATTTTTACAATCATAGCAGAGTTCTACTGTAAAATTCAAATTGTAAAATGAAATTAATTAAGATATAATAAAAGTAAAAATTTCTATGACGCCATCTAAATTTAACACTTGAATGACATGACAATCATTATGAAATGATGGGCAAGTGACACAGATAACAGATGACAGATGACAAATGACAGATGACAGATGACAGATGGCATATATAAGCAATAAAAAACAAATACTATGTTTATGACAATTACATGATGTTACAATTTGTATATATATTGCAATTTGTATATGTGTTGGAGTATTCCGTCGAATTTACAAACATCCAGATAAATGCAGAAAATTATATATATAATTATCAATATTTTTATTATAAACTAAAAATAAGCTCTCAAATATTGCTTCTCCTTCCAAATGTATTCTATTGTATTCTAATAGATTACTAGTGGTCATTAACAACCCTAAATGAAGAACATAGATTGTATTCCAGTAAGAAGAGCATTGACAGTACAAAAATATTTCTAGCGGTAACAATAACACGAATGAGATATTAAAGTACTCCTAAGCAAATAGTTTTAAACAATGTAATTTAACAAAGTAAATATACAAAATTGATATTGCATTGCCTTATCACAAATATCGTAATATGCAGTGGAAACTAAAGCCAATGAAAGCTCAAGAAGCATAATACCAATAATTATATATACATAACAATAGCTTATTAACTTTAGTTGTTAAAACCGATATTTTTAATTTATTCCCAATGCTGTTATCACGGTGTTCAGCTCGATGTTACCAATTGGAATATGCCGCATCTTTAAATCCGATGTTCGGTTTACTACAACCGAGGCTGAAAGAGGATTCGCCGTGATTTCATCATGATTACCTCTTGTTATAATTGTTATTATTACCGTTTGTTGTCATGTTTTTTACGAAATGTTATCAATTGTTTACCCTTTGGCATTTTCTGAGGTTTTTTTTTTATATAATTCCAAGTTTATGAGATGAATATCCTAACTGTTTTTATAACGAGATTTAGAATACACAATCACATACAATAGTTTTTTCTGTCTTTCGCCTTTAGTTGCTACCTCCACCATTTTCCGATACATTTCAGACAATCCCCACTTCCGTCATTTACCCCACGGATGCGGTTACAGGACAATTAAGATGATGATGAAAAACGATTAAAAAAAACTGAATTAGCAGCTTATAAATACGAAGCTAGTTAGAATAGATGGTCAGATGAGGAAGAGAGTGAATTAAATTAGTCAGTCTACTTGAATTAATCAATATAGAAATCTCCCCATATAATAAAAATATTTAATTATTTCAATCTAGTGAGGGAGGAAATGTGGTTCGATTAAGAAGTCAAGAACAAATATTTGTTTACATGTATACCATGCCGTGGCGTATGGCAAGATAACTAACAAACAGCGAAATTTAATTTAAACAGTAACACAAAACAATTAGCTTTAGAATACGTTAGACAAATTTTGTGAAAGCTCCCTATGTAAAAGTGGTACAGTAAAAAAAAAAATTAATAAATTTGATCCTTTTCTCTTCCATCATCGTTCAGACTCTTCCATCATCGTTCACATGAGTTTCAACTTTTTCTGTCGTATTCTGTGTTTTATTGTTTTTTTTCCCCCTTTTGTAAAACAGAATGAAACAGAATTCTTTTTGTTTGCCAAGCACGTATCAAACCCTTATTCACTATTGTGTCGTTTTCATGTGTAATTATTTTCCTACTAAAAACTGACTTCAGATTTTTATTGGCACATTTTATTAAAAAATGTCTACTCTGCTAGTCTTATTTTTACTTATTGATTCTCTATATCTTGATTCTGTAAGTCAATCAAGCCCTCTTTTCTTACTAATTTGGCTGACTTATGAAGTGGACCAAAATTAGGGTAAGATTTAAAAAAAATTTTGACTTTAGTCGAAATAAAGGACACCCTAAAATATACATATACATCAAATTGGTTATAAGAATACATTTATACACGCGTACATATGTATGTTAAGGTCCTTAAATATATTTACGTGTTTTCTTGGTTTTGTATATTTTTTTATTTTTATTTTTATAATCTTAAATGCTGATTTTACTATACATGTACATGGCTATATAAATAAACAGAAAATGTGTGAAAATTATGATGTTGTATAAAGCATGATTTTCATCTTTTTATGCTAGAATGCTGTGATATGTTGTTACTGCTGTGAAGATTAGCGAGATTATCTGTGAAACATGATTCGAGTAAAAATGCCATTTAAATATCACTGCGTTGTTGTTTCCGTTTTTTTTCTCTCTTTTTTTTTTTTTTATTCTAATTTATTTTCTTCCCTTTGTTCGTTTCTTTTTAATTTTTTTGTTTTTTTTTTCATTTTCTTCTGCATAATCAGGCTCAGTCATTGTATAAATTGGTATATCAGAATATTTATAGATAAATTTGATAAATATTTTGTAAGTATTAATGATATAATAAGAGAGACACATAATAAGAAAGTAAAAATAAGAAGGGAAAAAAACAAACCAAGATAGAGAATATAAATTTATCATAGATTCAGAATACAGAGATGCAATAAAGTATAAAAATGTCGCATTAATAAAATTAAAAAAAAAAAAGTGAAGAAAAAACAAAAATATAATGGAAAAGATGAGAAGGTGAAAATAATTTTGCATTAATAGTAAAAGTGACTTTTATGAAAAGAATATAATTTTTGAATAAATAAAACTATTTTTATGTTGAGTTTTTGACTTCAAAAGATGTTTACATCTATCATCAAAGATATAATTTCGGGCAACATTGTATTGCAGTATAATGAATTAATATCTGTAGATGTAATATTCATCGTACTATAACTGAAATTTTTATTTTATATCAAATCGGATTAGTACCTACTATTGCTACAATTTGCTTTTAAATGGTAATGTCATTAGTTATGATACCGTAATGATGACTTCGTATTCCAATAACAACCGAGCAAGGGGAAGATTATAAGGTCAATTGTGAGCTGATAACATAGATCAAGACATAGATAAGAGAAACCTTGGGAATACGAAATTGGAAGGCATATTAGCAAGATCGGCAAACGCGGATGATTATAGTCAACAAGGCCAATTCTGACATTGACCTGTAATGCTACAATATGATGACGATATACATATATCAATATATAATTATGCACAATACATTGTATAAGTATGTTTAAGAATAGTAACAATAACCCTTAAGTGAATTATGTTTAGTTTTTGGTTATTTCACCTGGATTGACATTTTTTAAGGTGATAATGACAAAAAAGTAATCACAAATTCTTTTTGGGAATTTTTTAAAGTTCTTATCAATTAGATAGTGACAGTTTTTGTTAAATTGAGAGTGACAACAAATCCGTTGTGACCGCCATACAAAATATTATATTTTCTCTTACAAAACTATAATTTCGTATATTTCTCATATATTTTTTTGTGTTTTTGTTTTTTTTGTTTTTGTTTTTTTTTTGTTTTTGGTTTGTTATAATCATAATATGTGTTGCTTGGATTTTAATATACATTTTGAAATGCTGCCTAATATAATTATACTATTTTTACACAATACCGAAAATTGTTTACTTCACAGTCACTATCAATAATTATTACCATATTACAAAATTCCACTCCAACTTAATTATTTTTCGTTCAAAAATATTTTTGGTTGGGCATAGTTGATAGAGATTAAAAACGAAATAGAACAAAGACAATTTTAATTAGTTTTGTTTTAGTTTTTTAATTATGTTTTAATTGGAACATTACAAACAACTTCGCCAGCGTTCTACGAACAATAGGAACTATCCAGCATACAATTGAAGAATATCGTGAGTGTAATCACAAAATCAGGTATCCTTAAGGACTCAGACACTTAATAAAAAAAAAACCGTGTCATCACAATAAGCTCATTTGCGGCTGCGGTGATGTAGGAACTGGATCTCTCTCAGAATAATCTAAATCTAATCTAATCTAATTGGGACATTGGAGCAATGGATAAATGCAGCAAATTATATATATATATTTAATGTTAATAATAATTTATTTATAAATATATTGAGACATATTAGCTTCTACAATTGAAGCAATAAAGCGTGTGTCATTTATATTTCTCTGATTTTCTGTGAGAGTAGAAAAATAATAGAAAAAAATATTTTATAAAGTCTAGTATAAAATCAAATTTATTTACAACTAGCTGTACCCGGTCCTCATTACTGTTGTTTTAAATGCTGAATCCGTTTCAGTTTTGATCTTTATTTTTCTGGTGACTTTGCTTTGCTTCCATATACTGAAAGCTGCCATATAACTCTTATTCAAGAATATTTCAAAAACCAGAGCCAGAGCTGGAAATGAGTATTTAGGTAATCTTTCAAAAATAAACAAACATGTTTTTTACGATTCGGGTAGCTTATATTTAGGTCTGCAAGACTATTGATTTTTTATATGTTCCTGATGAATGCTGGTAGTTCAATGGCTACCTGAACCTATCCGATATTTTAGAAAAAAATGTATAATAACAATATTTTATGACAGTACTGACCTTCGCAGGAGTGTACTCAATAAATTTTCAAAGTAAACATGATAATCGGATGAATCGTATAGTAATGATCCCTGATATATTCAAAATATATATAAACGATATTGCATATCTTAGTTTAAATGGAAGTATTCAACTATACGCAGATGACGCTATATTAAAATATTCGACAAGCTCCGAAACAGAGCTCTCTAATATGATAAGTGAAAATCTTAATATGATTGAAGAATGCCTGCACCAGAACAGATTGTCCCTGAATATTAAAAAAACCAAGATTCTCCTTTTCAATAACAAGACCTTCGTCTTCCCAAACTTTATACACTACAATAAAACAATAGAAGTAGTCAATTCAATTAATTACCTAGGTGTATTAATAGACAATAAACTGAGATGGAATATGCATGTTGAGCATGTTTTGAAAAAAATATCACCCTATATTTTTATACTAAGAAGATTGAAAAAAAAAAAATTTATACAGATACTCTTTATACAATCTATGCTTTCTTCATACTTTCCAACCTTTCTTATCTAATTCCGATTTGGGGTAGGTGCTCTCAAATCCATACAAAAAAGTTAGAAGTCCAATAAAAAAAGCAATAAAAATTATTCACGGATTTAGTAATCGACATCCAACAAATATGTTATACTCTCCTAAATATCTCAGTTTTGATAATATTTGCCATAAAGAATTATTCTTAATAGCCTCTAAAATAATAAACAATAATATTAAACATAATTTTATACTAAATCGTAATGTAGACATCTATAACCAAAATACACAAAACAAATCTAACTTCTACTTATCAATTTTCAAGTCAAATAAATAAATAACTGCAATATATTAGTTTAAAAGCTTTTAACGACCTACCTGAAAAGTTAAAGATTATTGATTGTATTTCGGTTTTCAAAAACCAAATTATGGAGCATTTATTGGCGCAGTAAGAGATGCATAATAGCAAAAATATTATAAAATACTAAAAATGAAACTTGTAAATCAAAGAAAATGAAAAAAAAAAAAAATAAAAAAAATAGAAGTAGGGAAAAGAAAAAAAATCTTTATTTTTTTTTTGTTTTTCTTATTTTTATTATTATAAGCAAACAATTATCATATAACTCTATACGATCAGACAGCATTTAGCTAGGTCTTAATTTTAATCTATTAATTATTACATTAAAAAACACTTTATAAATTGAAGTATTTTAATGAATATCTAAAATATAATATAATTTGTTAAAATAGTATTAGTTTTATACATAATTTAGTTACTAAGTAATAATTTGATAAATAAATAATGAAAATGCATAAAGCACGTTTGTCAACATACATTGATTTGTGTAATTAAAGATGTGCTTAGAATGGACTAAAAATATATTTTTGAAATTTAAGAAAATTATCACCTTGTTCAATCATCATCACCTCTCATGATATATTGCCAATTCGTTAATTATCCACAATTACTAAAATACTCTTAAATATGGTGACAATGAAAATACAGTATTTTACAATCTAGTATGTTCCATAACGATTTATATACAATGTAAATAAATTTAAAATGCGTGCATACTGCTTTAACTATGCAGATAGAAAGATAATATAAAAATTTTAGAACTAATTATATTGCATATATATAGTACTAGGGGCCCCTGCTGAGTATATATAATTTAAGTAGAAGCCAAATTTAAAGTTTTTAACAGAACAACAGTTTACGTACTGACATACACTTCTAACGTTACAGTAGAAACCACTCATGTTTTCATAAAAATTTACAGGTTATTAAGTTTTATTTAGGAAACATAAATACCTCATATACTGTTTCGTTTCGACATATTCCTATACTAAGTGGCATTTAATGGACAAAATCACTAAAAATAAAATATTTTTGTAATTAAAATGGTATATACATCATATAAGTATATACATATTTTTAACCAAAACTATATGATTACTACAAATGACCAAAATATAGAAAACAATAATAATTTGAGACAGCTACTTAAAAAATTAATAGAATAAATTTCATTTAATTATATATACAAATAATAAGATGTTGAATGACACAAAATGGCTATATTTTATTTAAAAAGTTTGATATTATAAAACCAAATAGAAATTTTTTTGACCCATATGCACATTTCGGTCGTATGTACAACTTATTTACATATTAAGAGTTCATTAAAAAGAATCGAAATAAAATGAACTGCACAGATCCTTAAATGCTTGTCAATTATAATTATAGATGTTATCGAACATACTACATTGCAGTTAAAACTCTAATACTGCATTTTCGATGTCATCCATAATACCTATTTCTATGGCATACAATCGAATCAAATAAAATCAAATGCATTCCAAAAATTTTCAATATTTATTAAATTTTTTTTTTTTTTTTTTTTAAGTTAAAAAATTTAATTTTGTTAATTTCTAATTGCAGTTAAAAAACTAATAAATGATGAATTTTCTTTAAGAAAGTATTTCAACTTTTTATTCAACTTAAAAATGTGAAAAGCCAAAAACTGTTTTGATTGTTATAAAAAAAAATGTTGACTTTGTGCTCTTAAAGATTTGAGTATAATTTACAAACTTTATTAATTCAACTTTAAAATAAGTACCTGGGAAAAAATTTTTAAAAAATTAAATTAAAATAAGAAACTTCTTTGTTAACAAGAGTTTTAAACAAAAATTGCATCCTTTTAAGGTGCGATATTTTTTTTTTTTTCGTTTTTTTTTTCTGTAATTCAAATACACAATATTTTTCATTGAAAAATGCAATGAATAATTTCCATTTTAATTTCCCTAAAAATAATTTTTTGTTAAAAACCTCAGCAAAAGAACGTAAAATGTATGTATGTGTGTGTGTGTGTGTATGTGTAGTATAGAAGTACTCTTTTAAAATTGAAAAGCTCTTTCAAAGTAATTATTATTGAGTTTTTTTTTGTTTTTTTTTTCTTGTTTTATTTTTAATAGTTTTTGCTGGTTAACTACCTTTTAAAACAATTTGTGTGAGAAAAGAAATCTTTTCTAAAAAAAAAAAACAAAAAAATAAAAAAATTAAAAATGAAAATATTAAAGTGCATCCTATTTACAAAAGAGGGAAAAATTCACTTTTTAATTAATTTCCGTTGAATGTTTGTTTGATGGTGTTGCTGTTGTTGTTGTTGTTGATGATGTTGGTTTTCTTGTTATTTTAATTTTTATTTATACTTTTTTGTTTCTTTGTATATAAAAATAAAAAACAAATTTTATCACATACTCAATGTAAATGCTATACAAGGACCTTGACATACTATTAAATTTTTATAAATTATTTTTGATTTTTTGATTTCTTTTTCATTGCACTGGAAAAAAATTAAGGTTAAAAAAAATGTAGAATAAAATTTGGTTTATAAGAAGAACATTACTTATTCATGAAAATTGCATTGGTATTTCATAAATAAAATTAATTTAGTGCAAAAAAAGTTAAGCAAACAAAAATTGTACATAAGGTGTCCGAAAACATCGGATCATAGGGCAAAAATGATTGAAACTATTAAACTATGGCTGTAAAGGTTTTTGAATACTAAAATGCTTTGGCTTGCTTAGTTATTTCCCTATAAAGTGGTGTAGTCAAATACAATAAAATAAAAGTACTTAAAGCCGATTCAACTGATTCCCTGTTATATCGAGTTATCAACTGTATGTTGTACTAAATCTCCTTTATTGCAAGCCCTAATGTCATATTTTTTTAAAGTAACTTAGGTAAAATTACCTTTTCGTGCTAATTTAAGTACGGTACTGTCATTTTTTAATACAAGGTTTTGCGAGCATTTAGTATGTTATCAAATTACTATATATGTTATATAATTATCAATTCAGGAACACCTTCTTAAATAGAATAGGTCCATTTTATTTAAGTTGTTGTCAGATTATACTCCCAATTATTATTTTTTATCCCACGGGTACTGAACGAACGTAAGGGAAGGGTACTGAACCAGATCGTAAAATTTTGCATTGTTTTATTTGTTTGCTTCATCAAGAATCGAAGCTGGAACATTTCGGTTGCAAAGCAAGCGCTTTACTGCGCCACACATCGTATTTTTTTTTTGTATACATAGCCAAAACACTAGTTGGAGACATTTTTTACTGATTGGTAAGTTTGGCTAGGGTAGGAAAGGAAAATTAAGAAAGGAGGATGGTAAAAGGGAAGAGAGACAATTGCGAACGAAGGTGTTAATGTTCGTCTTGAATTTATTTAAGTCATAAATATAGAATTTATCATGTTTTGGGAACACATAAGATGAAATTTGGTTCCACATTTTCATCGAGTTCGTATTAAATTTTCATCAACAAAATATAATGTCACATTTAAAGCCCACATACACGGTATTGACATTAATTTTGGTTCTGATTATTCCTCTTTTTCTATACCCTATCAATTTAGTGGTTAAAAAAACACAGTAAATTGTAGTATTGAAAACTCTTACAAAAAAAAAGTTTTGTTAAAAGCCGCAGTGGTTATATCCATCCCGTCTAAAGATGATATTGTTTCATAAGAAGTTCCCCGAGGTGCTAATTTCCAGAAACTATCATCTGGTAACTTCCAATTGGGAATTCTGTTTTTTCGAACAGTTCCAAGACTCAAAATTCCTTGTTGAAATAATTCTGCCATAAGCGGAACAGAAGTATAATAATTATCATAAAATAATTTGTAATTCAAATTTGAAGGAATTTGTCTTGTTAAACGGCTGCGCTGGCTCTCAAATTTCTTTCATTTGAATTCCTAAAACGTTCGTCGTTTTCCTGCCCAGTATATATTTCGAAATTATATGCAAAGCCTGATATTCCACACAGAATGAATAATTTATATCCCCATTTGATGAGGCTTAGCTGGTAAATATTGCTTCATATAACTTCCGGCTTTTGTGGAACACATTTGTTCATCAACGCACATGTATTTTTCGTATGGAACATTTTTAAAATTTGAATTTAATTCTTCAACAAACGGACGAATCTTATGAATTCGATCATGTAACGGATGTGTTTTTGGTACCATTGGAAGTTTTATTTTAGAAATTTTTTAGATTTTTTGTCTACTATATTTTTAAGGCTTATGGACTAAAAAGTTAATATTAATGATTAAGTAGTAGGAAAAGTGATGTCTAAGAAAACAAGATTTAAATAGTTTCAAAATATTTCACTAACAAAAAAATTCAACAATACTTAACTTAGATCCTATAATTTACGGTCAAAGTTATCTAGAACAATGCTTGAAAATGAATTTAAAGTTGACTTAAATCATTTTAAAGTAATACTAGTTACTTTATGTTATCGTTTCTGATATCTATATATATACATGTATATATATTGACAATGAAAAAATCTTAAAAATCCCATTAACGGAAAACCCCATGTTTGCCTCTTCAGTAAATTATTTGTTTGTATATTGACTCATATTTTGTTCTGTGATTGGAATACACTGTATTAAACATTTTTTTTTTCAGTTAAGATAATTTAAAATGTTATTAATTCCAAAAATTTATCACATTAAAACGAAAATAGAAAAAAATAAGAAATAAACAAATTTAATAATTGACAAATTATTAACACATTCGCCTTCAATTAATTTTTATAAAGGCTGTTGAAAAACTTATTAGATTTTTATATACAAAAATTTTCGACGGCGATTTCCGCTATTTTTATTATCTTATACAGGTAAGTACCTGTCTAATTGGTTATTTTTTGAAACTGTGTCATATATTTTAGTACTTTTGAGTTAAAGTATATTAAAAAGCATTCCCTAAGATAAAATAAAGTTTACTTTTTAGTATTTTTTGGTACTTGGTGAGTATTAAATTAAACTATGAAATTAGTGCAAGGAATCACCGTCATTACGATTTCAGTAGAATTACGAATGACGGAAATTCCCGCAATTAAGGTGAACGTTAAAATACACTTATTTTTTTTTGAAATTAAGTGGAGTAGATTTATCGAATCACGATTTAAATAACACTTTCAAAATTTATTCAAAAACAGTTGTGTTGACTTAACTACTAAAATACACATATTATATGGAATCATAAACTTATATTGAAATTATTAATATACCTCAATATTACTAGACTGCTCTGTATACTTGATTATAACCAAAACTGCTAGTTTACTCATTTACTTAAACACTTAAAAATATTTGAGTAAATAAATAGAAAAATTAATATAAAATTAAAATATTTGACTTGTACTTGTAAAAAGCTATTATAAGTAGAATGTGTGGCTGTTTTTGTTTTTTGTCGTTGTAAAAAGTCAAACGAAAATTCAAATACATGTTTTTTATGTTTTACTATTACAGTATGTCGTGCGTCGGTGTCGTTCTCGTTGTATTTCAATTTGAATTTGAAAATTTCGCTCGTCGTGCATGACCCAATAATGCTCAAAATAATTAATAATTAAGGTCCGCATTTTATTCTAAATTGGCAGTATATAGTATTTATTGTCTCTATAGTCATAAGAAAAACAAGTTTAAAAAACTGAAATTATTTAAAAATCAATAAATTAATATACAAGTAATCAGAAATTAGGTAACACATAATAAAAAAATATTTATATAAACACATGTTGTATTTGTTTTAGCAACGACAACGACAGTGACAACCCAACATTTTGTTCAACGCTTTACTCGAATACTACCCAGCTCTGATGGATGACATTTTCCTTATTCACGTTTGTTTCAGGTTCATTATTCTCTTTTACATATTTTTATTGTTTTAAATATTTTTGTAGAATGCTTACAGACTATACTATTTTTTTCATCCTGTGAGTACAGTTAATACTGATCCACTTTTAGTACACAATTAATCATTATGTATCATTTATGGTCTTCAAGATATTTTGTTTTGTCGTGTCATGCATACTTTATGTAAATTTTAGATGTAACTGTATTATAAAAACCAAGAAATCAAGTAATGAATAATAATGCGAGTGTTAAGAGACTCACTTACCTAACTTTAAATTTATGGTTTTCAAATATTTGAATTTTCTATGTAATGGCGATTGTCAAATTATTAAAATTTTCTTTACACAGTTATCCGGTGGATATTGGAATTGGATAATCGCATAAAAATGAACAAAATATGTAATTTTAAGCTACTCAGATTATTTAAATTTACCAATTAATGTAATTTTCGTCCCATGCCCCATGAATGGGATTACAGAATTATGATGAATTAACGTGTAATCTTATTTGGCCTGTGTTTCACTAAACTCTCAATTAGTTTTGTTAAATTAAAGAAAATTTCTTTTAATTTTATACAAATTTACAATGACATAAGGTTCATTAAGAATTTATCATCACTTCGAAGTCGAAGAGGTTTTAATAAAGTCAAATGTTCGGAAAAATTAAATTACCATTGCCTAAAGTGACACGTAGGGAGATGAAATTTATATTTTTGAATGCAAGTTTTTTGTTGTTGAAAAAGTTAATTTTAAAATTTATTTTTATGATTATTTAAATTAATTTATCTATTTACAATACTACATACAATAACACTTAAAATTAACGAATTATATAACCAATAACATGGACAATGGGAAATTTGTACCATGTATATTTTTGGATCTACAAAAAGCATTTCACTATGTTGACCATGATATACTCTTATTAAAAATGATTAATCATGGTTTTAGTCCATCTAATATAAGCTTTCTCAAATCATATTTGAATGATAGGCTACAAAGAGTGAAAATAGGAAATTCTCTCATTAATTACCTTATTAATAAAAAAAAAGGGGTCCCGCAGAGGTCTATCGTAGGACTGGATCTTTTTAAGATTTACATTGATGATATATTCCGATTAATAAACTATTCAGCAACAAGCGAAATCTAATTGAGGAGGATTGAAAACGATAGATGAAATATATATGATAAAAATATGGATTATTAATCACAGATTAAGCTTAAGTGTAAAAAAACTAAAATTATTTTGTTTGGAAACAAATTATACAGCATGGAAAACTTCTTTAGTAAATCTAAATGAATAGAAACTGTAAATATCTGGGGCTAATTATTGATAAAAAATTGAAATGGACTGACCACGTTCACTTTATTATTAACAAAATATCTCCCTATATTTTTATTTTGCGTAGATTATGGAAATTTATCTCGAAGCATTACACGCAACATGTTAGTCTTATATAATATCACATATTGTATATCTCAATCCCGTATGGAACAGTGCTAGCCAGCAAACCCTAAGTCAGCTAGATGTCATTCATAAGAAATCAATAAAAATTATACTATTATGTATAATTAAACATATTATGTATACAACAAATTTATAATAAAATTAAACATAATTTTATAATGATCATTTTGATTAGAACGATCGGCATCCATACACACAACACACAAAACAAATCAACAGAAAAATAACTGTCTGTATAATTGCTTGAAATTGTTTAATGAACTGCCAGTACAACTTAAACAAATTGATTCCTTAACAGTTTTTAAAAACGAAAAAAAAAAGAATATGTATTGAATATTAGTTGGCGCAAAAATAAAAAAATAATAATAAAATACAAATAAATAAAAGTAAAGGAATTTGTAGAGTATTATTGCAATAACAATAATAAAAATGTTCGATAGTAGTAATTGCAGTAAGGATATTAATTTTAATTTCATAAGTAATTTTAAATAGTATTTAATGTTTTTATCTTATTTTAAATAATATTTTTATCTTTATATTTAACGCTTTTGTCTTATTTTAGTTTTTGTTTTTTTTTTTATGTTTAAGCATTGAATTTTATTTTATTTGTGATTTGTAACAGTTCCATAGCTTTTCTTTGTATATATATTAACTTTTTATTTAGACTTTAAATTTTTAAATTATAAGATCGGACAGCCTCGGCTAAGCTCTACTACATATACAATTTAGTTTTAAGTTAATATCATTTTATATCGAATTTAATGTAATGATTGAACTAAAAAAAAAAAAAAAAAATTTATTTTCACTTAAAATCCAATAGAAAAATGTTTATTTTTTTTTGTACCGTTTAATACAAATTACCATTTGATGCCAAATTGAATTCATTTTTCTTTTTTATTTATATATATAATCAAAACACTAGGTGGGGACATTCTCTATCGATTAGTACGTTTGGCTAGGGAGGGAAAATAATTTTAGTGGATTGGGTAAAAGGGAAAGAGGACACCAAAGTTGAATCATTTTTTCATTTCTTCACATAATATTTCATTGTCAAAATGTCTCATTAGGATGAATTTTTGACAATCTTTGGAATATCTCATTGATGGTACTACCATATCCGGAAAAATTATTTTCATTAGAGCTGAAAATATAACCAAGAATATATTTTTGTTGAAACATTTGTTACTGTTGATTCGACTAGGATAAACCTCGGGAAAACCACAAATATTTATTATGCAATTTATTTTTTCGATTTAATTTGGATTTATTTATTTTTTGCGATACATATTTCAATTGTTTACAAAATCTTTTTCTATTTTTATTTTGAATTGATTACTTTAATTTTATTTTTTTCCTTTTCATATTTTGCGTATGATAAAGCATTGTAACATTAATAAATTGATCCGACTTTATTGTTCGGCTTTGATATTATTGCGTATTTTAACATTTATAGATTGGTCCGACTCTGTTTTTAATGATAAAATAATTTAGTTATTCGCGAGCAATAGTGAAATAAAACCCGACTGTAATTATATTTTCAAATTAAAATTGTAAAATTTATTACTATGAAAATTTCGGTTAAAATTTAAATTACCAATAATACTGAATTACACAAATATATATATATCCATTTTAAAAAATCCTAGTTGTAAAACTGATGTATATTGCTACAAATTGAAGATATTTTTATTAAATAATTAAGGTAAACATGAATTTTACAATAAAACCATTCTGCACTTATCAAATAAATATAGTATGCCTATAACAATATAACACTAGATAAGTCCTATTCGTTCAATGGTATTTTTAACTTTGTAAATATAAACAGACAAAAAGTAATTGGAATAAACTTGCATACAAAAATGTAAAGTTTCAACCTTGAATATAAATTTAATTTTTATTGACACATCCAAAATAACAGTATTAATGTAAAATAATACAAGCAAATCCATTATTATTTAATGTCCTTTATATATAAACATTCGTCCTTTTAAAGGACAAATCTTTAATTAATTCTCTTCAGTTTGCTTTCATTTTATACAATAATTAAATAGATTTTCATATGTCAAGGACTATGTAAGAAAAACTAAATATTAATTTTTGCTGCTGCTGCTGCTGCTGTTGTGTTATTCATGCAAAGGAAATGCATTTTAAGATTTCAGGAAATAATTTCAAAATGATTAAAAGTGAATACAAAACAAAAAAAAAAGAGGCCGGAAAACAATTTTTTTTTCTTTTTTTACTTCTCATTTAAAAAAAAATCTGCAAATATTATTTATAAAGACCTGATTTCGAATGAATAAATAATTTTGAATGAATAAGAATCTAATTATACATTTCCTATATATATATTTTTTTTACATGTATATATATTATAAACGTATACAGCATTAATTTTGCAACGTTTTTTTTTTTATATTTTTCTTATAAATTTTTAGATCTTAAGAAATTTAAATTCCATAAATAATTATAATCCGCTTTTCAATGGAAAATTATTCTATTTTTTTTTTTGCTCTAGGTAATTTGTTTTTGTTTTTGTGTTTTTTTTTTGTTTTAATAGAAATGGAAATAGCTTTAAATCTATTTGAAAATTTTAATTTATAATTCATTTGAAAATGTTTGTATTTTATTTTAAAGCTTAAAAAATTAATCAAATGGGATAATTAAAATAATTAAAACCAACTTGGTCATTTACTATTTTTAGTTCTTTCATAAATATTGTCATCTAAATTGAAATTGAATTTTAAATAGTAAAGCTAATTTAAAATTTATTTGCAGCCACAAATAGAGTACGTCAGAAGGAGATGATGATGCATATATAAAATTTTGTATAAGTTAAACACATTTTATTTTTATAGAGAAAAATACAATTTTCGCATCCATTTCGACAATCAATAACAAACAAAAAAATAAATATTTTAAATAAATGATGTGATTAATTGATAACTGAAAATAAATTTGAAGATATATTGAAATTGTACAGCATAATGAATCAAAGAATGCACGAAATTAACAAAAATAATTTACGGAAGTCCATTTAATTCAACACAAGTTTGAAATTTTTTTTTAGAATTTAATTAAATATGCATCTTCTCTATTAATTATATAATCATATAAATATATATTTACCCATATTATCTCAGACTATAATAATAAATATTTTCTATCATCTAGCTTACAGTCTCTTACGAAAGTACATTCGGAAGTACATTATGAAAGTTCAACTAAAGTGATTTTTCATCGCATCAGGATTTGCTTAAGAAGACGATTATAAAATGTTAATTGATGTTCTTGATACAATAAATTATCCCACAGGACCTATTTAAAAATCTATCTATACTTTCACTTTCGCCGAATCAAACCAAAACAATATATATCATGTTCCGATATAATTCATTGTATACAGGATATTTTAAAGGCTCATTTCAGACGTATATCTGCTAAGATCCTTATATAATCGTAGTCAGTCCCTTCTTTGGAATAATGAAAACACTATTTTAGCTCTAGATTCAAATTTAAAAAAATTGTTGATAGTTTATAATAAAGAGGTGAAAATGATAGTTAGATAAGCACATTTTGGTCGTTTTTTATAACTCACAGATTATTAATTACATATTTTAATAAGTAATAAAATCCATCAAAACAAAAATCAGGAGTTTTTTTTAGGTATAGTCTAATATTACAAATATCTACTGATGAGTCCTAAAACTTATTGTTAGATAAACACATTTTATTCAAGACGTAAAAACTATATGGAAACAGTGTTTTCAAAAACTGAATTAAAACAAACAAAATGGAAAAAATAAGCAAAAAATATTAATTATAAATGACTTTTTATCAAATATTTTATTTTTATATCTTAAATAACATTAAAGCGATGTAGAATTTAATTACTTATTAACATATTAGATTTAAATACTAAAGTTTATATTAATAAGTTGTTAACAGTTTAACTGCATATTCAAGCTCATCTCAGAAGCTTTTTGACAGCTTTAGTAATGCTCTCAAGAACATCACAGTCAAACAACATATTTCTGTACATTAAAATAAGGTTTTATCGAATTAAATGTAAAATCGGTGCTCTTAAACAGCTTTGTAATACATCAAATTTTGATTTAACAAAAATATGGGAATCTATCAAAGAGAAAACTCTACTCTGAGGAAACCTGACAATAGCATTATGAAACAATGTTTCGAATGAAATCCCCTTAACGTATACAGGTCGCGAAACCAACAAAAATTCGGAAGATAATAGTCTTTACCGAAGTTAATATTCAACAAATAAAGTGACCGCAACAGCTTAGCTATAGGTAGAAGACAATTGAAACATTTTATTTCTATCCTATGTCCAACTGATGGTGTTGATGATGCTGATGATAATCACTAACAAGTTAGAAAAAAATAACAAAATATATTGATTTTCAAAGCTGAAATATTCATACATGCAATTGTAAAATTAATACTGATTGCCTTTAAAGGTTATGCATATGATTAATAACTATTATTTTCATTTACAATATTTACAAACTCATCTAATGATAACATAATCTTCGAATATGACTATTTGCACAATTTCTCACATCATATAAAAACACAAATTCGTGTAAAAACACAGAACAAACTTAAAGAAACTGATTTAAAACACTAGGGTACTATTATACTAATTACACACAATTTAATACGATAATATTCGTTTCAGATCACTCGCCATTCCAAAAATTGGATATTAAAAAACATTACAAAAAAAAATACTTTGACCCAAACCAAATGAAAAAATGTTATTGGAGTCAACCCAAAAACGTGGTATACCTATAATACAATGTATATGATTACGTATTTTTCTTTTAGTTTCTCTACACTCTAAATATTTACTAATTACTAAAAAATTAAAATTAATTTATGCCTATCCATAAATCAAGATTTTCTAAATTCATTATTTTTTATTTCACTATGAGTGAAATTTTGACAATAAAAAATGAAAACAAATAATTTGTATAGAAATAGGGCCGAAAAGCTTCCATATTAGATTTAAACCAAAAAATATTATTGTTGATAAAAGTCCAGTCCATTTAATGAACATAACTGTCTAATGTTAATTTTCAAGAATTTTTTATAGATCGTACGTACGGCTTTGGCTAAAATCATAATAGAATTATTTTTTGTTATCTGAATTTTGATTCGGAATGAATAAAGACAAAAAGAAATTTACAGAGACGTTCCCAATTTTATAACCTTAATTGTTTAATAACCCTAGTTGTATAGATTTCCAAGTTAAAACCAAAATTTTTTTACTGTTCCGAATTAAACAAAGAAACCAACGATGTTATTCAAAAATTACTTTATGGACATTTTCTAAAGGACTCACAATTTCAGAAAATAGTCTTGATGGAAAAATATATCTTTAATATTTTTAATAAATTTGAAGTTAAACTAACAAAAACAAACTTATGTTTTATATATCTAATCACCTTGTCCATAAATCATGTAATCAAAATAAGTTAATTTATTTGTAAAAAAAAATATGTGATCTTTCTCTTAAGCTTATAATAGTTTTTTTTTTTTTTTTTTTTTTATTTAGATAAGCTTATTAATTTTACAAAAATAGTTTTCCTTAGTGATCTTAGCCTTAGCTATTTGATCAAACAATAAATTTTAGCAAATCGGATATTTTTAAATATTACTTTAACTAAGCTTTACAATTTGTTATTTTTTAATTGTATTCTAAACATAAAATAATCAATATAAGCTTACATATATATACTATACACATATTATTATTATAGTTGTTCTACATACATTTTTTTTTTTTTTATATATTCTTCTAAGTTCTACCATAGTGATTTAATAGACAATATATACATTTAAGTGAACGTAGCTATAACGGACATTTTCAAAGGGATTTTTCTACCTCATAACGACCACTGCGTTTACAAATCGCATCGCAAAAAAAATCTTAATAAAATTTTAAATACATTGTCTTTATGTTAATTGTGCAGAAAATCGAACGCTAAAGCTTTTCGGGAATATTCCCTTTTGCATTAAACTTTTAATTTTATTTTATTGAAATTTTGTTAGTTCGCCTTTAACATTGGTTTTAAATTGTCACATCAAAATATTATTTAAAAAAAAAAATGATCATCATAATAACAGTCATTATTATTATTATCATCATCCATGATACATGTTCTTATATAAACATATACATACATACATAAATACATTCAAAATTATATCAACAGTCCATTAAATAAGAAATTCAATCCTATTAAGAAATATCCCCTTTTTTAAAGAGTCCATTAAATATAAATGACCTATGACACGACATCTTTTATTCATTCCATCAAACAATAAAACAAAAAACACAAAAACAAAATAAAAACAAAAGACAAGTAAACATAAAAAACATTTTTATTACACAAAAAAAAACAAAAAAAAGTTAAAAAAAAAAAAAAAAAAAATATGAAGTAAAATAAAAGCTTGAGTGAAAAACTCACAGAAATTCAATCACAAGAACACTATTAACGGACAATACAACAAAAAAATAAAAACAAAAATTAAAGTCCTTTAATTTTAACATCCTGAGGAATCACTACAATATCACATTTCATCGTATAAAATTTTCGCTTTTTTTTTGTTAAAAATTTTCCTTCCGTATTATTTTTTTTTGTTTTTTTTTTAGTTTTTTCTCTACACAACAATGTTATGACAATGGTATTTTTATTCATTATATATTTATACATACGTATATAAATATATTTATTGTCACATCATTATCATGATCTTATTCTACTATACTATTCTGTTAATATTACTGCCATAGCACAGCAATAATAGTAATGTGTAAGTAAATTCAATAAAAATTCAATTTAAAAAATACAAATAAAATTGTAGATAGTAGTAAAAAATAGACAATTTTTTAATATTACTATTTGGTCCGTATAGCCAAAGGATAAATAAAGCAACTGAAATAATCATATTTTTTATTACTTTTTAAAGTCCCCGTCGTCCATTCACATCGAAAAATTCGAATTAAAAAGTGTCATTTATTGAATGTGGATATATTGTCATGGCATTAATTCAATTCACTGAACTGCACTGCATTGAACTGGCACTATACTTCTATTTTCAGAATATAATTTTTGAAATTAAAATTTTTCTATTGTTTTTAACTCTATGGATCAAATCAATTATTTCATACATTAAAACTATCTATATATCTATTTTTTTTAGAAATTTAAAATCATCCTAGTTCAATTCAAGGCAACAAAACAAATTTAATTTCAATATTCAATACAATTTCCCATTTTATGTATACGTATATAAATAAAATAGAAACAAATTTAATAGAAAAACAAAAATTTTATTGAAAACCGAAAATAACTATTACCAATAACAAAAATAATTTTTTCTGTAGTTTTATTCTTTTATCGTAGATTTCTATCTATATGAAAAAAGTACAATTTCCGACCGGCAAATTTCAATCAAAAAAACAAAAAAAAAGATTTTTATATTTTTTTATATTATAACAGTAATAAAAAAAAAATTTTCACTTTAAACATCTGTTAAGTTTTTCCTACTTTTTTCATTTTTACTTTATTTACTGTTATATATACACAATTATATTATTCTACTAGAATATATGTATACCTTATAAATACCGTTGTACTTTAAAATTATCGATTTATTACTGTTACATATACAGTACAGCTTCAAAAATACCAACTACAAAATTTCTTAAACAGGAGAGGAGATACGAAAAAAGCACAACAAAAAAAAAAAAACAAAACAGCAATGTCTCGTTAACTTTAAAATAAAACTGTATATATACTATGAGTATTCTAAGACAAAATTTTCATATATAAAAAATTTTAAGATATAGAATGAAAGAGAAATGGAAATCTTATGACAATATACCCTACTAAACCATTATAGCTTTCGTATTCTCTAAAATAAACCATAAAAGAATGAGAATTTTACCTAACAAAAAATTGATACAAGAAAAAAAAAAACAAGAAGAATTTGTTTATAGCCTTGGGAATGCCACATATACGTATAACATATATAAATATGTATAATTTACAGTTATTATTTTTGAAACAATAGAAATATTGTTAGTAAATATAATATAAATTTTTTAAACTATATATAATATTTATATATATTATATAATATAATATTGCATAATATACATATATATATTTTGTATACAAATATGTATATATCTAATAGAAAATTAGTTTTAAAAGCATTCGAATTTTTTATGAAACTATCTTTAAGATTTTATCTGTCATCTTTGTTTATTTGTCGTTTAGTTTTCCATTTTGTTAAGGGAATATATATATTTTTCCTTTTTTATTTTTGTATATAATATTTAACAAAAAAAAAAAAATTTAATTTCTTTACAAAAAATTCAATTCAACTTTAAAAGAAAAACAAAAACGATTTTTGCAAACATACTAAAAATTATTAAAATGTAAGAAAATATTGAAAATGAAAATATTGAAAACAAACAAGAAAAATATATGTATTAAATACGAAATTAAATTTTTGACTGTTATAAGTTATAAGATTTAATTAAGATAGAAATTCAATTAAGCTAAAATACTATAGAAGAAATATTTTGGAATAAACAACAAATATCCGATTATACAGATAACAATATTAAACACAGATTTAACGGAAGTAAACAAGATTTTGATGGCGAGGAAATGACCTTGTCATCTCGGTAGAAAAAAAATTAACCGAAAGAATGATTCGTACAAAAGAGGAAAACACAAAATATTAATAAAATTCCTAATTCACGTATACTAAATCTGATAAAGTAATCTAAAAACCTATGAAAATCGGAGATGGTAAATAGAGAAATCACTAACCATTCGCTGACTCAGTGTCTCAACTGTTTAAATTTGCTCTACTTGCAGGCTGTAACCGCCGGAAAATAGTTCGAATAAAAACAGTTATCCATTATCCAAAAACTGTAATTTCTGAGGTCCCTCTACTTGGTAATGGATGAAGTTTCGGCATGGTCTTGCCGATCAATACGTTTCAAAAAAACTGAAATAGTTATCAAAAAAAAAAACAAAAAAATATTAGTACTAATTGATATAGAACTAAAAAATGTTGATATTTATTAGGTAGATAACGGAAAATATCTGGAAATGCACAATTATATAAAGGACTAATATTTTAATGCTCGAATCGACTAATTTAGTAAGACCATTTGAATTGAAACAATTACAGTTATATTGTAACCGTTAACAAGTTAATCACAACATTACGAAACCGCACATTACCACTCTTCCAGTGACTAAAACTAAATTTTTTAAGCTGGCTGTTCATAAAATTCCGTTTGTCTTTTCTATTAAATAAACTTACTATCAAAAAAGCTATTATGTTGATAACAACTCAAAAAAGAAGAATTTTGCAAACATACTGAAAATGATAACTTTTTCGGTGGCAATTTAATTTTTTTGAAAACTCACTCTTAACAATTTCATAGCAATAATGTTGTTTTAAAGAATCCAACTAACTAGTAAGATTATCAGATCCTATATCAGATATTTATTATGTTTACAATAAGTTTTATTAAAAATTAAATTAAACATGTATAATGTTTTTGAAAGTATACAAGTTTAAATATAAGTTATTAAAATCGCTTATATCTATAAAGGGGATTATGGCAATGCAGAAACAGAGAACGAACCCAAGTTAAAATGCAAAGTAATACAATTTTGAAAGCTACGAAAGATATTATCGTTAAATAAATAAATTCAAACAGTTTTTAAACTTTATTAGCAGAACTCTAAAACTACATTTTTAATTTTAAAAAAATCTAAATATATTCATTCTTACATGAATCTTGTGGAACTTCACACAACACATTTACAAGACTTGTCAGTTTGCATCTTACATTTTGATGTATGGGAAATTTTGTAAGAAGCAAAATTAAAAAAACATAATTTTCGTCACACTGATATTCTTATTATATTTTTTGAGTATAAAAAACCCGATTATTAAAAAAGGGTAATCATGCTTACAGAAAATGTTTAGTTGATCTACATTAAAGTTTTAAAATGGTAATATAAAATGTTACAGATTACAACGCTAATTTTACTTTGGTACTCTATATTGTAAAGCTACAAAATAGACACAATGCACCAATGCACCATATATGTTATTATGACAACCAAGTTTTGAAAAATAGTATTTTATGACATGATTATTCTACCATGTAAAAAAATACAATTTTTATCAATACCTCGTGCCACCGTGTATAACACTAGGATTTTATAGCATCATTGTTGTTACCTTGCTATATAAAAAATACAATTTTTATCAAGTCATGTGCCACCATTACTATAACACTATTATCTAGTGCATAAATATATATCTATCTAATAACTATATAAATCTAAGATGGCTTAGTTCCTAGCAATAGTAGTAGCTTGCCACGTTTAATGAGTATAATAAACCAGAAAATGGATAAATAAATACTCCATAAACATTGTAGTATAAACTTACAGTACCGTACTTAATTAAGCACGAAATGGTAATTCGACCTTGTTAATAAAAATATATATATATATAAATAACAAAACTAATCCAAGTTCAAACCAAAAGTTTTCTAGATAGTCCAAAACTACAATAACACTGCACTGATTAGTTCCAGTAGTACTAGATGAACCAAATAATCATTCAATTATTATCTACCAATTTATTTCAGTAACCCTTTATATTTTATTTTTTGATTTTTTTTCACCAGGATATTTTCAATACACTTTATAATAAAATCCTAATGTAAGGATATAAAAATAAACAAAAAAAAATTTTGTTTACATAATAAAATTATAAATCACTTTTATTAGAAAATAACTTTAAATTTAGTCTGGCATTGGAGCGTAAAATTATATTATCCAAAATTCAAAAATTATTGAGACCAAAAACCAAAAAAAAAAACACAATTTCATAGTTCGATACTCTGAAGATCAGTTAATATTGTGGTTTTTAAAAATAATTATCAAATATTACAAACGAAAAACAAATTTCAGTAATATTTAATTTAGTAGAAAAAATTATTTCATTTTTAACATTTCCATATACAAGAAATACGAAAAATTTAAAACTCATATTAAATTGAATGAGTAAAAATTATATAAAAACAATAAAAATCAAAACATTAAATCAAAAAAAAAAAAAATTGAAAAGTTTAAATCTGTGCTATTGCCGTTGTCAATTGATTGCCGCAAGACAAAAGAAAAACGAGAAATAAGAAAAACAACAACAACAACAATATTTTTCTTTTATTTTCCTGCTCTTTTTAGACTGTGTGCTTAGACTATCTAAATTTCACTGTTCTATTATTATTTTTATTTATTTTTATATTTTTTATTTTTTTTTTTATTTTACATTTCTTATATATATATATATGTATATTGTATATATATATATATATATATATATGTATATTGTATATATATATATACTAAATTTTGTTCCTTTTTTTCGTACTTAAATTTATTGAATTGAAAATTCAATTGAAAATAATTTTCATTTATTTTACTTTGATTTTATTTCACATTTTCTTTTTCCTTTAAAAAAAAAATTCTTTTATTATTTTTTTACTTTTTTTTTTTTTTTTAATTTATTTCAATTTTTCGTATATTTTCTTTAATATTTTTATTTACATTTTTTTGATCAATTTTTATTATTATTATATATTCTTTTTTTCTTAAATTTTACTATAGCAGTATATATGTGTTGCATTTTTTTTTTGTTTTGTTGTTGTTATTACAAATAAAAAAATATTTTCACAAATAAATTTTTCTTCACTTCATTGACACAAAAACTTTTTATTTCAAATTCAATTTGGCTCTTTCTAGAGAGTACCTAATTCTTTAAAAGACCGGCGATAACTGGATCTCTCTGTGTAAGATGAACGATATTTATATGTTGGGAAAAATTTCTTTTTTTTTTTTTATGAAAAATGGTTCCGTTACTGCTGACTGAGATGCGAAAATGAAAATAAAGAGAGAAAGGATGAAAAAATAGCGCATGTCATTTTAATTATAAAGGTTTTTTTAATATTTTTATTATATTATTTTTGTGATTGTATAATTTTATTCTTGTTATTTTTATGTTTTGTTATATTCTGATGATTAATGTAATGTAAATTGTATTCTTATATTTTGTTATATTTTTGAAGTTATTTTCTTTGAAATTTTGCAATCAAAAACACGAAAAAGAACAGTTTTTTTTTTTATAGGAACAAAAATTTGTGAATGTACTAAACAGACTATTGTGAATAATATTAACAGACGTGGTAATTTATATATATTTATATATAAAAAATTATATTTTAAATATTAAATATAAAAAATTTATATATTTTTAATAATTTTAATAGACTTTAGACTTATTTTAATTTATCGAATGTATATTTGTACGAACTGAGCTATTTCTTATTGACAATCTTTTAACATCCGCTTTGTTAATTTATACAATGGATATTCCGATTGCAAATTGTTCACAATAAGTATGTTAAAATGATTAATAATTCAGATATATGTAATAGATGTAAGTGACTATTCTAATTGCGCATGAAAAACGAATTCGTGATTAATAAATACTCACGACTCAAGTGACTCTGCATTTATTTTTGTTGATTGTCTGAAGGGATTACTCGTCCAAGGAAATCAATACTGAAACTAACATGTGCAATTGAGCTAAAGCTAACATGTGCAATTCATACTAAGGCTAACATGTGCAATTCATATTAAAAGAAAACCAACACATAAACAAAGAACACCAATACCTATTGAATGAAAACATTTTAAAATAACTAACTGCGTATTCATTTATTAGACAATATTGGTTTTATTCAACCTTTAAATAACGATAACATTTTCACTTAATTGCTATGAATGTTCTTTTTATTGGTTACAATTTTGATTTTAATATGTTATATATTCATTCGTAAACCCAATTCTCAGCAGCTGGGCTCCATGCAACTAATTCTTTCTCGGCAAACCAAAGTGCAATTTCTTTGTTAGCTGATTCCACTGCATCTGACCCATGAGTAATATTACGACTAACTTGTGTGCAATAATCACCACGAATTGTACCCGGAATTTAATTAGCTGGATTTGTAGCAAGCATCTGGCGACCAAGCATCTGGCGATCAATCATCTGGCGACCAGTTATTACAACATTCAAACCTTCCCATACCATCGGAACTACTGGTCCCCAAATCATATATTACGCAAGGTCTGCGTAGTGTTTTTCTACATGCCCACGTAAATTTCATTGACAACAATTTGAATCATTTTTGTTCAAATCTTTCAATAATTTTTCCAACCAAACCACGTTGGACCCCATCGGGTTTAACCATAATAAAAGTACGTTCCTTATTAGCCGCCATTGCCAGTGAAAACCAAGAGTACTGTGTAAATGTAACACAGTAAATGTATCTTGGTGTATGTAAGTAATAATAATTTAGATAAAATTTTAAAATTCCAAAATTGAAAAAACCAAATGCAAGGCAAAAAGATATTTATGGTTTAAAGCAAAACCTTTGGATCTTGTAACACCAATTAATTTCAGTTGTACTAGACCAGGACGAAAAAATCATAAAGAACATTTCTGCCCTTATCACAAACCGAATATTTCGTTTGATATGGCACAATTCTAACTTATGAGCCACCCAGTGTGTAACAACTATCCGAATATTGTTTCATTTATTTATTTATTAATATAACAGTTGGGTCTGTAGATAAATCTGCAGTCCAACTATAAGTCCTCCTTTTCCCTTTCGGAATATAAAATTAAATTGTAACATTATATATAGCCTATAACGAGATGCATTCTCTCTTGGCATTAAAATGGAAATAAATACAAAAAAAAAAAAAAAATGGATATGGATATATAGTATTTATTTGTTATATAAAATCTATAAAACTTTCGGGAATGTTATTTGTGCCAAAATTGTTCCGAAATGTGTAAAATAATAATAATAATAACAGGGAAAATAGTCGAATATTTTCCTTTTAATTTTACTGATATGCTTATCATACAGATACTACTTGCAGACTTCTTCGTTTTTATAGTCAAGCACAAAACACTGAAGAAGTCTGCAACGCGGAAAGTTTTATAAAAACTAATAATAATAATGTTTTTTTCAAGACAATTTTAGTGTTGCCAGTATATTAAATAATTTAATCATGTCGTCTAATATAATACTCAATATTTCTATTTTCATTTGTACAGCAATTTTTAAAAATTAAGTTTTAGAACGATCCAGAATCAGTGTGACAATCAAACTAGTTATCATTTATCTATAATATAATGACCAGTTCTGTACATAAAATAAAGGTAACAAAAACTAATTAATATTTTGATCATGTCTGTTATATCATCATTTTTCCTAGAAAAATATTCAAAATATTTTCTCTCTTTTAATGTGGGATAACTTCTCTTAAAAATCTCAAAATTACTAAAAAAAAATACTTAAAGGATTCCATGTTCTATATTTGGGAATCTTTTTGTGTACAAAGAGAGAATTCAAATTTTAGTTATTTTATAAAATTTCCAAATTCTTTATTACATCAAGAAAATAACTATGAAAAATAAAAACAACAAATATAAAAATTATAATACGTTATTACTTAATTTTGTTGTTATCATTTCAATAAATTTTGAGCTTTCTAGGATTTCAAATATAACATATACATATGCATATACATACATAATAACTTGAATATATCAAATGTCAATTAAATGACAAAATGATGATTTCGTTCTATTATTACTCCTGAGTTCTCAATAAATTGAGAAAAATAAAAAATACAGATTTTAATCTGGAAAATATTCAAAGTAAAAAAACACAAAAAACAATAATTGCAAAAACAAAACAATAAAAATAATCGTAATGAAGAAAATTTTTAGGAAAATTTTTTTTTTTTTATTTTTTGTTGTATTTTATTGTATCTTAGTTTTATTATTTAGATGGTTTTAGGTTAAAGAATTTGTAATATTGTATATGATTTCTGTCTAAAATTATATGAGTTTTAATATAGACTTTTTACAACGATGGTTATGAATTTTGGTTTATGTTTCTTTTTCATACAGTGCTATGAAAAACAGGATATGCATTACATTCAAATTTTCTACTTTATTTTTAATTTTTTTTTTTTGATTTTCTTATTTATGAATCTCTCTATAGAAATATGTCAATTGTATATTTTTGAATTTCAGAAAATAGAAAGAGGAAAAATTTACAAAACAGGATGACTTTAGGTCATTTTTCTTAAATAGCAAAAATACTGTTTTGAAATAATTCAAAGGATTTCTTTTAAATAATTGTGCAATAATAGGAGAGTGGAATAACATAATATATATATCTATATATTATTTATTGACAGCAAACTAAATTTGGGGTATGCCGGAAGGTATTTGAAATTTTTGTTTTCAACTGGTTTTTTTTTTTTTTTTGAATTTTTTGAAGCTATTTTAACTGAAGGCGATTCTTTTTAAAGTGTTTTTTATTACGTTGTGTAAAAGGAAGTTAAATAATAAATATTTTAGTTAACTTACTACAGGATACAGGATGTAGTTTATTTTATTTTTATTATTTTCTATGATTTCTTTATTTTCCTGTATCTTAAAAATAAATTTTGAAAAAAAAATCTGGTGTTTTGATGTTATTTGAAATTTATAAATAAATACAGAGACAAAAGTGGTAGCTAGTAACTATTTGAAAGGATTTTTTTTAATTTATGTGTTTATATTCAAGGACATAATATATTATTTCTGGATATTTTGTTAAGTAATAATGTAAGTAAGGGACAAAATGTTTGTAATAGACGTTTTGTTCATGACATTCCTTAAATATAATATATAGATTTTAAAATAATATTATTGTAAATTTATTAATATAGGTTCAATGAATCTGAATAATAAAAATTAAATGAAAATGCGATCTTAGTTAAATTTTTTAAATTTATTGTTCTTGTAACCAATTTTTCCAAAATGGCAGCAGAAACCCATTAAATTATCTAGACAGGCAAACTATAGAGTATTTAAGTACCAGGTTATTCGAATATCTTTTTGGCAATGGAACATCGAATTAGTCTGTCAGATACAGGATGAGCACAATGTTGGATAGCACTGAGCTAAAGATTTAAATTCTACAGAACTAAAATGTGGAATGCGAAAAATAGACTGAAAAAAAATATTGCAACAGAGCTTTCTAGTCATTCTTATTAATGTTTATTATTATAAAATAAGAGACAATGTGATCGATTCTTCTCTAATAATGTCTGATTCACTGCTTCACAACATTTTTTCCGAACAGATGTTCGCACATATTTTTATCTGACGAAGCGTGTTCATAAATTCACAATATGCAGATTTACTGCAGGATTGCATTTATGAAAACAAGGTCAATCTCATGCAGACTATCATTTCATTTATTATTTCAGTTTTCTCATAATTTTTTACAAAACTTTCAGTCCAAATCTAAAGTTTTTGATATTTCATCATTTTAACTGTCATTCTATCATTTAACACTATTACACCATCATTTTAAATGACAGTCGCGGATTGAAATCAAATGATAAATAAAATGATAGTCTGAATGCTACTTCAGTTGTTTAAATTGTTTTCAGTTTGGAACACAATATTGTGAAGCAATGAATTGCAATCGTAAGATTCTCTTTTAATAAAACTGTTCGAAATACAGTGTTCTGAAGCAGTGAATTAGGCATAAACGAGCACGTAGACAATTTTAGGTCAATAACGAAAACGATAAATTTTGCTAAACATTTCTCTCTACATACAAAAAAATCTTTCAAATCGCTGTATATTTTAAATGGTTGAAGATAAGTGTTTTTAATACAGCTGTCTGATTTGAATGAATCTCAGGCAAAATTAGTTTGGATCAGAATTTAAATCAATACAACTATCTTAAATATACTTATATGACACATTAAAACTAAATAAATGATAGGTGACAGTATAGATGATTAGTCTATACTATGATTATTTGAACTTATATCGTTAACGATAGGTACCTATCGTCTAATAGGAAGATGGCTTTTAAATACAATGGTATTTAAGATCATACTTGCCACTTCTTGGATTGGAGTTTTTATGTCCTCTTACCTTATACAATAAGCCAAAGAACAGTTTGAAATATTTCGAATCACGATTTTCTCTCAGATGATAGAACAACTATAACTAATTTATAGGAGTGTGTCACATGCCTGAATGTCATTTGTCCGTATTTAATTTGATTGGATTGCGAGATTCTTAGTTAGGAAAGATTTTGGAATTGGATTCAAAATCAAAGTAGTACGATTTTTACAGAACATTTATATAAATCATTTTTTGTTGGATGCAAACAAAATTATTGAATTCGAAAACACTAAATGAATTAAAGTCGAATTTGAGAATTTTTAATTTATGTATTTTGGTATTTTGGTATTTTGGGATTTTGAATTTTGGCATTTTAAGGTTTTGTCTTTGGTATTTGAGATTTCGTAGCAAAAACATAAATTGTACAAATATAAATCCAGGGAAACCAAATACAGGAAAATGACATACAGGCTTATAAAATACAGGGGAATGGTAAATAATTTTCTGGGGTGATGATTAACATAAAAAGGGAATAACTTAAAATAATTTTGTGGAAAACCACATATTTACAGCGTGTTTCTAGACTAGCTGAGACAAATCAAACTCCTTTTGATTTTGCTGAAAGATAGTCTGATATAGTTTCGCGGTCTAATTGTGAATATAGAGGAAGGGGTTTTGCTTGAATTTTTTTGGCGCAATGTGCTAGAATTTTATTTACAAGTTTCTGTTAATTTTTCAGGGGGTAATGTTTTTAGACAATAGTTTTTTTTTATGCTCTTAACAGTAACTTAGGTAGAATCACCTTTTCGAGCTTAATTAAGTATGGGGCTGCAAGTTTATACTACAATATCTATAATATTTTGAGCATTTATTTATCAAATTACTGGTTTATCTACTCATTAAATTTGGAAAACAATTGCTATAGTGTCAGGAACTAAGCCTTTTTAAATAGAATAGCTCCATTTTATTTAATTTGTTACCAGATTGTACACTCAATTATTTTTTGCCATTTATTTTATACCAATGACAAAGGGTACGGGACCAGGTTGAAAAATCGATAAAACAATTTTTTTGCTTCATCGGGAATCGAGTCTGGGACCTTTTGGTTCTTTCGGTCGGTTCTGAAAAAACTTCAAATATTTTTGTGCAAAATCACATATTTGCAACTATACATCAACAACAAAGGACCTGATGTTTACTAATACAGGTAAATGAAATACAGACAAATGACAGCTCCCGAAATTTGATTGAAGGTTATTGGCCACACTATATTATTCTTATATACAGACATTCTTAGAATTCTTAGTACAGCTCACTATCAACTCACATTTAGTATCATCTTTTTGAAAATCAAATTTTTATAAATTACAAAAAAAAAATATAAATTTACATTAATAGCTTTTTTTTTGTTTTTTGTTTTCTTTATTTCAATTTTAATACAATTTGCTTAACATAGTCTTAAACTATATAATACAGCAAATAAATCAATGCTTTGTGACCTAGCCTAAGCTGTCTGGTCTAATTATTTTCTAAAACAATTTTAGTTTTTCTAACACGAATTAAAAGTTGCACATAAATTTTATAAATGTAATGTAGTTATTTTACTGCACTGCACATATTTTTAATTTACTTATTGTTTTTTTTTATTTTTTTTTTTTTTAATAAACAGAAAATAAGAAAAGCAGAGAAACAAAAAAAAGAAAAAATAATTTTATAATTTTATTTACATTATTATAATAACAAAATAATTAATAAATCCTAATGATAAAGTCATCACAAGGACAACGAAAAAAAAGTAAATTTAGTAAAAACCATAAAACAATAAGAACATAATGTATGCACTAATTTAAATTTGTTATTCATGCAGGTATATTTATTTTATTCCATATTGTGTTTATCATATCAATATAATAATAAGTTAATATTAAATTTTCAAATTTATAAAAATCAATTAAAATAAAAATTGTCTCTTTAGAATTATTATACTTCATATTTTTGTAAATAATATCTACCTAAGTACCGATTTACATTTGAAAAAAAAATATCTCTGAGAATAAATTGAAAAATTTGATATTTTTAAGGAAGTGAATCTATAGATATAATATTTTCAATTTGTATATTTATCATTTTAGTATATAATAATATCAATGTTATCTACATAGTCCGATATAAAAAATCTCAATTTTCAATCTTAAGTTGTCCAAAGAACAAAAAAAAACATTAAAAAAAAAATAAAATTCTAGTTACAAAAGAAAAAAAAAGAAGAAGAAACACGCAATGCAAAATATCTACATACAAATAAAAGAGAGCATTAATAAATATACCATGATATAATTAATCTTCTAACGAATCATTTATATTAAGAAAGATTAATAACTGATTTGCCATAATTTGAAAAATAGAGTGGGAAAAAAATTTTAGATATTTAAAGGAAATAGTTTTAAAAAATTTTTAATCTCTAGAACTTTTAAATTTATTGCCTTATAACTATATGTTAGTAACTTAGTAATGATATCTTTCATTTTGTTGTTAATAACAATTTTCCTAAAACTTATCATGTATACATTTTCATAGGAACGTTCTAGACGATCAATAAATAAATTATTGTAGCTCTGATTTTGTAGCCTTTTATAAAATACATGGTAATTTACAACCTTGCATATATATATATAATATATATATATATATATATATATTCTGGAAAAAGAGACAATCCTGATTTTGAAACCAACTAATAAGACGAAAGCTAATGTTTGTAGTATGTTTATCGGTATTCAGTATACCTGTCTCGTAATAGTTTCATATGAAAAATAGGTAATTTTGAAGAAAAAAATTACAAAAAATGAGAAATATGCACATATTATGTAGTTTAGGTTAAGTATTTTATGAAATGAAAAAAATAAATTATTTTGTCTCCCTCAGCTTTGCAACATAGTTACGACTTAATTACGAAATATTAATAATTATTAGTGAACACACTATTAGAATATTAGAAAAACACACTATTTAAGATTAGTACTATATAAATACACAGTACAATTAACGCTGATTCCCGATGAAGCAAAAAAATACTTTATGCGTTTTTCGACCTGGTCCAGTACCCTATGTCATTGTCACCAAAATGTAACTGTAATGTAAATGTAAAAAAATTGTCCAAAAACCAAAATGTTAATAATGTTCATTACGTATCAAGATAAGTATAAAAAACATATTTTTTGGTTTTTTTTTTGTTCAAGGTCTTTGGTTCCGACTTTCGGACCGTCGGACCAATCCGAAATTTTTTTTAAAATTATTTATAATAATTATTAATAATCTTTTTTCAGACAAATACAATTTAAACACGTGATATAGAGATTCGGCCACAATTCTTTGGACCCCGAACCTATATTTTTCATCACATTTAAGGGTCATTATACTAATGACAAAAAAAAAATCAAGGTCTTCGGTTTCGACACTTCGGACCTCTTATTTGCATCGTGCTTAAGAGCCATTGTACTAAAGACAAGTTAAAAAAGAAACAAAAAAAAATTTTTTTCCCAGTATTTAGTCAAATGAAAAACTGTATACCAAAAGTTTATAAAAAGCATCGAAAAATTTTTCAATGTGTGCTCTGCTTTTTTTTGCCCATTTGAAACTTATATTAAACAATATGGAATAGACTAGATTGTAAGATCTACAATATGGTATATGATACGTGTGTACAATATGGAATATGATACGTTGTAGAAAAAACGTTTTTTTTACAATATGGAAGTCGCGGATAATTAATTTAATGCTTCTTTTAAAAGCTTTCTTTAAAACCTGAATAGCAAATCAAATAATTATTTAAAAATATTAGCAAATCAAAATCAGCAACAAAATCTAATCATTAAAAATTAATTATTAATTCAATTTTAAATTAAATAGTTTCACGTCAATTTTCATTTGAAATTTTATGTTGACCACCCTAATTATTTTCAATTAAATTATTTACTAATTGTTAAATAGAATCATTACCTTTGGAATAACTTAATTCAACATAAGTGTTATTATATTACTAATACATACATTCAAACACATAGACATAATATATATATATTTATAGATATGTATATATATATGTATATATATATAATATATACAAATTGAATAGTATAATACATAATATAACAAAAAATATTTTAGAATACAATACACTAAATAAGGATAATCACAGAAATTTAAGAAAAAAATACCACCCATCAATTACAGGAAATTATCAAAAAAAAAAAAAAACAAACAAAAATGTTTCAGTAAAATTCCACTTATTTCTTTTCTTTTTTTTTTTTTATAAATTATAGTAAAATACTTTCTTTCCACTTCACCTTATTTTTGATTATTAAACCTCCGTATACAGCATTTCAAATAGAACATTTTATAAGAATTTATTATGAATTGAAAAAAATGTAAGGAAAAATTGAACTCCGAATAAAAAAAAATTATCCTGCTGTTATGTGAACAATTTTTTTTTTTATGGAATTTTTCACCCCATTTTTTAAGAAATTGAATATAGACTGACCTACAACTAAATATTTTGTATCCTGTTGGATATTTCAGATATTAGAATAGTATTTATCAATAATTCAATTTATATAAAAAAAAAAATAAATATTATACAATGAAAAGTAAATGGTATGGGTGGGTAGGGGGAGAGATAAAAATATTTCGAATGAATTGAAGCATGATGAAGTAAATTAACGAGAAAATAAAAATTACTTCTGTTGGGAACCGAAGACAGGTAAAATATATTATGATAATACAAAATAAAATGAGTTGTTTGTATATTGAAAATATGTTTTCATGGGGCGAATAAATTCAAATTCAGGTATATACGAGTAAATGATTTTTTTTTTCAATTTATATTTCTTAAATGAAAACTGGAATGGGAACTGGAGAGTTTGATTACAAATTAAATTACAGTACAGATTTTTAGGCAAAAATTATTGAAAAAAAAAAAATATTTTTTTTTTCTTTTTTTGTTAGTAATTTATATTTTAATGGAAGCTGGTCAATTCATAGATTTTATTTATAGTTTAATTAATTGTAGTTTAACAAAATGGTAATTAATCAATTGTGAAGATATACGTAAATTTTTGTTTTGATAGAACAAAAAGACATTTGACAAATATCGTATTGGTTCAACATTGAGCTGGTAATAAGCCATAACTAGAAATAAGCAGCTACTTATGTAGAAGTATTAAAGGTAGGAGGTGCAAGTGACCAACTGATTCTGGAAAGCCAATTTTTTTTACATAGCGCAAACACTAGGTGTACCTTTCGATTGGTATGTTTGACTTAGGCGGGAAAGGTGGGTAAAAGGGAAGGTGGACAATAATGAACGAAAGTGTTGATGTTCGTCTTGAATTTATGTTGATCATAAATATAAAATTTATCAAAAGACATAAAATGGAAATTGGGTCTACATTCGGGATGTTGAGGTCATAAACGAAGAAGAAGCTGTTGAGGTCGAAAACGAACATTGTTTCTCTCATGGACAGCTATACAGGGCGGTCCGGTTTAGAGCAAACAGTTTTTAAGGGGTGATTCCTTGGAGTATTTTGGGAAGAAAATTGTTCTAGAAGAGGGGAATCTTTAAATTTACCTGGGCAGAGGGTTAAAGAAAATCGGATTAGAAAAATTATGTCTAAAGAATATCCACTACAGCTCAGAAGAAATTGAAACTAGAGCAACATCTTCTTCATAGCTTTTTTTTAGAATTAACACACCTAGTTAACGGTATATGTTGAATGAGTATCAGACTTACCGTTTTTGAATAATAACTGCATAAACTTAAAATTTTGCTTTTAAAAACTGAAAATTTTGTAAAAAACGTTGATTATCTCGAAAAAATTCTCAATTTTTTTTTTATTGTGTTTTATTGTGTTGCTACATTATCCCCTACAACTTTTTTATACAACACTTTCATATCAGACTTGCCGTTTTTCAGGTAAAGTCATATAAAATTTCAGTAATATTTGGCTACCTTCTGCTATGTAAGAAAAATAAAAATTGAGCTTTGAATTTTGTAACATAATTTTATTTTATTAGTCAAAAATATTTATAAACAAAAATAGTTATTAAAAATAATAAACAATAATAGGTAATAAATCACAATAAATGCTCAAAGTGAGCGCCATTTGCCTGAATACAAGCTAGGGCACATTTAAAATCATTCTTGTTGTATTGACAACTGCTCTCTAATAGTTTGAACTGCTGTTCCTATTCGTCGCTCTAGTTCTTGCAAAGATGTTATTTCGGTTGTATAAACGAGGTCTTTCATAGTTCCCCATACATAGAAATCCATAACTGTAAGATCAGGAGATCGTGCAGGCCAATGTATGGGTCCCTTTCGACCAATCCAACGATTAGGATATTCGCTATTCAGAAAATTTGTAACGAGCCGGCCCACCCTGTATATAGGATATTCACTGATAGCAATAGTAAGGAACTTGTTTGTTTATACTGCATCAGCAGAAACCCGAAATATTGTTTACAACGAAATAATTTTAATATAAGTATAGTTAACGTTGTAGTATTATTGATTTTGTTATCGTTGTTAGAATATTTTTGATGAACCATTTTTTCTCACTTCGATTGAAAAATCAAGCTTCATTGAAGTAAAATCTATACATTCTGTGTTCGATCTGGAACGTCCGGTAGCTTTGCTAGTATTAAATAAGATATTAATGAATTAACAAACTGAATAACAAATTGTCTTTATCAATGTACCAACATTAATGTAAATCAATTTGCTGCTTGTTAGACAAAAATTAGTTATTTTTCTACTGCTCTATTTTTTGTAAACTTTTAATTTTGTTTTTTTAAATTATCACATAAAAAAAATAAACTTTAATAGAAATTATTCATTATTAGTGTAAAAATAAATAATACTATAAATTTATATTCAAAACAACAACAAAAAAATGTAGGTCATTGTTTTATTTTAAATCTGTGACACCACATATAATAAATCCTTTTTTTAGAAAACATACTTGTATTATGTACTTATATACATATATATATATTATATATATATTTATTTAAATTCTATTTAAATAAATAAAATTATAAATAAATAAATTGAAAAACAAATACACATGATTATAGATAGAAAATTGATTTTTTTTATTATTATTATTATCACCTCCTCATATATATAAATGTATATGTATTTATATGTTTATGTAAAACCCAATGATTTTTAATTCAATTTTAAGGCCATTTAATTAAAAACTTTTTTTTCTGTTTTGTATATTAGGATTAAAAATAATTTTAAAAGTTTTTATTGTAATACATATATATATACATTATGTATAAATGAAAACTTTTATTTTGTTTTTTTAGAGAAAAATTTTGTTAAATAATAAAAAACAAAACACAACAAGAAAACAAATTTACTAACCGTCTGTCAAATTTAATTGTGATTAATTTCATGTGAATTTGGGTTATACATAACGTACGATAAATATGTTTATTTCAGCTGTTCTAAATTAAACCTATGAAAGTCAATAAATTTTTGATCTGGAAAATCTTTCGATTTCAGATTAATTTCTATATGAAAATATTTATTTCTGAAATACTAAAGTTTTGTCTGTTAAATGAACAGAATTACTGAAAATGTAGCTTTTATATAATTCTCTGTGGCTATTATACTTATTTAAGCTACAAGAATAATCCAAAACTTCAAGTCCAAATTTTAAGCTACAAGAATAATCAATATTGAGTTGTTAGGTTTGGAAGATTGTCATAACTTAAATTATTTTTAATGGTATTCATACAGATATTTTTCGTTAACCATTTAGTTTTGGACGTTTTGGGTAATCTGGGTTATCTTGTGTAACTTTAACTGTGATACTTTTGTAAATTACTATGGCGGCTTTGAATGATAACTCAATTTTGGATTTGTTACCTGAATTACGTTAGTCTTCAAGTAAAATCACAAAGAAAGCAAATAACATATTAATAATGTATGTGTGAAAAAAGTCTGAAACTGTAGCTTGAGCTCAATTTAACTTAAAATATAAAACAACTTTTAGCAACACGTATATAAATGTCATGATAAAGTTTTTATGTGGGACGTGTATTAACGTTAAAATTTATTTTATTAAAAAAGCCATATCGTCTATAACTGTAATGGACTACATGAGTTTGTATAGATTGTTTATGTTAAGTGTCCCACAAACACTGCAAAATTTGAAATTAATGTCCCTTTAAATTAAAAAATAATCACAACATAGATATTGATTTAAAATATAATTTGGGGATTTCCCAGAAAGACATGACGTCATATACCGCCAATCTTATATGTAAATTTCTTCAGTGTAGAAACAAGTGACTTTCTGAATGGACGTTTTTGTGAATACGTTTAATTTTTAATTTTTATAATTTATAAAGGTAAAGCATTTACAGTAATAAATTGAATTTGTATAAATAATATAAAAATATTTAAAAAATCTCTTGGCCAAATAACAAAATGTCATATGAAGTGGTTAGAAAGAAAAATAACAATATTATTTGAAGAAAGTGCAAATGAATATTACGACGGAGCTGGTTCTGATTGAACAAACACTGATTATTTAGTATTCGCTATCATGTTTGGAACTATGGAAACACTACATGTAGTGTTACCATGTAAACACTACAACTGGCTAGTGGTATTTCAGTAGTTTTTGGTATGTTTTTATAACTTGAAAAAATTCTTTATAGTTTTCGTTACAATAACGTAATAAATACAGTAATTGTTACGAAAAAGTTACTTTTAGAGTTACTATACTCGTAGTAATTTATTTGGTCCCAAAAACGTAATTAGGGACTTTTTATTCACCCAATCTAAAACACAAAGTATTCTGTCACTTTAAATGCTAGTTGGGGAGACTTAGTCTGGTCATTAACCAAATTATGAACCATATGAAAATAACACAAATTCTAGTAGTGCAAATGAGAATAAAATAAAACCTCGCAATATTACTGAAAAAATGAATGCTGAAAATTTGTCTGAAATTGAAATTGAAGTTGAAAATGACAATCAAGGTTTTGATGAAAATGATAACTGGAAATCCGATACTGAAAGCATTACAGTATTAAGTTTTGATATAAAAGTCTGAAATAAAAATTGATATTGCACTATTCGATATATTTTCTAAAATTTGGAGATTGTGGCAACATATGTTGATAACATTAATACATATAACAAAAAATTATGTGAAAATTTTGTTTCGAAGACTAGAAATAGCCATTTTAAAACATTTAAAGAAACCAAAATAGAATAAATTTATTTTTATAATAAAATATTCACGTCTACATATATCCGTCATTGTGTCCGTATTGATAAATTTTTTATTACAGAAAATGTCATGACGTTTATGAACGTCTCTCTGACCTCTGAGGATATCTCTCAAACGATATTAAAAACATCATGACGGCAATATACGTCAAAAATTGAATTTTATTTTTAAGCATGGAAAAGTATCTTATTCAGTTTCCAGCAGATTGCGGTTTTCAGAATATCTCTATCATTATTAAAAATGATCAAAACACAGCAAGTGTCCCACAGTGAATCAGCACAAAAAAAAAGAGTGTCCGTATCTCCCGGTTTTTATTGAATCAAAAAATTCACCGATGGGTCTGATCGCTCAAGGAAAAATTATAATGTTGCAATGTACAAATTAATGCAAATATATCATCAACAACGGCAGGATCATCTGATTCTTTGCTAAAAATGTTATACTTAACTTTCCGGAATCATCTTTCCCTCGCTGATTGATAATGATGTAATCGTAATGAACCCAAAGGCTATAGTGAAAGTGTTGACAAAGGTTAATGCAAACAAATCTACTGGGCTTACTTGAATTCCAGTTATGATACTACAAAAAAATGGCTTGGCCATTTCGAAACTTCTGCGTAACTTATTTCAACTATTCGTTTTGTACTGATCAATGGAAAGTTGCGTACGTTCATCTAATTTAAAAAAAAAGTGACAAGCAACAAACTGCAGACCTATATCTATAATTTCGATTTTGTCCAAAGTTATATAAAGTTTAACCAATAAGAAACTTTCAAAATATCTTAAAAACAAAGGTATATTATCTGATAGACAATATAGTGTTAGAAAGCACCGGTCAACCACCGGTGACATTATGACTGACATGAAAATTCCATGACTTAATTTGGCTTATTTCATGTAAACTTCTAAAATTTGAACCAAATCTTTCTTTCCAATGTTTTACTTTACAAAACTCAGATAGTCTAAAGATTTTAGGTATGCATGTGAGTCCAAAAATTACCTGAAACAATAATTTTTTGACATCGCGAAAGGAGGAGGATCAAAATATTTATGTGATACTTGGTAAAAACTCTCTTTTTACTTTCGGAACTGCTTAGTACATCATTAATATGGGATAGAATTAACACATTTGGGCTATCGCTCCTCTTTCATCCTTAGTCTACCTTAACATCGTTCAAAATTGCGCAATTTGTCTAATCGGCGACACCCAAATTTAACTCGATCCTTAACTTCTTTTGGACATCGTCGTATAGTAGAAGCGTTTTACTCTGGTTTATAGATAGTTCGTTAGATGTAGACACATGCTAATTACAAATCAAAGAACTACTTCCTCCTCTTAAGCAGCTCCAACGGCAAACAAAAGGAACCGCAAATGTCCATCTTTACACCGTAAAAATAGCTAGAAGGCATAAAATAAGTTACGGGAATTCAGACTTATAGTTCGAACTTCGTGAATATGGAGTCACATCCCTTCTAATGTGTTTCCACATTCAAACAACACCATAGTGTATATAACTTCGAAAATTTCAAGAAAAACACAAATAACCTCATTCTGCAAATTCCTATTAATTCTTTCAATAACTTTCTGCTTTCTATCCCGTCCAAGCGGTTCGTAAGTACTAAAGGTTAATTCTTAACGCTTGGCTGTTTATAAAAAACCAGAAAAAAAAACAAAATTAAGTTAAAAAAATATTAGAAAAGAAAGCTACTACCAATGTTCGTACTTATCGTGAATAAAATTGGAATTTGTAACGGAATAAAAGAAAAAGTTTTATTAAAACAGAGGTCAACACAGATACTTTGAACGTCTGCTTCATAATTCTATATTCACATTTTGTTTTTAAATTTTTATTTCTGCAAGTAGAAGGAGAACTTGATGAAAAAAAAATATTACACAAAAATGTATCCTTTTAAAATTTATCCTTAATTTTGTCCTTGTGACAATGACAATTAAAAAATATTTAAAAATTCTTACAATTTCAAATGAAATTCACAACTCTGTTGCCAAAAAAATATTTTTCCTTGACTTTTTATTGTTTTTTTTTTTTTCATAAATATGAATTATTTTAAATTAGAAATTAAATTAAATATAAAAAGGGCTGATGAAAAAAAACCTTACTATTTTTTTTTGTTTTTTTTATTATTTTTAATTTTTTTTGTTTAATTTAATTTGATGGAAATAAAAAATAAAAATGTAGCTTTTCCTGAAATAAACCCATATGTGTACGATGTGCACCTAAAAAAAAGTTTTTTAATTAAAATAAAAAAAAACAAAATGACACTTCATTATCACACAGTTCATTACAAAAAAAAAAAAAACAAATTTAAATTGAAAGGGCCAAATAATTACTAAAAGTTCGTTTAATTTTTTTTTCTTTAATGAAGAAAATAAGTAAATAAAAATTGAAATAAAAAAAAAAAATACATAAAAATATTTTTAGACCTTTTTTAAGCAAAATAAGAAATTTTTTTTTAAATAATTTTAAACAATTCAAGCAATGGGAAAAAATTTAAATGATAGCCCTGATACATTCTGAACAATAATATGCGATGAAATTGTTTTCTTTATGCCAAAATATAATGCGGAGGGAGGGTAGTAATCAACATTTGAATTTAACTTATAATTCCTAAAATACTCCATACGATTGAGTTTTATATAGTCAAAAGTCCTTTTAAAAGTCCGATTAAAAATCAAAAGGATTTTTTGCTCAGCACTATGATATTATCATCTCCTTGCTCTTCAGTGTTTATTCACTACTAAATGTTAAAGATTATTATGCCATAGATGTTATATTATGTACTAGACTTTATTGGTTGCAATCTATTGCTAAGTGAATTTTGTTACCGATATGTGATACACCCTAATCCCACCCAGTTCCTAATGTCCAGTTCCTAATGTTTCATGTTGGAATTATCTTTAATCTATGAATAGTCAACAGGGAGAGATAGTATGACAATTGGTTAGAATACACATTCAATTTTACTTTTAATACAAAAATGTCCTTATTCTAGAAGTGCCTGAAATCCACGAATTTAGAATCATCTATTACAAATACCATCGACGTCTTACCATCGACGGCGTCTAAATACCATCGACGTTTTGAAAATCATCCAAAACAAATGAATGGTTTCAATAAATGAATATCAAAAGTTTAGCTCGCGGCAGCCCCCAACTTTAAAATTACTATTTATTTTTCGTCTGTATTTATATTTACTTCCTGTCGGTAAGAAGAGGTATATACCCAGGTCCGGGTGGGATTTCTGAATCTATCTTAATAAAAGGTTCCAGTTCACTCCATTTTATTCAATATTTCCTTTAATTTGGAAAAAGTCTTTTATAAAACCTACCCACAAGAATGATGGTAAGGATGACATAATCAATTCCTAAAGTGTTTGAATTAATTATGTTTGACTCTGTTTATTCTCACTCTGCCCTCCTTTCCTAATACATCCAATCAGCACGGATTTATTTTTTTTTTCCTCAACTTTGTCAAACCATTTTGCTCTACTTTTTTAGATTACTGAGCCTAATGTTTTTTTTGACATTACTTGATCACTTATCCTTATTCATCCTCAAAATACTTGCCCCAATTATTGAAGAAAGAGACCTGATCCCGAACCATCAATTTGGATTCAGAAACAAACATTCTACAATTGATCAAGTGCATCGGATCACAAATATAGTGGAAAAAACGTTCGAAGAAAAAAAAAGTCTGCTAAGCAATCTTCTTAGATTTTGCTCAGGTTTTCGACAAAGTGTGGCACCAAGGCCTTGAATTTAAACTACATCGTGATTTACCAAGACAATCTTATGAAATATTAAAATCATATATGACCAATAGATGCTTTCGTGTACGTTATGCCCCAAATAATATTCAGAAGTAAAAGAAATATCTGCTGGAGTCCCACAGGGAAGTGTTTTTGGACCAATACTTTATCTGCTATATACAAGAGATATCCCACAAATTGACAACATTTTTATGGTTACCTTTGTAGACGACACTGCGATTCTTGCAGTTGACGTATCTGTCGAAAATTCCACAGCAAAACTTCAGAATGCAGTGAATAAAATAAGATTATGGACCAAACGATGGCGCATAAAACTTAATGAAAGCAAATCAACTCATATAAACTTTACATATAAAAAGATTGCAACCATTCCTATCTCAATCAATAACAAGATAGCGCTATATGCCAATACAACAAAGTATCTGGGAATGACACTCGATGCTAAGCTAAGATGCAAGGAACATATAAGAAAGAAAAAAGAAGAGCTAAACATTAGACTCAAAAAAAATTTACTGGTTACTTGGGCGTGGTTCTGAATTATCAGTACAGAACAAAATATTGATATATAAGCAGATATTAAAACCTGTGTGGACGTACGGTTTCCAATTATGGGGCTGTGCAAAGAAAACCAACATCGAAATGTTGCAAAAATTTCAAACAAAGTGGTATAGTAAATGCACCATGGTACGTACGTAACAAAGATCTCCACCGTGACTTGCACATTGAAACATTCACGGATGAGATCAAGAAACATGCAGTCAAACACGAGCAGAGACTGCAAACTAATGTGAACTCGAAAATGGCAGTAGTTCTTGATATCGACAGCAGTGTCCGTCGACTCAAGAGAACGAAACCCAACGAGCTGGTCATTACCTAAAATGAAAAATTCTACAATAATAGTTTCCTTTACGGAAATTATTATTTCAATAATTTTCCTTTGCGAAAAAATCTAAATAATCTTCCCACGCGGAATTATTGCTGTGGCTATCTCCTTCACGAAAAACATTATAGTGATAAAGTTCCTACGCGGTAATTATTATGATGTTAGCGATCCACCACGAAAACTATCACTATATAAAATTCCTAACCACGCGACCGAAAATTTACGAAAAAAAGTCATTAGTCGATCTAACGTAGATTGGTTATAACGGAAAAAAGACGGGATTTAGTGGGTTCGATTTCTACACTATCAAGACGCACACACGGCTGGAGCTCCGGATGTCCTTCGGGGGTTACCTCCTATCTTTCGAAAAAAAAAAAAAAATAAAATCCTTATTGAAGTCCTGCCAATCTTATTCTTCGTACCTTAAAACTTTCCACAATTATTTCTTCTAGCTCCTCGCTTTACCTAATGTGGTATTTAGCAGTCATTTTTCCAGCAAATATTTTATTTACTATTTTTTTCCTGAATAATCGTAATTTATTTTCGTCACTAATTATCATTGTCTAGGTTTTACCGCTATAAATTAATACCGATTATATAATAATCATATGCATTGTTGATGTAATTGTCATGTTTAACATCTTAAATTTAAAAAAAGCTTTTGTGTGTATTGAAACAGTTTTGTGCTTCTTGAATTCTATTAGAAACTGTCAAATCTATATCGATATTAGCATTTATTAACCCATTAAAGCCGGCTTAACAGGTTGAATACCAATGAGTCACCGATGACGCATGTCAAATTTACTTCCTCCCAACCTAATGTATCACCGTGAGTATTTAATGTTTCCACCCCTAGGGCCCGATGAGCCAAGTGTGATATATTTCGAATTTAAATTGCAAAGTCATATAACATCCAAGTAATTAAAAAGATTAATTACAAATTTCAAAATAAATGCTTTATTTCAATATTTATTACAGTATTTCAAGGCATTTTTTAAAAATGCTTGATGGTGATCTCGTGAAGTAAAAGCGTGTACTTAATCATATATTGGCATTCATTCAATGCTTTATGTGTGCTTGAGCGTGCACAATATCATGGGATCAGTCTACCTAGAATATACTCAACACATTTTATAATTCGCAGGATTAACAGAACAAACAGAACTTAACAAAATTTACAATACATTGCAGTTAGTATTATTGAAATATGAGTATTCATTCAAGTTCATAATTTAACCACAGTATTTTTAAATATCGAAGCTACACTTTAATAACACAAGAATAAATATTTGAAATAAATTTTAAATAAATTGAAAAAAAAAAAACAATAAATAAATTTTTAATATAGAAATTATTTTATATTTTCTATTTATTTAAATAACAATAAAATATAATTTGAAATTATTAAAAATAAATTATTTTTAATATATAAAAATTAAAAAGATTTAAAATTATAAACCTCAAATGATTTAGAGTACCTATACATAACCATCTACAGGATACACCAATTGTATCTGAATATCTACTACTGTTTTTATCATTTTTATATGAGATCCTTTTGTACAAGATATTCAATAGAATTCTGTATTCTATTACCTTCTATAGAAAAAATATTTTTATTCACTTTTTTTTTTTTTTTTTGTTCTTTTGTTAATTATTAATGATGCCAAAATTTAACACCAAAAAATATAACCAAATTTTAACCTTTAATCAATTCTACTGGGCAAAATGTTCAATTGCAATTTTATTGGGAACAAAAATGAAATTAAAATGAAGTGGATGTGATTTGAGTAGGTAGCTGTAATCAGTTTGTATGATCAATTTGTTCCTACCCTAACGCTATAGTACAATAAAGTAATATAATCGCTGGGCCACTAAATAAAATTAACCGAAAATGTCTTAAACATGGCAGTTGTTGGATACTACTTCATACTGAAATTAAATTGTTTAATTTATATTTCACTACTTCGAGTCGGTTGAAGACTATTTTGATCTATACGGCATATTTAGTTGGAACGTAGAAAATCTTATCAATTTAAAATTTAAGAGAGAAACTGAAAAAGGTGCAGGGACAATAAGCCTCCATTTTTTTTAAGTTTTTATAAATAAATAAGTTACAATACTTATTCATAACATTTTTGTATAATTTCTAAAATATTTGCTTGTAACTTCAGAAATATCAAATTCTGGTTAAATTCATTTTGTTATTATTTTGTGCAACGCATGAATCATTCAACAATGTCAATTTATTCCATTCAGGATAATCATTGATTAGTTCAGTCAAAATGCGAACAAATACGCTATGGGGTTCTGAACAAATTTCAGAGTAATGTTCTTTCATTAGCGAGTATGAAAGTGCCATGTATTACATGGCAATCAAATTGTAAGCGTCCAATTTGTTTTTGTAATAAAAGCTTGATGCGTTACCTTTTGCTAGACCAAAGACTTTGTGACTACTTAACTATGAACATAAATCAATAATACTCAAAACACTTTTATTTAAAATGATCCATGTTTATATGGCAAATTAATATGGATCAAATCAGTACTGAAATATACTAAATTTTTATTTATCCATTTAAAATATTTTTTTTTACATTATAAACCCATGTCACATGAGAATGTTCTTGGATCAAATTAGTATAATTATTTTATTTTCGTAAAACTATATGAAATTTTGATCCATATGCCACCAATTGGTTTTGATATGTATCAAAATGTATTCCAATTTGCTCAAAAAAAGGTTATAGATCAAACTGACATCTAAATATATCTTCAATCGAGAAAGATAAACGTAAATTGGAACTTTCATTCGATTCAGAAACCTCCAAAACGTAGGTTAATGCCAAAAAAATTAAACTATTCTATTTAAGAAGGCTTAATTCCTGACAATAGCAGTAGTTTTCCACTTTTTAGTAATGAGTTGATAAGCCAGTAATTTGTTAAATAAAATACTCGAAATATTGTAAATTGTAGTGTCAAATTGCAATACCGTACTTAATTAAGCACGAAAAGGTGATTCTATACCTAAGTTACTGTAGAGTGTAAAAAAAAAAAAAAAAAAAAAAAAAAAAATGTAAAATAACTCTCAGCCAACGTTATATCCGTTGTTGCTTATTAGATTTATTATTTAGAACAATAAAAGCATTTGAACAGATGCACTGAAAAAGACTTAAAAGCCAAATTAGGTTTCATTCGACCTACGTTCTATAGGATATCTATACAAAATTTTTTTTTCTTAATTGTGCTTAATCAATTATTACTTAAACCTAAAATTATAATAACAAAATTAAAATTATAAAATATGTAGTAATAGGTCTGTCCACATGCAAAAAAATATAAGAAAATGTTTGCAATGTAACAAAGTGTTTTACTTTTTTCATCGAAAACCGTCTACGTACTGAGAAAATAAAAATGTATATAATATGTCACGTCACACATTTCCCCTATTCTGATTCTACACATTTTTAAATATTTTTTTTTTCAGATAAAAAAAGTAGCTTTTAAACGTCAAAATTTCAAATTTAATTACATTAACAACATTTTGAATTTTACAATAAAATTAAAAACAATTACTTCAACAGAGATTTCTAAATTTTGGATATATTAATGAATTTTGAACAATCATGGCTAGATCCTGGATATCCTACAAATATCGAAATATTTTTTTTATTTTCATTGCAAATCCCTTGCAAAGATAAAATAATCACCCTTTTTCGATTTACATATATAATCATCTTTCCTAGAAACAGGGGGGTCTATTTTGATATGAGTACCGTCAATTGAACCTAAAGGAAATTTTCCTATATATTTTATAATTGAATATTCATAACATAAGTAATATACAAGGATATGCCTTTATGAAATGAAAAAGAAATCACTAGTTTGTTTTTGTATCCCCGTTTGGTCATTTTATCGTATTTGGTGCAAGGCTGCAAAGAAAATAGGTATCTCTGTCCAATACATTTCCTAATCCGGAAAGAGAAAAATTGAATCTACCGGCCAAATCCGTAAAATTGAAACATTCATTTCCAGCAACAAAAATACAGCAATATGTTTATTTGCAGGACTCCGTTTATATGAGCGTAAATTTTGAAACCCATTCGACATTTCAAATTTGCTACATAGATAATTAAATAATTCTTTAGACACACGAAAATGAGTTATAAACTCTTGATCATTTTATGCAGGTACAATTTCTACAAAATAATTTCGGATGCACAATCTTTTGCTTTGCTGAAAAATTAGTCCAAATTCAATTTAATTTCATTAGTTTCTGAACTGAATAAAACAATTTTTGTTTCTTGTGCCATTTTTAATTTTTATTTTACTTGTAATTTTGATTTTAACTAAATACATTGTTTTATTTGTAAACAATAAAAATGAAAAAATGCCAAATTATATCATTTTTACACCGAAAACCGTCCAACTAGGTACTTTTGGTTCAAAATAAAAAAAAATTTAAATAGAGAACAAATTTTCTCTTTGAAATTGAAATTTGACTTTAAAAAACTTTATATCGGAAAAGTACGTGGACAAACCTAATGAGTAGATTAATTTTAAGACCTAGCGTTTTATGTTTTGTCGAATAGAATAATTGATTAATTTATCCCTCTACATTTTAATCGGTATCAAATTATGAGCGCAGAAATTAGAATCTAATCTAATGATATGACAATCGATGAGCTCAGAACATAGAACAAAGACATGACATAGAATTGATGAAATAGAATTGGTCAATAACTGGGTGGCGCAATATATAGATATATATATCTCAAGGTTCGATTTCCGATGAAGCGAAAAAATGCTTTATTGGTTTTTCAACCCGGTCCAGTATCCTTTGTCATTGGGATAAAATAAATAACAAAAAAAAAATTAAGAAGGTAATTCTATTGAAGAAGGTAAGTAATAGACTACTACTAAACATCAAAAAAACAAAAATCCTGTTATTTGAAAATAAATTATTTTCTGATTCAACATTTCTACACAACAACTCACGTATTGATGTAGTGAAAAGTCATAACTATCTAGGTCTCGTAGTAGATTCCAAAATTAAATGGAAAGATCATATTGATCTTGTCTGCAAAAAAATTTCTCATTAAGTTTTTATTCTACGCAAACTAAAAAAATTTCTCGATAAAAAAACGCTGTTTATTATAATCTCGTTATATATTTTGTCAAATGTTGTTTATGTCAAACCTATATAGAGTGGAGCGCCAAAAATTAGTTTAAAAAAAATTGAAATACTAATGAAAAAATCTATTAAAATAATTCATAACTACCCAATATTGCACCCAACGAGTATGATTTATTCTGATAAGTACCTTAGTTTCGATATTATATGTAAGCGTGAATTGTATATTCTGGGCTTTAAAATTATAAATAATCAAATTAAGCATTATTTCATTTTGCAAAGATATGAAGATGTGCATAATTAGTTAACACCCGAAACAAATGCAATTTTTATCTATCACTGTTCAAAACAAACCGTCAAACTGACAAACTGTCTCTACAATTGTTTAAAAAAATTTCGTGATCTACCTGGTAATATTAAGTCAATTGATAATTTCTGTCAATACAAAAAAAAAATCGTCGAACTTCTTAATGTTGTAGAATTAATGTAAATTTTTAATGAATTTCTAACTGATTGTATTTACTTTATATTAAAAGAAAAACTATTGTCAAACAATTGAATTTTTATAATATTAATAAATTATAAGACCAAACAGCTTCGGCTACGGTCATAAAGCTCTTACGTACAATGTGTGTCAAAATTACAACTTTAAAATTGTTTTGAAATTATATTGAATTAATTTGTAACTATTTTTGAATTAATAAAATTGTAAGTGAACACAGATAAATAAAGAAAGAAAAAAAAGGTTTACTTCCTGACAACAGTAATACTTTTTTTATGTTCGAAAAGATTGTACATAGTAAAATATTATAGTGTAAATTTGCAGTAACGACTTCATTTTTATAAAAAAAAAATAATAAATATTATTTTTTAGAAATTGAACTAAGAACATTTTTTCTATTTTCCGGAAAATTCTGAGAAAAATTCCCAATAAAAATATAGAAATATTATTATTAAAAAAAAAAATAAGGTTTTGCAGGAAATAGAAATTCCGTGAGAAACCGGTTAAAGCAAATCTACATAATATAACTTGAACCTACTTTTAAATCCTAGAATTCTGAAAAATGTAATGAAAATCAATGGAATTAATTGAGGTCATAATGACCTACTTTAACATTTATAGTGTTATACAATTTTCCTAATTTTCTTTTTTCATTCACTTTGCTAAGAAAAATAAAATCTTAAATTTTATCCCATTGAATAAATTATACGATCATCGGGGATGAATGAAAATGAATTATAGTTTTGTCTTTAAATATTTAAGAATATCATGAAAATAATGAAATCCTTTTAGCCTAAGGGTGTTTAAACGATTTAAATAAAAAAAAAAGTATATATAGTTATTAATAAAACAATAGTCTATAGTTGGAGAAAAATATGCTTGCAAAAATTTCAAAAGATTTCTTTTTTAGTTTAATCAAAAAGAAAATTTTTTTGTTTTTTTTTTTTGTTTTTTTTGCTTTTGAAACATTTTTAATTTCCATTTTAAATTAGAAAATATCGAAAATATTTTGTACATAATGTTTGGACGAAATTATGAAAAATCACTAGAATATGATTTAAAATAAAGCATCAGCTACCACAAAATAACTAAGACATTTTTAAAGGGCACTTTCCTCATGAACTCATTGAAGTAGTCCAATCGAGTAGTGAGTAGAGTCACAATTCATTTATTTGTAGCAAATTAAAGAAGTGTGTACGAATTTAATTTAAATTTTGAATTTAAAATTTTCTAAATTATTGACTAGTAATTTTATTCATTTTATAAAAAATACGTGTACAGTTAATAAATGAAATTCGAATTGTAAGAAATATTTAAAAATAAACAAAAATATTCTAAACATTCTAAACGATGAAAGCTACACGACCAATTGCAGACGAAAAAAAATCAGCTACTGCCAGACGAACAATTTGGTTTCCAGAACAACCATTCGGCTGATCATCAACTTGTCCGACTACATAATTTTATCAAAACACAATTTAATATTAAAACATCTGTTGGTCTTGTTATATGTGACATCGAAAAAGCTTTTGATTCCGTATGGCACAACGGTCTGATCCATAAATTATATCAAATGCAGTTCCCAATCTACCCGGTATTAAAAGTTTCCTTGAACATAGAATATTTTCCGTAAAAATCAATGACACTCGTCAGAGTTCGATTCAGTATTCCTCAGGGTTCGATTTTAAGACCTCATTTATACAACCTGTATATTGCAGATATTCCCACTGCGGTTTTTTTCTAAATAGGCTTATTCGCTGATGACAATACATTGTATACCTCGAATATCAATCCTAGCCCAATCATCTTGAATCTAGAAAATGATTCAATTCTCTACACCAATATTACCACAAATGGAAAATAAAAATAAATACCTTGAAAACCTCTGCGTGCATCCTTAACTAGAAAAAGAAAACCTTGCTTCTTACCTGACAGGAACTAACAATTAAATGGCAATTCCCTCGAATGGAGCACTACTGTCAAATACCTAGGGAGCATCCTGGGTCTCAAATTAACTTTTAAGCCCCTAGTCGACGATAAAATGAAAAAAGAAATCAAATATTAATTAAATTGTTATAGGGACTAATTAATAGGAAATCGTCTCTCTCTAAATTCAACAAAATTCTAATTTTCAAATCCATCTTCCAAAGTACGTATCTATATTGTCTGATACCAGTCTGGTCAAACTGCGCATACTGTCATAAAAAAAAGACTGCAAATTACGCAAAATAAACTACTAAAAATGTTACTAAACCTCCCTTGGGTATCACAGTACATTAGATATCCATTTAAAATCCAAAAATACAAAACGAAAGCAGACAAAATTAGTATTAGAGCTAACAAATTTATTGCCAACTGCTGCAGCTTCGAAAACATTTTAATTAGGCAATTGGTTGATAATTACTAAATGTAATTAAATTGTGATTGTTTGCTTTAGGCAGCGTTTACACATCAATATTCTTCAATATTTATTGACGATTTAAGATTGAAGAGATAGACATTTGTGCTTAGGTTTTTAAAAAATGAAATTATTTGTCAGTTTTTTCATACATATATATTCACAAAACTAATATAAAAATAAAAGGTTTTTTAATCAAGTACCCTGTGAATATAAAGCAAATGTCAAATCAAAAAAAAAAAAAATAAAAAAATTAACATATGAATTCATTATTCGCCATATTTAATTTTGTCTCTCTCAATAAATATTTCCTCTAATATTTCCTCTAATAAATAGGACAAATGGTATTTTTTTCTTCAATATAATATATTGATATCAATATTTGTTTACACATCAGTATTTCTTCAATATTCTCTCTCATCAATATATACTGTCTTATAATATATTGAAGTGTAAACGCTGCCTAAATCATTTCTTTTTTATCAATTTTTTTTTTTGATGCTTTTCGATGTCTTTGTTTAGCTATAAATTAGTCTAAGTCTAGTCATAAGTTTTTAAGTAAAATTTTTAAAAATACAAGTAGTCACAAGATTTTTGTAATTTTCCACAATTTTCCCTTCTATCAAATAAAATAAATTGTAAATCAAACAACAAATGTAATGCAAAATAAAAATTAGAATAAAATACAACTCGCAACTGTTAAGATACTAATAATCTAAACTCTAACTTAAGTATAAGAAGACTCTGTCATTATGAATTATGTATTAACAAATTTTGGAAATAAACTATCTATTTATTTACTAAGTTTGAGTATATTTACCAATTTTCTCTTAGTTTTCCAAAATTTAAAACAAAAAATACTTTGTATGCCATGAAACTCTGCCTAAAACAATTCAACGTTCATCTCATAGTCTTGGCAAATGTAAAAAAAAAAAACAAATTATATCCAAAACAACCTGTATTAAATGAATATTTAGCATTCCAAATTAAAATCATAAAAATTAAGAACCATTCGAAGCTCCTCTGAAACCTAATAATACAAAACACAAGTTAAAATTATATCCTTAAAAAATCTTTAAATTTATCTTAGCTAAAAATTATTTGTATTTTAATATTTATTTTATTATAATTTTCTTTTTTTTTTTGTTTTTATATTTACAACATTAAATATAAAATTTATTCATAAAAATTAAATTAATACAGAAATTTTATTCAGGTCTATTCCCTTAAATTACTACCAAAAACAAAAAAAAAAACAAAACAAACAAACAAAACTAAAAACAAATTCCTTGAAGTCCTTGAAAAAAAAACTCATCCACATAATTTGTACCCATTCCGATAATTTTGTCTTAAACTTGAATCGAATTTCAAATTTTTAATAATTTGACTTTTAAAATTCAAAATATTTCAGGTTATATGAATTTGCATAATGGTTCGCTTCCATTTTCTATCTCTTTTACACATACTTATTCCACCTTTATTATAATAATACATCATACAACAACACGAATTTATGTTAGAGTTTCACTGACATTATCTGGTACAACTTTTTATGGCATCTTATTTATTGTAAATGGAAGAGCATTTCATTTTAATAGGTACTCAATCCATAAATTTCAGTCGATTAATGAACTCTCTGAATTGTATTAGGATATACATATACATATTATATTCTGTATTATTATTATTCAAAAAATTTGGTTGAAAAATTAAGCATGAAATGTTCAACTGGGATCATAAATTCCCCTAATAAAAAAAATCAACAATTTAGAACTAAAATAACCACCGGTAACACAAGGATAATATTTCTAATCATAAAATTTGAAAAAATTTTCAACTTAATGGAACTGAATCATAAATATTTAAAGAAAATAAAAAAAAAAAATAATAATTATCATGATGACGACAAAATGAAGATATCGGTCATTCTTCATTGAAAAATTTTCAAAATGAAATGTGGTTTGCTTTTTTTTTTTAATTCTTTTTTTGAGTTTTTAAAATTTTTTATTGTTTTTACAAAAACACTTTAGTGAAGAATTTATATGCAAAAGTGAAGAACAGAGTTGCCAACTGTAGTGTTTTAAGCTAGAGATTACAATTTATACCTCAAGTCTGGTTAAACTAGGCTATTAAACTAAAATATTTTTTGATCGACTAGAACCAATATTAGTACAAAAGAATCTATTACCGAATCAGTAATTTTGATTCCGACGACATCATGCAACAAATTCAACAAGTCCATACCCACGAAACAACATTTTTATTGCTATAAGGCTCTTACGCACTCTTTATAGAAGTATTAGAGTAAATTAGAGTGCACCGGAATTGTTGCGAAACGTTATAAATACCTTATAGCACTAAAATGGAGAATTCTATAAGGCACCAAAGCATTTGCTGTAATATTGTTATAGTATTAGTGTCCCATAAGAACTCATATAATGATACTCAACATCTATATAGCTATTGCTGCGCAACACTTATATGGAAGTTAAATATCACTCTTATAGGATTAGTACACATATGTATTAGTGTATCTGTTTTTATTTTGAAATGAAATTCATTTGAAATAGTTTAAGTTGTTCGAAAGTGAGAAAGGTATTATTTTTTATTTTAAAATAATAATTTTATGGAGTTTATATTTATTTCATGAGAAAGAGAGATGGATATCAATTAAATATTTTTATATTTGCATCTAAACGATTTATAACATAAAAAATGTCTTACTAATAAATAATACTAGGGGCCCCTGTTGAGTAATTATATTTCAAGTTGAAGTCAAATTTAAAGTTTTAAAAAAAACAGTAATTTACGTACTGACATAGACTTCGCACGATATAGCAGAAACCACTCGTGTTTAATAAAAATTTTTGTGATTAGTAAGTTTTATTTAGGACCCATAAATACACGTCCCTCATATACTGCTTCGTTTCCGATATATTCCCTATAGTAAGAAGCATTTAGTGATAAAATTACTAAAAATAAAAAGTTTTGTTATTAAAGAGGTACGTATATATACACCTACATAATACATAATTTTAATAAAAACTATATTATTACTACAAATAACAAAATTTTAGAAACAGTTACTTAAAAAGATAAAAATGAAGAATTCAAGTGACCTACTATATCAAAATAAAGTACTCTAACTCTACTATATAAAAATAAATTTGCTCGTCATATGAACAATTAAACTGATTTTTTTTGTTTTTGCTTTTTTATATTTTTTATTTGAGATGAATTTGTTTCTTTGTTTTTTTTTTTGGCATATGTACATAGATTCATTCGCAAGTACATAATATAAAATATAATAACTGATTTGTTTACTGTTGTTTATTATTTTCATAAGATCTATGCTTATGCATAATGTATTTGCCGAATAATAAAATCATATGAGTAAAAAATTTTCAACTGTGTGCGCATTTTTGTTTTATATATATACAATCTTATATATTATATATATTAGAAATTCATTAAGGAGTAGGAGAATCGAAATAAAATAAAAAGGTGTCTACTGCGCAGGACCTTAAATGCTTGTCAATTATAATTATAGATTTTGCGGATAAGAATAATTGCTTTGATATTTATAATTATTGTGACCGAAGGACGAAATTTGGCTGGGAAAGAAATTTCATTGACATTTATTATAATAATACTTCGAAAAAATACATTGCCTTTCAAAAATAATCAATTTTTAAATAAATTTCATAAAGAAAATATATTTTTAAATTCTAAAAATATTAAATAATGTACGTTAATTAATGCATAACATCAAATTTGATATTTATATAATTATTCTTTTAAGTAAAAGTGATATTTTTGCGAAAAGATTCCAAAATAAAGCTATTCAGTTTTAGTTTATTTAGAAAGTTTAATTTTTTACCATGCTTGTAGAAAATAATGGCCGACGGAAAATATTTATTCAAAATATTTTTATACAAACACTATAGCAATTTTATTAGTAACATTTAATGCGTACAATAAATAATAACACTACTACTGCTATTCTAACAATTCTATTCTCATAATAAACTTTAAATTTTTGCTATAGGGTTGCGCACTTTTAGACTTATAATAACATTGCTGTAGCACTTTTTAAGAATCCCATTTTAACAACTCCCGCAATTGCTATAAGAACATTCTTATCGGAATATTAATCACATTATTTCCACAAAAACATCATTTTAACACCTTTAGTGCTTATCGGGAGTGATATAAGAGTCTGATAGCACTAATTTTGTTTTTATAACAATAAAATGTTACGTGGGTAGAGTGATAAATAAAATAGCTATGGACCTGGATAATAAAAAGTTTTGTGTTGGTATCTTCTTAGATGTGGCAAAAGCGTTCGACAAAGTCTGGCATGAAATCCTACTGCATAAGCTGACAAACTTTTTGCCAAAGCGATATTACCTCTTTATAAAAAGCTATGTAAGTGATCATTATTTCTTTGTTAACTAGAAGTCTGAATGTTCAAATATAAATAAAATAGAAGTAGGAATACCGCAAGGCAATGTTTTGGGTCCAGTTTTATATATCCTGTATACACAGCCGATATTCTTTAATACCAATAAAACAGAATACATTATTAGCAACATTCGCAGATGATGCTGCTCTACTTCCTTCACATGACTGCTTAACAGCTACTAAACAGGTACAAAAAACTATGAATAAAATAATGATTTGGTTCAAAACTTGGAATATCCAAATTAAGAGAGACAAAACTATACACAACCCGGGCAACACATCGTTAAGATTTTTTATGAACCTATATAGAAATATAACGTCGTTTCACGATAAATAAAGCTTAATCGAAAAACTTCACGTTCGTTATAGAGTAACAGATTAATTTTTTTTATAAACATATTTCGTTATAATGTCTTTAACTACAAACAACGACAAATAATGCTGTATACAGCTATATAACTATTAATATAACTATATCGAGATAAAGATATTCAACGATTTTTGTTTTAAATGTATTTAACGATCAATATTAGAAGAGCAACGATTAATAACGCTATTGTTAAAAAATTAGTAGTTTAAGATATGTAATTATGTGATAGAAGTTATACAAGTCCTATAGCCTAGGTCAATGTAAGCAGAACTAGTAAGTGTAAGGTCGATGGTTCGAGTCCTAATCACGCCAAAATCTTATTTAGTTTCTAGTTTATTTGAAGTATTATTTTTTTTTTGTTTTTTTTTTACACTCTACAGTAACTTAGGTAAAATCACCTTTTTGTGCTTAATTAAGTACGGTACTGCAATTTTACACTACAATCTACAATATTTCGAGATAAATTATTTATTTTAACAAATTACTGGCTTACCAACTCATTAAATGTGGAAAACTACTACTATTGTCAGGAACTAAGCCTTCTTAAATAGAATAGCTTTATTTTATTTAACTTGTTTAAATTAATTAATATTTAATAAAGCATTAATGATTATAACATAATATTGAAATTGAAATTTGTAAATCAAATAATAATTAGAAATAAAAAAAGTTAATACAAAAAAAACTTATTAAAAAATAAGTTATTATATAAGTTGTAAAAAAAAATATTAAAACTCGTTATCGAATTTGTATAGCTTTATACGATTAACGAACTCTATATATACGACTTATATAGGTTTCGTTAACGATTTATGCTGACTTCGTAAAGGAATATCTATAAAGAATTCTATAGATATTCCATACAGATTACCCTCAGATAACGTTATAGAGTTATATATCGTTTTCTTTAAGTACAGGAACTAAATTCAATGTCGATATCTTTAGCACCATCGTAATTATTTTTTATAACGAGCTTCACGTACATATCTGAATATCGTTGAAGAATTCGTTATAGCTTGGTTGCTCGGGAAGTTATATATACAACAAGAACTCGATACGATGCTGAATCAATAATAATAAATAATAATGATATAAAAATCTAAAAACAAGCTAAATACCCAGGGATGTACATTGAGAATAAATTAACATGGAAGAACTACATAATCCACAAACGTAATCAAATAAGGCTAAAATCCGGACAACTACAATGTCTTTTGGGAAATAAATCTATGAATTAACAATCAACAACCAACTGCTATTTTAAAAAACAATTATAAAACGGATATGAACATATGGAGCAAAAATTTGGAGTATCTCCAGCAAAATCAACATTAATTTAATACAAAGAGCACAATCAAAAATAATTAGAATTATAGCGAGAGACGAATAGACGAATGTTAAGTGAGAAATGATGATCAACACCGAAATTGATTAGGAAAAACTGATTAGGTTTTCTTCGACTTGAAGAATCATTTTAGAAAATAAATTTTTCTTTGTTTTACCTTTTTTTCAAACTTAAGCTTTCTCCTACTTTGAAGTTGGCAACCCCAGTAGAAAATCATAAATTTCTAAGAGTGTTTTTTTTTATATTTTACATAAATTGTGGTCATGAAAGAGATGCCAATATTCGTGTAATATCATTCTACATTTATATTACTTATTTTTATTGTAAATTTTTTTGTTTCATCTCTTTTCCTTCATTCAATTAATATTAGGGGACTCCCTTTTTTACTTTAAAATTTTTTTTAAAAAAATAATTTTTTTTTTTTTTTTAATAAAAATAGAAAATTCTCCTGAGGTTTCTCCATTGATGGTTTTTCATTGTCAAAGGTATTAAAATAGATGTAGAGGATGATGTGGTTGTAATTAGTTTATTCTTATATTTAAAAAGAAAAAAAGTAAAACAGATTGGTTGAAGGGGAGAGGGATGTATATATGAGATGTAGTAGAGATAATCAATTTTTATGGTATATTTTAAATTAAAAGAAGTCTATTAATTTTAGAATTTTTTTAATACTCTAGATAAATTGAAATGATTATTATAAAAAGAAAGAGGATATTTTAATTTATATTGTGGGACAAATACCGTTAAAGAGATTTCAATCACTCAATTATTTTGAATTAATTTTTGAAAAAACGAAATTATTCTAATTTGAATAAATTTTCCCAATTTTTGAATAGTTGTGATTATGTATTTTAGAAACAGTTTTGTTTTTTTGTTTAGATTAGGAATTGATTTGATTAAATTTTTGGTGAATTTGAATAATTATTTAATTTGTCCACGTGCTTAATAAGCACCCTGCAAATAGACTAGGTGCATCTTTAGATAGACAAACGAGGACCGCGTATCTTGATAATGTGTGTATTAACCTACTGTATAGTGGGTGTTTTTACCCACTAATTAAATTTACTCTAATCTAGTCTATAACAAAGCACTAACGATCAATTTTACCCTGGATTTGATTTAATTAAATTTTGAATATAGAATACGATCAGCGATGGCAATCTAACTTTGTCATTTTTATTTTCGTTATACCAACTCCACAAATTTTTCCTCTTTTCAAATCGTTTGGTTATTTTTTAGTTTTCCAGAGAGTTTTCTAATCGCAATAATTTATTAAAGCTTTATATTTGCCATTCAATTTTTGTGTTTCTGATTAACAAGAAGAGTTCAAAATATTTTTTAGGATTATATCTTAGAACCTTTGCATAAATAGTTTTATTTTTACATAATTTTCTTTTGTATCCCTTTCCCCACAACAGAATTTATAGAGTTAAAATTTATATTGTAGATCTGTAGATTTTAACTTTTTCGGCTAAAAGCAGAATTATTTTAGATCTTCCAATTACAATTTAGGAAGATCTTATAACCCTTATTCATATTCATAAAACCAAAACAAAAGTTACCATCTGCATGGATAGTCAAGCCCTTATAAAAGCTTTGGTGCCGGATATTATCTGCTCTAAGCTGGTGAAACAATGCCGAAACGAATTTGAAAGCGCAACTAGCTGTTTTTTTACCACTCGAGTATGCGTTTCTGGTAACCTCAGTAACCTAGAGGGAATGAGGGAGCCGAGGTACTGGTTAAGCAAGGTTCCAAATTTAACAAACCCTTATTTAAAGAGCACGTTCAGTCTGCAACGGAAGTCGTTAAAGAGCGCATTCATTAGTAATTTCTGGCCAAAGTGAGTGAAAGGTGGTCTAGGTTAAATCAAACAAATTAGTGGCTTCGATATTAACGTCGTACTGTGGATATCATATAGTTAGAAATATTTTATTCTATTTCGGAATATGTTATCAAGTTGAATTGTACCTAGACAGGAAAATAATATTAAAAAAATAATTTAAGGGATGTGATGGATAAGAATTGAATATAGACATTGTAAATTTTACAATATATGTAAGAAGAATTGTAAGGTTTGGAAAAATAGTTTGAAGAATGATTATAAAGAAGTAAGAATGATAGTAAGAATGATGCTATTAAGAAAATTATAAAGAAAGCAAATATTATTGACTCCAATGAAGTACTTAACAACACCAAACGATTTGTCCCAATCATTTTTAAACTATTCATAAAAGTTCACTATGTGATTGCTACTATTAAATGTCTGGTTCTACTTTATGTATTTTTGATTTATGAAAATTCTTAGCAATATTAGTAAGATACATTACTAAAATTCAACTCAACAAATATATATATATATATATATATATATATATATAAAACCAATAAATTGTCATTTAACCAAATTTTCAAAAAACAAAAAAAAAATAATACAAAAAAAATTTATTTTAACACAAATTTACATTAACCTCTTTCACTATAAGTAATTTAATACAATATAAACAATAAACGACATTTGAAAGGATTTTTTGTTAATAGAATATCATCAAAAACCACTCAATATACAACAAAAGAAAATGAAAATAGAAAATATCTATTTTCCTTCAATTGTTTTAATTTTAATTCAAAAAGATTTTTCCAATTTTCATTTCAATACAAAAATACAAAAACACGATACAACTAAATGCACAAACATACATGAAACAGCTATATATACATATTTTTATATTTATATTAAGAAATTTATTACCTTTTAATCTATAGAATCTACGGAAGGTCATGAATTCATCATACTCCTCTTGTACTATGAACATCATCGACATTTCATCCCATATTTATCCCAATATAGTACATCTGAAGATAAATTAACCATAACCGGTAAACCGTCAACCACAACATTTTTTTTACCTTTTTTTTTTTTGTTATGAAAATTTTCTATTAATGTTATAATGTAAAACATTTACATAAATGGATTATGATATAAATTTTCAGTTTATAATGTTAAAATAAGTTTGTTATTTTTAATTTAAAGTTGTTTGATTTTTTGTTGAATTTTTATTTCAGGAAAGCCATATTTAATCTGAATTTTATTAATCGTAAGTTCAAAATTGGTACAGTGGAATACAATTAAAACGATCGAACTAAATCCATAAAAGCTACAAACATACCAAGCTGATCGATTTTTAAATTTTATGTATGAAAAGCCAGTATTTAAATTAAATTAAAATTTAGTACTGTCATGCCAATGATTATGAAAAGAGTGAAACGAAATATTCAAGGAAAAAAACAAAAATAAAGACCGAATTCGGTGCGAAGAGTAACGTTACGTTTGAATACTAAACAATTTAAATTTATTAATAAATAATTTAATACGTTGGCTATCAATGTATCACCGGTGAACACCAAAAAGAATTTATTTTTCCACAGCCTAATGAGTCACCGATGATACACATTACTTTTATTCCCTCATAGACCAACACTGTTTGTATTATTTACAGTGTTGTTGTACCGTAACAATACATTTACATATATCTTTCGTATATTGAGTAAGAGAATTTTCAGATGTTAATAACTGCATGTTAAGCAGAAGCTAATAATGTTAGTATATTTTTAAAATAAAATTGAACTATGCTATTATGAAGGCGAAGTTCTCTACAGTAGATATAGTTTTCCACATTTAAATTAGTAGATATACCATAAACATTCTACAGAAAAAGCTATTGTATGAGCTATTGTAAAAGCAGTTAGGGTGTTCATCCCATAGACTTGGAATTATATAAATAAAAACATATTTGTTTTGCGACTCGCCGGGCCCTGGTGGTCGAAAAATTAAATGTTCACTGGTGATACATTAGAGACTGTGAGGAAGAAAATTTGACATGCAACTACGGTGATTCATTGGTAGTCAACGGGTTAAATTAAATAAATTGTAATAACAATTACTTAATAACATCATTCTGACGAATTTCCATAAGCACTTCCACAATGAGTATATGTAAATAATTTCTGCCTTGATAAAAGTATTTCAGTAGGAGAAGCAAATAAAATTAATTCTTCCACGTATATACCAAAATCACCATGTTACTTGTAAATCAGATATGATACAAATGATAACACTGATAACCAAATAAAGCAAGTGTTGATATGAAATTTACACTGTTTTATTTATATTCTATCAAATTTAGTTATTATATTCTATATTTCATCACTTCAAAAAAAAATGTTTGTATCATCCATGTATAAAAGTGAATTATAATCACATCTTGGATCGTATATGTAGACTCAAAATAAATGCTATTTGGTTCTCATAATATTTTCAGTATCGTTTCTGCAATTAAATCCAGCTCATAATCTCAAATACAAGTTGAATATCAGAACCTGGCAAAAGTTTCATTTTAAACTATATATACTGAAAACCAACACCAGCTTTGAAAACAAAATTATAACAGAAGATTGTTAAAATTATTTACAAAAACTGGTGTTGCTTTTCAGTATAATTTCTGTTTCTGATAGGTAAAACATAACAATAAAGTCCTTCCCCACATAAATTTTTCAAATGCAATAAATGTTACACACTTACTTTTGATGCGGATAAAATTAGAACAAAATACTTTCTACAATTGGAGCAAAGGAAAACGATGTCCAACGTTAGACAAAAATTAAAATATTTGCAAAACTTAATTTAAAGAACTTTCTAAAAAAAAAATTAATTACATCTTATAGAGCTCATACAGCTCATATCATAGCTTGAATTATATACTCTCTATTATCCATTAATATTTTCAAAAATATAAAATCTTAACATTACATTTTCAAAATTATCCACTACTAGTATTACTATAAAAAAAAAAAAATCAAATTCCATTTTCACAATTCATAATTCGTTAATCCTATAAATAGGCAACTTAAACATGTTATTTTTCGTTAACATTTTCAATTTATCATTCTTTTTGTTTTTGTTTTTTTTTTTTAATATTTTCCACAACAAATTCATTTAAGAAACACACGGTTCATCATCCTAAACTTATCAACAGCAAACAATAATACACCATCAACATCATCATTATCATCATCAGAACAGTATTATCATCATCACCAGCACACCACCGCCTCATCGCTTCATCAGTGTACCAATTTTTCTTTAATACCAAAATCAGCCGATGATGTTCTTCTTCTTTTGTAATATTTATTCATTTCACTGCTTTTAACTAAAGATCAGAACCCATGGAGAAAATGTTTCCAACAAAATAATAAAATATATATAAAAAAAAATAATAATAACAAAAACAAAGGAAATTGTGTACCGTTTTTATGCTTCACATTAACATAATAATTTGTAGATAAATTGAGCTTCGTTGTAAAAACGAATTTTCCCATTTATTTTTATTTTTTTGTTTTCTTTTTTTTTGTTTTATTCTTTTTTTGTTGGTTTTAAAACAAAGCGCTATGTTAGCACAACATTTATTAAATTTTATTATGGAAAAGCAAAAAAAAAAACAAAAAAAACAAAAATAACAATATACAACCTAAAAAAAAAAAAAAAAAAAAATCACAAACCAAAAAGAATTGATGAAGATGGAGATGAAAGTAAAGATGATGACGAAACAAAGATGAAATATTTCAAGTAAAAAATTGTTAACGCAAATTTAGCTGTCTGAAATAAATAAGAACTATATATAGATTGAATTAATATTAGTGGACATTGTGACAGTGTATGTATACATTATAGTGAGGTATCGGTGTTGGGATAAATGATATCTTCCGTTTATAAAGTCCACTATACTTTTCTATTTTATAAAAATAAAAAAAAAGTACTCATGTTAAATTTTATAACAGTTCTTAAGCTTTATCTTGTCGGCGTAGGAACTCTGTATTACGTGTACCATATATGATAAGCACAGTACAGTAGAACTGCATTACTCTCGCACTAATTTTGTATTTTTAGAGAAGATTTACCTTATATCAATACTATAATTATACTAGAGACCCCTATTTATTAATTATAATTTAATTTAAAGCCAAATTTAACGTTTATAGCTGAACAATGATTTAAATATACTGTTATTTTTCACTATCAATGAATATGTAAAAAAACGATACACCTTAGATTGTCTATCTACATATAGTACCTACGTACATTTAATGATAAAAATAAAACTCATATGCTACCTATGCTATGCACTCTCTTGAAATTTGTATAAATAGGATGGTGTACTGATGTAGATGTGATTGTGGTGTAATGATTTATTTTCTCTCATTTTTAGTGAATAGATTGAATAATTTTGAGGTGAAATGTTGACAACTAACTCTATTATAATATATGATTACATCAGTCTTTTTGTTAAAAGGTGGATCATTACAGACTACATAGAGTTACATTGTATCATTCTGAAAAGCCTACAGTTTACCTGACTACAAATGTCAATATAGGAGGAAAAATAATTTAGTATTTATTTATTAGATCACGGATGTTGAGCTTTCACTAACAGCGACACATGTAGAAAATCATATAGGTTGGTCGGTAGGTAGAAGTAGCCATTCCAGTTGCTTCTGGAAAACCAATAAGCACTTAATTGTGTCTTTTTAATACCATCGAGTTACCTATTTGTTGTTATTGGTTGTTTTAAAGTATCACTCTTCTACTTTTTCCAAGGAACTTAGTGCCACCCTGTGCGATTGAAAAAGCTGATCAGATCACCAATTTTGCTTTCCGCAATCATACCTATATTAATGGACAAACCTAACCTAAAGTCTAATTGTAGCTAATGCTGGACAGCTGCGAAAAGAGTGTTCAACAGTGTTTCTTTCTCATTTTCATTTTTACAGCGACGAAACAAATCATATATACTGCAACTATATTGATTGACTTTTTTTTATCATTGTAAACACAGAAAACTGTACAATAGAGCAAGTTTAGTTTGGTGGAAAGGAACAGCCTCAAATATCTGTCAATAAAACACAAAAGCAGGACACAAGCCAGTCCATTGCAGTACATTTGTCCCATGCAGTACCTTTGTTATCGTTATAAAAAATAAAATCCTAACATCAAGCAAACCATATTGTTTCACGACGTTTTTTTAATTTTTAGGTCCTGAACAAGAAAAATAAAAATTAATTAAGTTGGATATCCTGACAAATAAGAAATTAAATAACAATTTTCATAAAATGTCAAATCTAGTTTCAATCAATAAACACCACATTCAATATTTCAGTAAAACTATATAGTATGAAATTCTTGTGCTTGAATAAAGAAAATTAAAAGAAAAAAGAAAAAAAAAAAAAACATTTTCCATCATTTTTTTTAATTTAAATAAAAAATTAAATAAGATCAAGGTGAGGATATACTCAGGATTCTTCATCTCAACAAAAAAAAATATAAGAAAAAAACTAAGTGAAAAAAAAAACAAATTATATTTTAGAATATTGTGGGAACAAATATTTGAAGACGTTCTCTTAAGAAAAATAAAATAACCAAAAAAAGGAATTTATGTGGAAAAAATATTAATGCTTTTTACCGTTATATTACTCATATATAAATAAATTTGAATTTCTTGTTTTTTTTTTTTATTTTGTTTTTTTTTTCTTTTTTATTATATCTTATTTTAGAATAACGGAAATTTATCTTATATGAATGTATGTTGTGCACGTTACGTACCTAGTTTAAATTTTGTAAACGAAATTTTTATGAGAAAGGGGGAAGTGAATGTGAAAAGAGAGTAAATATTAAATAGAAAGAGTGATGGAAATAGTGAAAGTGTGAGTGAAAAAGAAAGATAACACAACAAATTATATTTGATGTTCTGCATTATACTATAAAAAAAAAAAATTGATGTATGTATATTTTTATTTTTATTAATTTTTCTTTTTTATATTCTCTTTTATTGTTTTTATTGTTCTTTCGTTAAGTTGTTATATTGTTTTTCATTATTTTTATAACAAATTTTCATTTCCTAGTCTCATTCCGTAATCCCGTATGTTTAAGTACCAATTTTGGAAATATATATATGTATGTATATGCATTTTTATATTATATGTATAATGAACAAAGTACATACTTCGATTACAATATTAGGGAATATTAAATTTGGTTTTTCTTTAATGTGGATATAGTGACGCTGTAGAAGAGACAAGAGATTTTTATTAAAAAAAATGCCGAGTTTGGAAAAAATTTATTTTTTGGTTATTTTAGCGTAATTTTACATACGCGAATATGTATGCATATCTACCAGTATCTTTTAAATGTTTTTTTACGCTAGATTTTCCATTAAATTTGAAAATTATAATTTTTTGTTTTTTTTTTTTTTTTGATTTGAAGAAAAAATTTCCATTTTTAAATAATTCGAAGATATTAAATTATGAGTTAATTAAAAAATATATTTTACATTATTTCATGTTACAAAAGCAAATACAATAAAAATTATTAAATTTTTTTGTGAATTTATAATTAGGAAATTTTTTTAATTATAATAGAATAAATTTGATTAATTTTTCCTATTTGTAGATTTTTCAATATGTTAATCATTACATCATAATATTAACATAATCTATTCATTTCAGATTCAAGAAGACAAAACTAAAACAAAAATTAAAAAATATAAAAAAAAAAACTTTATTGTTTGTTTCACTAAATTTATTCAAATATCTTGATTTTATAGTTTGTTTCACTAAATTTATTCAAATATCTTGAATGATTTAGCAAATAATAACTAATTGCAATCATGTATTCATGTATTACTGATATAAGTCAGCCCTTATATCCTTACCCTTTTAGATATTTAAATAAAGATACAGTCGCGATTTCGTAAACCTATGCTGAACAAAAATGTTACCCAAATAATTAATTAATTAATCAGAAACGAAACCTATTTGCTGCTGGTCATTCAGAAGAACCCCGTCAATGACTGTGCATGCAGTAAGAGTCAACGACATCATATACAACATCTTATAGCGCTACAGCTCTGAATCAGTTTTGACCTTCATCACAATATTCCTCCAAAATTGTCGATCTTGGGCCGATTGTTTCCCACTTGCGATTTTTAGGGCTTGAGCGTCATTTTAAACATTGTCTGCCCACCTTCTGCTTGAACTTCCCCTGCTACGATTACTCTCGGCCTTTCTATTTAACAACACTGCCTGTTCCATTCTAATTGTATGGCCAACCCATCTTCGTCTTTGGGTCTTTGCAAACCTTACAATGTCTTCATTCTTAATTATATTCAGCCGTACCGGTGAATTCGATCGAATAAAAACCGAGTACTCGATCGTAAATTTTCAACCGGCGAATTCGATTTAAAAAAAATTCGAATATTTTTGATCGAAAATTTTCTCGTTCAAAATATTATTTTTATTTTTATTTTTATACGTACATATGTGTATTTCAATAATTTATTCCTAAAACACCAATCTAAATTTATTTTTTTAATTTGAAATTTAAACTTATTGGACATAAAAATCCTTACATTTCGTTATATTTCTTATTTGATTACATTTTTTGAAATGAGTACAAAACTACTCTTTCGTTCGAATTCACCGTTAAGAAATTCTCTTCTCATCGAATCGAATCGAGAAATTCGAATAATTTTATATCGAATCGAATTCACCGGTACGGCTGATTATTTATCTCCCTATTATTTCTAATTATATATTCTCCATTCTCAATATTTTTGAGCCGAGTATTTTCAGATAATTTTTCTATTAAATATACGCAGACTGTTTTTCTCGGCTACATTCATGGTCCATACGTTACTATGGGCATTTTTAGATTTTTATATATCGTCATTTTGGCCTTTTTGATTAATTCAACTTCCTGTTTGCATAGGAACATCTGTTTCCGGGCTGAATAATGTTATTAATGTAGTACTGAATACTATTATCGCTTCTTATTGTTGTTCCGAGATATATGAAGCTTGTAACTACTTCAAAATTGTACTCTTCGATTGTTATTACTTTTGAAATGCTCTTTTCTTGACATTTTTAGATATTTTGTTTTGCCTTCGTTAATTTTTAATCCAACTTTTTTTGTCTTGATTTCTTGGTGCACAAATAAATCTGCAGTCCGCATATGCTACTATTTGGGTTATCATATTGAAGATTGATCTTGTATTATAAGTTTAGCTTTAGATTCGTTCATTTTATGGCTAGGTTTGCTAATTTCTGAGTTATTTCTAACTTTCGAAAATTATGTTTCTGGTTATGCTGCCAAAGCCTTGTTTGAAAAGCATGTGAAAGTCATGCTCATAACATTTCTCCATATTTTGTTTTACGACGAATATATTTTGGTCAATTGTTGATCTTTGTCTTCGGAATCCGCATTGGTATTCTCTCAATATTTCGTCAGCTATAGTTAAGCTTATCTGCAATATATAACATTGGATAATGTTTTGTAAGCATAACCTAGTAATGTTATTCCCGTTATTACTGCATGCCATTTTGTCTTTCATTTTATGAATTGGATTGATTAGGCCAATCTTCAACTTCTATGGAATATTTTTTTGTATATTAAGCTTAAATTCTCCACCTTTCTTAAAGAGCTCAGCTTATCTTAGCTTATTTTCTCCCCGACATGCACTAAGAATATAATGTGAAATTTCATACAAAATTACAATGTCTCAATATTTTTTAAAAAATTAATCAAATTAGATTTTTATCTGTCAGTTTTACAGAAAAACAAATCATAAGAAGCTTGCGAACACATTTCAAAAATCGCATAAAAGGATAACACAATTTACAATTTCAGTCAAGTTCATCATATCTATAAATCACGAGCTATACAGAAGCAGAGAGTTAATGCATAATAATATAAAAAACGGTTATTTCGAAGCAGCTTCTGATTTCATCATTCCTGATGAATCATGGTGCATTCACTTTTTTGACTACAACATTTTGAATTGAATCAATTTTAGTATTTCAAGGTAAAAGCTGTTTGTTTATAGTAACTCCAATGACTTATAACATAATACCAAATGGGTTTTAAGATGGTCTTATATAGCAGGGCTTACATAACCTTTCACTATATTTATATAGTTGCGAATACCTCATAATCCAGTAAAATTTGTTGAATTTTACATTGAGCACATACAATTAGAAGCTAATAAATAAGAAAACACATGTGACAATGCTATGCCACAACTAGGTACCTTCACTTTTTCACTCACAACCACGTTTTAGGTTTTTTTATGATTTATTTATTTATTTTATATTTATCGGGTGTTCCAAAGCATGCGTATCAGCTTTTTAAGAAGGAAAGAAGCCATTTTTTCATAGTTAAAAAAAAATTATTAACTAATTCGAGGGTGCTCTATCGACTGATGATATTCTCAACTTCCGGAAAGGATCGGAAAAGGGCTTTTTACGCTCAAAATTCACCGAAATCGAGATTTTCATATGGGAAGAGGTACTTTTTTTTGCAAATTCGAGTTCTACGTCAAAAAATAAGGAACTTTTGTAGCTCTTCCCATTTGAAAATTTCGATTTCAGCTAATTTTGAGCTCAAGAACCCTTTTCCGGTACTTTCAGATAGTCAAAAATATCACCATTCGTCCCTTTTCTCTTAAAAGGCTGATACGCATGCTCTGGACCATCCGGAATATAATATTCAATGTTTTTAATTCATTATTAAGTTTATTATAGAGCCTGCATACATGGTTGGTGAAGTGCCGAAATGTAGTGTTCTTTTTTTTATCTACGCGAACGGGAATTAAATGTTTGTTATTTCTGGTGATAATTTGGTGCTTGTATTTACGTTTAATTATGTTTGCTGTTGTGGATATTGAAGATGTTCCTATATTGTGAAGAAGTAATGTTAATTTTATGTTAATCAGATCTTTTGTCATCAATATGTTGCTTATACTATGGATATATTCAGTCCTCTCCTGCCATATGTTAGTATATTTATAATATTTATGTTAGTATATTTAAATATAAGTTTTATAGCTTAATTTTGCATTTAAAATTAACATATTAGCTGTAGTTACCCATGATGTTATGCCATAACTCAAATGGCTATGAAAAATTAAATAAAATAGTGGCTTTTTGACTGGGCTAGTCCCTAAATCCACAAAAAACAAAATCCATAATGACTTTTGCCACATATTTCACTTTATTACGTTGCTTTTACGCAATTCACTTTACGGCACTTTAAGCCAAATTTTAAGGTAGGACAGATTTTAAAACTGAATTCAAAGTCAAAGTTCTTAGCCTTTTACAGAATATTTATATAAATTATTTTTATACATAACCGTTGTTCGCTATCTACAACGAGGATATCTCCTTTTTTCAGGATTAACTTGGATTGGATTTTGAATTTAAAAATTGTTTTTGTGGATATCGGTTTGTGGATATCGGTTTGTGGATTTGGTCACCAAGCCTTTTTGACTTTGCACGGTAGAATGTATAGGTTAATTTATTGAATACTACCGCAATAGAACTTAATTTTTTTGTTAAATACATTTATTGTGTCTTTCATTTGAATTGGGTGTTTATCCAAAAGCCCAGATATTTGAATTGATTTACCTATTCCACTTTTTTATTTGAAATTTTTACTGTTAAGTTTGATGTTATTGTACCTTTTATCATTTAATTTTTTTTTATGTTAATTGTTAATTTATGAGATATCATCGAATCCGTATTCATCTTTCTAAATCTTTGTAGTTATGGGCTTGGAATACAAAACATACATCATCAGCAAATAGAAAAATACCTGAATCGTCTACATATATCGAAAACTGTAAGGGTCCAAAGACGCTGGCCCGAGGTATTCCACAGATTATTTCTTCAGTGTCACTTGACTTATTTGCTGAACGTTACCAATTCGTTTTAATTAAGATTGTTGTCCTTCAAGTCTACCCATTTTTAATTAATTTTGTAATTCCACATTATAAAATAATACTAACTAAGTTTAACAAAAACACTATTAATGTTTATAAAAAATAATATAAATGACAAAAACAAAAACAATATTCAAATATCATAATATATTGTTCGTTAAAAAAAAAAAACAAAAAAGCAAAGAAAAGACAATTAAAACAAAAACAGTAAAAAAAAATTAAAATCTATTTTTGAATGTAATTTTAGAATTCTGAATATATCCTCCTATTTTCCAGCAATAAATCTCTTTTTGTTAAAATTAAAACAAAACTCATCTACAAATGTACTTCCAAATATGTTTTTTTTATTTTTGTTTTTATTTTTTTGTTTTATTCTTTTTCAAACAGTTTTTCATTCCACTAACACTATCACTTTGCATTCATTAAGTGAAATAAAAATGAACATAACATAAATAAAAATAAAGTTCGTCCTTTTTGCATATTGTTTCACTTATTTAAATGGTGTTGCCAATATTATTGTTATTTGTTGTTGTTGTTGTTGTTCTTTCTAATACTGCTGCTGAATGTTTTATATTCAAGTACGAATAAAAACAAAAAAAAATGAAATCAAATTTTAATTATATCTTGCAATCTCTTTAGGATCTCGACTAGGTTCTAAGAATAGAGAAAAATATCACATGAATTTTATTTATATATATATATATGTAGGTATGTATATATGTATATAGATAATTGTATACATATATCGAAAGAAAATATACTTCCATATAGAAGAAAAGGATAAAATTTAGCATATTGAATTTGTGTAAATACATAACAAGTATGTGTAAATGGATGATTTAGTAAATTATTTGTAACAAAAGGATGGCACACGCAAATAGCATGGATTAAACCGCATATTTTTTTTTATATTTTTTATTTTTTTTTTTTAATTTAACTAACTTTTATATTTTCAACTTCTAGAAAATAATTTTATTTTTACTAACTTTTTAATGGTTTGCTGCGGCAACAGTATATTCTTTATCACTATCATCGTTATTAAAGTCATTATCAATATCAGGATTAAAATAAAAATTAAAATCGGAAATAGTTCCGAAAAATTTTAATAACAATTTTTTTTTTGTATTTCAATTCATTTAAAATTTAAATTTATGAACTTTTGTGTGGGTTTGTGGTAAGGCAAGCGCATTATGTATGAAGGAGTTAAAATGTTCTCTCAAAATAATAAAAATTTTAATTATCGGGTTAGTCCTTAAATCCACAAAAAAAACAAAATCCATAATGACTTTTACCACAAAAAAAATCCACAAAAAACTATCCTTGTTATTCCTTTTACGCATTTCACTTTACTGTGTACGACACTTTATTCGAAATTCTGAGTTAGGAGAGATTTTAGAGTCGAATTCAAAATTAAAGTTCTACGCCTTTTACTGAATATTTATATAAATTATTTTTATACATAGCTGTTGTTGAATACAGCGAAAATATATTTTTTTCCAGGATTAATCTGCCACAATTTTATGGATTTTGAATTTATGGATTGTTTTTGTGGATTTCGGTTTGTGGATTTGTTCAAGAACCCTTAATTATCTAATATGTTCAATTAAATGTAAATATTTCCCAAATTATTTAAATAATTGGAGTAGTTATAAGATAATGAGATAGTTTATAAAATGTCCTTCCAAACCGTGGGAATATTCTAGATACAAAATATTCCGGTCGGCAAATACAGGAAAAAGAAAGAGTGAAAAATATTTTTATTTAACTTTCAATTTTTTGAAAACTAGTTGTAAAGCCCATCTCAAGACGGTGTTGTAATTAGAAACAAAAAAATTGCCTTTGTTGAAACTGCAAAAAAGTGAATTCTAAAAAATGTAATCAAATATTAGGTGTATTACGCTATTTGCTAAAAAGGTCGAAACAATTCGAAAAATAATTCCACAAAAAACATGTTTCTTACAAAAACCAATTTCGTTAAACAATAACAATTTTTTTATTACAATTTTATTTTATTTTTTCCGCAACATCCAGGAATTAAAGAAAAAGGTACGTTTTTTGTTATTTCCAATAGACCTACTCCACACCCCGACGCAAAACACCTTTGACAAAGGCAGAATTTTACTATTTTTTCTCTACTAATTAAATGCCAAAGCCTCTTCATATACAACAATTTTTGTATATACTTTATTGGAATGTGGAATTAATTTACCTTGCTCCCTTCCCTCAGTAAATTTTATTTGAATATCACCAAGCAGCCGTACTCTTGCAATTGCAACATACAGTTGCTCATGTCTAAATACTGTTTCAGGCAAATAAACTCGTACACTTTCCAATGTTGTTGAACTTGCCACTTATTAATGGTCATATAAAATGCCAATTTAACAGAGAATTGTCGTCGTCTAAGAATAAATGGCAGTTCTATGGTCGTTGGAGCTAAATTTATCCGAGAAAGAAATACAGTCTCACCTATAGCACTGTTCAGCAATTATTAAATTGGACTTTAGAGCTCTTACAGCTAATCGAGTCCCAATGCAGAGGTTGTGTTTATTGTTTAGGTTTCTCAGTAGTATTATTATACTACCAACTTTCAAATTACGTTTATATGGAGGCATTGCACTTGGACAGCAGCCGTTTAAAAACTCTACAGGATAATTTACTGTATCATCAATTTCCCGCAATCATCAATGAAATCGATAATAAAATAAGTTATTACATTTTCCTCCAAAATGTGTAATCAACATCATATGATTTCATTATCAACATCACAATTTTTTGGGCAAAGTTTTGCCTTTTTTGAATAGTTAGCAAAATTATCCACCTGAGAAAGTCTAAACTCCAAAATTTCTGCGACTTCGATTAAATTTGGCAAACTTTAATCATTCGTTAGATCACCATCTTCCAGCTTAATTAGCCAAAAGCTAAATACTTGATCTTAATATCTAACATTTTCAGAGGTTACTGAATTTTATACAAGAGCTTATAACATCTGATTGGCTTTTATGGGGTAAGATAGGTAATGTTTCACGGAAATCTTCACCTAAAATTTTGAGCTGTCCAATAAAAGGTATAAATTGAGGAAAAAAGTTCATACCATAAAAAATTAAGTTCTTTGTAAAGGAAAATTTCAAACGAATTTTATTCTATTGCCAGCTAGTTCTATTAACCTTTTTTTTATTCTAGAATGAATTATAGACGAAACGAAGTTTCATAACATAATTATTTTGATTGAAAACCTTTAGAAAAATAAAATTGTTATCGATACATATTCATAACTTCATACAGCATTTTACAATAACAACAACTTACTCATATGGAATAAATAAATTATGTATAACTATATACATATATATTTATTAATATACATGTGCTATAGTTTACAATTCATATTACACATCAGCTATATTTTGACTGAAAGCTTAAAAAGAATAAAATATGTTATTTACATTGCTTACAATAACAACTTCTTTATATGAAGTCAAAATAAAATACAGAGAGTTTTTTTCTGTTGATTTTACATTTTCCTCTTTTTCTATGTCAAGTCAAAATTTTAAAACGTCATCTAAGAAACCCTCGACAAAATTTGTTTGGATTTAACCCCTTAATATCAAATGTGCTTTTCAGTACCTCCACATCAGAAATTCATTAAAAATTATTAGATTTCTTTGTCTAAGACGCGAGAGCTTTCCGGAACTATTCCTTGATATTCAAAAAAGACTTATATATAACAATAGTAGAAAGGATAAAAACCAAAATGAATTTCCCTTATTGCAAATAATTTTACATATACTATACACATATAATATGCATATACTATACACATATAAAAGTAGTTATAAAAGTATTTTGCAATGGAATAGCATATTATTATTCTATAGAATTCTAATAGAAAATATGAAGGCAGGTTGTTGAATTACAGGAACTATAATACATGTGATTTCTGTAACGGTAATTAGGATAATGTATGCTCATAATTTAAAGTAATAAATTATAATTTTTATTTTTATTTTTGTTTTTTAATATAGAAAATTATTATTATACAATTATTACTAATACAATGTTAGGTAACAGATTTAATACATATTTAAGAGGTTATATTTTAAAAAGTGGTCACAAATGTTAAGAATCCGACTGTTAGCATAATAATAAGCCATATTAATTTAATTTAAAATTAGTCATTAAAAATACACAAGTAATTTAACAAGAGAGAAATAAAAATTATCAAAATATATTAATTTAATTACTCCACACAGATTATTTATTTTTTATTAATTTATTTAACGGGTTAAAAGCCTTAAATTTGAATATTTTACTTTATAAAAAAAAAATCTATTTTCGTAGAATCGAAAACCGCATTTTGTGTTTTTTTTTCGCTTCCTATAGCAAATTTTGAAATAATTTTATTTAGGCATTTTAAACAGCATCGTATTTTGAAACGTATTCATTTTTCGTCATTTTTCTAACCATCTTTTAGGAAAAGAGTAATTTCCTAAGGTTGGCACTTTTGATTATGTTTACGTAGAAAAACAGGAAAAGAAATCATGAAATCAGTTCTAGAATAAAATATTAAAATTCCCACTATCAAAAAATACTTCGTCTAATTTAGGTACAGTAATATGTTAAGTTGCTCAAGATTAGCAGTTACAAGTTATTTTTTAAAGGGGAGTTCTATGTAAGCACAACCTCTTAGGATTTATTGTACTTTCCCGTTTATTATCTTAGAATTGAGATGTACGTCCTTGATGAGTGCTATTATTGCTTTGATGTTAATTTCAAAATCAGGCGGATCTTTATTCCTGAAAATATTTAAGCTTTTTGCGGGGTATGGCGTCGAAAAAAAGTAGAGTATGAGAGAAGGATTCCACTTGTTACCAATCCAATCTTACGCTACCAATCTTGAACAGATGTTGTTAAATGGGTGATATACTTTAGCTTCATAACCTGTAATAAGTCATGTCAGAATTATAGTCTCCGTGATTACCTGGTATAATCGTTTGATACTTAGTTTGAAAAGGGCTTTGGATTGCGCAACATTGATAAGTTTTTCGCAACTATCCCATATGTTTTGGGTTTCTATAGTTTCCTACTAGAAAAAAATTATTCTTTGTAGGTAAAACTAGCATTAGGTAGAACGAGATGAAGCTTAAAGTCATTGTAACTACTTTGTAGGTAGAACAAGAATAGTCAATTGTTAGGACAAGAGCCAAGTATTGTTTGAAGGAGCATTACTTGGCTCTGGACCTAAGAATGGAATCTTTGCGCCTGTTTTTGCAATAACTTTTTCATTACTTTTTAAAAATTTTGTAACAGCTATAGATAAGCTTTGATTTAAAAATTGGTGAAGCCAGAGTTGTTGGCACCCTTGTGCCCTCTTTTACTGCATTGTACTGAAAAATAGTAGGATATGTGCCAAGAGCCGCGCTAAAATTGAACCTTGGTCCAAATACACCACGGTTTTCTCATCGATTTTTGAGTCATCAATATACCGTACCCAAGCTACTGGAGGTAAGGCTCTTATTAAACCCTTGACTTCTTCCCTTTTAGGTATTAGTACAGTCCTGCTGCAATAAATTGCTTTTGTCATATAGGCTGCCATTGCAATTGCTTCGGTTCCTAGTTAAATTTTTCGCAAGATCATGCTGTGGCCTGGTCTTTTTTTTGGATTATTTGTTAAATGCAGCTTAGTTGCTGTCATTCCTATACCGTTTTCATCTGTTATAGATAAATTGGAGGGAGTTCCAGAATTTTTTCTAGGACTAGAGTAGGTTTCAAATGCTCCCGTACTACCAGTGCAAGTTATTGTTTGTACTTTAGTAAGCTTGGCACATGCTTTGGTCTTTCTTTAGAACTATTTTTGGTCTGTTATATTTTTGGATACCATACAAATGTTACGCAAGATACAAGTTACTTTTTCACGGCAAGATACAAGTTAATTTTTGCGATGCTAGCATCACAAAAAAAATAAAAATTTTGAAATTTTCAATTTTTCCAAAATGGTTTTATTTTGTTACTATCTTTTATAATATTCATTAAACAAAGTAAAACAGTTGAAAAAATTTAGAAATTGGTCCAAAAATGAAGATTTTGGAGTATTTTTTCATATTTTTAATTTACAAAATTTTTGCGATGCTAGCATCACAAAAAAATATGAAAATTTTGAAATTTTCAATTTTTCCAAAATGGTTTTATATTGTTACTATCTTTTATAATATTCATTAAACAAAGTAAAACAGTTGAAAAAATTTAGAAATTGGTCCAAAAATGAAGATTTTAGAGTATTTTTTCATATTTTTAATTTTGAATATTTTTGCGATGCTGGCATCACAAAAAAATATGAAAATTTTGAAATTTTCAATATTTCCAAAATGGTTTTATTTTGTTACTATCTTTTATAATATTCATTAAACAAAGTAAAACAGTTGAAAAAATTTAGAAATTGGTCCAAAAATTAAGATTTTAGAGTATTTTTTCATATTTTTAATTTTGAAAATTTTTGCGATGCTGGCATCACAAAAAAATATGAAAATTTTGAAATTTTCAATTTTTCCAAAATGGTTTTATTTTGTTACTATCTTTTATAATATTCATTAAACAAAGTAAAACAGTTGAAAAAATTTAGAAATTGGTCCAAAAATTAAGATTTTAGAGTATTTTTTCATATTTTTAATTTTGAAAATTTTTGCGATGCTGGCATCACAAAAAAATATGAAAATTTTGAAATTTTCAATTTTTCCAAAATGGTTTTATTTTGTTACTATCTTTTATAATATTCATTAAACAAAGTAAAACAGTTGAAAAAATTTAGAAATTGGTCCAAAAATGAAGATTTTAGAGTATTTTTTCAAATTTTTAATTTTGAAAATTTTTGCGATGCTGGCATCACAAAAAAATATGAAAATTTTGAAATTTTCAATTTTTCCAAAATGGTTTTATTTTGTTACTATCTTTTATAATATTCATTAAACAAAGTAAAACAGTTGAAAAAATTTAGAAATTGGTCCAAAAATGAAGATTTTAGAGTATTTTTTCAAATTTTTAATTTTGAAAATTTTTGCGATGCTGGCATCACAAAAAAATATGAAAATTTTGAAATTTTCAATTTTTCCAAAATGGTTTTATTTTGTTACTATCTTTTATAATATTCATTAAACAAAGTAAAACAGTTGAAAAAATTTAGAAATTGGTCCAAAAATGAAGATTTTAGAGTATTTTTTCATATTTTTAATTTTGAAAATTTTTGCGATGCTGGCATCACAAAAAAATATGAAAATTTTGAAATTTTCAATTTTTCCAAAATGGTTTTATTTTGTTACTATCTTTTATAATATTCATTAAACAAAGTAAGTTGAAAAAATTTAGAAATTGGTCCAAAAATGAAGATTTTAGAGTATTTTTTCAAATTTTTAATTTTGAAAATTTTTGCGATGCTGGCATCACAAAAAAATATGAAAATTTTGAAATTTTCAATTTTTCCAAAATGGTTTTATTTTGTTACTATCTTTTATAATATTCATTAAACAAAGTAAAACAGTTGAAAAAATTTAGAAATTGATCCAAAAATGAAGATTTTAGAGTATTTTTTCATATTCTTAATTTTGAAAATTTTTGCGATGCTGGCATCACAAAAAAATATGAAAATTTTGAAATTTTCAATTTTTCCAAAATGGTTTTATTTTGTTACTATCTTTTATAATATTCATTAAACAAAGTAAAACAGTTGAAAAAATTTAGAAATTGGTCCAAAAATGAAGATTTTAGAGTATTTTTTCATATTTTTAATTTTGAAAATTTTTGCGATGCTAGCATCACAAAAAAAATGAAAATTTTGAAATTTTCAATTTTTCCAAAATGGTTTTATTTTGTTACTATCTTTTATATATTCATTAAACAAAGTAAAACAGTTGAAAAAATTTAGAAATTGGTCCAAAAATGAAGATTTTGGAGTATTTTTTCATATTTTTAATTTTGAAAATTTTTGCGATGCTAGCATCACAAAAAAATATGAAAATTTTGAAATTTTCAATTTTTCCAAAATGGTTTTATTTTGTTACTATCTTTTATAATATTCATTAAACAAAGTAAAACAGTTGAAAAAATTTAGAAATTGGTCCAAAAATGAAGATTTTGGAGTATTTTTTCATATTTTTAATTTACAAAATTTTTGCGATGCTAGCATCACAAAAAAATATGAAAATTTTGAAATTTTCAATTTTTCCAAAATGGTTTTATATTGTTACTATCTTTTATAATATTCATTAAACAAAGTAAAACAGTTGAAAAAATTTAGAAATTGGTCCAAAAATGAAGATTTTAGAGTATTTTTTCATATTTTTAATTTTGAATATTTTTGCGATGCTGGCATCACAAAAAAATATGAAAATTTTGAAATTTTCAATATTTCCAAAATGGTTTTATTTTGTTACTATCTTTTATAATATTCATTAAACAAAGTAAAACAGTTGAAAAAATTTAGAAATTGGTCCAAAAATTAAGATTTTAGAGTATTTTTTCATATTTTTAATTTTGAAAATTTTTGCGATGCTGGCATCACAAAAAAATATGAAAATTTTGAAATTTTCAATTTTTCCAAAATGGTTTTATTTTGTTACTATCTTTTATAATATTCATTAAACAAAGTAAAACAGTTGAAAAAATTTAGAAATTGGTCCAAAAATTAAGATTTTAGAGTATTTTTTCATATTTTTAATTTTGAAAATTTTTGCGATGCTGGCATCACAAAAAAATATGAAAATTTTGAAATTTTCAATTTTTCCAAAATGGTTTTATTTTGTTACTATCTTTTATAATATTCATTAAACAAAGTAAAACAGTTGAAAAAATTTAGAAATTGGTCCAAAAATGAAGATTTTAGAGTATTTTTTCAAATTTTTAATTTTGAAAATTTTTGCGATGCTGGCATCACAAAAAAATATGAAAATTTTGAAATTTTCAATTTTTCCAAAATGGTTTTATTTTGTTACTATCTTTTATAATATTCATTAAACAAAGTAAAACAGTTGAAAAAATTTAGAAATTGGTCCAAAAATGAAGATTTTAGAGTACTTTTTCAAATTTTTAATTTTGAAAATTTTTGCGATGCTGGCATCACAAAAAAATATGAAAATTTTGAAATTTTCAATTTTTCCAAAATGGTTTTATTTTGTTACTATCTTTTATAATATTCATTAAACAAAGTAAAACAGTTGAAAAAATTTAGAAATTGGTCCAAAAATGAAGATTTTAGAGTATTTTTTCATATTTTTAATTTTGAAAATTTTTGCGATGCTGGCATCACAAAAAAATATGAAAATTTTGAAATTTTCAATTTTTCCAAAATGGTTTTATTTTGTTACTATCTTTTATAATATTCATTAAACAAAGTAAGTTGAAAAAATTTAGAAATTGGTCCAAAAATGAAGATTTTAGAATATTTTTTCAAATTTTTAATTTTGAAAATTTTTGCGATGCTGGCATCACAAAAAAATATGAAAATTTTGAAATTTTCAATTTTTCCAAAATGGTTTTATTTTGTTACTATCTTTTATAATATTCATTAAACAAAGTAAAACAGTTGAAAAAATTTAGAAATTGGTCCAAAAATGAAGATTTTAGAGTATTTTTTCATATTTTTAATTTTGAAAATTTTTGCGATGCTGGCATCACAAAAAAATATGAAAATTTTGAAATTTTCAATTTTTCCAAAATGGTTTTATTTTGTTACTATCTTTTATAATATTCATTAAACAAAGTTAAACAGTTGAAAAAATTTAGAAATTGGTCCAAAAATGAAGATTTTAGAGTATTTTTTCATATTTTTAATTTTGAAAATTTTTGCGATGCTAGCATCACAAAAAAAATGAAAATTTTGAAATTTTCAATTTTTCCAAAATGGTTTTATTTTGTTACTATCTTTTATATATTCATTAAACAAAGTAAAACAGTTGAAAAAATTTAGAAATTGGTCCAAAAATGAAGATTTTAGAGTATTTTTTCATATTTTTAATTTTGAAAATTTTTGCGATGCTGGCATCACAAAAAAATATGAAAATTTTGAAATTTTCAATTTTTCCAAAATGGTTTTATTTTGTTACTATCTTTTATAATATTCATTAAACAAAGTAAAACAGTTGAAAAAATTTAGAAATTGGTCCAAAAATAAAGATTTTAGAGTATTTTTTCATATTTTTAATTTTGAAACTTTTTGCGATGCTGGCATCACAAAAAAATATGAAAATTTAGAAATTTTCAATTTTTCCAAAATGGTTTTATTTTGTTACTATCTTTTATAATATTCATTAAACAAAGTAAAACATTTGAAAAAATTTAGAAATTGGTCCAAAAATGAAGATTTTAGAGTATTTTTTCATATTTTTAATTTTGAAAATTTTTGCGATGCTGGCATCACAAAAAAATATGAAAATTTTGAATTTTTCAATTTTTCCAAAATGGTTTTATTTTGTTACTATCTTTTATAATATTCATTAAACAAAGTAAAACAGTTGAAAAAATTTAGAAATTGGTCCAAAAATGAAGATTTTAGAGTATGTTTTCATATTTTTAATTTTGAAAATTTTTGCGATGCTAGCATCACAAAAAAAATGAAAATTTTGAAATTTTCAATTTTTCCAAAATGGTTTTATTTTGTTACTATCTTTTATAATATTCATTAAACAAAGTAAAACAGTTGAAAAAATTTAGAAATTGGTCCAAAAATGAAGATTTTAGAGTATTTTTTCATATTTTTAATTTTGAAAATTTTTGCGATGCTAGCATCACAAAAAAAATGAAAATTTTGAAATTTTCAATTTTTCCAAAATGGTTTTATTTTGTTACTATCTTTTATAATATTCATTAAACAAAGTAAAACAGTTGAAAAAATTTAGAAATTGGTCCAAAAATGAAGATTTTAGAGTATTTTTTCATATTTTTAATTTTGAAAATTTTTGCGATGCTGGCATCACAAAAAAATATGAAAATTTTGAAATTTTCAATTTTTCCAAAATGGTTTTATTTTGTTACTATCTTTTATAATATTCATTAAACAAAGTAAAACAGTTGAAAAAATTTAGAAATTGGTCCAAAAATGAAGATTTTAGAGTATTTTTTCATATTTTTAATTTTGAAAATTTTTGCGATGCTAGCATCACAAAAAAAATGAAAATTTTGAAATTTTCAATTTTTCCAAAATGGTTTTATTTTGTTACTATCTTTTATAATATTCATTAAACAAAGTAAAACAGTTGAAAAAATTTAGAAATTGGTCCAAAAATGAAGATTTTAGAGTATTTTTTCATATTTTTAATTTTGAAAATTTTTGCGATGCTGACATCACAAAAAAATATGAAAATTTTGAAATTTTCAATTTTTCCAAAATGGTTTTATTTTGTTACTATCTTTTATAATATTCATTAAACAAAGTAAAACAGTTGAAAAAATTTAGAAATTGGTCCAAAAATGAAGATTTTAGAGTATTTTTTCATATTTTTAATTTTGAAAATTTTTGCGATGCTAGCATCATAAAAAAATACGAAAATTTTTAAATTTTCAATTTTTCCAAAATGGTTTTATTTTGTTACTATCTTTTATAATATTCATTAAACAAAGTAAAACAGTTGAAAAAATTTAGAAATTGGTCCAAAAATGAAGATTTTAGAGTATTTTTTCATATTTTTAATTTTGAAAATTTTTGCGATGCTGACATCACAAAAAAATATGAAAATTTTGAAATTTTCAATTTTTCCAAAATGGTTTTATTTTGTTTACTATCTTTTATAATATTCATTAAACAAAGTAAAACAGTTGAAAAAATTTAGAAATTGGTCCAAAAATGAAGATTTTAGAGTATTTTTTCATATTTTTAATTTTGAAAATTTTTGCGATGCTAGCATCACAAAAAAAATGAAAATTTTGAAATTTTCAATTTTTCCAAAATGGTTTTATTTTGTTACTATCTTTTATAATATTCATTAAACAAAGTAAAACGGTTGAAAAAATTTAGAAATTGGTCCAAAAATGAAGATTTTGGAGTAGTTTTTCATATTTTTAATTTTAAAAATTTTTGCGATGCTAGCATCACAAAAAAAATGAAAATTTTGAAATTTTCAATTTTTCCAAAATGGTTTTATTTTGTTACTATCTTTTATAATATTCATTAAACAAAGTAAAACAGTTGAAAAAATTTAGAAATTGGTCCAAAAATGAAGATTTTAGAGTATTTTTTCATATTTTTAATTTTGAAAATTTTTGCGATGCTAGCATCACAAAAAAAATGAAAATTTTGAAATTTTCAATTTTTCCAAAATGGTTTTATTTTGTTACTATCTTTTATAATATTCATTAAACAAAGTAAAACAGTTGAAAAAATTTAGAAATTGGTCCAAAAATGAAGATTTTAGAGTAGTTTTTCATATTTTTAATTTTGAAAATTTTTGCGATGCTGGCATCACAAAAAAATATGAAAATTTTGAAATTTTCAATTTTTCCAAAATGGTTTTATTTTGTTACTATCTTTTATAATATTCATTAAACAAAGTAAAACAGTTAAAAAAATTTAGAAATTGGTCCAAAAATGAAGATTTTAGAGTATTTTTTCATATTTTTAATTTTGAAAATTTTTGCGATGCTGGCATCACAAAAAAATATGAAAATTTTGAAATTTTCAATTTTTCCAAAATGGTTTTATTTTGTTACTATCTTTTATAATATTCATTAAACAAAGTAAAACAGTTGAAAAAATTTAGAAATTGGTCCAAAAATGAAGATTTTAGAGTATTTTTTCATATTTTTAATTTTGAAAATTTTTGCGATGCTAGCATCATAAAAAAATACGAAAATTTTGAAATTTTCAATTTTTCCAAAATGGTTTTATTTTGTTACTATCTTTTATAATATTCATTAAACAAAGTAAAACAGTTGAAAAAATTTAGAAATTGGTCCAAAAATGAAGATTTTAGAGTATTTTTTCATATTTTTAATTTTGAAAATTTTTGCGATGCTAGCATCACAAAAAAAATGAAAATTTTGAAATTTTCAATTTTTCCAAAATGGTTTTATTTTGTTACTATCTTTTATAATATTCATTAAACAAAGTAAAACAGTTGAAAAAATTTAGAAATTGGTCCAAAAATGAAGATTTTAGAGTATTTTTTCATATTTTTAATTTTGAAAATTTTTGCGATGCTAGCATCACAAAAAAAATGAAAATTTTGAAATTTTCAATTTTTCCAAAATGGTTTTATTTTGTTACTATCTTTTATAATATTCATTAAACAAAGTAAAACAGTTGAAAAAATTTAGAAATTGGTCCAAAAATGAAGATTTTAGAGTATTTTTTCATATTTTTAATTTTGAAAATTTTTGCGATGCTAGCATCACAAAAAAAATGAAAATTTTGAAATTTTCAATTTTTCCAAAATGGTTTTATTTTGTTACTATCTTTTATAATATTCATTAAACAAAGTAAAACGGTTGAAAAAATTTAGAAATTGGTCCAAAAATGAAGATTTTAGAGTATTTTTTCATATTTTTAATTTTGAAAATTTTTGCGATGCTGGCATCACAAAAAAATATGAAAATTTTGAAATTTTCAATTTTTCCAAAATGGTTTTATTTTGTTACTATCTTTTATAATATTCATTAAACAAAGTAAAACAGTTGAAAAAATTTAGAAATTGGTCCAAAAATGAAGATTTTAGAGTATTTTTTCATATTTTTAATTTTGAAAATTTTTGCGATGCTGGCATCACAAAAAAATATGAAAATTTTGAAATTTTCAATTTTTCCAAAATGGTTTTATTTTGTTACTATCTTTTATAATATTCATTAAACAAAGTAAAACAGTTGAAAAAATTTAGAAATTGGTCCAAAAATGAAGATTTTAGAGTATTTTTTCATATTTTTAATTTTGAAAATTTTTGCGATGCTAGCATCATAAAAAAATACGAAAATTTTGAAATTTTCAATTTTTCCAAAATGGTTTTATTTTGTTACTATCTTTTATAATATTCATTAAACAAAGTAAAACAGTTGAAAAAATTTAGAAATTGGTCCAAAAATGAAGATTTTAGAGTATTTTTTCATATTTTTAATTTTGAAAATTTTTGCGATGCTAGCATCACAAAAAAAATGAAAATTTTGAAATTTTCAATTTTTCCAAAATGGTTTTATTTTGTTACTATCTTTTATAATATTCATTAAACAAAGTAAAACAGTTGAAAAAATTTAGAAATTGGTCCAAAAATGAAGATTTTAGAGTATTTTTTCATATTTTTAATTTTGAAAATTTTTGCGATGCTGGCATCACAAAAAAATATGAAAATTTTGAAATTTTCAATTTTTCCAAAATGGTTTTATTTTGTTACTATCTTTTATAATATTCATTAAACAAAGTAAAACAGTTGAAAAAATTTAGAAATTGGTCCAAAAATGAAGATTTTAGAGTATTTTTACATATTTTTAATTTTCAAAATTTTTGCGATGCTAGCATCATAAAAAAATACGAAAATTTTGAAATTTTCAATTTTTCCAAAATGGTTTTATTTTGTTACTATCTTTTATAATATTCATTAAACAAAGTAAAACAGTTGAAAAAATTTAGAAATTGGTTCAAAAATGAAGATTTTAGAGTATTTTTTCATATTTTTAATTTTGAAAATTTTTGCGATGCTAGCATCATAAAAAAATACGAAAATTTTGAAATTTTCAATTTTTCCAAAATGGTTTTATTTTGTTACTATCTTTTATAATATTCATTAAACAAAGTAAAACAGTTGAAAAAATTTAGAAATTGGTCCAAAAATGAAGATTTTAGAGTATTTTTTCATATTTTTAATTTTGAAAATTTTTGCGATGCTGGCATAACAAAAAAATATGAAAATTTTGAAATTTTCAATTTTTCCAAAATGGTTTTATTTTGTTACTATCTTTTATAATATTCATTAAACAAAGTAAAACAGTTGAAAAAATTTAGAAATTGGTCCAAAAATGAAGATTTTAGAGTATTTTTTCATATTTTTAATTTTCAAAATTTTTGCGATGCTAGCATCATAAAAAAATACGAAAATTTTGAAATTTTCAATTTTTCCAAAATGGTTTTATTTTGTTACTATCTTTTATAATATTCATTAAACAAAGTAAAACAGTTGAAAAAATTTAGAAATTGGTCCAAAAATGAAGATTTTAGAGTATTTTTTCATATTTTTAATTTTGAAAATTTTTGCGATGCTAGCATCACAAAAAAAATGAAAATTTTGAAATTTTCAATTTTTCCAAAATGGTTTTATTTTGTTACTATCTTTTATAATATTCATTAAACAAAGTAAAACAGTTGAAAAAATTTAGAAATTGGTCCAAAAATGAAGATTTTAGAGTATTTTTTCATATTTTTAATTTTGAAAATTTTTGCGATGCTAGCATCACAAAAAAAATGAAAATTTTGAAATTTTCAATTTTTCCAAAATGGTTTTATTTTGTTACTATCTTTTATAATATTCATTAAACAAAGTAAAACAGTTGAAAAAATTTAGAAATTGGTCCAAAAATGAAGATTTTAGAGTATTTTTTCATATTTTTAATTTTGAAAATTTTTGCGATGCTGGCATCACAAAAAAATATGAAAATTTTGAAATTTTCAATTTTTCCAAAATGGTTTTATTTTGTTACTATCTTTTATAATATTCATTAAACAAAGTAAAACAGTTGAAAAAATTTAGAAATTGGTCCAAAAATGAAGATTTTAGAGTATTTTTTCATATTTTTAATTTTGAAAATTTTTGCGATGCTGGCATCACAAAAAAATATGAAAATTTTGAAATTTTCAATTTTTCCAAAATGGTTTTATTTTGTTACTATCTTTTATAATATTCATTAAACAAAGTAAAACAGTTGAAAAAATTTAGAAATTGGTCCAAAAATGAAGATTTTAGAGTATTTTTTCATATTTTTAATTTTGAAAATTTTTGCGATGCTAGCATCATAAAAAAATACGAAAATTTTGAAATTTTCAATTTTTCCAAAATGGTTTTATTTTGTTACTATCTTTTATAATATTCATTAAACAAAGTAAAACAGTTGAAAAAATTTAGAAATTGGTCCAAAAATGAAGATTTTAGAGTATTTTTTCATATTTTTAATTTTGAAAATTTTTGCGATGCTAGCATCACAAAAAAAATGAAAATTTTGAAATTTTCAATTTTTCCAAAATGGTTTTATTTTGTTACTATCTTTTATAATATTCATTAAACAAAGTAAAACAGTTGAAAAAATTTAGAAATTGGTCCAAAAATGAAGATTTTAGAGTATTTTTTCATATTTTTAATTTTGAAAATTTTTGCGATGCTAGCATCACAAAAAAAATGAAAATTTTGAAATTTTCAATTTTTCCAAAATGGTTTTATTTTGTTACTATCTTTTATAATATTCATTAAACAAAGTAAAACAGTTGAAAAAATTTAGAAATTGGTCCAAAAATGAAGATTTTAGAGTATTTTTTCATATTTTTAATTTTGAAAATTTTTGCGATGCTAGCATCACAAAAAAAATGAAAATTTTGAAATTTTCAATTTTTCCAAAATGGTTTTATTTTGTTACTATCTTTTATAATATTCATTAAACAAAGTAAAACGGTTGAAAAAATTTAGAAATTGGTCCAAAAATGAAGATTTTGGAGTAGTTTTTCATATTTTTAATTTTGAAAATTTTTGCGATGCTAGCATCACAAAAAAAATGAAAATTTTGAAATTTTCAATTTTTCCAAAATGGTTTTATTTTGTTACTATCTTTTATAATATTCATTAAACAAAGTAAAACAGTTGAAAAAATTTAGAAATTGGTCCAAAAATGAAGATTTTAGAGTATTTTTTCATATTTTTAATTTTGAAAATTTTTGCGATGCTAGCATCACAAAAAAAATGAAAATTTTGAAATTTTCAATTTTTCCAAAATGGTTTTATTTTGTTACTATCTTTTATAATATTCATTAAACAAAGTAAAACAGTTGAAAAAATTTAGAAATTGGTCCAAAAATGAAGATTTTAGAGTATTTTTTCATATTTTTAATTTTGAAAATTTTTGCGATGCTGGCATCACAAAAAAATATGAAAATTTTGAAATTTTCAATTTTTCCAAAATGGTTTTATTTTGTTACTATCTTTTATAATATTCATTAAACAAAGTAAAACAGTTGAAAAAATTTAGAAATTGGTCCAAAAATGAAGATTTTAGAGTATTTTTTCATATTTTTAATTTTGAAAATTTTTGCGATGCTGGCATCACAAAAAAATATGAAAATTTTGAAATTTTCAATTTTTCCAAAATGGTTTTATTTTGTTACTATCTTTTATAATATTCATTAAACAAAGTAAAACAGTTGAAAAAATTTAGAAATTGGTCCAAAAATGAAGATTTTAGAGTATTTTTTCATATTTTTAATTTTGAAAATTTTTGCGATGCTAGCATCATAAAAAAATACGAAAATTTTGAAATTTTCAATTTTTCCAAAATGGTTTTATTTTGTTACTATCTTTTATAATATTCATTAAACAAAGTAAAACAGTTGAAAAAATTTAAAAATTGGTCCAAAAATGAAGATTTTAGAGTATTTTTTCATATTTTTAATTTTGAAAATTTTTGCGATGCTAGCATCACAAAAAAAATGAAAATTTTGAAATTTTCAATTTTTCCAAAATGGTTTTATTTTGTTACTATCTTTTATAATATTCATTAAACAAAGTAAAACAGTTGAAAAAATTTAGAAATTGGTCCAAAAATGAAGATTTTAGAGTATTTTTTCATATTTTTAATTTTGAAAATTTTTGCGATGCTGGCATCACAAAAAAATATGAAAATTTTGAAATTTTCAATTTTTCCAAAATGGTTTTATTTTGTTACTATCTTTTATAATATTCATTAAACAAAGTAAAACAGTTGAAAAAATTTAGAAATTGGTCCAAAAATGAAGATTTTAGAGTATTTTTACATATTTTTAATTTTCAAAATTTTTGCGATGCTAGCATCATAAAAAAATACGAAAATTTTGAAATTTTCAATTTTTCCAAAATGGTTTTATTTTGTTACTATCTTTTATAATATTCATTAAACAAAGTAAAACAGTTGAAAAAATTTAGAAATTGGTTCAAAAATGAAGATTTTAGAGTATTTTTTCATATTTTTAATTTTGAAAATTTTTGCGATGCTAGCATCATAAAAAAATACGAAAATTTTGAAATTTTCAATTTTTCCAAAATGGTTTTATTTTGTTACTATCTTTTATAATATTCATTAAACAAAGTAAAACAGTTGAAAAAATTTAGAAATTGGTCCAAAAATGAAGATTTTAGAGTATTTTTTCATATTTTTAATTTTGAAAATTTTTGCGATGCTGGCATAACAAAAAAATATGAAAATTTTGAAATTTTCAATTTTTCCAAAATGGTTTTATTTTGTTACTATCTTTTATAATATTCATTAAACAAAGTAAAACAGTTGAAAAAATTTAGAAATTGGTCCAAAAATGAAGATTTTAGAGTATTTTTTCATATTTTTAATTTTCAAAATTTTTGCGATGCTAGCATCATAAAAAAATACGAAAATTTTGAAATTTTCAATTTTTCCAAAATGGTTTTATTTTGTTACTATCTTTTATAATATTCATTAAACAAAGTAAAACAGTTGAAAAAATTTAGAAATTGGTCCAAAAATGAAGATTTTAGAGTATTTTTTCATATTTTTAATTTTGAAAATTTTTGCGATGCTGGCATAACAAAAAAATATGAAAATTTTGAAATTTTCAATTTTTCCAAAATGGTTTTATTTTGTTACTATCTTTTATAATATTCATTAAACAAAGTAAAACAGTTGAAAAAATTTAGAAATTGGTCCAAAAATGAAGATTTTAGAGTATTTTTTCATATTTTTAATTTTAAAAATTTTTGCGATGCTGGCATCACAAAAAAATATGAAAATTTTGAAATTTTCAATTTTTCCAAAATGGTTTTATTTTGTTACTATCTTTTATAATATTCATTAAACAAAGTAAAACAGTTGAAAAAATTTAGAAATTGGTCCAAAAATGAAGATTTTAGAGTATTTTTTCATATTTTTAATTTTGAAAATTTTTGCGATGCTGGCATAACAAAAAAATATGAAAATTTTGAAATTTTCAATTTTTCCAAAATGGTTTTATTTTGTTACTATCTTTTATAATATTCATTAAACAAAGTAAAACAGTTGAAAAAATTTAGAAATTGGTCCAAAAATGAAGATTTTAGAGTATTTTTTCATATTTTTAATTTTGAAAATTTTTGCGATGCTGGCATCACAAAAAAATATGAAAATTTTGAAATTTTCAATTTTTCCAAAATGGTTTTATTTTGTTACTATCTTTTATAATATTCATTAAACAAAGTAAAACAGTTGAAAAAATTTAGAAATTGGTCCAAAAATGAAGATTTTAGAGTATTTTTTCATATTTTTAATTTTGAAAATTTTTGCGATGCTGGCATCACAAAAAAATATGAAAATTTTGAAATTTTCAATTTTTCCAAAATGGTTTTATTTTGTTACTATCTTTTATAATATTCATTAAACAAAGTAAAACAGTTGAAAAAATTTAGAAATTGGTCCAAAAATGAAGATTTTAGAGTATTTTTTCATATTTTTAATTTTGAAAATTTTTGCGATGCTAGCATCACAAAAAAAATGAAAATTTTGAAATTTTCAATTTTTCCAAAATGGTTTTATTTTGTTACTATCTTTTATAATATTCATTAAACAAAGTAAAACAGTTGAAAAAATTTAGAAATTGGTCCAAAAATGAAGATTTTAGAGTATTTTTTCATATTTTTAATTTTGAAAATTTTTGCGATGCTAGCATCACAAAAAAAATGAAAATTTTGAAATTTTCAATTTTTCCAAAATGGTTTTATTTTGTTACTATCTTTTATAATATTCATTAAACAAAGTAAAACAGTTGAAAAAATTTAGAAATTGGTCCAAAAATGAAGATTTTAGAGTATTTTTTCATATTTTTAATTTTGAAAATTTTTGCGATGCTAGCATCACAAAAAAAATGAAAATTTTGAAATTTTCAATTTTTCCAAAATGGTTTTATTTTGTTACTATCTTTTATAATATTCATTAAACAAAGTAAAACAGTTGAAAAAATTTAGAAATTGGTCCAAAAATGAAGATTTTAGAGTATTTTTTCATATTTTTAATTTTGAAAATTTTTGCGATGCTGGCATAACAAAAAAATATGAAAATTTTGAAATTTTCAATTTTTCCAAAATGGTTTTATTTTGTTACTATCTTTTATAATATTCATTAAACAAAGTAAAACAGTTGAAAAAATTTAGAAATTGGTCCAAAAATGAAGATTTTAGAGTATTTTTTCATATTTTTAATTTTGAAAATTTTTGCGATGCTGGCATCACAAAAAAATATGAAAATTTTGAAATTTTCAATTTTTCCAAAATGGTTTTATTTTGTTACTATCTTTTATAATATTCATTAAACAAAGTAAAACAGTTGAAAAAATTTAGAAATTGGTCCAAAAATGAAGATTTTAGAGTATTTTTTCATATTTTTAATTTTGAAAATTTTTGCGATGCTAGCATCACAAAAAAAATGAAAATTTTGAAATTTTCAATTTTTCCAAAATGGTTTTATTTTGTTACTATCTTTTATAATATTCATTAAACAAAGTAAAACAGTTGAAAAAATTTAGAAATTGGTCCAAAAATGAAGATTTTAGAGTATTTTTTCATATTTTTAATTTTGAAAATTTTTGCGATGCTAGCATCATAAAAAAATACGAAAATTTTGAAATTTTCAATTTTTCCAAAATGGTTTTATTTTGTTACTATCTTTTATAATATTCATTAAACAAAGTAAAACAGTTGAAAAAATTTAGAAATTGGTCCAAAAATGAAGATTTTAGAGTATTTTTTCATATTTTTAATTTTGAAAATTTTTGCGATGCTAGCATCACAAAAAAAATGAAAATTTTGAAATTTTCAATTTTTCCAAAATGGTTTTATTTTGTTACTATCTTTTATAATATTCATTAAACAAAGTAAAACAGTTGAAAAAATTTAGAAATTGGTCCAAAAATGAAGATTTTAGAGTATTTTTTCATATTTTTAATTTTGAAAATTTTTGCGATGCTGGCATCACAAAAAAATATGAAAATTTTGAAATTTTCAATTTTTCCAAAATGGTTTTATTTTGTTACTATCTTTTATAATATTCATTAAACAAAGTAAAACAGTTGAAAAAATTTAGAAATTGGTCCAAAAATGAAGATTTTAGAGTATTTTTACATATTTTTAATTTTCAAAATTTTTGCGATGCTAGCATCATAAAAAAATACGAAAATTTTGAAATTTTCAATTTTTCCAAAATGGTTTTATTTTGTTACTATCTTTTATAATATTCATTAAACAAAGTAAAACAGTTGAAAAAATTTAGAAATTGGTTCAAAAATGAAGATTTTAGAGTATTTTTTCATATTTTTAATTTTGAAAATTTTTGCGATGCTAGCATCATAAAAAAATACGAAAATTTTGAAATTTTCAATTTTTCCAAAATGGTTTTATTTTGTTACTATCTTTTATAATATTCATTAAACAAAGTAAAACAGTTGAAAAAATTTAGAAATTGGTCCAAAAATGAAGATTTTAGAGTATTTTTTCATATTTTTAATTTTGAAAATTTTTGCGATGCTGGCATAACAAAAAAATATGAAAATTTTGAAATTTTCAATTTTTCCAAAATGGTTTTATTTTGTTACTATCTTTTATAATATTCATTAAACAAAGTAAAACAGTTGAAAAAATTTAGAAATTGGTCCAAAAATGAAGATTTTAGAGTATTTTTTCATATTTTTAATTTTCAAAATTTTTGCGATGCTAGCATCATAAAAAAATACGAAAATTTTGAAATTTTCAATTTTTCCAAAATGGTTTTATTTTGTTACTATCTTTTATAATATTCATTAAACAAAGTAAAACAGTTGAAAAAATTTAGAAATTGGTCCAAAAATGAAGATTTTAGAGTATTTTTTCATATTTTTAATTTTGAAAATTTTTGCGATGCTAGCATCACAAAAAAAATGAAAATTTTGAAATTTTCAATTTTTCCAAAATGGTTTTATTTTGTTACTATCTTTTATAATATTCATTAAACAAAGTAAAACAGTTGAAAAAATTTAGAAATTGGTCCAAAAATGAAGATTTTAGAGTATTTTTTCATATTTTTAATTTTGAAAATTTTTGCGATGCTGGCATAACAAAAAAATATAAAAATTTTGAAATTTTCAATTTTTCCAAAATGGTTTTATTTTGTTACTATCTTTTATAATATTCATTAAACAAAGTAAAACAGTTGAAAAAATTTAGAAATTGGTCCAAAAATGAAGATTTTAGAGTATTTTTTCATATTTTTAATTTTGAAAATTTTTGCGATGCTGGCATCACAAAAAAATATGAAAATTTTGAAATTTTCAATTTTTCCAAAATGGTTTTATTTTGTTACTATCTTTTATAATATTCATTAAACAAAGTAAAACAGTTGAAAAAATTTAGAAATTGGTCCAAAAATGAAGATTTTAGAGTATTTTTTCATATTTTTAATTTTGAAAATTTTTGCGATGCTAGCATCACAAAAAAAATGAAAATTTTGAAATTTTCAATTTTTCCAAAATGGTTTTATTTTGTTACTATCTTTTATAATATTCATTAAACAAAGTAAAACAGTTGAAAAAATTTAGAAATTGGTCCAAAAATGAAGATTTTAGAGTATTTTTTCATATTTTTAATTTTGAAAATTTTTGCGATGCTGGCATAACAAAAAAATATGAAAATTTTGAAATTTTCAATTTTTCCAAAATGGTTTTATTTTGTTACTATCTTTTATAATATTCATTAAACAAAGTAAAACAGTTGAAAAAATTTAGAAATTGGTCCAAAAATGAAGATTTTAGAGTATTTTTTCATATTTTTAATTTTCAAAATTTTTGCGATGCTAGCATCATAAAAAAATACGAAAATTTTGAAATTTTCAATTTTTCCAAAATGGTTTTATTTTGTTACTATCTTTTATAATATTCATTAAACAAAGTAAAACAGTTGAAAAAATTTAGAAATTGGTCCAAAAATGAAGATTTTAGAGTATTTTTTCATATTTTTAATTTTGAAAATTTTTGCGATGCTAGCATCATAAAAAAATACGAAAATTTTGAAATTTTCAATTTTTCCAAAATGGTTTTATTTTGTTACTATCTTTTATAATATTCATTAAACAAAGTAAAACAGTTGAAAAAATTTAGAAATTGGTCCAAAAATGAAGATTTTAGAGTATTTTTTCATATTTTTAATTTTGAAAATTTTTGCGATGCTGGCATCACAAAAAAATATGAAAATTTTGAAATTTTCAATTTTTCCAAAATGGTTTTATTTTGTTACTATCTTTTATAATATTCATTAAACAAAGTAAAACAGTTGAAAAAATTTAGAAATTGGTCCAAAAATGAAGATTTTAGAGTATTTTTTCATATTTTTAATTTTGAAAATTTTTGCGATGCTGGCATCACAAAAAAATTTGAAAATTTTGAAATTTTCAATTTTTCCAAAATGGTTTTATTTTGTTACTATCTTTTATAATATTCATTAAACAAAGTAAAACAGTTGAAAAAATTTAGAAATTGGTCCAAAAATGAAGATTTTGGAGTAGTTTTTCATATTTTTAATTTTGAAAATTTTTGCGATGCTAGCATCACCAAAAAAATGAAAATTTTGAAATTTTCAATTTTTCCAAAATGGTTTTATTTTGTTACTATCTTTTATAATATTCATTAAACAAAGTAAAACAGTTGAAAAAATTTAGAAATTGGTCCAAAAATGAAGATTTTAGAGTATTTTTTCATATTTTTAATTTTGAAAATTTTTGCGATGCTGGCATCACAAAAAAATATGAAAATTTTGAAATTTTCAATTTTTCCAAAATGGTTTTATTTTGTTACTATCTTTTATAATATTCATTAAACAAAGTAAAACAGTTGAAAAAATTTAGAAATTGGTCCAAAAATGAAGATTTTAGTGTATTTTTTTATAGTTTTAATTTTGAAAATTTTTGCGATGCTAGCATCACAAAAAAATACGAAAATTTTGATATTTTCAATTTTTCCAAAATGGTTTTATTTTGTTACTATCTTTTATAGTATTCATTAAACAAAGTAAAACAGTTGAAAAAATTTAGAAATTGGTCCAAAAATGAAGATTTTAGAGTATTTTTTCATATTTTTAATTTTGAAAATTTTGGCGATGCTAGCATCACAAAAAAAATGAAAATTTTGAAATTTTCAATTTTTCCAAAATGGTTTTATTTTGTTACTATCTTTTATAATATTCATTAAACAAAGTAAAACAGTTGAAAAAATTTAGAAATTGGTCCAAAAATGAAGATTTTGGAGTAGTTTTTCATATTTTTAATTTTGAAAATTTTTGCGATGCTAGCATCACAAAAAAAATGAAAATTTTGAAATTTTCAATTTTTCCAAAATGGTTTTATTTTGTTACTATCTTTTATAATATTCATTAAACAAAGTAAAACAGTTGAAAAAATTTAGAAATTGGTCCAAAAATGAAGATTTTGGAGTAGTTTTTCATATTTTTAATTTTGAAAATTTTTGCGATGCTAGCATCACAAAAAAAATGAAAATTTTTAAATTTTCAATTTTTCCAAAATGGTTTTATTTTGTTACTATCTTTTATAATATTCATTAAACAAAGTAAAACAGTTGAAAAAATTTAGAAATTGGTCCAAAAATGAAGATTTTAGAGTATTTTTTCATATTTTTAATTTTGAAAATTTTTGCGATGCTGGCATCACAAAAAAATATGAAAATTTTGAAATTTTCAATTTTTCCAAAATGGTTTTATTTTGTTACTATCTTTTATAATATTCATTAAACAAAGTAAAACAGTTGAAAAAATTTAGAAATTGGTCCAAAAATGAAGATTTTGGAGTAGTTTTTCATATTTTTAATTTTGAAAATTTTTGCGATGCTAGCATCACAAAAAAAATGAAAACTTTGAAATTTTCAATTTTTCCAAAATGGTTTTATTTTGTTACTATCTTTTATAATATTCATTAAACAAAGTAAAACAGTTGAAAAAATTTAGAAATTGGTCCAAAAATGAAGATTTTAGAGTATTTTTTCATATTTTTAATTTTGAAAATTTTTGCGATGCTGGCATCACAAAAAAATATGAAAATTTTGAAATTTTCAATTTTTCCAAAATGGTTTTATTTTGTTACTATCTTTTATAATATTCATTAAACAAAGTAAAACAGTTGAAAAAATTTAGAAATTGGTCCAAAAATGAAGATTTTGGAGTAGTTTTTCATATTTTTAATTTTGAAAATTTTTGCGATGCTAGCATCACAAAAAAAATGAAAATTTTGAAATTTTCAATTTTTCCAAAATGGTTTTATTTTGTTACTATCTTTTATAATATTCATTAAACAAAGTAAAACAGTTGAAAAAATTTAGAAATTGGTCCAAAAATGAAGATTTTAGAGTATTTTTTCATATTTTTAATTTTGAAAATTTTTGCGATGCTAGCATCATAAAAAAATACGAAAATTTTGAAATTTTCAATTTTTCCAAAATGGTTTTATTTTGTTACTATCTTTTATAATATTCATTAAACAAAGTAAAACAGTTGAAAAAATTTAGAAATTGGTCCAAAAATGAAGATTTTAGAGTATTTTTTCATATTTTTAATTTTGAAAATTTTTGCGATGCTAGCATCACAAAAAAAATGAAAATTTTGAAATTTTCAATTTTTCCAAAATGGTTTTATTTTGTTACTATCTTTTATAATATTCATTAAACAAAGTAAAACAGTTGAAAAAATTTAGAAATTGGTCCAAAAATGAAGATTTTAGAGTATTTTTTCATATTTTTAATTTTGAAAATTTTTGCGATGCTAGCATCACAAAAAAAATGAAAATTTTGAAATTTTCAATTTTTCCAAAATGGTTTTATTTTGTTACTATCTTTTATAATATTCATTAAACAAAGTAAAACAGTTGAAAAAATTTAGAAATTGGTCCAAAAATTAAGATTTTAGAGTATTTTTTCATATTTTTAATTTTGAAAATTTTTGCGATGCTGGCATCACAAAAAAATATGAAAATTTTGAAATTTTCAATTTTTCCAAAATGGTTTTATTTTGTTACTATCTTTTATAATATTCATTAAACATAGTAAAACAGTTGAAAAAATTTAGAAATTGGTCCAAAAATGAAGATTTTAGAGTATTTTTTCATATTTTTAATTTTGAAAATTTTTGCGATGCTGGCATCACAAAAAAATATGAAAATTTTGAAATTTTCAATTTTTCCAAAATGGTTTTATTTTGTTACTATCTTTTATAATATTCATTAAACAAAGTAAAACAGTTGAAAAAATTTAGAAATTGGTCCAAAAATTAAGATTTTAGAGTATTTTTTCATATTTTTAATTTTGAAAATTTTTGCGATGCTGGCATCACAAAAAAATATGAAAATTTTGAAATTTTCAATTTTTCCAAAATGGTTTTATTTTGTTACTATCTTTTATAATATTCATTAAACATAGTAAAACAGTTGAAAAAATTTAGAAATTGGTCCAAAAATGAAGATTTTAGAGTATTTTTTCATATTTTTAATTTTGAAAATTTTTGCGATGCTAGCATCACAAAAAAAATGAAAATTTTGAAATTTTCAATTTTTCCAAAATGGTTTTATTTTGTTACTATCTTTTATAATATTCATTAAACATAGTAAAACAGTTGAAAAAATTTAGAAATTGGTCCAAAAATGAAGATTTTAGAGTATTTTTTCATATTTTTAATTTTGAAAATTTTTGCGATGCTAGCATCATAAAAAAATACGAAAATTTTGAAATTTTCAATTTTTCCAAAATGGTTTTATTTTGTTACTATCTTTTATAATATTCATTAAACAAAGTAAAACAGTTGAAAAAATTTAGAAATTGGTCCAAAAATTAAGATTTTAGAGTATTTTTTCATATTTTTAATTTTGAAAATTTTTGCGATGCTAGCATCACAAAAAAAATGAAAATTTTGAAATTTTCAATTTTTCCAAAATGGTTTTATTTTGTTACTATCTTTTATAATATTCATTAAACAAAGTAAAACAGTTGAAAAAATTTAGAAATTGGTCCAAAAATTAAGATTTTAGAGTATTTTTTCATATTTTTAATTTTGAAAATTTTTGCGATGCTGGCATCACAAAAAAATATGAAAATTTTGAAATTTTCAATTTTTCCAAAATGGTTTTATTTTGTTACTATCTTTTATAATATTCATTAAACATAGTAAAACAGTTGAAAAAATTTAGAAATTGGTCCAAAAATGAAGATTTTAGAGTATTTTTTCATATTTTTAATTTTGAAAATTTTTGCGATGCTAGCATCATAAAAAAATACGAAAATTTTGAAATTTTCAATTTTTCCAAAATGGTTTTATTTTGTTACTATCTTTTATAATATTCATTAAACAAAGTAAAACAGTTGAAAAAATTTAGAAATTGGTCCAAAAATGAAGATTTTAGAGTACTTTTTCATATTTTTAATTTTGAAAATTTTTGCGATGCTGGCATCACAAAAAAATATGAAAATTTTGAAATTTTCAATTTTTCCAAAATGGTTTTATTTTGTTACTATCTTTTATAATATTCATTAAACAAAGTAAAACAGTTGAAAAAATTTAGAAATTGGTCCAAAAATGAAGATTTTAGAGTATTTTTTCATATTTTTAATTTTGAAAATTTTTACGATGCTAGCATCACAAAAAACATGAAAATTTTGAAATTTTCAATTTTTCCAAAATGGTTTTATTTTGTTACTATCTTTTATAATATTCATTAAACATAGTAAAACAGTTGAAAAAATTTAGAAATTGGTCCAAAAATGAAGATTTTAGAGTATTTTTTCATATTTTTAATTTTGAAAATTTTTGCGATGCTGGCATCACAAAAAAATATGAAAATTTTGAAATTTTCAATTTTTCCAAAATGGTTTTATTTTGTTACTATCTTTTATAATATTCATTAAACAAAGTAAAACAGTTGAAAAAATTTAGAAATTGGTCCAAAAATGAAGATTTTAGAGTATTTTTTCATATTTTTAATTTTGAAAATTTTTGCGATGCCGGCATCACAAAAAAATATGAAAATTTTGAAATTTTCAATTTTTCCAAAATGGTTTTATTTTGTTACTATCTTTTATAATATTCATTAAACAAAGTAAAACAGTTGAAAAAATTTAGAAATTGGTCCAAAAATGAAGATTTTAGAGTATTTTTTCATATTTTTAATTTTGAAAATTTTTGCGATGCTAGCATCATAAAAAAATACGAAAATTTTGAAATTTTCAATTTTTCCAAAATGGTTTTATTTTGTTACTATCTTTTATAATATTCATTAAACAAAGTAAAACAGTTGAAAAAATTTAGAAATTGGTCCAAAAATGAAGATTTTAGAGTATTTTTTCATATTTTTAATTTTGAAAATTTTTGCGATGCTGGCATCACAAAAAAATATGAAAATTTTGAAATTTTCAGTTTTTCCAAAATGGTTTTATTTTGTTACTATCTTTTATAATATTCATTAAACAAAGTAAAACAGTTGAAAAAATTTAGAAATTGGTCCAAAAATGAAGATTTTAGAGTATTTTTTCATATTTTTAATTTTGAAAATTTTTGCGATGCTAGCATCACAAAAAAAATGAAAATTTTGAAATTCTCAATTTTTCCAAAATGGTTTTATTTTGTTACTATCTTTTATAATATTCATTAAACAAAGTAAAACAGTTGAAAAAATTTAGAAATTGGTCCAAAAATGAAGATTTTGGAGTAGTTTTTCATATTTTTAATTTTGAAAATTTTTGCGATGCTAGCATCACAAAAAAAATGAAAATTTTGAAATTTTCAATTTTTCCAAAATGGTTTTATTTTGTTACTATCTTTTATAATATTCATTAAACAAAGTAAAACAGTTGAAAAAATTTAGAAATTGGTCCAAAAATGAAGATTTTAGAGTATTTTTTCATATTTTTAATTTTGAAAATTTTTGCGATGCTGGCATCACAAAAAAATATGAAAATTTTGAAATTTTCAATTTTTCCAAAATGGGTTTATTTTGTTACTATCTTTTATAATATTCATTAAACAAAGTAAAACAGTTGAAAAAATTTAGAAATTGGTCCAAAAATGAAGATTTTGGAGTAGTTTTTCATATTTTTAATTTTGAAAATTTTTGCGATGCTAGCATCACAAAAAAAATGAAAATTTTGAAATTTTCAATTTTTCCAAAATGGTTTTATTTTGTTACTATCTTTTATAATATTCATTAAACAAAGTAAAACAGTTGAAAAAATTTAGAAATTGGTCCAAAAATGAAGATTTTGGAGTAGTTTTTCATATTTTTAATTTTGAAAATTTTTGCGATGCTAGCATCACAAAAAAAATGAAAATTTTGAAATTTTCAATTTTTCCAAAATGGTTTTATTTTGTTACTATCTTTTATAATATTCATTAAACAAAGTAAAACAGTTGAAAAAATTTAGAAATTGGTCCAAAAATGAAGATTTTAGAGTATTTTTTCATATTTTTAATTTTGAAAATTTTTGCGATGCTGGCATCACAAAAAAATATGAAAATTTTGAAATTTTCAATTTTTCCAAAATGGTTTTATTTTGTTACTATCTTTTATAATATTCATTAAACAAAGTAAAACAGTTGAAAAAATTTAGAAATTGGTCCAAAAATGAAGATTTTGGAGTAGTTTTTCATATTTTTAATTTTGAAAATTTTTGCGATGCTAGCATCACAAAAAAAATGAAAACTTTGAAATTTTCAATTTTTCCAAAATGGTTTTATTTTGTTACTATCTTTTATAATATTCATTAAACATAGTAAAACAGTTGAAAAAATTTAGAAATTGGTCCAAAAATGAAGATTTTAGAGTATTTTTTCATATTTTTAATTTTGAAAATTTTTGCGATGCTGGCATCACAAAAAAATATGAAAATTTTGAAATTTTCAATTTTTCCAAAATGGTTTTATTTTGTTACTATCTTTTATAATATTCATTAAACAAAGTAAAACAGTTGAAAAAATTTAGAAATTGGTCCAAAAATGAAGATTTTAGAGTATTTTTTCATATTTTTAATTTTGAAAATTTTTGCGATGCTAGCATCATAAAAAAATACGAAAATTTTGAAATTTTCAATTTTTCCAAAATGGTTTTATTTTGTTACTATCTTTTATAATATTCATTAAACAAAGTAAAACAGTTGAAAAAATTTAGAAATTGGTCCAAAAATGAAGATTTTAGAGTATTTTTTCATATTTTTAATTTTGAAAATTTTTGCGATGCTGGCATCACAAAAAAATATGAAAGTTTTGAAATTTTCAATTTTTCCAAAATGGTTTTATTTTGTTACTATCTTTTATAATATTCATTAAACAAAGTAAAACAGTTGAAAAAATTTAGAAATTGGTCCAAAAATGAAGATTTTAGAGTATTTTTTCATATTTTTAATTTTGAAAATTTTTGCGATGCTAGCATCACAAAAAAAATGAAAATTTTCAATTTTTCCAAAATGGTTTTATTTTGTTACTATCTTTTATAATATTCATTAAACAAAACAAAACAGTTGAAAAAATTTAGAAATTGGTCCAAAAATGAAGATTTTAGAGTATTTTTTCATATTTTTAATTTTGAAAATTTTTGCGATGCTGGCATCACAAAAAAATATGAAAATTTTGAAATTTTCAATTTTTCCAAAATGGTTTTATTTTGTTACTATCTTTTATAATATTCATTAAACATAGTAAAACAGTTGAAAAAATTTAGAAATTGGTCCAAAAATGAAGATTTTAGAGTATTTTTTCATATTTTTAATTTTGAAAATTTTTGCGATGCTGGCATCACAAAAAAATATGAAAATTTTGAAATTTTCAATTTTTCCAAAATGGTTTTATTTTGTTACTATCTTTTATAATATTCATTAAACAAAGTAAAACAGTTGAAAAAATTTAGAAATTGGTCCAAAAATGAAGATTTTAGAGTATTTTTTCATATTTTTAATTTTGAAAATTTTTGCGATGCTAGCATCATAAAAAAATACGAAAATTTTGAAATTTTCAATTTTTCCAAAATGGTTTTATTTTGTTACTATCTTTTATAATATTCATTAAACAAAGTAAAACAGTTGAAAAAATTTAGAAATTGGTCCAAAAATGAAGATTTTAGAGTATTTTTTCATATTTTTAATTTTGAAAATTTTTGCGATGCTGGCATCACAAAAAAATATGAAAATTTTGAAATTTTCAATTTTTCCAAAATGGTTTTATTTTGTTACTATCTTTTATAATATTCATTAAACAAAGTAAAACAGTTGAAAAAATTTAGAAATTGGTCCAAAAATGAAGATTTTAGAGTATTTTTTCATATTTTTAATTTTGAAAATTTTTGCGATGCTAGCATCACAAAAAAAATGAAAATTTTGAAATTTTCAATTTTTCCAAAATGGTTTTATTTTGTTACTATCTTTTATAATATTCATTAAAAAAAGTAAAACAGTTGAAAAAATTTAGAAATTGGTCCAAAAATGAAGATTTTGGAGTAGTTTTTCATATTTTTAATTTTGAAAATTTTTGCGATGCTAGCATCACAAAAAAAATGAAAATTTTGAAATTTTCAATTTTTCCAAAATGGTTTTATTTTGTTACTATCTTTTATAATATTCATTAAACAAAATAAAACAGTTGAAAAAATTTAGAAATTGGTCCAAAAATGAAGATTTTGGAGTAGTTTTTCATATTTTTAATTTTGAAAATTTTTGCGATGCTAGCATCACAAAAAAAATGAAAATTTTGAAATTTTCAATTTTTCCAAAATGGTTTTATGTTGTTACTACCTTTTATAATATTCATTAAACAAAGTAAAACAGTTGAAAAAATTTAGAAATTGGTCCAAAAATGAAGATTTTAGAGTATTTTTTCATATTTTTAATTTTGAAAATTTTTGCGATGCTAGCATCACAAAAAAAATGAAAATTTTGAAATTTTCAATTTTTCCAAAATGGTTTTATTTTGTTACTATCTTTTATAATATTCATTAAACAAAGTAAAACAGTTGAAAAAATTTAGAAATTGGTCCAAAAATGAAGATTTTAGAGTATTTTTTCATATTTTTAATTTTGAAAATTTTTGCGATGCTGGCATCACAAAAAAATATGAAAATTTTGAAATTTTCAATTTTTCCAAAATGGTTTTATTTTGTTACTATCTTTTATAATATTCATTAAACAAAATAAAACAGTTGAAAAAATTTAGAAATTGGTCCAAAAATGAAGATTTTGGAGTAGTTTTTCATATTTTTAATTTTGAAAATTTTTGCGATGCTAGCATCACAAAAAAAATGAAAATTTTGAAATTTTCAATTTTTCCAAAATGGTTTTATTTTGTTACTATCTTTTATAATATTCATTAAAAAAAGTAAAACAGTTGAAAAAATTTAGAAATGGGTCCAAAAATGAAGATTTTGGAGTAGTTTTTCATATTTTTAATTTTGAAAATTTTGCGATGCTAGCATCACAAAAAAAATGAAAATTTTGAAATTTTCAATTTTTCCAAAATGGTTTTATTTTGTTACTATCTTTTATAATATTCATTAAACAAAGTAAAACAGTTGAAAAAATTTAGAAATTGGTCCAAAAATGAAGATTTTAGAGTATTTTTTCATATTTTTAATTTTGAAAATTTTTGCGATGCTGGCATCACAAAAAAATATGAAAATTTTGAAATTTTCAATTTTTCCAAAATGGTTTTATTTTGTTACTATCTTTTATAATATTCATTAAACAAAGTAAAACAGTTGAAAAAATTTAGAAATTGGTCCAAAAATGAAGATTTTTTCATATTTTTTCATATTTTTAATTTTGAAAATTTTTGCGATGCTAGCATCACAAAAAAAATGAAAATTTTGAAATTTTCAATTTTTCCAAAATGGTTTTATTTTATTACTATCTTTTATAATATTCATTAAACAAAGTAAAACAGTTGAAAAAATTTAGAAATTGGTCCAAAAATGAAGATTTTAGAGTATTTTTTCATATTTTTAATGTTGAAAATTTTTGCGATGCTGGCATCACAAAAAAATATGAAAATTTTGAAATTTTCAATTTTTCCAAAATGGTTTTATTTTGTTACTATCTTTTATAATATTCATTAAACAAAGTAAAACAGTTGAAAAAATTTAGAAATTGGTCCAAAAATGAAGATTTTGGAGTAGTTTTTCATATTTTTAATTTTGAAAATTTTTGCGATGCTAGCATCACAAAAAAAATTAAAATTTTGAAATTTTCAATTTTTCCAAAATGGTTTTATTTTGTTACTATCTTTTATAATATTCATTAAACAAAATAAAACAGTTGAAAAAATTTAGAAATTGGTCCAAAAATGAAGATTTTGGAGTAGTTTTTCATATTTTTAATTTTGAAAATTTTTGCGATGCTAGCATCACAAAAAAAATGAAAATTTTGAAATTTTCAATTTTTCCAAAATGGTTTTATTTTGTTACTACCTTTTATAATATTCATTAAACAAAGTAAAACAGTTGAAAAAATTTAGAAATTAGTCCAAAAATGAAGATTTTAGAGTATTTTTTCATATTTTTAATTTTGAAAATTTTTGCGATCACAAAAAAAATGAAAATTTTGAAATTTTCAATTTTTCCAAAATGGTTTTATTTTGTTACTATCTTTTATAATATTCATTAAACAAAATAAAACAGTTGAAAAAATTTAGAAATTGGTCCAAAAATGAAGATTTTGGAGTAGTTTTTCATATTTTTAATTTTGAACATTTTTGCGATGCTAGCATCACAAAAAAAATGAAAATTTTGAAATTTTCAATTTTTCCAAAATGGTTTTATTTTGTTACTATCTTTTATAATATTCATTAAACAAAGTAAAACAGTTGAAAAAATTTAGAAATTGGTCCAAAAATGAAGATTTTAGAGTATTTTTTCATATTTTTAATTTTGAAAATTTTTGCGATGCTGGCATCACAAAAAAATATGAAAATTTTGAAATTTTCAATTTTTCGAAAATGGTTTTATTTTGTTACTATCTTTTATAATATTCATTAAACAAAGTAAAACAGTTGAAAAAATTTAGAAATTGGTCCAAAAATGAAGATTTTTTCATATTTTTTCATATTTTTAATTTTGAAAATTTTTGCGATGCTAGCATCACAAAAAAAAATGAAAATTTTGAAATTTTCAATTTTTCCAAAATGGTTTTATTTTATTACTATCTTTTATAATATTCATTAAACAAAGTAAAACAGTTGAAAAAATTTAGAAATTGGTCCAAAAATGAAGATTTTAGAGTATTTTTTCATATTTTTAATTTTGAAAATTTTTGCGATGCTGGCATCACAAAAAAATATGAAAATTTTGAAATTTTCAATTTTTCCAAAATGGTTTTATTTTGTTACTATCTTTTATAATATTCATTAAACAAAGTAAAACAGTTGAAAAAATTTAGAAATTGGTCCAAAAATGAAGATTTTAGAGTATTTTTTCATATTTTTAATTTTGAAAATTTTTGCGATGCTGGCATCACAAAAAAATATGAAAGTTTTGAAATTTTCAATTTTTCCAAAATGGTTTTATTTTGTTACTATCTTTTATAATATTCATTAAACAAAGTAAAACAGTTGAAAAAATTTAGAAATTGGTCCAAAAATGAAGATTTTAGAGTATTTTTTCATATTTTTAATTTTGAAAATTTTTGCGATGCTAGCATCATAAAAAAATACGAAAATTTTGAAATTTTCAATTTTTCCAAAATGGTTTTATTTTGTTACTATCTTTTATAATATTCATTAAACAAAGTAAAACAGTTGAAAAAATTTAGAAATTGGTCCAAAAATGAAGATTTTAGAGTATTTTTTCATATTTTTAATTTTGAAAATTTTTGCGATGCTGGCATCACAAAAAAATATGAAAGTTTTGAAATTTTCAATTTTTCCAAAATGGTTTTATTTTGTTACTATCTTTTATAATATTCATTAAACAAAGTAAAACAGTTGAAAAAATTTAGAAATTGGTCCAAAAATGAAGATTTTAGAGTATTTTTTCATATTTTTAATTTTGAAAATTTTTGCGATGCTAGCATCACAAAAAAAATGAAAATTTTCAATTTTTCCAAAATGGTTTTATTTTGTTACTATCTTTTATAATATTCATTAAACAAAACAAAACAGTTGAAAAAATTTAGAAATTGGTCCAAAAATGAAGATTTTAGAGTATTTTTTCATATTTTTAATTTTGAAAATTTTTGCGATGCTGGCATCACAAAAAAATATGAAAATTTTGAAATTTTCAATTTTTCCAAAATGGTTTTATTTTGTTACTATCTTTTATAATATTCATTAAACATAGTAAAACAGTTGAAAAAATTTAGAAATTGGTCCAAAAATGAAGATTTTAGAGTATTTTTTCATATTTTTAATTTTGAAAATTTTTGCGATGCTGGCATCACAAAAAAATATGAAAATTTTGAAATTTTCAATTTTTCCAAAATGGTTTTATTTTGTTACTATCTTTTATAATATTCATTAAACAAAGTAAAACAGTTGAAAAAATTTAGAAATTGGTCCAAAAATGAAGATTTTAGAGTATTTTTTCATATTTTTAATTTTGAAAATTTTTGCGATGCTAGCATCATAAAAAAATACGAAAATTTTGAAATTTTCAATTTTTCCAAAATGGTTTTATTTTGTTACTATCTTTTATAATATTCATTAAACAAAGTAAAACAGTTGAAAAAATTTAGAAATTGGTCCAAAAATGAAGATTTTAGAGTATTTTTTCATATTTTTAATTTTGAAAATTTTTGCGATGCTAGCATCACAAAAAAAATGAAAATTTTCAATTTTTCCAAAATGGTTTTATTTTGTTACTATCTTTTATAATATTCATTAAACAAAACAAAACAGTTGAAAAAATTTAGAAATTGGTCCAAAAATGAAGATTTTAGAGTATTTTTTCATATTTTTAATTTTGAAAATTTTTGCGATGCTAGCATCACAAAAAAAATGAAAATTTTGAAATTTTCAATTTTTCCAAAATGGTTTTATTTTGTTACTATCTTTTATAATATTCATTAAAAAAAGTAAAACAGTTGAAAAAATTTAGAAATTGGTCCAAAAATGAAGATTTTGGAGTAGTTTTTCATATTTTTAATTTTGAAAATTTTTGCGATGCTAGCATCACAAAAAAAATGAAAATTTTGAAATTTTCAATTTTTCCAAAATGGTTTTATTTTGTTACTATCTTTTATAATATTCATTAAACAAAATAAAACAGTTGAAAAAATTTAGAAATTGGTCCAAAAATGAAGATTTTGGAGTAGTTTTTCATATTTTTAATTTTGAAAATTTTTGCGATGCTAGCATCACAAAAAAAAATGAAAATTTTGAAATTTTCAATTTTTCCAAAATGGTTTTATGTTGTTACTACCTTTTATAATATTCATTAAACAAAGTAAAACAGTTGAAAAAATTTAGAAATTGGTCCAAAAATGAAGATTTTTTCATATTTTTTCATATTTTTAATTTTGAAAATTTTTGCGATGCTAGCATCACAAAAAAAATGAAAATTTTGAAATTTTCAATTTTTCCAAAATGGTTTTATTTTGTTACTATCTTTTATAATATTCATTAAACAAAATAAAACAGTTGAAAAAATTTAGAAATTGGTCCAAAAATGAAGATTTTGGAGTAGTTTTTCATATTTTTAATTTTGAAAATTTTTGCGATGCTAGCATCACAAAAAAAATGAAAATTTTGAAATTTTCAATTTTTCCAAAATGGTTTTATTTTGTTACTATCTTTTATAATATTCATTAAAAAAAGTAAAACAGTTGAAAAAATTTAGAAATGGGTCCAAAAATGAAGATTTTGGAGTAGTTTTTCATATTTTTAATTTTGAAAATTTTGCGATGCTAGCATCACAAAAAAAATGAAAATTTTGAAATTTTCAATTTTTCCAAAATGGTTTTATTTTGTTACTATCTTTTATAATATTCATTAAACAAAGTAAAACAGTTGAAAAAATTTAGAAATTGGTCCAAAAATGAAGATTTTAGAGTATTTTTTCATATTTTTAATTTTGAAAATTTTTGCGATGCTGGCATCACAAAAAAATATGAAAATTTTGAAATTTTCAATTTTTCCAAAATGGTTTTATTTTGTTACTATCTTTTATAATATTCATTAAACAAAGTAAAACAGTTGAAAAAATTTAGAAATTGGTCCAAAAATGAAGATTTTTTCATATTTTTTCATATTTTTAATTTTGAAAATTTTTGCGATGCTAGCATCACAAAAAAAATGAAAATTTTGAAATTTTCAATTTTTCCAAAATGGTTTTATTTTATTACTATCTTTTATAATATTCATTAAACAAAGTAAAACAGTTGAAAAAATTTAGAAATTGGTCCAAAAATGAAGATTTTAGAGTATTTTTTCATATTTTTAATTTTGAAAATTTTTGCGATGCTGGCATCACAAAAAAATATGAAAATTTTGAAATTTTCAATTTTTCCAAAATGGTTTTATTTTGTTACTATCTTTTATAATATTCATTAAACAAAGTAAAACAGTTGAAAAAATTTAGAAATTGGTCCAAAAATGAAGATTTTGGAGTAGTTTTTCATATTTTTAATTTTGAAAATTTTTGCGATGCTAGCATCACAAAAAAAATTAAAATTTTGAAATTTTCAATTTTTCCAAAATGGTTTTATTTTGTTACTATCTTTTATAATATTCATTAAACAAAATAAAACAGTTGAAAAAATTTAGAAATTGGTCCAAAAATGAAGATTTTGGAGTAGTTTTTCATATTTTTAATTTTGAAAATTTTTGCGATGCTAGCATCACAAAAAAAATGAAAATTTTGAAATTTTCAATTTTTCCAAAATGGTTTTATTTTGTTACTACCTTTTATAATATTCATTAAACAAAGTAAAACAGTTGAAAAAATTTAGAAATTAGTCCAAAAATGAAGATTTTAGAGTATTTTTTCATATTTTTAATTTTGAAAATTTTTGCGATCACAAAAAAAATGAAAATTTTGAAATTTTCAATTTTTCCAAAATGGTTTTATTTTGTTACTATCTTTTATAATATTCATTAAACAAAATAAAACAGTTGAAAAAATTTAGAAATTGGTCCAAAAATGAAGATTTTGGAGTAGTTTTTCATATTTTTAATTTTGAAAATTTTTGCGATGCTAGCATCACAAAAAAAATGAAAATTTTGAAATTTTCAATTTTTCCAAAATGGTTTTATTTTGTTACTATCTTTTATAATATTCATTAAACAAAGTAAAACAGTTGAAAAAATTTAGAAATTGGTCCAAAAATGAAGATTTTAGAGTATTTTTTCATATTTTTAATTTTGAAAATTTTTGCGATGCTGGCATCACAAAAAAATATGAAAATTTTGAAATTTTCAATTTTTCGAAAATGGTTTTATTTTGTTACTATCTTTTATAATATTCATTAAACAAAGTAAAACAGTTGAAAAAATTTAGAAATTGGTCCAAAAATGAAGATTTTTTCATATTTTTTCATATTTTTAATTTTGAAAATTTTTGCGATGCTAGCATCACAAAAAAAATGAAAATTTTGAAATTTTCAATTTTTCCAAAATGGTTTTATTTTATTACTATCTTTTATAATATTCATTAAACAAAGTAAAACAGTTGAAAAAATTTAGAAATTGGTCCAAAAATGAAGATTTTAGAGTATTTTTTCATATTTTTAATTTTGAAAATTTTTGCGATGCTGGCATCACAAAAAAATATGAAAATTTTGAAATTTTCAATTTTTCCAAAATGGTTTTATTTTGTTACTATCTTTTATAATATTCATTAAACAAAGTAAAACAGTTGAAAAAATTTAGAAATTGGTCCAAAAATGAAGATTTTTTCATATTTTTTCATATTTTTAATTTTGAAAATTTTTGCCATGCTAGCATCACAAAAAAAATGAAAATTTTGAATTTTTCAATTTTTCCAAAATGGTTTTATTTTATTACTATCTTTTATAATATTCATTAAACAAAGTAAAACAGTTGAAAAAATTTAGAAATTGGTCCAAAAATGAAGATTTTTTCATATTTTTTCATATTTTTAATTTTGAAAATTTTTGCGATGCTAGCATCACAAAAAAAATGAAAATTTTGAAATTTTCAATTTTTCCAAAATGGTTTTATTTTATTACTATCTTTTATAATATTCATTAAACAAAGTAAAACAGTTGAAAAAATTTAGAAATTGTTCCAAAAATGAAGATTTTGGAGTAGTTTTTCATATTTTTAATTTTGAAAATTTTTGCGATGCTAGCATCACCAAAAAAATGAAAATTTTGAAATTTTCAATTTTTCCAAAATGGTTTTATTTTGTTACTATCTTTTATAATATTCATTAAACAAAGTAAAACAGTTGAAAAAATTTAGAAATTGGTCCAAAAATGAAGATTTTGGAGTAGTTTTTCATATTTTTAATTTTGAAAATTTTTGCGATGCTAGCAATTTTGAAATTTTCAATTTTTCCAAAATGGATTTATTTTGTTACTATCTTTTATAATATTCATTAAACAAAGTAAAACAGTTGAAAAAATTTAGAAATTGGTCCAAAAATGAAGATTTTAGAGTATTTTTTCATATTTTTAATTTTGAAAATTTTTGCGATGCTGGCATCACAAAAAAATATGAAAATTTTGAAATTTTCAATTTTTCCAAAATGGTTTTATTTTGTTACTATCTTTTATAATATTCATTAAACAAAGTAAAACAGTTGAAAAAATTTAGAAATTGGTCCAAAAATGAAGATTTTGGAGTAGTTTTTCATATTTTTAATTTTGAAAATTTTTGCGATGCTAGCATCACAAAAAAAATGAAAATTTTGAAATTTTCAATTTTTCCAAAATGGTTTTATTTTGTTACTATCTTTTATAATATTCATTAAACAAAGTAAAACAGTTGAAAAAATTTAGAAATTGGTCCAAAAATGAAGATTTTAGAGTATTTTTTCATATTTTTAATTTTGAAAATTTTTGCGATGCTAGCATCACAAAAAAAATGAAAATTTTGAAATTTTCAATTTTTCCAAAATGGTTTTATTTTGTTACTATCTTTTATAATATTCATTAAACAAAGTAAAACAGTTGAAAAAATTTAGAAATTGGTCCAAAAATGAAGATTTTAGAGTATTTTTTCATATTTTTAATTTTGAAAATTTTTGCGATGCTGGCATCACAAAAAAATATGAAAATTTTGAAATTTTCAATTTTTCCAAAATGGTTTTATTTTGTTACTATCTTTTATAATATTCATTAAACAAAGTAAAACAGTTGAAAAAATTTAGAAATTGGTCCAAAAATTAAGATTTTGGAGTAGTTTTTCATATTTTTAATTTTGAAAATTTTTGCGATGCTAGCATCATAAAAAAATACGAAAATTTTGAAATTTTCAATTTTTCCAAAATGGTTTTATTTTGTTACTATCTTTTATAATATTCATTAAACAAAGTAAAACAGTTGAAAAAATTTAGAAATTGGTCCAAAAATGAAGATTTTAGAGTATTTTTTCATATTTTTAATTTTGAAAATTTTTGCGAAAATGGTTTTATTTTGTTACTATCTTTTATAATATTCATTAAACAAAGTAAAACAGTTGAAAAAATTTAGAAATTGGTCCAAAAATGAAGATTTTGGAGTAGTTTTTCATATTTTTAATTTTGAAAATTTTTGCGATGCTAGCATCACAAAAAAAATGAAAATTTTGAAATTTTCAATTTTTCCAAAATGGTTTTATTTTGTTACTATCTTTTATAATATTCATTAAACAAAGTAAAACAGTTGAAAAAATTTAGAAATTGGTCCAAAAATGAAGATTTTAGAGTATTTTTTCATATTTTTAATTTTGAAAATTTTTGCGATGCTGTCATCACAAAAAAATATGAAAATTTTTAAATTTTCAATTTTTCCAAAATGGTTTTATTTTGTTACTATCTTTTATAATATTCATTAAACAAAGTAAAACAGTTGAAAAAATTTAGAAATTGGTCCAAAAATGAAGATTTTAGAGTATTTTTTCATATTTTTAATTTTGAAAATTTTTGCGATGCTGTCATCACAAAAAAATATGAAAATTTTTAAATTTTCAATTTTTCCAAAATGGTTTTATTTTGTTACTATCTTTTATAATATTCATTAAACATAGTAAAACAGTTGAAAAAATTTAGAAATTGGTCCAAAAATGAAGATTTTAGAGTATTTTTTCATATTTTTAATTTTGAAAATTTTTGCGATGCTGGCATCACAAAAAAATATGAAAATTTTGAAATTTTCAATTTTTCCAAAATGGTTTTATTTTGTTACTATCTTTTATAATATTCATTAAACAAAGTAAAACAGTTGAAAAAATTTAGAAATTGGTCCAAAAATGAAGATTTTAGAGTATTTTTTCATATTTTTAATTTTGAAAATTTTTGCGAAAATGGTTTTATTTTGTTACTATCTTTTATAATATTCATTAAACAAAGTAAAACAGTTGAAAAAATTTAGAAATTGGTCCAAAAATGAAGATTTTGGAGTAGTTTTTCATATTTTTAATTTTGAAAATTTTTGCGATGCTAGCATCACAAAAAAAATGAAAATTTTGAAATTTTCAATTTTTCCAAAATGGTTTTATTTTGTTACTATCTTTTATAATATTCATTAAACAAAGTAAAACAGTTGAAAAAATTTAGAAATTGGTCCAAAAATGAAGATTTTAGAGTATTTTTTCATATTTTTAATTTTGAAAATTTTTGCGATGCTAGCATCACAAAAAAAATGAAAATTTTGAAATTTTCAATTTTTCCAAAATGGTTTTATTTTGTTACTATCTTTTATAATATTCATTAAACAAAGTAAAACAGTTGAAAAAATTTAGAAATTGGTCCAAAAATGAAGATTTTAGAGTATTTTTTCATATTTTTAATTTTGAAAATTTTTGCGATGCTGTCATCACAAAAAAATATGAAAATTTTTAAATTTTCAATTTTTCCAAAATGGTTTTATTTTGTTACTATCTTTTATAATATTCATTAAACATAGTAAAACAGTTGAAAAAATTTAGAAATTGGTCCAAAAATGAAGATTTTGGAGTATTTTTTCATATTTTTAATTTTGAAAATTTTTGCGATGCTGGCATCACAAAAAAATATGAAAATTTTGAAATTTTCAATTTTTCCAAAATGGTTTTATTTTGTTACTATCTTTTATAATATTCATTAAATAAAGTAAAACAGTTGAAAAAATTTAGAAATTGGTCCAAAAATGAAGATTTTGGAGTAGTTTTTCATATTTTTAATTTTGAAAATTTTTGCGATGCTTGCATCACAAAAAAAATGAAAATTTTGAAATTTTCAATTTTTCCAAAATGGTTTTATTTTGTTACTATCTTTTATAATATTCATTAAACAAAGTAAAACAGTTGAAAAAATTTAGAAATTGGTCCAAAAATTAAGATTTTGGAGTAGTTTTTCATATTTTTAATTTTGAAAATTTTTGCGATGCTAGCATCATAAAAAAATACGAAAATTTTGAAATTTTCAATTTTTCCAAAATGGTTTTATTTTGTTACTATCTTTTATAATATTCATTAAACATAGTAAAACAGTTGAAAAAATTTAGAAATTGGTCCAAAAATGAAGATTTTAGAGTATTTTTTCATATTTTTAATTTTGAAAATTTTTGCGATGCTGTCATCACAAAAAAATATGAAAATTTTTAAATTTTCAATTTTTCCAAAATGGTTTTATTTTGTTACTATCTTTTATAATATTCATTAAACAAAGTAAAACAGTTGAAAAAATTTAGAAATTGGTCCAAAAATGAAGATTTTAGAGTATTTTTTCATATTTTTAATTTTGAAAATTTTTGCGATGCTAGCATCACAAAAAAAATGAAAATTTTGAAATTTTCAATTTTTCCAAAATGGTTTTATTTTGTTACTATCTTTTATAATATTCATTAAACATAGTAAAACAGTTGAAAAAATTTAGAAATTGGTCCAAAAATGAAGATTTTAGAGTATTTTTTCATATTTTTAATTTTGAAAATTTTTGCGATGCTGTCATCACAAAAAAATATGAAAATTTTGAAATTTTCAATTTTTCCAAAATGGTTTTATTTTGTTACTATCTTTTATAATATTCATTAAACAAAGTAAAACAGTTGAAAAAATTTAGAAATTGGTCCAAAAATGAAGATTTTAGAGTATTTTTTCATATTTTTAATTTTGAAAATTTTTGCGATGCTAGCATCATAAAAAAATACGAAAATTTTGAAATTTTCAATTTTTCCAAAATGGTTTTATTTTGTTACTATCTTTTATAATATTCATTAAACAAAGTAAAACAGTTGAAAAAATTTAGAAATTGGTCCAAAAATGAAGATTTTAGAGTATTTTTTCATATTTTTAATTTTGAAAATTTTTGCGATGCTAGCATCACAAAAAAAATGAAAATTTTGAAATTTTCAATTTTTCCAAAATGGTTTTATTTTGTTACTATCTTTTATAATATTCATTAAACATAGTAAAACAGTTGAAAAAATTTAGAAATTGGTCCAAAAATGAAGATTTTAGAGTATTTTTTCATATTTTTAATTTTGAAAATTTTTGCGATGCTGGCATCACAAAAAAATATGAAAATTTTGAAATTTTCAATTTTTCCAAAATGGTTTTATTTTGTTACTATCTTTTATAATATTCATTAAACAAAGTAAAACAGTTGAAAAAATTTAGAAATTGGTCCAAAAATGAAGATTTTAGAGTATTTTTTCATATTTTTAATTTTGAAAATTTTTGCGATGCTGGCATCACAAAAAAATATGAAAATTTTGAAATTTTCAATTTTTCCAAAATGGTTTTATTTTGTTACTATCTTTTATAATATTCATTAAACAAAGTAAAACAGTTGAAAAAATTTAGAAATTGGTCCAAAAATGAAGATTTTAGAGTATTTTTTCATATTTTTAATTTTGAAAATTTTTGCGATGCTAGCATCACAAAAAAAATGAAAATTTTGAAATTTTCAATTTTTCCAAAATGGTTTTATTTTGTTACTATCTTTTATAATATTCATTAAACATAGTAAAACAGTTGAAAAAATTTAGAAATTGGTCCAAAAATGAAGATTTTAGAGTATTTTTTCATATTTTTAATTTTGAAAATTTTTGCGATGCTGGCATCACAAAAAAATATGAAAATTTTGAAATTTTCAATTTTTCCAAAATGGTTTTATTTTGTTACTATCTTTTATAATATTCATTAAACAAAGTAAAACAGTTGAAAAAATTTAGAAATTGGTCCAAAAATGAAGATTTTAGAGTATTTTTTCATATTTTTAATTTTGAAAATTTTTGCGATGGCATCACAAAAAAATATGAAAATTTTGAAATTTTCAATTTTTCCAAAATGGTTTTATTTTGTTACTATCTTTTATAATATTCATTAAACAAAGTAAAACAGTTGAAAAAATTTAGAAATTGGTCCAAAAATGAAGATTTTAGAGTATTTTTTCATATTTTTAATTTTGAAAATTTTTGCGATGCTAGCATCACAAAAAAAATGAAAATTTTGAAATTTTCAATTTTTCCAAAATGGTTTTATTTTGTTACTATCTTTTATAATATTCATTAAACAAAGTAAAACAGTTGAAAAAATTTAGAAATTGGTCCAAAAATGAAGATTTTAGAGTATTTTTTCATATTTTTAATTTTGAAAATTTTTGCGATGCTGGCATCACAAAAAAATATGAAAATTTTGCAATTTTCAATTTTTCCAAAATGGTTTTATTTTGTTACTATCTTTTATAATATTCATTAAACATAGTAAAACAGTTGAAAAAATTTTGAAATTGGTCCAAAAATGAAGATTTTAGAGTATTTTTTCATATTTTTAATTTTGAAAATTTTTGCGATGCTGGCATCACAAAAAAATATGAAAATTTTGAAATTTTCAATTTTTCCAAAATGGTTTTATTTTGTTACTATCTTTTATAATATTCATTAAACATAGTAAAACAGTTGAAAAAATTTAGAAATTGGTCCAAAAATGAAGATTTTAGAGTATTTTTTCATATTTTTAATTTTGAAAATTTTTGCGATGCTGGCATCACAAAAAAATATGAAAATTTTGAAATTTTCAATTTTTCCAAAATGGTTTTATTTTGTTACTATCTTTTATAATATTCATTAAACAAAGTAAAACAGTTGAAAAAATTTAGAAATTGGTCCAAAAATGAAGATTTTAGAGTATTTTTTCATATTTTTAATTTTGAAAATTTTTGCGATGCTAGCATCATAAAAAAATACGAAAATTTTGAAATTTTCAATTTTTCCAAAATGGTTTTATTTTGTTACTATCTTTTATAATATTCATTAAACAAAGTAAAACAGTTGAAAAAATTTAGAAATTGGTCCAAAAATGAAGATTTTAGAGTATTTTTTCATATTTTTAATTTTGAAAATTTTTGCGATGCTAGCATCACAAAAAAAATGAAAATTTTGAAATTTTCAATTTTTCCAAAATGGTTTTATTTTGTTACTATCTTTTATAATATTCATTAAACATAGTAAAACAGTTGAAAAAATTTAGAAATTGGTCCAAAAATGAAGATTTTAGAGTATTTTTTCATATTTTTAATTTTGAAAATTTTTGCGATGCTGGCATCACAAAAAAATATGAAAATTTTGAAATTTTCAATTTTTCCAAAATGGTTTTATTTTGTTACTATCTTTTATAATATTCATTAAACAAAGTAAAACAGTTGAAAAAATTTAGAAATTGGTCCAAAAATGAAGATTTTAGAGTATTTTTTCATATTTTTAATTTTGAAAATTTTTGCGATGCTGGCATCACAAAAAAATATGAAAATTTTGAAATTTTCAATTTTTCCAAAATGGTTTTATTTTGTTACTATCTTTTATAATATTCATTAAACAAAGTAAAACAGTTGAAAAAATTTAGAAATTGGTCCAAAAATGAAGATTTTAGAGTATTTTTTCATATTTTTAATTTTGAAAATTTTTGCGATGCTAGCATCACAAAAAAAATGAAAATTTTGAAATTTTCAATTTTTCCAAAATGGTTTTATTTTGTTACTATCTTTTATAATATTCATTAAACATAGTAAAACAGTTGAAAAAATTTAGAAATTGGTCCAAAAATGAAGATTTTAGAGTATTTTTTCATATTTTTAATTTTGAAAATTTTTGCGATGCTGGCATCACAAAAAAATATGAAAATTTTGAAATTTTCAATTTTTCCAAAATGGTTTTATTTTGTTACTATCTTTTATAATATTCATTAAACAAAGTAAAACAGTTGAAAAAATTTAGAAATTGGTCCAAAAATGAAGATTTTAGAGTATTTTTTCATATTTTTAATTTTGAAAATTTTTGCGATGGCATCACAAAAAAATATGAAAATTTTGAAATTTTCAATTTTTCCAAAATGGTTTTATTTTGTTACTATCTTTTATAATATTCATTAAACAAAGTAAAACAGTTGAAAAAATTTAGAAATTGGTCCAAAAATGAAGATTTTAGAGTATTTTTTCATATTTTTAATTTTGAAAATTTTTGCGATGCTAGCATCACAAAAAAAATGAAAATTTTGAAATTTTCAATTTTTCCAAAATGGTTTTATTTTGTTACTATCTTTTATAATATTCATTAAACAAAGTAAAACAGTTGAAAAAATTTAGAAATTGGTCCAAAAATGAAGATTTTAGAGTATTTTTTCATATTTTTAATTTTGAAAATTTTTGCGATGCTGGCATCACAAAAAAATATGAAAATTTTGAAATTTTCAATTTTTCCAAAATGGTTTTATTTTGTTACTATCTTTTATAATATTCATTAAACATAGTAAAACAGTTGAAAAAATTTAGAAATTGGTCCAAAAATGAAGATTTTAGAGTATTTTTTCATATTTTTAATTTTGAAAATTTTTGCGATGCTGGCATCACAAAAAAATATGAAAATTTTGAAATTTTCAATTTTTCCAAAATGGTTTTATTTTGTTACTATCTTTTATAATATTCATTAAACAAAATAAAACAGTTGAAAAAATTTAGAAATTGGTCCAAAAATGAAGATTTTAGAGTATTTTTTCATATTTTTAATTTTGAAAATTTTTGCGATGCTAGCATCACAAAAAAAATGAAAATTTTGAAATTTTCAATTTTTCCAAAATGGTTTTATTTTGTTACTATCTTTTATAATATTCATTAAACATAGTAAAACAGTTGAAAAAATTTTGAAATTGGTCCAAAAATGAAGATTTTAGAGTATTTTTTCATATTTTTAATTTTGAAAATTTTTGCGATGCTGGCATCACAAAAAAATATGAAAATTTTGAAATTTTCAATTTTTCCAAAATGGTTTTATTTTGTTACTATCTTTTATAATATTCATTAAACATAGTAAAACAGTTGAAAAAATTTAGAAATTGGTCCAAAAATGAAGATTTTAGAGTATTTTTTCATATTTTTAATTTTGAAAATTTTTGCGATGCTGGCATCACAAAAAAATATGAAAATTTTGAAATTTTCAATTTTTCCAAAATGGTTTTATTTTGTTACTATCTTTTATAATATTCATTAAACAAAGTAAAACAGTTGAAAAAATTTAGAAATTGGTCCAAAAATGAAGATTTTAGAGTATTTTTTCATATTTTTAATTTTGAAAATTTTTGCGATGCTAGCATCACAAAAAAAAATGAAAATTTTTTAATTTTCAATTTTTCCAAAATGGTTTTATTTTGTTACTATCTTTTGTAATATTCATTAAACATAGTAAAACAGTTGAAAAAATTTAGAAATTGGTCCAAAAATGAAGATTTTAGAGTATTTTTTCATATTTTTAATTTTGAAAATTTTTGCGATGCTGGCATCACAAAAAAATATGAAAATTTTGAAATTTTCAATTTTTCCAAAATGGTTTTATTTTGTTACTATCTTTTATAATATTCATTAAACAAAATAAAACAGTTGAAAAAATTTAGAAATTGGTCCAAAAATGAAGATTTTAGAGTATTTTTTCATATTTTTAATTTTGAAAATTTTTGCGATGCTAGCATCACAAAAAAAATGAAAATTTTGAAATCTTCAATTTTTCCAAAATGGTTTTATTTTGTTACTATCTTTTATAATATTCATTAAACATAGTAAAACAGTTGAAAAAATTTTGAAATTGGTCCAAAAATGAAGATTTTAGAGTATTTTTTCATATTTTTAATTTTGAAAATTTTTGCGATGCTGTCATCACAAAAAAATATGAAAATTTTTAAATTTTCAATTTTTCCAAAATGGTTTTATTTTGTTACTATCTTTTATAATATTCATTAAACAAAGTAAAACAGTTGAAAAAATTTAGAAATTGGTCCAAAAATGAAGATTTTAGAGTATTTTTTCATATTTTTAATTTTGAAAATTTTTGCGATGCTAGCATCACAAAAAAAATGAAAATTTTGAAATTTTCAATTTTTCCAAAATGGTTTTATTTTGTTACTATCTTTTATAATATTCATTAAACAAAGTAAAACAGTTGAAAAAATTTAGAAATTGGTCCAAAAATGAAGATTTTAGAGTATTTTTTCATATTTTTAATTTTGAAAATTTTTGCGATGCTAGCATCATAAAAAAATACGAAAATTTTGAAATTTTCAATTTTTCCAAAATGGTTTTATTTTGTTACTATCTTTTATAATATTCATTAAACAAAGTAAAACAGTTGAAAAAATTTAGAAATTGGTCCAAAAATGAAGATTTTAGAGTATTTTTTCATATTTTTAATTTTGAAAATTTTTGCGATGCTAGCATCACAAAAAAAATGAAAATTTTGAAATTTTCAATTTTTCCAAAATGGTTTTATTTTGTTACTATCTTTTATAATATTCATTAAACATAGTAAAACAGTTGAAAAAATTTAGAAATTGGTCCAAAAATGAAGATTTTAGAGTATTTTTTCATATTTTTAATTTTGAAAATTTTTGCGATGCTGGCATCACAAAAAAATATGAAAATTTTGAAATTTTCAATTTTTCCAAAATGGTTTTATTTTGTTACTATCTTTTATAATATTCATTAAACAAAGTAAAACAGTTGAAAAAATTTAGAAATTGGTCCAAAAATGAAGATTTTAGAGTATTTTTTCATATTTTTAATTTTGAAAATTTTTGCGATGCTGGCATCACAAAAAAATATGAAAATTTTGAAATTTTCAATTTTTCCAAAATGGTTTTATTTTGTTACTATCTTTTATAATATTCATTAAACAAAGTAAAACAGTTGAAAAAATTTAGAAATTGGTCCAAAAATGAAGATTTTAGAGTATTTTTTCATATTTTTAATTTTGAAAATTTTTGCGATGCTAGCATCATAAAAAAATACGAAAATTTTGAAATTTTCAATTTTTCCAAAATGGTTTTATTTTGTTACTATCTTTTATAATATTCATTAAACAAAGTAAAACAGTTGAAAAAATTTAGAAATTGGTCCAAAAATGAAGATTTTAGAGTATTTTTTCATATTTTTAATTTTGAAAATTTTTGCGATGCTAGCATCACAAAAAAAATGAAAATTTTGAAATTTTCAATTTTTCCAAAATGGTTTTATTTTGTTACTATCTTTTATAATATTCATTAAACATAGTAAAACAGTTGAAAAAATTTAGAAATTGGTCCAAAAATGAAGATTTTAGAGTATTTTTTCATATTTTTAATTTTGAAAATTTTTGCGATGCTGGCATCACAAAAAAATATGAAAATTTTGAAATTTTCAATTTTTCCAAAATGGTTTTATTTTGTTACTATATTTTATAATATTCATTAAACAAAGTAAAACAGTTGAAAAAATTTAGAAATTGGTCCAAAAATGAAGATTTTAGAATATTTTTTCATATTTTTAATTTTGAAAATTTTTGCGATGCTGGCATCACAAAAAAATATGAAAATTTTGAAATTTTCAATTTTTCCAAAATGGTTTTATTTTGTTACTATCTTTTACAATATTCATTAAACAAAGTAAAACAGTTGAAAAAATTTAGAAATTGGTCCAAAAATGAAGATTTTAGAGTATTTTTTCATATTTTTAATTTTGAAAATTTTTGCGATGCTAGCATCACAAAAAAATGAAAATTTTCAATTTTTCCAAAATGGTTTTATTTTGTTACTATCTTTTATAATATTCATTAAACAAAGTAAAACAGTTGAAAAAATTTAGAAATTGGTCCAAAAATGAAGATTTTAGAGTATTTTTTCATATTTTTAATTTTGAAAATTTTTGCGATGCTGGCATCACAAAAAAATATGAAAATTTTGAAATTTTCAATTTTTCCAAAATGGTTTTATTTTGTTACTATCTTTTATAATATTCATTAAACAAAGTAAAACAGTTGAAAAAATTTAGAAATTGGTCCAAAAATGAAGATTTTAGAGTATTTTTTCATATTTTTAATTTTGAAAATTTTTGCGATGCTAGCATCACAAAAAAATGAAAATTTTCAATTTTTCCAAAATGGTTTTATTTTGTTACTATCTTTTATAATATTCATTAAACAAAGTAAAACAGTTGAAAAAATTTAGAAATTGGTCCAAAAATGAAGATTTTAGAGTATTTTTTCATATTTTTAATTTTGAAAATTTTTGCGATGCTAGCATCACAAAAAAATGAAAATTTTCAATTTTTCCAAAATGGTTTTATTTTGTTACTATCTTTTATAATATTCATTAAACAAAGTAAAACAGTTGAAAAAATTTAGAAATTGGTCCAAAAATGAAGATTTTAGAGTATTTTTTCATATTTTTAATTTTGAAAATTTTTGCGATGCTAGCATCATAAAAAAATACGAAAATTTTGAAATTTTCAATTTTTCCAAAATGGTTTTATTTTGTTACTATCTTTTATAATATTCATTAAACAAAGTAAAACAGTTGAAAAAATTTAGAAACTGGTCCAAAAATGAAGATTTTAGAGTATTTTTTCATATTTTTAATTTTGAAAATTTTTGCGATGCTAGCATCACAAAAAAAATGAAAATTTTGAAATTTTCAATTTTTCCAAAATGGTTTTATTTTGTTACTATCTTTTATAATATTCATTAAACATAGTAAAACAGTTGAAAAAATTTAGAAATTGGTCCAAAAATGAAGATTTTAGAGTATTTTTTCATATTTTTAATTTTGAAAATTTTTGCGATGCTGTCATCACAAAAAAATATGAAAATTTTTAAATTTTCAATTTTTCCAAAATGGTTTTATTTTGTTACTATCTTTTATAATATTCATTAAACAAAGTAAAACAGTTGAAAAAATTTAGAAATTGGTCCAAAAATGAAGATTTTAGAGTATTTTTTCATATTTTTAATTTTGAAAATTTTTGCGATGCTAGCATCACAAAAAAAATGAAAATTTTGAAATTTTCAATTTTTCCAAAATGGTTTTATTTTGTTACTATCTTTTATAATATTCATTAAACAAAGTAAAACAGTTGAAAAAATTTAGAAATTGGTCCAAAAATGAAGATTTTGGAGTAGTTTTTCATATTTTTAATTTTGAAAATTTTTGCGATGCTAGCATCACAAAAAAAATGAAAATTTTGAAATTTTCAATTTTTCCAAAATGGTTTTATTTTGTTACTATCTTTTATAATATTCATTAAGCAAAGTAAAACAGTTGAAAAAATTTAGAAATTGGTCCAAAAATGAAGATTTTAGAGTATTTTTTCATATTTTTAATTTTGAAAATTTTTGCGATGCTGGCATCACAAAAAAATATGAAAATTTTGAAATTTTCAATTTTTCCAAAATGGTTTTATTTTGTTACTATCTTTTATAATATTCATTAAACAAAGTAAAACAGTTGAAAAAATTTAGAAATTGGTCCAAAAATGAAGATTTTAGAGTATTTTTTCATATTTTTAATTTTGAAAATTTTTGCGATGCTAGCATCACAAAAAAATGAAAATTTTCAATTTTTCCAAAATGGTTTTATTTTGTTACTATCTTTTATAATATTCATTAAACAAAACAAAACAGTTGAAAAAATTTAGAAATTGGTCCAAAAATGAAGATCTTAGAGTATTTTTTCATATTTTTAATTTTGAAAATTTTTGCGATGCTAGCATCACAAAAAAAATGAAAATTTTGAAATTTTCAATTTTTCCAAAATGGTTTTATTTTGTTACTATCTTTTATAATATTCATTAAACAAAGTAAAACAGTTGAAAAAATTTAGAAATTGGTCCAAAAATGAAGATTTTAGAGTATTTTTTCATATTTTTAATTTTGAAAATTTTTGCGATGCTGGCATCACAAAAAAATATGAAAATTTTGAAATTTTCAATTTTTCCAAAATGGTTTTATATTGTTACTATCTTTTATAATATTCATTAAACAAAGTAAAACAGTTGAAAAAATTTAGAAATTGGTCCAAAAATGAAGATTTTGGAGTAGTTTTTCATATTTTTAATTTTGAAAATTTTTGCGATGCTAGCATCATAAAAAAATACGAAAATTTTGAAATTTTCAATTTTTCCAAAATGGTTTTATTTTGTTACTATCTTTTATAATATTCATTAAACAAAGTAAAACAGTTGAAAAAATTTAGAAATTGGTCCAAAAATGAAGATTTTGGAGTAGTTTTTCATATTTTTAATTTTGAAAATTTTTACGATGCTAGCATCATAAAAAAATACGAAAATTTTGAAATTTTCAATTTTTCCAAAATGGTTTTATTTTGTTACTATCTTTTATAATATTCATTAAACAAAGTAAAACAGTTGAAAAAATTTAGAAATTGGTCCAAAAATGAAGATTTTAGAGTATTTTTTCATATTTTTAATTTTGAAAATTTTTGCGATGCTGGCATCACAAAAAAATATGAAAATTTTGAAATTTTCAATTTTTCCAAAATGGTTTTATTTTGTTACTATCTTTTATAATATTCATTAAACAAAGTAAAACAGTTGAAAAAATTTAGAAATTGGTCCAAAAATGAAGATTTTAGAGTATTTTTTCATATTTTTAATTTTGAAAATTTTTGCGATGCTGGCATCACAAAAAAATATGAAAATTTTGAAATTTTAAATTTTTCCAAAATGGTTTTATTTTGTTACTATCTTTTATAATATTCATTAAACAAAGTAAAACAGTTGAAAAAATTTAGAAATTGGTCCAAAAATGAAGATTTTAGAGTATTTTTTCATATTTTTAATTTTGAAAATTTTTGCGATGCTAGCATCACAAAAAAAATGAAAATTTTTTAATTTTCAATTTTTCCAAAATGGTTTTATTTTGTTACTATCTTTTATAATATTCATTAAACAAAGTAAAACAGTTGAAAAAATTTAGAAATTGGTCCAAAAATGAAGATTTTAGAGTATTTTTTCATATTTTTAATTTTGAAAATTTTTGCGATGCTGGCATCACAAAAAAAAATGAAAATTTTTTAATTTTCAATTTTTCCAAAATGGTTTTATTTTGTTACTATCTTTTATAATATTCATTAAACATAGTAAAACAGTTGAAAAAATTTAGAAATTGGTCCAAAAATGAAGATTTTAGAGTATTTTTTCATATTTTTAATTTTGAAAATTTTTGCGATGCTGGCATCACAAAAAAATATGAAAATTTTGAAATTTTCAATTTTTCCAAAATGGTTTTATTTTGTTACTATCTTTTATAATATTCATTAAACAAAATAAAACAGTTGAAAAAATTTAGAAATTGGTCCAAAAATGAAGATTTTAGAGTATTTTTTCATATTTTTAATTTTGAAAATTTTTGCGATGCTAGCATCACAAAAAAATACGAAAATTTTGAAATTTTCAATTTTTCCAAAATGGTTTTATTTTGTTACTATCTTTTATAATATTCATTAAACAAAGTAAAACAGTTGAAAAAATTTAGAAATTGGTCCAAAAATGAAGATTTTAGAGTATTTTTTCATATTTTTAATTTTGAAAATTTTTGCGATGCTAGCATCACAAAAAAAATGAAAATTGTGAAATTTTCAATTTTTCCAAAATGGTTTTATTTTGTTACTATCTTTTATAATATTCATTAAACAAAACAAAACAGTTGAAAAAATTTAGAAATTGGTCCAAAAATGAAGATTTTAGAGTATTTTTTCATATTTTTAATTTTGAAAATTTTTGCGATGCTAGCATCACAAAAAAAATGAAAATTTTGAAATTTTCAATTTTTCCAAAATGGTTTTATTTTGTTACTATCTTTTATAATATTCATTAAACAAAATAAAACAGTTGAAAAAATTTAGAAATTGGTCCAAAAATGAAGATTTTAGAGTATTTTTTCATATTTTTAATTTTGAAAATTTTTGCGATGCTAGCATCACAAAAAAAATGAAAATTTTGAAATTTTCAATTTTTCCAAAATGGTTTTATTTTGTTACTATCTTTTATAATATTCATTAAACAAAGTAAAACAGTTGAAAAAATTTAGAAATTGGTCCAAAAATGAAGATTTTAGAGTATTTTTTCATATTTTTAATTTTGAAAATTTTTGCGATGCTGGCATCACAAAAAAATATGAAAATTTTGAAATTTTCAATTTTTCCAAAATGGTTTTATTTTGTTACTATCTTTTATAATATTCATTAAACAAAATAAAACAGTTGAAAAAATTTAGAAATTGGTCCAAAAATGAAGATTTTAGAGTATTTTTTCATATTTTTAATTTTGAAAATTTTTGCGATGCTAGCATCACAAAAAAATACGAAAATTTTGAAATTTTCAATTTTTCCAAAATGGTTTTATTTTGTTACTATCTTTTATAATATTCATTAAACAAAGTAAAACAGTTGAAAAAATTTAGAAATTGGTCCAAAAATGAAGATTTTAGAGTATTTTTTCATATTTTTAATTTTGAAAATTTTTGCGATGCTAGCATCACAAAAAAAATGAAAATTTTGAAATTTTCAATTTTTCCAAAATGGTTTTATTTTGTTACTATCTTTTATAATATTCATTAAACAAAACAAAACAGTTGAAAAAATTTAGAAATTGGTCCAAAAATGAAGATTTTAGAGTATTTTTTCATATTTTTAATTTTGAAAATTTTTGCGATGCTAGCATCACAAAAAAAATGAAAATTTTGAAATTTTCAATTTTTCCAAAATGGTTTTATTTTGTTACTATCTTTTATAATATTCATTAAACAAAATAAAACAGTTGAAAAAATTTAGAAATTGGTCCAAAAATGAAGATTTTAGAGTATTTTTTCATATTTTTAATTTTGAAAATTTTTGCGATGCTAGCATCACAAAAAAAATGAAAATTTTGAAATTTTCAATTTTTCCAAAATGGTTTTATTTTGTTACTATCTTTTATAATATTCATTAAACAAAGTAAAACAGTTGAAAAAATTTAGAAATTGGTCCAAAAATGAAGATTTTAGAGTATTTTTTCATATTTTTAATTTTGAAAATTTTTGCGATGCTAGCATCACAAAAAAAATGAAAATTTTTTAATTTTCAATTTTTCCAAAATGGTTTTATTTTGTTACTATCTTTTATAATATTCATTAAAAAAAGTAAAACAGTTGAAAAAATTTAGAAATTGGTCCAAAAATGAAGATTTTAGAGTATTTTTTCATATTTTTAATTTTGAAAATTTTTGCGATGCTAGCATCACAAAAAAAATGAAAATTTTGAAATTTTCAATTTTTCCAAAATGGTTTTATTTTGTTACTATCTTTTATAATATTCATTAAACAAAATAAAACAGTTGAAAAAATTTAGAAATTGGTCCAAAAATGAAGATTTTAGAGTATTTTTTCATATTTTTAATTTTGAAAATTTTTGCGATGCTAGCATCACAAAAAAAATGAAAATTTTGAAATTTTCAATTTTTCCAAAATGGTTTTATTTTGTTACTATCTTTTATAATATTCATTAAACAAAATAAAACAGTTGAAAAAATTTAGAAATTGGTCCAAAAATGAAGATTTTAGAGTATTTTTTCATATTTTTAATTTTGAAAATTTTTGCGATGCTAGCATCACAAAAAAATACGAAAATTTTGAAATTTTCAATTTTTCCAAAATGGTTTTATTTTGTTACTATCTTTTATAATATTCATTAAAAAAAGTAAAACAGTTGAAAAAATTTAGAAATTTGTCCAAAAATGAAGATTTTAGTGAATTTTTTCATAGTTTTAATTTTGAAAATTTTTGCGATGCTAGATCACAAAAAAAATGAAAATTTGGAAATTTTCAATTTTTCCAAAATGGTTTTATTTTGTTACTATCTTTTATAATATTCATTAAAAAAAGTAAAACAGTTGAAAAAATTTAGAAATTGGTCCAAAAATGAAGATTTTGGAGTAGTTTTTCATATTTTTAATTTTGAAAATTTTTGCGATGCTAGCATCACAAAAAAAATGAAAATTTTGAAACTTTCAATTTTTCCAAAATGGTTTTATTTTGTTACTATCTTTTATAATATTCATTAAACAAAATAAAACAGTTGAAAAAATTTAGAAATTGGTCCAAAAATGAAGATTTTAGAGTATTTTTTCATATTTTTAATTTTGAAAATTTTTGCGATGCTAGCATCACAAAAAAATACGAAAATTTTGAAATTTTCAATTTTTCCAAAATGGTTTTATTTTGTTACTATCTTTTATAATATTCATTAAAAAAAGTAAAACAGTTGAAAAAATTTAGAAATTTGTCCAAAAATGAAGATTTTAGTGTATTTTTTCATAGTTTTAATTTTGAAAATTTTTGCGATGCTAGCATCACAAAAAAAATGAAAATTTTGAAATTTTCAATTTTTCCAAAATGGTTTTATTTTGTTACTATCTTTTATAATATTCATTAAAAAAAGTAAAACAGTTGAAAAAATTTAGAAATTGGTCCAAAAATGAAGATTTTGGAGTAGTTTTTCATATTTTTAATTTTGAAAATTTTTGCGATGCTAGCATCACAAAAAAAAGGAAAATTTTGAAATTTTCAATTTTTCCAAAATGGTTTTATTTTGTTACTATCTTTTATAATATTCATTAAACAAAGTAAAACAGTTGAAAAAATTTAGAAATTGGTCCAAAAATGAAGATTTTAGTGTATTTTTTCATATTTTTAATTTTGAAAATTTTTGCGATGCTAGCATCACAAAAAAATACGAAAATTTTGAAATTTTCAATTTTTCCAAAATGGTTTTATTTTGTTACTATATTTTATAATATTCATTAAACAAAGTAAAACAGTTGAAAAAATTTAGAAATTGGTCCAAAAATGAAGATTTTGGAGTAGTTTTTCATATTTTTAATTTTGAAAATTTTTGCGATGCTGGCATCACAAAAAAAATGAAAATTTTGAAATTTTCAATTTTTCCAAAATGGTTTTATTTTGTTACTATCTTTTATAATATTCATTAAACAAAGTAAAAGAGTTGAAAAAATTTAGAAATTGGTCCAAAAATGAAGATTTTAGTGTATTTTTTCATATTTTTAATTTTGAAAATTTTTGCGATGCTAGCATCACAAAAAAAATGAAAATTTTGAAATTTTCAATTTTTCCAAAATGGTTTTATTTTGTTACTATCTTTTATAGTATTCATTAAACAAAATAAAACAGTTGAAAAAATTTAGAAATTGGTCCAAAAATGAAGATTTTAGAGTATTTTTTCATATTTTTAATTTTGAAAATTTTTGCGATGCTAGCATCACAAAAAATATGAAAATTTTGAAATTTTCAATTTTTCCAAAATGGTTTTATTTTGTTACTATCTTTTATAATATTCACTAAACAAAGTAAAACAGTTGAAAAAATTAAGAAATTGGTCCAAAAATGAAGATTTTAGAGTATTTTTTCATATTTTTAATTTTGAAAATTTTTGCGATGCTAGCATCACAAAAAAAATGAAAATTTTTTAATTTTCAATTTTTCCAAAATGGTTTTATTTTGTTACTATCTTTTATAATATTCATTAAAAAAAGTAAAACAGTTGAAAAAATTTAGAAATTGGTCCAAAAATGAAGATTTTAGAGTATTTTTTCATATTTTTAATTTTGAAAATTTTTGCGATGCTGGCATCACAAAAAAATATGAAAATTTTGAAATTTTCAATTTTTCCAAAATGGTTTTATTTTGTTACTATCTTTTATAGTATTCATTAAACAAAATAAAACAGTTGAAAAAATTTAGAAATTGGTCCAAAAATGAAGATTTTAGAGTATTTTTTCATATTTTTAATTTTGAAAATTTTTGCGATGCTAGCATCACAAAAAAAATGAAAATTTTGAAATTTTCAATTTTTCCAAAATGGTTTTATTTTGTTACTATCTTTTATAATATTCATTAAACAAAGTAAAACAGTTGAAAAAATTTAGAAATTGGTCCAAAAATGAAGATTTTAGAGTATTTTTTCATATTTTTAATTTTGAAAATTTTTGCGATGCTGGCATCACAAAAAAATATGAAAATTTTGAAATTTTCAATTTTTCCAAAATGGTTTTATTTTGTTACTATCTTTTATAGTATTCATTAAACAAAATAAAACAGTTGAAAAAATTTAGAAATTGGTCCAAAAATGAAGATTTTAGAGAATTTTTTCATATTTTTAATTTTGAAAATTTTTGCGATGCTAGCATCACAAAAAAAATGAAAATTTTGAAATTTTCAATTTTTCCAAAATGGTTTTATTTTGTTACTATCTTTTATAATATTCATTAAACAAAGTAAAACAGTTGAAAAAATTTAGAAATTGGTCCAAAAATGAAGATTTTAGTGTATTTTTTCATAGTTTTAATTTTGAAAATTTTTGCGATGCTAGCATCACAAAAAAATACGAAAATTTTGAAATTTTCAATTTTTCCAAAATGGTTTTATTTTGTTACTATCTTTTATAGTATTCATTAAACAAAATAAAACAGTTGAAAAAATTTAGAAATTGGTCCAAAAATGAAGATTTTAGAGTATTTTTTCATATTTTTAATTTTGAAAATTTTTGCGTTGCTAGCATCACAAAAAATATGAAAATTTTGAAATTTTCAATTTTTCCAAAATGGTTTTATTTTGTTACTATCTTTTATAATATTCATTAAACAAAGTAAAACAGTTGAAAAAATTTAGAAATTGGTCCAAAAATGAAGATTTTAGAGTATTTTTTCATATTTTTAATTTTGAAAATTTTTGCGATGCTAGCATCACAAAAAAAATGAAAATTTTTTAATTTTCAATTTTTCCAAAATGGTTTTATTTTGTTACTATCTTTTATAATATTCATTAAAAAAAGTAAAACAGTTGAAAAAATTTAGAAATTGGTCCAAAAATGAAGATTTTAGAGTATTTTTTCATATTTTTAATTTTGAAAATTTTTGCGATGCTGGCATCACAAAAAAATATGAAAATTTTGAAATTTTCAATTTTTCCAAAATGGTTTTATTTTGTTACTATCTTTTATAATATTCATTAAACAAAGTAAAACAGTTGAAAAAATTTAGAAATTGGTCCAAAAATGAAGATTTTAGAGTATTTTTTCATATTTTTAATTTTGAAAATTTTTGCGATGCTGGCATCACAAAAAAATATGAAAATTTTGAAATTTTCAATTTTTCCAAAATGGTTTTATTTTGTTACTATCTTTTATAATATTCATTAAACAAAGTAAAACAGTTGAAAAAATTTAGAAATTGGTCCAAAAATGAAGATTTTGGAGTAGTTTTTCATATTTTTAATTTTGAAAATTTTTGCGATGCTAGCATCACAAAAAAAATTAAAATTTTGAAATTTTCAATTTTTCCAAAATGGTTTTATTTTGTTACTATCTTTTATAATATTCATTAAACAAAGTAAAACAGTTGAAAAAATTTAGAAATTGGTCCAAAAATGAAGATTTTAGAGTATTTTTTCATATTTTTAATTTTGAAAATTTTTGCGATGCTGGCATCACAAAAAAATATGAAAATTTTGAAATTTTCAATTTTTCCAAAATGGTTTTATTTTGTTACTATCTTTTATAATATTCATTAAACAAAGTAAAACAGTTGAAAAAATTTAGAAATTGGTCCAAAAATGAAGATTTTAGAGTATTTTTTCATAGTTTTAATTTTAAAAATTTTTGCGATGCTAGCATCACAAAAAAATACGAAAATTTTGAAATTTTCAATTTTTCCAAAATGGTTTTATTTTGTTACTATCTTTTATAGTATTCATTAAACAAAATAAAACAGTTGAAAAAATTTAGAAATTGGTCCAAAAATGAAGATTTTATAGTATTTTTTCATATTTTTAATTTTGAAAATTTTTGCGATGCTAGCATCACAAAAAAATACGAAAATTTTGAAATTTTCAATTTTTCCAAAATGGTTTTATTTTGTTACTATCTTTTATAGTATTCATTAAACAAAATAAAACAGTTGAAAAAATTTAGAAATTGGTCCAAAAATGAAGATTTTATAGTATTTTTTCATATTTTTAATTTTGAAAATTTTTGCGATGCTAGCATCACAAAAAAATATGAAAATTTTGAAATTTTCAATTTTTCCAAAATGGTTTTATTTTGTTACTATCTTTTATAATATTCATTAAACAAAGTAAAACAGTTGAAAAAATTTAGAAATTGGTCCAAAAATGAAGATTTTAGAGTATTTTTTCATATTTTTAATTTTGAAAATTTTTGCGATGCTGGCATCACAAAAAAATATGAAAATTTTGAAATTTTCAATTTTTCCAAAATGGTTTTATTTTGTTACTATCTTTTATAATATTCATTAAACAAAGTAAAACAGTTGAAAAAATTTAGAAATTGGTCCAAAAATGAAGATTTTAGAGTATTTTTTCATAGTTTTAATTTTAAAAATTTTTGCGATGCTAGCATCACAAAAAAATACGAAAATTTTGAAATTTTCAATTTTTCCAAAATGGTTTTATTTTGTTACTATCTTTTATAGTATTCATTAAACAAAATAAAACAGTTGAAAAAATTTAGAAATTGGTCCAAAAATGAAGATTTTATAGTATTTTTTCATATTTTTAATTTTGAAAATTTTTGCGATGCTAGCATCACAAAAAAATACGAAAATTTTGAAATTTTCAATTTTTGCAAAATGGTTTTTTTTTATTACTATCTTTTATAATATTCATTAAACAAAGTAAAACAGTTGAAAAAATTTAGAAATTGGTCCAAAAATGAAGATTTTATAGTATTTTTTCATATTTTTAATTTTGAAAATTTTTGCGATGCTAGCATCACAAAAAAATACGAAAATTTTGAAATTTTCAATTTTTCCAAAATGGTTTTTTTTTATTACTAACTTTTATAATATTCATTAAACAAAGTAAAACAGTTGAAAAAATTTAGAAATTGGTCCAAAAATGAAGATTTTAGAGTATTTTTTCATAGTTTTAATTTTGAAAATTTTTGCGATGCATCACAAAAAAATACGAAAATTTTGAAATTTTCAATTTTTCCAAAATGGTTTTATTTTGTTACTATCTTTTATAGTATTCATTAAACAAAATAAAACAGTTGAAAAAATTTAGAAATTGGTCCAAAAATGAAGATTTTAGAGTATTTTTTCATAGTTTTAATTTTGAAAATTTTTGCGATGCATCACAAAAAAATATGAAAATTTTGAAATTTTCAATTTTTCCAAAATGGTTTTATTTTGTTACTATCTTTTATAATATTCATTAAACAAAGTAAAACAGTTGAAAAAATTTAGAAATTGGTCCAAAAATGAAGATTTTAGAGTATTTTTTCATATTTTTAATTTTGAAAATTTTTGCGATGCTGGCATCACAAAAAAATATGAAAATTTTGAAATTTTCAATTTTTCCAAAATGGTTTTATTTTGTTACTATCTTTTATAATATTCATTAAACAAAGTAAAACAGTTGAAAAAATTTAGAAATTGGTCCAAAAATGAAGATTTTAGAGTATTTTTTCATAGTTTTAATTTTAAAAATTTTTGCGATGCTAGCATCACAAAAAAATACGAAAATTTTGAAATTTTCAATTTTTCCAAAATGGTTTTATTTTGTTACTATCTTTTATAGTATTCATTAAACAAAATAAAACAGTTGAAAAAATTTAGAAATTGGTCCAAAAATGAAGATTTTATAGTATTTTTTCATATTTTTAATTTTGAAAATTTTTGCGATGCTAGCATCACAAAAAAATACGAAAATTTTGAAATTTTCAATTTTTGCAAAATGGTTTTTTTTTTATTACTATCTTTTATAATATTCATTAAACAAAGTAAAACAGTTGAAAAAATTTAGAAATTGGTCCAAAAATGAAGATTTTATAGTATTTTTTCATATTTTTAATTTTGAAAATTTTTGCGATGCTAGCATCACAAAAAAATACGAAAATTTTGAAATTTTCAATTTTTCCAAAATGGTTTTTTTTTTATTACTAACTTTTATAATATTCATTAAACAAAGTAAAACAGTTGAAAAAATTTAGAAATTGGTCCAAAAATGAAGATTTTAGAGTATTTTTTCATAGTTTTAATTTTGAAAATTTTTGCGATGCATCACAAAAAATACGAAAATTTTGAAATTTTCAATTTTTCCAAAATGGTTTTATTTTGTTACTATCTTTTATAGTATTCATTAAACAAAATAAAACAGTTGAAAAAATTTAGAAATTGGTCCAAAAATGAAGATTTTATAGTATTTTTTCATATTTTTAATTTTGAAAATTTTTGCGATGCTAGCATCACAAAAAAATACGAAAATTTTGAAATTTTCAATTTTTCCAAAATGGTTTTATTTTGTTACTATCTTTTATAATATTCATTAAACAAAGTAAAACAGTTGAAAAAATTTAGAAATTGGTCCAAAAATGAAGATTTTGGAGTAGTTTTTCATATTTTTAATTTTGAAAATTTTTGCGATGCTAGCATCACAAAAAAAATGAAAATTTTGAAATTTTCAATTTTTCCAAAATGGTTTTATTTTGTTACTATCTTTTATAATATTCATTAAACAAAGTAAAACAGTTGAAAAAATTTAGAAATTGGTCCAAAAATGAAGATTTTAGAGTATTTTTTCATAGTTTTAATTTTGAAAATTTTTGCGATGCTAGCATCACAAAAAAATACGAAAATTTTGAAATTTTCAATTTTTCCAAAATGGTTTTATTTTGTTACTATCTTTTATAATATTCATTAAACAAAGTAAAACAGTTGAAAAAATTTAGAAATTGGTCCAAAAATGAAGATTTTATAGTATTTTTTCATATTTTTAATTTTGAAAATTTTTGCGATGCTAGCATCACAAAAAAATACGAAAATTTTGAAATTTTCAATTTTTCCAAAATGGTTTTTTTTTATTACTAACTTTTATAATATTCATTAAACAAAGTAAAACAGTTGAAAAAATTTGGAAATTGGTCCAAAAATAAAGATTTTATAGTATTTTTTCATATTTTTAATTTTGAAAATTTTTGCGATGCTAGCATCACAAAAAAATACGAAAATTTTGAAATTTTCAATTTTTCCAAAATGGTTTTTTTTTATTACTAACTTTTATAATATTCATTAAACAAAGTAAAACAGTTGAAAAAATTTAGAAATTGGTCCAAAAATGAAGATTTTATAGTATTTTTTCATATTTTTAATTTTGAAAATTTTTGCGATGCTAGCATCACAAAAAAATACGAAAATTTTGAAATTTTCAATTTTTTCAAAATGGTTTTTTTTTATTACTATCTTTTATAATATTCATTAAACAAAGTAAAACAGTTGAAAAAATTTAGAAATTGGTCCAAAAATGAAGATTTTATAGTATTTTTTCATATTTTTAATTTTGAAAATTTTTGCGATGCTAGCATCACAAAAAAAATGAAAATTTTGAAATTTTCAATTTTTCCAAAATGGTTTTATTTTGTTACTATCTTTTATAATATTCATTAAACAAAGTAAAACAGTTGAAAAAATTTAGAAATTGGTCCAAAAATGAAGATTTTGGAGTAGTTTTTCATATTTTTAATTTTGAAAATTTTTGCGATGCTAGCATCACAAAAAATATGAAAATTTTGAAATTTTCAATTTTTCCAAAATGGTTTTATTTTGTTACTATCTTTTATAATATTCATTAAACAAAGTAAAACAGTTGAAAAAATTTAGAAATTGGTCCAAAAATGAAGATTTTATAGTATTTTTTCATATTTTTAATTTTGAAAATTTTTGCGATGCTAGCATCACAAAAAAAATGAAAATTTTGAAATTTTCAATTTTTCCAAAATGGTTTTATTTTGTTACTATCTTTTATAATATTCATTAAACAAAGTAAAACAGTTGAAAAAATTAAGAAATTGGTCCAAAAATGAAGATTTTAGTGTATTTTTTCATAGTTTTAATTTTGAAAATTTTTGCAATGCTAGCATCACAAAAAAATACGAAAATTTTGAAATTTTCAATTTTTCCAAAATGGTTTTATTTTGTTACTATCTTTTATAGTATTCATTAAACAAAATAAAACAGTTGAAAAAATTTAGAAATTGGTCCAAAAATGAAGATTTTAGAGTATTTTTTCATATTTTTAATTTTGAAAATTTTTGCGATGCTAGCATCACAAAAAAAATGAAAATTTTGAAATTTTCAATTTTTCCAAAATGGTTTTATTTTGTTACTATCTTTTATAATATTCATTAAACAAAGTAAAACAGTTGAAAAAATTTAGAAATTGGTCCAAAAATGAAGATTTTAGTGTATTTTTTCATAGTTTTAATTTTGAAAATTTTTGCGATGCTAGCATCACAAAAAAATACGAAAATTTTGAAATTTTCAATTTTTCCAAAATGGTTTTATTTTGTTACTATCTTTTATAGTATTCATTAAACAAAATAAAACAGTTGAAAAAATTTAGAAATTGGTCCAAAAATGAAGATTTTAGAGTATTTTTTCATATTTTTAATTTTGAAAATTTTTGCAATGCTAGCATCACAAAAAAAATGAAAATTTTGAAATTTTCAATTTTTCCAAAATGGTTTTATTTTGTTACTATCTTTTATAATATTCATTAAACAAAGTAAAACAGTTGAAAAAATTTAGAAATTGGTCCAAAAATGAAGATTTTAGTGTATTTTTTCATAGTTTTAATTTTGAAAATTTTTGCGATGCTAGCATCACAAAAAAATACGAAAATTTTGAAATTTTCAATTTTTCCAAAATGGTTTTATTTTGTTACTATCTTTTATAGTATTCATTAAACAAAATAAAACAGTTGAAAAAATTTAGAAATTGGTCCAAAAATGAAGATTTTAGAGTATTTTTTCATATTTTTAATTTTGAAAATTTTTGCGATGCTAGCATCACAAAAAATATGAAAATTTTGAAATTTTCAATTTTTCCAAAATGGTTTTATTTTGTTACTATCTTTTATAATATTCATTAAACAAAGTAAAACAGTTGAAAAAATTTAGAAATTGGTCCAAAAATGAAGATTTTAGAGTATTTTTTCATATTTTTAATTTTGAAAATTTTTGCGATGCTAGCATCACAAAAAAAATGAAAATTTTTTAATTTTCAATTTTTCCAAAATGGTTTTATTTTGTTACTATCTTTTATAATATTCATTAAAAAAAGTAAAACAGTTGAAAAAATTTAGAAATTGGTCCAAAAATGAAGATTTTAGAGTATTTTTTCATATTTTAATTTTGAAAATTTTTGCGATGCTGGCATCACAAAAAAATATGAAAATTTTGAAATTTTCAATTTTTCCAAAATGGTTTTATTTTGTTACTATCTTTTATAATATTCATTAAACAAAGTAAAACAGTTGAAAAAATTTAGAAATTGGTCCAAAAATGAAGATTTTAGAGTATTTTTTCATATTTTTAATTTTGAAAATTTTTGCGATGCTGGCATCACAAAAAAATATGAAAATTTTGAAATTTTCAATTTTTCCAAAATGGTTTTATTTTGTTACTATCTTTTATAATATTCATTAAACAAAGTAAAACAGTTGAAAAAATTTAGAAATTGGTCCAAAAATGAAGATTTTGGAGTAGTTTTTCATATTTTTAATTTTGAAAATTTTTGCGATGCTAGCATCACAAAAAAAATGAAAATTTTGAAATTTTCAATTTTTCCAAAATGGTTTTATTTTGTTACTATCTTTTATAATATTCATTAAACAAAGTAAAACAGTTGAAAAAATTTAGAAATTGGTCCAAAAATGAAGATTTTAGAGTATTTTTTCATAGTTTTAATTTTGAAAATTTTTGCGATGCTAGCATCACAAAAAAATACGAAAATTTTGAAATTTTCAATTTTTCCAAAATGGTTTTATTTTGTTACTATCTTTTATAGTATTCATTAAACAAAGTAAAACAGTTGAAAAAATTTAGAAATTGGTCCAAAAATGAAGATTTTAGTGTATTTTTTCATAGTTTTAATTTTGAAAATTTTTGCGATGCTAGCATCACAAAAAAATATGAAAATTTTGAAATTTTCAATTTTTCCAAAATGGTTTTATTTTGTTACTATCTTTTATAGTATTCATTAAACAAAGTAAAACAGTTGAAAAAATTTAGAAATTGGTCCAAAAATGAAGATTTTAGTGTATTTTTTCATAGTTTTAATTTTGAAAATTTTTGCGATGCTAGCATCACAAAAAAATACGAAAATTTTGAAATTTTCAATTTTTCCAAAATGGTTTTATTTTGTTACTATCTTTTATAGTATTCATTAAACAAAATAAAACAGTTGAAAAAATTTAGAAATTGGTCCAAAAATGAAGATTTTAGAGTATTTTTTCATATTTTTAATTTTGAAAATTTTTGCGATGCTAGCATCACAAAAAATATGAAAATTTTGAAATTTTCAATTTTTCCAAAATGGTTTTATTTTGTTACTATCTTTTATAATATTCATTAAACAAAGTAAAACAGTTGAAAAAATTTAGAAATTGGTCCAAAAATGAAGATTTTAGAGTATTTTTTCATAGTTTTAATTTTGAAAATTTTTGCGATGCTAGCATCACAAAAAATATGAAAATTTTGAAATTTTCAATTTTTCCAAAATGGTTTTATTTTGTTACTATCTTTTATAATATTCATTAAACAAAGTAAAACAGTTGAAAAAATTTAGAAATTGGTCCAAAAATGAAGATTTTAGAGTATTTTTTCATATTTTTAATTTTGAAAATTTTTGCGATGCTGGCATCACAAAAAAATATGAAAATTTTGAAATTTTCAATTTTTCCAAAATGGTTTTATTTTGTTACTATCTTTTATAATATTCATTAAACAAAGTAAAACAGTTGAAAAAATTTAGAAATTGGTCCAAAAATGAAGATTTTGGAGTAGTTTTTCATATTTTTAATTTTGAAAATTTTTGCGATGCTAGCATCACAAAAAAAATGAAAATTTTGAAATTTTCAATTTTTCCAAAATGGTTTTATTTTGTTACTATCTTTTATAATATTCATTAAACAAAGTAAAACAGTTGAAAAAATTTAGAAATTGGTCCAAAAATGAAGATTTTAGAGTATTTTTTCATATTTTTAATTTTGAAAATTTTTGCGATGCTAGCATCACAAAAAAATACGAAAATTTTGAAATTTTCAATTTTTGCAAAATGGTTTTTTTTTATTACTATCTTTTATAATATTCATTAAACAAAGTAAAACAGTTGAAAAAATTTAGAAATTGGTCCAAAAATGAAGATTTTATAGTATTTTTTCATATTTTTAATTTTGAAAATTTTTGCGATGCTAGCATCACAAAAAAATACGAAAATTTTGAAATTTTCAATTTTTCCAAAATGGTTTTTTTTTATTACTAACTTTTATAATATTCATTAAACAAAGTAAAACAGTTGAAAAAATTTAGAAATTGGTCCTAAAATGAAGATTTTAGAGTATTTTTTCATAGTTTTAATTTTGAAAATTTTTGCGATGCATCACAAAAAAATACGAAAATTTTGAAATTTTCAATTTTTCCAAAATGGTTTTATTTTGTTACTATCTTTTATAGTATTCATTAAACAAAATAAAACAGTTGAAAAAATTTAGAAATTGGTCCAAAAATGAAGATTTTATAGTATTTTTTCATATTTTTAATTTTGAAAATTTTTGCGATGCTAGCATCACAAAAAAATACGAAAATTTTGAAATTTTCAATTTTTGCAAAATGGTTTTTTTTTATTACTATCTTTTATAATATTCATTAAACAAAGTAAAACAGTTGAAAAAATTTAGAAATTGGTCCAAAAATGAAGATTTTATAGTATTTTTTCATATTTTTAATTTTGAAAATTTTTGCGATGCTAGCATCACAAAAAAATACGAAAATTTTGAAATTTTCAATTTTTCCAAAATGGTTTTTTTTTATTACTAACTTTTATAATATTCATTAAACAAAGTAAAACAGTTGAAAAAATTTAGAAATTGGTCCAAAAATGAAGATTTTAGAGTATTTTTTCATATTTTTAATTTTGAAAATTTTTGCGATGCTAGCATCACAAAAAAATACGAAAATTTTGAAATTTTCAATTTTTCCAAAATGGTTTTTTTTTATTACTAACTTTTATAATATTCATTAAACAAAGTAAAACAGTTGAAAAAATTTAGAAATTGGTCCAAAAATGAAGATTTTATAGTATTTTTTCATATTTTTAATTTTGAAAATTTTTGCGATGCTAGCATCACAAAAAAATACGAAAATTTTGAAATTTTCAATTTTTCCAAAATGGTTTTTTTTTATTACTAACTTTTATAATATTCATTAAACAAAGTAAAACAGTTGAAAAAATTTAGAAATTGGTCCAAAAATGAAGATTTTAGACTAGTTTTTCATATTTTTAATTTTGAAAATTTTTGCGATGCTAACATCACAAAAAAAATGAAAATTTTGAAATTTTCAATTTTTCCAAAATGGTTTTATTTTGTTACTATCTTTTATAGTATTCATTAAACAAAATAAAACAGTTGAAAAAATTTAGAAATTGGTCCAAAAATGAAGATTTTATAGTATTTTTTCATATTTTTAATTTTGAAAATTTTTGCGATGCTAGCATCACAAAAAAATATGAAAATTTTGAAATGTTCAATTTTTGCAAAATGGTTTTTTTTTATTACTATCTTTTATAATATTCATTAAACAAAGTAAAACAGTTGAAAAAATTTAGAAATTGGTCCAAAAATGAAGATTTTAGAGTATTTTTTCATATTTTTAATTTTGAAAATTTTTGCGATGCTAGCATCACAAAAAAATACGAAAATTTTGAAATTTTCAATTTTTCCAAAATGGTTTTTTTTTATTACTAACTTTTATAATATTCATTAAACAAAGTAAAACAGTTGAAAAAATTTAGAAATTGGTCCAAAAATGAAGATTTTATAGTATTTTTTCATATTTTTAATTTTGAAAATTTTTGCGATCTAGCATCACAAAAAAATACGAAAATTTTGAAATTTTCAATTTTTCCAAAATGGTTTTTTTTTATTACTAACTTTTATAATATTCATTAAACAAAGTAAAACAGTTGAAAAAATTTAGAAATTGGTCCAAAAATGAAGATTTTAGAGTATTTTTTCATATTTTTAATTTTGAAAATTTTTGCGATGCTAGCATCACAAAAAAATACGAAAATTTTGAAATTTTCAATTTTTCCAAAATGGTTTTTTTTTATTACTAACTTTTATAATATTCATTAAACAAAGTAAAACAGTTGAAAAAATTTAGAAATTGGTCCAAAAATGAAGATTTTATAGTATTTTTTCATATTTTTAATTTTGAAAATTTTTGCGATGCTAGCATCACAAAAAAATACGAAAATTTTGAAATTTTCAATTTTTCCAAAATGGTTTTTTTTTATTACTAACTTTTATAATATTCATTAAACAAAGTAAAACAGTTGAAAAAATTTAGAAATTGGTCCAAAAATGAAGATTTTAGTGTATTTTTTCATAGTTTTAATTTTGAAAATTTTTGCGATGCTAGCATCACAAAAAAATACGAAAATTTTGAAATTTTCAATTTTTCCAAAATGGTTTTATTTTGTTACTATCTTTTATAATATTCATTAAACAAAGTAAAACAGTTGAAAAAATTTAGAAATTGGTCCAAAAATGAAGATTTTAGTGTATTTTTTCATATTTTTAATTTTAAAAATTTTTGCGATGCTAGCATCACAAAAAAAATGAAAATTTTGAAATTTTCAATTTTTCCAAAATGGTTTTATTTTGTTACTATCTTTTATAATATTCATTAAACAAAATAAAACAGTTGAAAAAATTTAGAAATTGGTCCAAAAATGAAGATTTTAGAGTATTTTTTCATATTTTTAATTTTGAAAATTTTTGCGATGCTGGCATCACAAAAAAATATGAAAATTTTGAAATTTTCCATTTTTCCAAAATGGTTTTATTTTGTTACTATCTTTTATAATATTCATTAAACAAAGTAAAACAGTTGAAAAAATTTAGAAATTGGTCCAAAAATTAAGATTTTAGAGTATTTTTTCATATTTTTAATTTTGAAAATTTTTGCGATGCACAAAAAAATATGAAAATTTTGAAATTTTCAATTTTTCCAAAATGGTTTTATTTTGTTACTATCTTTTATAATATTCATTAAACAAAGTAAAACAGTTGAAAAAATTTAGAAATTGGTCCAAAAATGAAGATTTTATAGTATTTTTTCATATTTTTAATTTTGAAAATTTTTGCGATGCTAGCATCACAAAAAAATACGAAAATTTTGAAATTTTCAATTTTTCCAAAATGGTTTTATTTTGTTACTATCTTTTATAATATTCATTAAACAAAGTAAAACAGTTGAAAAAATTTAGAAATTGGTCCAAAAATGAAGATTTTAGAGTATTTTTTCATATTTTTAATTTTGAAAATTTTTGCGATGCTGGCATCACAAAAAAATATGAAAATTTTGAAATTTTCCATTTTTCCAAAATGGTTTTATTTTGTTACTATCTTTTATAATATTCATTAAACAAAGTAAAACAGTTGAAAAAATTTAGAAATTGATCCAAAAATGAAGATTTTAGAGTATTTTTTCATATTTTTAATTTTGAAAATTTTTGCGATGCTGGCATCACAAAAAAATATGAAAATTTTGAAATTTTCAATTTTTCCAAAATGGTTTTATTTTGTTACTATCTTTTATAATATTCATTAAACAAAGTAAAACAGTTGAAAAAATTTCGAAATTGGTTCAAAAATGAAGATTTTAGAGTATTTTTTCATATTTTTAATTTTGAAAATTTTTGCGATGCTAGCATCACAAAAAAATATGAAAATTTTGAATTTTTCAATTTTTCCAAAATGGTTTTATTTTGTTACTATCTTTTATAATATTCATTAAACAAAGTAAAACAGTTGAAAAAATTTAGAAATTGGTCCAAAAATGAAGATTTTAGAGTATTTTTTCATATTTTTAATTTTGAAAATTTTTGCGATGCTAGCATCACAAAAAAATATGAAAATTTTGAATTTTTCAATTTTTCCAAAATGGTTTTATTTTGTTACTATCTTTTATAATATTCATTAAACAAAGTAAAACAGTTGAAAAAATTTAGAAATTGGTCCAAAAATGAAGATTTTAGAGTATTTTTTCATATTTTTAATTTTGAAAATTTTTGCGATGCTAGCATCACAAAAAAATACGAAAATTTTGAAATTTTCAATTTTTCCAAAATGGTTTTTTTTTATTACTAACTTTTATAATATTCATTAAACAAAGTAAAACAGTTGAAAAAATTTAGAAATTGGTCCAAAAATTAAGATTTTATAGTATTTTTTCATATTTTTAATTTTGAAAATTTTTGCGATGCTAGCATCACAAAAAAATATGAAAATTTTGAATTTTTCAATTTTTCCAAAATGGTTTTATTTTGTTACTATCTTTTATAATATTCATTAAACAAAGTAAAACAGTTGAAAAAATTTCGAAATTGGTTCAAAAATGAAGATTTTAGAGTATTTTTTCATATTTTTAATTTTGAAAATTTTTGCGATGCTAGCATCACAAAAAAAATGAAAATTTTGAATTTTTCAATTTTTCCAAAATGGTTTTATTTTGTTACTATCTTTTATAATATTCATTAAACAAAGTAAAACAGTTGAAAAAATTTAGAAATTGGTCCAAAAATGAAGATTTTAGAGTATTTTTTCATATTTTTAATTTTGAAAATTTTTGCGATGCTAGCATCACAAAAAAATATGAAAATTTTGAATTTTTCAATTTTTCCAAAATGGTTTTATTTTGTTACTATCTTTTATAATATTCATTAAACAAAGTAAAACAGTTGAAAAAATTTAGAAATTGGTCCAAAAATGAAGATTTTATAGTATTTTTTCATATTTTTAATTTTGAAAATTTTTGCGATGCTAGCATCACAAAAAAATATGAAAATTTTGAATTTTTCAATTTTTCCAAAATGGTTTTATTTTGTTACTATCTTTTATAATATTCATTAAACAAAGTAAAACAGTTGAAAAAATTTAGAAATTGGTCCAAAAATGAAGATTACAGAGTATTTTTTCATATTTTTAATTTTGAAAATTTTTGCGATGCACAAAAAAATATGAAAATTTTGAAATTTTCAATTTTTCCAAAATGGTTTTATTTTGTTACTATCTTTTATAATATTCATTAAACAAAGTAAAACAGTTGAAAAAATTTAGAAATTGGTCCAAAAATGAAGATTTTATAGTATTTTTTCATATTTTTAATTTTGAAAATTTTTGCGATGCTAGCATCACAAAAAAATACGAAAATTTTGAAATTTTCAATTTTTCCAAAATGGTTTTATTTTGTTACTATCTTTTATAATATTCATTAAACAAAGTAAAACAGTTGAAAAAATTTAGAAATTGGTCCAAAAATGAAGATTTTATAGTATTTTTTCATATTTTTAATTTTGAAAATTTTTGCGATGCTAGCATCACAAAAAAATATGAAAATTTTGAATTTTTCAATTTTTCCAAAATGGTTTTATTTTGTTACTATCTTTTATAATATTCATTAAACAAAGTAAAACAGTTGAAAAAATTTCGAAATTGGTTCAAAAATGAAGATTTTAGAGTATTTTTTCATATTTTTAATTTTGAAAATTTTTGCGATGCTAGCATCACAAAAAAATATGAAAATTTTGAATTTTTCAATTTTTCCAAAATGGTTTTATTTTGTTACTATCTTTTATAATATTCATTAAACAAAGTAAAACAGTTGAAAAAATTTAGAAATTGGTCCAAAAATGAAGATTTTAGAGTATTTTTTCATATTTTTAATTTTGAAAATTTTTGCGATGCTAGCATCACAAAAAAATATGAAAATTTTGAATTTTTCAATTTTTCCAAAATGGTTTTATTTTGTTACTATCTTTTATAATATTCATTAAACAAAGTAAAACAGTTGAAAAAATTTAGAAATTGGTCCAAAAATGAAGATTTTAGAGTATTTTTTCATATTTTTAATTTTGAAAATTTTTGCGATGCACAAAAAAATATGAAAATTTTGAAATTTTCAATTTTTCCAAAATGGTTTTATTTTGTTACTATCTTTTATAATATTCATTAAACAAAGTAAAACAGTTGAAAAAATTTAGAAATTGGTCCAAAAATGAAGATTTTATAGTATTTTTTCATATTTTTAATTTTGAAAATTTTTGCGATGCTAGCATCACAAAAAAATACGAAAATTTTGAAATTTTCAATTTTTCCAAAATGGTTTTATTTTGTTACTATCTTTTATAATATTCATTAAACAAAGTAAAACAGTTGAAAAAATTTAGAAATTGGTCCAAAAATGAAGATTTTAGAGTATTTTTTCATATTTTTAATTTTGAAAATTTTTGCGATGCTGGCATCACAAAAAAATATGAAAATTTTGAAATTTTCCATTTTTCCAAAATGGTTTTATTTTGTTACTATCTTTTATAATATTCATTAAACAAAGTAAAACAGTTGAAAAAATTTAGAAATTGGTCCAAAAATGAAGATTTTAGAGTATTTTTTCATATTTTTAATTTTGAAAATTTTTGCGATGCTGGCATCACAAAAAAATATGAAAATTTTGAAATTTTCAATTTTTCCAAAATGGTTTTATTTTGTTACTATCTTTTATAATATTCATTAAACAAAGTAAAACAGTTGAAAAAATTTAGAAATTGGTCCAAAAATTAAGATTTTATAGTATTTTTTCATATTTTTAATTTTGAAAATTTTTGCGATGCTAGCATCACAAAAAAATATGAAAATTTTGAATTTTTCAATTTTTCCAAAATGGTTTTATTTTGTTACTATCTTTTATAATATTCATTAAACAAAGTAAAACAGTTGAAAAAATTTCGAAATTGGTTCAAAAATGAAGATTTTAGAGTATTTTTTCATATTTTTAATTTTGAAAATTTTTGCGATGCTAGCATCACAAAAAAATATGAAAATTTTGAATTTTTCAATTTTTCCAAAATGGTTTTATTTTGTTACTATCTTTTATAATATTCATTAAACAAAGTAAAACAATTGAAAAAATTTAGAAATTGGTCCAAAAATGAAGATTTTAGAGTATTTTTTCATATTTTTAATTTTGAAAATTTTTGCGATGCTAGCATCACAAAAAAATATGAAAATTTTGAAATTTTCAATTTTTCCAAAATGGTTTTATTTTGTTACTATCTTTTATAATATTCATTAAACAAAGTAAAACAGTTGAAAAAATTTAGAAATTGGTCCAAAAATTAAGATTTTATAGTATTTTTTCATATTTTTAATTTTGAAAATTTTTGCGATGCTAGCATCACAAAAAAATATGAAAATTTTGAATTTTTCAATTTTTCCAAAATGGTTTTATTTTGTTACTATCTTTTATAATATTCATTAAACAAAGTAAAACAGTTGAAAAAATTTCGAAATTGGTTCAAAAATGAAGATTTTAGAGTATTTTTTCATATTTTTAATTTTGAAAATTTTTGCGATGCTAGCATCACAAAAAAATATGAAAATTTTGAATTTTTCAATTTTTCCAAAATGGTTTTATTTTGTTACTATCTTTTATAATATTCATTAAACAAAGTAAAACAGTTGAAAAAATTTAGAAATTGGTCCAAAAATGAAGATTTTAGAGTATTTTTTCATATTTTTAATTTTGAAAATTTTTGCGATGCTAGCATCACAAAAAAATATGAAAATTTTGAATTTTTCAATTTTTCCAAAATGGTTTTATTTTGTTACTATCTTTTATAATATTCATTAAACAAAGTAAAACAGTTGAAAAAATTTAGAAATTGGTCCAAAAATGAAGATTACAGAGTATTTTTTCATATTTTTAATTTTGAAAATTTTTGCGATGCACAAAAAAATATGAAAATTTTGAAATTTTCAATTTTTCCAAAATGGTTTTATTTTGTTACTATCTTTTATAATATTCATTAAACAAAGTAAAACAGTTGAAAAAATTTAGAAATTGGTCCAAAAATGAAGATTTTATAGTATTTTTTCATATTTTTAATTTTGAAAATTTTTGCGATGCTAGCATCACAAAAAAATACGAAAATTTTGAAATTTTCAATTTTTCCAAAATGGTTTTATTTTGTTACTATCTTTTATAATATTCATTAAACAAAGTAAAACAGTTGAAAAAATTTAGAAATTGGTCCAAAAATGAAGATTTTATAGTATTTTTTCATATTTTTAATTTTGAAAATTTTTGCGATGCTAGCATCACAAAAAAATATGAAAATTTTGAATTTTTCAATTTTTCCAAAATGGTTTTATTTTGTTACTATCTTTTATAATATTCATTAAACAAAGTAAAACAGTTGAAAAAATTTCGAAATTGGTTCAAAAATGAAGATTTTAGAGTATTTATTCATATTTTTAATTTTGAAAATTTTTGCGATGCTAGCATCACAAAAAAATATGAAAATTTTGAATTTTTCAATTTTTCCAAAATGGTTTTATTTTGTTACTATCTTTTATAATATTCATTAAACAAAGTAAAACAGTTGAAAAAATTTAGAAATTGGTCCAAAAATGAAGATTTTAGAGTATTTTTTCATATTTTTAATTTTGAAAATTTTTGCGATGCTAGCATCACAAAAAAATATGAAAATTTTGAATTTTTCAATTTTTCCAAAATGGTTTTATTTTGTTACTATCTTTTATAATATTCATTAAACAAAGTAAAACAGTTGAAAAAATTTAGAAATTGGTCCAAAAATGAAGATTTTAGAGTATTTTTTCATATTTTTAATTTTGAAAATTTTTGCGATGCACAAAAAAATATGAAAATTTTGAAATTTTCAATTTTTCCAAAATGGTTTTATTTTGTTACTATCTTTTATAATATTCATTAAACAAAGTAAAACAGTTGAAAAAATTTAGAAATTGGTCCAAAAATGAAGATTTTATAGTATTTTTTCATATTTTTAATTTTGAAAATTTTTGCGATGCTAGCATCACAAAAAAATACGAAAATTTTGAAATTTTCAATTTTTCCAAAATGGTTTTATTTTGTTACTATCTTTTATAATATTCATTAAACAAAGTAAAACAGTTGAAAAAATTTAGAAATTGGTCCAAAAATGAAGATTTTAGAGTATTTTTTCATATTTTTAATTTTGAAAATTTTTGCGATGCTGGCATCACAAAAAAATATGAAAATTTTGAAATTTTCCATTTTTCCAAAATGGTTTTATTTTGTTACTATCTTTTATAATATTCATTAAACAAAGTAAAACAGTTGAAAAAATTTAGAAATTGGTCCAAAAATGAAGATTTTAGAGTATTTTTTCATATTTTTAATTTTGAAAATTTTTGCGATGCTGGCATCACAAAAAAATATGAAAATTTTGAAATTTTCAATTTTTCCAAAATGGTTTTATTTTGTTACTATCTTTTATAATATTCATTAAACAAAGTAAAACAGTTGAAAAAATTTAGAAATTGGTCCAAAAATTAAGATTTTATAGTATTTTTTCATATTTTTAATTTTGAAAATTTTTGCGATGCTAGCATCACAAAAAAATATGAAAATTTTGAATTTTTCAATTTTTCCAAAATGGTTTTATTTTGTTACTATCTTTTATAATATTCATTAAACAAAGTAAAACAGTTGAAAAAATTTCGAAATTGGTTCAAAAATGAAGATTTTAGAGTATTTTTTCATATTTTTAATTTTGAAAATTTTTGCGATGCCAGCATCACAAAAAAATATGAAAATTTTCGAATTTTTCAATTTTTCCAAAATGGTTTTATTTTGTTACTATCTTTTATAATATTCATTAAACAAAGTAAAACAGTTGAAAAAATTTAGAAATTGGTCCAAAAATGAAGATTTTAGAGTATTTTTTCATATTTTTAATTTTGAAAATTTTTGCGATGCTAGCATCACAAAAAAATATGAAAATTTTGAATTTTTCAATTTTTCCAAAATGGTTTTATTTTGTTACTATCTTTTATAATATTCATTAAACAAAGTAAAACAGTTGAAAAAATTTAGAAATTGGTCCAAAAATGAAGATTTTAGAGTATTTTTTCATATTTTTAATTTTGAAAATTTTTGCGATGCTAGCATCACAAAAAAATATGAAAATTTTGAAATTTTCAATTTTTCCAAAATGGTTTTTTTTTATTACTATCTTTTATAATATTCATTAAACAAAGTAAAACAGTTGAAAAAATTTAGAAATTGGTCCAAAAATTAAGATTTTATAGTATTTTTTCATATTTTTAATTTTGAAAATTTTTGCGATGCTAGCATCACAAAAAAATATGAAAATTTTGAAATTTTCAATTTTTCCAAAGTGGTTTTATTTTGTTACTATCTTTTATAATATTCATTAAACAAAGTAAAACAGTTGAAAAAATTTAGAAATTGGTCCAAAAATTAAGATTTTATAGTATTTTTTCATATTTTTAATTTTGAAAATTTTTGCGATGCTAGCATCACAAAAAAATACGAAAATTTTGAAATTTTCAATTTTTCCAAAGTGGTTTTATTTTGTTACTATCTTTTATAATATTCATTAAACAAAGTAAAACAGTTGAAAAAATTTAGAAATTGGTCCAAAAATGAAGATTTTAGAGTATTTTTTCATATTTTTAATTTTGAAAATTTTTGCGATGCTAGCATCACAAAAAATATGAAAATTTTGAAATTTTCAATTTTTCCAAAATGGTTTTATTTTGTTACTATCTTTTATAATATTCATTAAACAAAGTAAAACAGTTGAAAAAATTTAGAAATTGGTCCAAAAATGAAGATTTTAGAGTATTTTTTTCATATTTTTAATTTTGAAAATTTTTGCGATGTTTTGTGACTGGCATCACAAAAAAATATGAAAATTTTGAAATTTTCAATTTTTCCAAAATGGTTTTATTTTGTTACTATCTTTTATAATATTCATTAAACAAAGTAAAACAGTTGACAAAATTTAGAAATTGGTCCAAAAATGAAGATTTTAAAGTATTTTTTCATATTTTTAATTTTGAAAATTTTTGCGATGCTGGCATCACAAAAAATATGAAAATTTTGAAATTTTCAATTTTTCCAAAATGGTTTTATTTTGTTACTATCTTTTATAATATTCATTAAACAAAGTAAAACAGTTGAAAAAATTTAGAAATTGGTCCAAAAATGAAGATTTTAGAGTATTTTTTCATATTTTTAATTTTGAAAATTTTTGCGATGCTAGCATCACAAAAAAATATGAAAATTTTGAATTTTTCAATTTTTCCAAAATGGTTTTATTTTGTTACTATCTTTTATAATATTCATTAAACAAAGTAAAACAGTTGAAAAAATTTAGAAATTGGTCCAAAAATGAAGATTTTAGAGTATTTTTTCATATTTTTAATTTTGAAAATTTTTGCGATGCTAGCATCACAAAAAAATATGAAAATTTTGAATTTTTCAATTTTTCCAAAATGGTTTTATTTTGTTACTATCTTTTATAATATTCATTAAACAAAGTAAAACAGTTGAAAAAATTTAGAAATTGGTCCAAAAATGAAGATTACAGAGTATTTTTTCATATTTTTAATTTTGAAAATTTTTGCGATGCTGGCATCACAAAAAAATATGAAAATTTTGAATTTTTCAATTTTTCCAAAATGGTTTTATTTTGTTACTATCTTTTATAATATTCATTAAACAAAGTAAAACAGTTGAAAAAATTTAGAAATTGGTCCAATAATGAAGATTTTTGAGTATTTTTTCATATTTTTAATTTTCAAAATTTTTGCGATGCTAGCATCACAAAAAAATTAGAAAATTTTGAATTTTTCAATTTTTCCAAAATGGTTTTATTTTGTTACTATCTTTTATAATATTCATTAAACAAAGTAAAACAGTTGAAAAAATTTAGAAATTGGTCCAATAATGAAGATTTTTGAGTATTTTTTCATATTGTTAATTTTGAAAATTTTTGCGATGCTGGCATCACAAAAAAATATGAAAATTTTGAAATTTTCAATTTTTCCAAAATGGTTTTATTTTGTTACTATCTTTTATAATATTCATTAAACAAAGTAAAACAGTTGAAAAAATTTAGAAATTGGTCCAAAAATGAAGATTTCAGAGTATTTTTTCATATTTTTAATTTTGAAAATTTTTGCGATGCTGGCATCACAAAAAAATATGAAAATTTTGAATTTTTCAATTTTTCCAAAATGGTTTTATTTTGTTACTATCTTTTATAATATTCATTAAACAAAGTAAAACAGTTGAAAAAATTTAGAAATTGGTCCAAAAATGAAGATTTTAGAGTATTTTTTCATATTTTTAATTTTGAAAATTTTTGCGATGCTAGCATCACAAAAAAATATGAAAATTTTGAATTTTTCAATTTTTCCAAAATGGTTTTATTTTGTTACTATCTTTTATAATATTCATTAAACAAAGTAAAACAGTTGAAAAAATTTAGAAATTGGTCCAAAAATGAAGATTTTAGAGTATTTTTTCATATTTTTAATTTTGAAGATTTTTGCGATGCTAGCATCACAAAAAAATATGAAAATTTTGAATTTTTCAATTTTTCCAAAATGGTTTTATTTTGTTACTATCTTTTATAATATTCATTAAACAAAGTAAAACAGTTGAAAAAATTTAGAAATTGGTCCAAAAATGAAGATTTTAGAGTATTTTTTCATATTTTTAATTTTGAAAATTTTTGCGATGCTAGCATCACAAAAAAATATGAAAATTTTGAATTTTTCAATTTTTCCAAAATGGTTTTATTTTGTTACTATCTTTTATAATATTCATTAAACAAAGTAAAACAGTTGAAAAAATTTAGAAATTGGTCCAAAAATGAAGATTTTAGAGTATTTTTTCATATTTTTAATTTTGAAGATTTTTGCGATGCTAGCATCACAAAAAAATATGAAAATTTTGAATTTTTCAATTTTTCCAAAATGGTTTTATTTTGTTACTATCTTTTATAATATTCATTAAACAAAGTAAAACAGTTGAAAAAATTTAGAAATTGGTCCAAAAATGAAGATTTTAGAGTATTTTTTCATATTTTTAATTTTGAAAATTTTTGCGATGCTAGCATCACAAAAATATATGAAAATTTTGAATTTTTCAATTTTTCCAAAATGGTTTTATTTTGTTACTATCTTTTATAATATTCATTAAACAAAGTAAAACAGTTGAAAAAATTTAGAAATTGGTCCAAAAATGTAGATTTTAGAGTATTTTTTCATATTTTTAATTTTGAAGATTTTTGCGATGCTAGCATCACAAAAAAATATGAAAATTTTGAATTTTTCAATTTTTCCAAAATGGTTTTATTTTGTTACTACCTTTTATAATATTCATTAAACAAAGTAAAACAGTTGAAAAAATTTAGAAATTGGTCCAAAAATGAAGATTTTAGAGTATTTTTTCATATTTTTAATTTTGAAAATTTTTGCGATGCTAGCATCACAAAAAAATATGAAAATTTTGAATTTTTCAATTTTTCCAAAATGGTTTTATTTTGTTACTATCTTTTATAATATTCATTAAACAAAGTAAAACAGTTGAAAAAATTTAGAAATTGGTCCAAAAATGAAGATTACAGAGTATTTTTTCATATTTTTAATTTTGAAAATTTTTGCGATGCTAGCATCACAAAAAAATATGAAAATTTTGAATTTTTCAATTTTTCCAAAATGGTTTTATTTTGTTACTATCTTTTATAATATTCATTAAACAAAGTAAAACAGTTGAAAAAATTTAGAAATTGGTCCAAAAATGAAGATTTTAGAGTATTTTTTCATATTTTTAATTTTGAAGATTTTTGCGATGCTAGCATCACAAAAAAATATGAAAATTTTGAATTTTTCAATTTTTCCAAAATGGTTTTATTTTGTTACTATCTTTTATAATATTCATTAAACAAAGTAAAACAGTTGAAAAAATTTAGAAATTGGTCCAAAAATGAAGATTTTAGAGTATTTTTTCATATTTTTAATTTTGAAAATTTTTGCGATGCTAGCATCACAAAAAAATATGAAAATTTTGAATTTTTCAATTTTTCCAAAATGGTTTTATTTTGTTACTATCTTTTATAATATTCATTAAACAAAGTAAAACAGTTGAAAAAATTTAGAAATTGGTCCAAAAATGAAGATTTTAGAGTATTTTTTCATATTTTTAATTTTGAAGATTTTTGCGATGCTAGCATCACAAAAAAATATGAAAATTTTGAATTTTTCAATTTTTCCAAAATGGTTTTATTTTGTTACTATCTTTTATAATATTCATTAAACAAAGTAAAACAGTTGAAAAAATTTAGAAATTGGTCCAAAAATGAAGATTTTAGAGTATTTTTTCATATTTTTAATTTTGAAAATTTTTGCGATGCTAGCATCACAAAAAAATATGAAAATTTTGAATTTTTCAATTTTTCCAAAATGGTTTTATTTTGTTACTATCTTTTATAATATTCATTAAACAAAGTAAAACAGTTGAAAAAATTTAGAAATTGGTCCAAAAATGAAGATTTTAGAGTATTTTTTCATATTTTTAATTTTGAAGATTTTTGCGATGCTAGCATCACAAAAAAATATGAAAATTTTGAATTTTTCAATTTTTCCAAAATAGTTTTATTTTGTTACTATCTTTTATAATATTCATTAAACAAAGTAAAACAGTTGAAAAAATTTAGAAATTGGTCCAAAAATGAAGATTACAGAGTATTTTTTCATATTTTTAATTTTGAAAATTTTTGCGATGCTAGCATCACAAAAAAATATGAAAATTTTGAATTTTTCAATTTTTCCAAAATGGTTTTATTTTGTTACTATCTTTTATAATATTCATTAAACAAAGTAAAACAGTTGAAAAAATTTAGAAATTGGTCCAAAAATGAAGATTTTAGAGTATTTTTTCATATTTTTAATTTTGAAGATTTTTGCGATGCTAGCATCACAAAAAAATATGAAAATTTTGAATTTTTCAATTTTTCCAAAATGGTTTTATTTTGTTACTATCTTTTATAATATTCATTAAACAAAGTAAAACAGTTGAAAAAATTTAGAAATTGGTCCAAAAATGAAGATTTTAGAGTATTTTTTCATATTTTTAATTTTGAAAATTTTTGCGATGCTAGCATCACAAAAAAATATGAAAATTTTGAATTTTTCAATTTTTCCAAAATGGTTTTATTTTGTTACTATCTTTTATAATATTCATTAAACAAAGTAAAACAGTTGAAAAAATTTAGAAATTGGTCCAAAAATGAAGATTTTAGAGTATTTTTTCATATTTTTAATTTTGAAGATTTTTGCGATGCTAGCATCACAAAAAAATATGAAAATTTTGAATTTTTCAATTTTTCCAAAATGGTTTTATTTTGTTACTATCTTTTATAATATTCATTAAACAAAGTAAAACAGTTGAAAAAATTTAGAAATTGGTCCAAAAATGAAGATTTTAGAGTATTTTTTCATATTTTTAATTTTGAAAATTTTTGCGATGCTAGCATCACAAAAAAATATGAAAATTTTGAATTTTTCAATTTTTCCAAAATGGTTTTATTTTGTTACTATCTTTTATAATATTCATTAAACAAAGTAAAACAGTTGAAAAAATTTAGAAATTGGTCCAAAAATGAAGATTTTAGAGTATTTTTTCATATTTTTAATTTTGAAGATTTTTGCGATGCTAGCATCACAAAAAAATATGAAAATTTTGAATTTTTCAATTTTTCCAAAATGGTTTTATTTTGTTACTATCTTTTATAATATTCATTAAACAAAGTAAAACAGTTGAAAAAATTTAGAAATTGGTCCAAAAATGAAGATTTTAGAGTATTTTTTCATATTTTTAATTTTGAAAATTTTTGCGATGCTAGCATCACAAAAAAATATGAAAATTTTGAATTTTTCAATTTTTCCAAAATGGTTTTATTTTGTTACTATCCTTTATAATATTCATTAAACAAAGTAAAACAGTTGAAAAAATTTAGAAATTGGTCCAAAAATGAAGATTACAGAGTATTTTTTCATATTTTTAATTTTGAAAATTTTTGCGATGCTAGCATCACAAAAAAATATGAAAATTTTGAATTTTTCAATTTTTCCAAAATGGTTTTATTTTGTTACTATCTTTTATAATATTCATTAAACAAAGTAAAACAGTTGAAAAAATTTAGAAATTGGTCCAAAAATGAAGATTTTAGAGTATTTTTTCATATTTTTAATTTTGAAGATTTTTGCGATGCTAGCATCACAAAAAAATATGAAAATTTTGAATTTTTCAATTTTTCCAAAATGGTTTTATTTTGTTACTATCTTTTATAATATTCATTAAACAAAGTAAAACAGTTGAAAAAATTTAGAAATTGGTCCAAAAATGAAGATTTTAGAGTATTTTTTCATATTTTTAATTTTGAAAATTTTTGCGATGCTAGCATCACAAAAAAATATGAAAATTTTGAATTTTTCAATTTTTCCAAAATGGTTTTATTTTGTTACTATCTTTTATAATATTCATTAAACAAAGTAAAACAGTTGAAAAAATTTAGAAATTGGTCCAAAAATGAAGATTTTAGAGTATTTTTTCATATTTTTAATTTTGAAGATTTTTGCGATGCTAGCATCACAAAAAAATATGAAAATTTTGAATTTTTCAATTTTTCCAAAATGGTTTTATTTTGTTACTATCTTTTATAATATTCATTAAACAAAGTAAAACAGTTGAAAAAATTTAGAAATTGGTCCAAAAATGAAGATTTTAGAGTATTTTTTCATATTTTTAATTTTGAAAATTTTTGCGATGCTAGCATCACAAAAAAATATGAAAATTTTGAATTTTTCAATTTTTCCAAAATGGTTTTATTTTGTTACTATCTTTTATAATATTCATTAAACAAAGTAAAACAGTTGAAAAAATTTAGAAATTGGTCCAAAAATGAAGATTTTAGAGTATTTTTTCATATTTTTAATTTTGAAGATTTTTGCGATGCTAGCATCACAAAAAAATATGAAAATTTTGAATTTTTCAATTTTTCCAAAATGGTTTTATTTTGTTACTATCTTTTATAATATTCATTAAACAAAGTAAAACAGTTGAAAAAATTTAGAAATTGGTCCAAAAATGAAGATTTTAGAGTATTTTTTCATATTTTTAATTTTGAAAATTTTTGCGATGCTAGCATCACAAAAAAATATGAAAATTTTGAATTTTTCAATTTTTCCAAAATGGTTTTATTTTGTTACTATCTTTTATAATATTCATTAAACAAAGTAAAACAGTTGAAAAAATTTAGAAATTGGTCCAAAAATGAAGATTTTAGAGTATTTTTTCATATTTTTAATTTTGAAGATTTTTCCAAAATGGTTTTATTTTGTTACTATCTTTTATAATATTCATTAAACAAAGTAAAACAGTTGAAAAAATTTAGAAATTGGTCCAAAAATGAAGATTTTAGAGTATTTTTTCATATTTTTAATTTTGAAAATTTTTGCGATGCTAGCATCACAAAAAAATATGAAAATTTTGAATTTTTCAATTTTTCCAAAATGGTTTTATTTTGTTACTATCTTTTATAATATTCATTAAACAAAGTAAAACAGTTGAAAAAATTTAGAAATTGGTCCAAAAATGAAGATTTTAGAGTATTTTTTCATATTTTTAATTTTGAAGATTTTTGCGATGCTAGCATCACAAAAAAATATGAAAATTTTGAATTTTTCAATTTTTCCAAAATGGTTTTATTTTGTTACTATCTTTTATAATATTCATTAAACAAAGTAAAACAGTTGAAAAAATTTAGAAATTGGTCCAAAAATGAAGATTTTAGAGTATTTTTTCATATTTTTAATTTTGAAGATTTTTGCGATGCTAGCATCACAAAAAAATATGAAAATTTTGAATTTTTCAATTTTTCCAAAATGGTTTTATTTTGTTACTATCTTTTATAATATTCATTAAACAAAGTAAAACAGTTGAAAAAATTTAGAAATTGGTCCAAAAATGAAGATTTTAGAGTATTTTTTCATATTTTTAATTTTGAAAATTTTTGCGATGCTAGCATCACAAAAAAATATGAAAATTTTGAATTTTTCAATTTTTCCAAAATGGTTTTATTTTGTTACTATCTTTTATAATATTCATTAAACAAAGTAAAACAGTTGAAAAAATTTAGAAATTGGTCCAAAAATGAAGATTTTAGAGTATTTTTTCATATTTTTAATTTTGAAGATTTTTGCGATGCTAAATCACAATTTTTAATTTTGAAAATTTTTGCGATGCTGGCATCACAAAAAAATATGAAAATTTTGAATTTTTCAATTTTTCCAAAATGGTTTTATTTTGTTACTATCTTTTATAATATTCATTAAACAAAGTAAAACAGTTGAAAAAATTTAGAAATTGGTCCAATAATGAAGATTTTTGAGTATTTTTTCATATTGTTAATTTTGAAAATTTTTGCGATGCTGGCATCACAAAAAAATATGAAAATTTTGAAATTTTCAATTTTTCCAAAATGGTTTTATTTTGTTACTATCTTTTATAATATTCATTAAACAAAGTAAAACAGTTGAAAAAATTTAGAAATTGGTCCAAAAATGAAGATTACAGAGTATTTTTTCATATTTTTAATTTTGAAAATTTTTGCGATGCTGGCATCACAAAAAAATATGAAAATTTTGAATTTTTCAATTTTTCCAAAATGGTTTTATTTTGTTACTATTTTTTATAATATTCATTAAACAAAGTAAAACAGTTGAAAAAATTTAGAAATTGGTCCAAAAATGAAGATTTTAGAGTATTTTTTCATATTTTTAATTTTGAAAATTTTTGCGATGCTAGCATCACAAAAAAATATGAAAATTTTGAATTTTTCAATTTTTCCAAAATGGTTTTATTTTGTTACTATCTTTTATAATATTCATTAAACAAAGTAAAACAGTTGAAAAAATTTAGAAATTGGTCCAAAAATGAAGATTACAGAGTATTTTTTCATATTTTTAATTTTGAAAATTTTTGCGATGCTGGCATCACAAAAAAATATGAAAATTTTGAATTTTTCAATTTTTCCAAAATGGTTTTATTTTGTTACTATCTTTTATAATATTCATTAAACAAAGTAAAACAGTTGAAAAAATTTAGAAATTGGTCCAATAATGAAGATTTTTGAGTATTTTTTCATATTTTTAATTTTCAAAATTTTTGCGATGCTAGCATCACAAAAAAATTAGAAAATTTTGAATTTTTCAATTTTTCCAAAATGGTTTTATTTTGTTACTATCTTTTATAATATTCATTAAACAAAGTAAAACAGTTGAAAAAATTTAGAAATTGGTCCAAAAATGAAGATTTTAGAGTATTTTTTCATATTTTTAATTTTGAAAATTTTTGCGATGCTAGCATCACAAAAAAATATGAAAATTTTGAATTTTTCAATTTTTCCAAAATGGTTTTATTTTGTTACTATCTTTTATAATATTCATTAAACAAAGTAAAACAGTTGAAAAAATTTAGAAATTGGTCCAAAAATGAAGATTACAGAGTATTTTTTCATATTTTTAATTTTGAAAATTTTTGCGATGCTGGCATCACAAAAAAATATGAAAATTTTGAATTTTTCAATTTTTCCAAAATGGTTTTATTTTGTTACTATCTTTTATAATATTCATTAAACAAAGTAAAACAGTTGAAAAAATTTAGAAATTGGTCCAATAATGAAGATTACAGAGTATTTTTTCATATTTTTAATTTTGAAAATTTTTGCGATGCTGGCATCACAAAAAAATATGAAAATTTTGAATTTTTCAATTTTTCCAAAATGGTTTTATTTTGTTACTATCTTTTATAATATTCATTAAACAAAGTAAAACAGTTGAAAAAATTTAGAAATTGGTCCAAAAATGAAGATTACAGAGTATTTTTTCATATTTTTAATTTTGAAAATTTTTGCGATGCTGGCATCACAAAAAAATATGAAAATTTTGAATTTTTCAATTTTTCCAAAATGGTTTTATTTTGTTACTATCTTTTATAATATTCATTAAACAAAGTAAAACAGTTGAAAAAATTTAGAAATTGGTCCAATAATGAAGATTACAGAGTATTTTTTCATATTTTTAATTTTGAAAATTTTTGCGATGCTGGCATCACAAAAAAATATGAAAATTTTGAATTTTTCAATTTTTCCAAAATGGTTTTATTTTGTTACTATCTTTTATAATATTCATTAAACAAAGTAAAACAGTTGAAAAAATTTAGAAATTGGTCCAAAAATGAAGATTTTAGAGTATTTTTTCATATTTTTAATTTTGAAAATTTTTGCGATGCTGGCATCACAAAAAAATATGAAAATTTTGAAATTTTCCATTTTTCCAAAATGGTTTTATTTTGTTACTATCTTTTATAATATTCATTAAACAAAGTAAAACAGTTGAAAAAATTTAGAAATTGGTCCAAAAATGAAGATTTTAGAGTATTTTTTCATATTTTTAATTTTGAAAATTTTTGCGATGCTGGCATCACAAAAAAATATGAAAATTTTGAATTTTTAAATTTTTCCAAAATGGTTTTATTTTGTTACTATCTTTTATAATATTCATTAAACAAAGTAAAACAGTTGAAAAAATTTAGAAATTGGTCCAAAAATGAAGATTTTAGAGTATTTTTTCATATTTTTAATTTTGAAAATTTTTGCGATGCTAGCATCACAAAAAATATGAAAATTTTGAAATTTTCAATTTTTCCAAAATGGTTTTATTTTGTTACTATCTTTTATAATATTCATTAAACAAAGTAAAACAGTTGAAAAAATTTAGAAATTGGTCCAAAAATGAAGATTACAGAGTATTTTTTCATATTTTTAATTTTGAAAATTTTTGCGATGCTGGCATCACAAAAAAATATGAAAATTTTGAATTTTTCAATTTTTCCAAAATGGTTTTATTTTGTTACTATCTTTTATAATATTCATTAAACAAAGTAAAACAGTTGAAAAAATTTAGAAATTGGTCCAATAATGAAGATTACAGAGTATTTTTTCATATTTTTAATTTTGAAAATTTTTGCGATGCTGGCATCACAAAAAAATATGAAAATTTTGAAATTTTCCATTTTTCCAAAATGGTTTTATTTTGTTACTATCTTTTATAATATTCATTAAACAAAGTAAAACAGTTGAAAAAATTTAGAAATTGGTCCAAAAATGAAGATTTTAGAGTATTTTTTCATATTTTTAATTTTGAAAATTTTTGCGATGCTGGCATCACAAAAAAATATGAAAATTTTGAATTTTTCAATTTTTCCAAAATGGTTTTATTTTGTTACTATCTTTTATAATATTCATTAAACAAAGTAAAACAGTTGAAAAAATTTAGAAATTGGTCCAAAAATGAAGATTTTAGAGTATTTTTTCATATTTTTAATTTTGAAAATTTTTGCGATGCTGGCATCACAAAAAAATATGAAAATTTTGAAATTTTCCATTTTTCCAAAATGGTTTTATTTTGTTACTATCTTTTATAATATTCATTAAACAAAGTAAAACAGTTGAAAAAATTTAGAAATTGGTCCAAAAATGAAGATTACAGAGTATTTTTTCATATTTTTAATTTTGAAAATTTTTGCGATGCTGGCATCACAAAAAAATATGAAAATTTTGAATTTTTCAATTTTTCCAAAATGGTTTTATTTTGTTACTATCTTTTATAATATTCATTAAACAAAGTAAAACAGTTGAAAAAATTTAGAAATTGGTCCAATAATGAAGATTACAGAGTATTTTTTCATATTTTTAATTTTGAAAATTTTTGCGATGCTGGCATCACAAAAAAATATGAAAATTTTGAATTTTTCAATTTTTCCAAAATGGTTTTATTTTGTTACTATCTTTTATAATATTCATTAAACAAAGTAAAACAGTTGAAAAAATTTAGAAATTGGTCCAAAAATGAAGATTACAGAGTATTTTTTCATATTTTTAATTTTGAAAATTTTTGCGATGCTGGCATCACAAAAAAATATGAAAATTTTGAATTTTTCAATTTTTCCAAAATGGTTTTATTTTGTTACTATCTTTTATAATATTCATTAAACAAAGTAAAACAGTTGAAAAAATTTAGAAATTGGTCCAATAATGAAGATTACAGAGTATTTTTTCATATTTTTAATTTTGAAAATTTTTGCAATGCTGGCATCACAAAAAAATATGAAAATTTTGAATTTTTCAATTTTTCCAAAATGGTTTTATTTTGTTACTATCTTTTATAATATTCATTAAACAAAGTAAAACAGTTGAAAAAATTTAGAAATTGGTCCAAAAATGAAGATTTTAGAGTATTTTTTCATATTTTTAATTTTGAAAATTTTTGCGATGCTGGCATCACAAAAAAATATGAAAATTTTGAAATTTTCCATTTTTCCAAAATGGTTTTATTTTGTTACTATCTTTTATAATATTCATTAAACAAAGTAAAACAGTTGAAAAAATTTAGAAATTGGTCCAAAAATGAAGATTTTAGAGTATTTTTTCATATTTTTAATTTTGAAAATTTTTGCGATGCTGGCATCACAAAAAAATATGAAAATTTTGAATTTTTCAATTTTTCCAAAATGGTTTTATTTTGTTACTATCTTTTATAATATTCATTAAACAAAGTAAAACAGTTGAAAAAATTTAGAAATTGGTCCAAAAATGAAGATTTTAGAGTATTTTTTCATATTTTTAATTTTGAAAATTTTTGCGATGCTAGCATCACAAAAAATATGAAAATTTTGAAATTTTCAATTTTTCCAAAATGGTTTTATTTTGTTACTATCTTTTATAATATTCATTAAACAAAGTAAAACAGTTGAAAAAATTTAGAAATTGGTCCAAAAATGAAGATTTTAGAGTATTTTTTCATATTTTTAATTTTGAAAATTTTTGCGATGCTAGCATCACAAAAAAATATGAAAATTTTGAAATTTTCAATTTTTCCAAAATGGTTTTATTTTGTTACTATCTTTTATAATATTCATTAAACAAAGTAAAACAGTTGAAAAAATTTAGAAATTGGTCCAAAAATGAAGATTTTAGAGTATTTTTTCATATTTTTAATTTTGAAAATTTTTGCGATGCTAGCATCACAAAAAAATATGAAAATTTTGAATTTTTCAATTTTTCCAAAATGGTTTTATTTTGTTACTATCTTTTATAATATTCATTAAACAAAGTAAAACAGTTGAAAAAATTTAGAAATTGGTCCAAAAATGAAGATTTTAGAGTATTTTTTCATATTTTTAATTTTGAAAATTTTTGCGATGCTAGCATCACAAAAAAATATGAAAATTTTGAATTTTTCAATTTTTCAATTTTTCCAAAATGGTTTTATTTTGTTACTATCTTTTATAATATTCATTAAACAAAGTAAAACAGTTGAAAAAATTTAGAAATTGGTCCAATAATGAAGATTTTTGAGTATTTTTTCATATTTTTAATTTTCAAAATTTTTGCGATGCTAGCATCACAAAAAAATTAGAAAATTTTGAATTTTTCAATTTTTCCAAATGGTTTTATTTTGTTACTATCTTTTATAATATTCATTAAACAAAGTAAAACAGTTGAAAAAATTTAGAAATTGGTCCAAAAATGAAGATTTCAGAGTATTTTTTCATATTTTTAATTTTGAAAATTTTTGCGATGCTAGCATCACAAAAAAATATGAAAATTTTGAATTTTTCAATTTTTCCAAAATGGTTTTATTTTGTTACTATCTTTTATAATATTCATTAAACAAAGTAAAACAGTTGAAAAAATTTCGAAATTGGTTCAAAAATGAAGATTTTAGAGTATTTTTTCATATTTTTAATTTTGAAAATTTTTGCGATGCTAGCATCACAAAAAAATATGAAAATTTTGAATTTTTCAATTTTTCCAAAATGGTTTTATTTTGTTACTATCTTTTATAATATTCATTAAACAAAGTAAAACAGTTGAAAAAATTTAGAAATTGGTCCAAAAATGAAGATTTTAGAGTATTTTTTCATATTTTTAATTTTGAAAATTTTTGCGATGCTAGCATCACAAAAAAATATGAAAATTTTGAATTTTTCAATTTTTCCAAAATGGTTTTATTTTGTTACTATCTTTTATAATATTCATTAAACAAAGTAAAACAGTTGAAAAAATTTCGAAATTGGTTCAAAAATGAAGATTTTAGAGTATTTTTTCATATTTTTAATTTTGAAAATTTTTGCGATGCTAGCATCACAAAAAAATATGAAAATTTTGAATTTTTCAATTTTTCCAAAATGGTTTTATTTTGTTACTATCTTTTATAATATTCATTAAACAAAGTAAAACAGTTGAAAAAATTTCGAAATTGGTTCAAAAATGAAGATTTTAGAGTATTTTTTCATATTTTTAATTTTGAAAATTTTTGCGATGCTAGCATCACAAAAAAATATGAAAATTTTGAATTTTTCAATTTTTCCAAAATGGTTTTATTTTGTTACTATCTTTTATAATATTCATTAAACAAAGTAAAACAGTTGAAAAAATTTAGAAATTGGTCCAAAAATGAAGATTTTAGAGTATTTTTTCATATTTTTAATTTTGAAAATTTTTGCGATGCTAGCATCACAAAAAAATATGAAAATTTTGAATTTTTCAATTTTTCCAAAATGGTTTTATTTTGTTACTATCTTTTATAATATTCATTAAACAAAGTAAAACAGTTGAAAAAATTTAGAAATTGGTCCAATAATGAAGATTTTTGAGTATTTTTTCATATTTTTAATTTTCAACATTTTTGCGATGCTAGCATCACAAAAAAATTAGAAAATTTTGAATTTTTCAATTTTTCCAAAATGGTTTTATTTTGTTACTATCTTTTATAATATTCATTAAACAAAGTAAAACAGTTGAAAAAATTTAGAAATTGGTCCAATAATGAAGATTTTTGAGTATTTTTTCATATTTTTAATTTTCAACATTTTTCCGATGCTAGCATCACAAAAAAATTAGAAAATTTTGAATTTTTCAATTTTTCCAAAATGGTTTTATTTTGTTACTATCTTTTATAATATTCATTAAACAAAGTAAAACAGTTGAAAAAATTTAGAAATTGGTCCAATAATGAAGATTTTTGAGTATTTTTTCATATTTTTAATTTTCAACATTTTTGCGATGCTAGCATCACAAAAAAATTAGAAAATTTTGAATTTTTCAATTTTTCCAAAATGGTTTTATTTTGTTACTATCTTTTATAATATTCATTAAACAAAGTAAAACAGTTGAAAAAATTTAGAAATTGGTCCAATAATGAAGATTTTATAGTATTTTTTCATATTTTTAATTTTGAAAATTTTTGCGATGCTAGCATCACAAAAAAATATGAAAATTTTGAATTTTTCAATTTTTCCAAAATGGTTTTATTTTGTTGCTATCTTTTATAATATTCATTAAACAAAGTAAAACAGTTGAAAAAATTTCGAAATTGGTTCAAAAATGAAGATTTTAGAGTATTTTTTCATATTTTTAATTTTGAAAATTTTTGCGATGCTAGCATCACAAAAAAATATGAAAATTTTGAATTTTTCAATTTTTCCAAAATGGTTTTATTTTGTTACTATCTTTTATAATATTCATTAAACAAAGTAAAACAGTTGAAAAAATTTAGAAATTGGTCCAAAAATGAAGTTTTTAGAGTATTTTTTCATATTTTTAATTTTGAAAATTTTTGCGATGCTAGCATCACAAAAAAATATGAAAATTTTGAATTTTTCAATTTTTCCAAAATGGTTTTATTTTGTTGCTATCTTTTATAATATTCATTAAACAAAGTAAAACAGTTGAAAAAATTTCGAAATTGGTTCAAAAATGAAGATTTTAGAGTATTTTTTCATATTTTTAATTTTGAAAATTTTTGCGATGCTAGCATCACAAAAAAATATGAAAATTTTGAATTTTTCAATTTTTCCAAAATGGTTTTATTTTGTTACTATCTTTTATAATATTCATTAAACAAAGTAAAACAGTTGAAAAAATTTAGAAATTGGTCCAAAAATGAAGATTTTTGAGTATTTTTTCATATTTTTAATTTTCAACATTTTTGCGATGCTAGCATCACAAAAAAATTAGAAAATTTTGAATTTTTCAATTTTTCCAAAATGGTTTTATTTTGTTACTATCTTTTATAATATTCATTAAACAAAGTAAAACAGTTGAAAAAATTTAGAAATTGGTCCAAAAATGAAGATTTTAGAGTATTTTTTCATATTTTTAATTTTGAAAATTTTTGCGATGCTAGCATCACAAAAAAATATGAAAATTTTGAATTTTTCAATTTTTCCAAAATGGTTTTATTTTGTTACTATCTTTTATAATATTCATTAAACAAAGTAAAACAGTTGAAAAAATTTAGAAATTGGTCCAAAAATGAAGATTTTTGAGTATTTTTTCATATTTTTAATTTTCAACATTTTTGCGATGCTAGCATCACAAAAAAATTAGAAAATTTTGAATTTTTCAATTTTTCCAAAATGGTTTTATTTTGTTGCTATCTTTTATAATATTCATTAAACAAAGTAAAACAGTTGAAAAAATTTCGAAATTGGTTCAAAAATGAAGATTTTAGAGTATTTTTTCATATTTTTAATTTTCAACATTTTTCCGATGCTAGCATCACAAAAAAATTAGAAAATTTTGAATTTTTCAATTTTTCCAAAATGGTTTTATTTTGTTACTATCTTTTATAATATTCATTAAACAAAGTAAAACAGTTGAAAAAATTTAGAAATTGGTCCAAAAATGAAGATTTTTGAGTATTTTTTCATATTTTTAATTTTCAACATTTTTGCGATGCTAGCATCACAAAAAAATTAGAAAATTTTGAATTTTTCAATTTTTCCAAAATGGTTTTATTTTGTTACTATCTTTTATAATATTCATTAAACAAAGTAAAACAGTTGAAAAAATTTAGAAATTGGTCCAAAAATGAAGATTTTAGAGTATTTTTTCATATTTTTAATTTTGAAAATTTTTGCGATGCTAGCATCACAAAAAAATATGAAAATTTTGAATTTTTCAATTTTTCCAAAATGGTTTTATTTTGTTACTATCTTTTATAATATTCATTAAACAAAGTAAAACAGTTGAAAAAATTTAGAAATTGGTCCAATAATGAAGATTTTTGAGTATTTTTTCATATTTTTAATTTTCAACATTTTTGCGATGCTAGCATCACAAAAAAATTAGAAAATTTTGAATTTTTCAATTTTTCCAAAATGGTTTTATTTTGTTACTATCTTTTATAATATTCATTAAACAAAGTAAAACAGTTGAAAAAATTTAGAAATTGGTCCAATAATGAAGATTTTTGAGTATTTTTTCATATTTTTAATTTTCAAAATTTTTGGGATGCTAGCATCACAAAAAAATTAGAAAATTTTGAATTTTTCAATTTTTCCAAAATGGTTTTATTTTGTTACTATCTTTTATAATATTCATTAAACAAAGTAAAACAGTTGAAAAAATTTAGAAATTGGTCCAAAAATGAAGATTTCAGAGTATTTTTTCATATTTTTAATTTTGAAAATTTTTGCGATGCTGGCATCACAAAAAAATATGAAAATTTTGAATTTTTCAATTTTTCCAAAATGGTTTTATTTTGTTACTATCTTTTATAATATTCATTAAACAAAGTAAAACAGTTGAAAAAATTTAGAAATTGGTCCAAAAATGAAGATTTCACAGTATTTTTTCATATTTTTAATTTTGAAAATTTTTGCTATGCTAGCATTACAAAAAAATATGAAAATTTTGAAATTTTCAATTTTTCCAAAATGGTTTTATTTTGTTACTATCTTTTATAATATTCATTAAACAAAGTAAAACAGTTGAAAAAATTTAGAAATTGGTCCAAAAATGAAGTTTTTAGAGTATTTTTTCATATTTTTAATTTTGAAAATTTTTGCGATGCTGGCATCACAAAAAAATATGAAAATTTTGAATTTTTCAATTTTTCCAAAATGGTTTTATTTTGTTACTATCTTTTATAATATTCATTAAACAAAGTAAAACAGTTGAAAAAATTTAGAAATTGGTCCAAAAATGAAGATTTCAGAGTATTTTTTCATATTTTTAATTTTGAAAATTTTTGCGATGCTGGCATCACAAAAAAATATGAAAATTTTGAATTTTTCAATTTTTCCAAAATGGTTTTATTTTGTTACTATCTTTTATAATATTCATTAAACAAAGTAAAACAGTTGAAAAAATTTAGAAATTGGTCCAAAAATGAAGATTTCACAGTATTTTTTCATATTTTTAATTTTGAAAATTTTTGCTATGCTAGCATTACAAAAAAATATGAAAATTTTGAAATTTTCAATTTTTCCAAAATGGTTTTATTTTGTTACTATCTTTTATAATATTCATTAAACAAAGTAAAACAGTTGAAAAAATTTAGAAATTGGTCCAATAATGAAGATTTTTGAGTATTTTTTCATATTTTTAATTTTCAAAATTTTTGGGATGCTAGCATCACAAAAAAATTAGAAAATTTTGAATTTTTCAATTTTTCCAAAATGGTTTTATTTTGTTACTATCTTTTATAATATTCATTAAACAAAGTAAAACAGTTGAAAAAATTTAGAAATTGGTCCAAAAATGAAGATTTCAGAGTATTTTTTCATATTTTTAATTTTGAAAATTTTTGCGATGCTGGCATCACAAAAAAATATGAAAATTTTGAATTTTTCAATTTTTCCAAAATGGTTTTATTTTGTTACTATCTTTTATAATATTCATTAAACAAAGTAAAACAGTTGAAAAAATTTAGAAATTGGTCCAAAAATGAAGATTTCACAGTATTTTTTCATATTTTTAATTTTGAAAATTTTTGCTATGCTAGCATTACAAAAAAATATGAAAATTTTGAAATTTTCAATTTTTCCAAAATGGTTTTATTTTGTTACTATCTTTTATAATATTCATTAAACAAAGTAAAACAGTTGAAAAAATTTAGAAATTGGTCCAATAATGAAGATTTTTGAGTATTTTTTCATATTTTTAATTTTCAAAATTTTTGGGATGCTAGCATCACAAAAAAATTAGAAAATTTTGAATTTTTCAATTTTTCCAAAATGGTTTTATTTTGTTACTATCTTTTATAATATTCATTAAACAAAGTAAAACAGTTGAAAAAATTTAGAAATTGGTCCAAAAATGAAGATTTCAGAGTATTTTTTCATATTTTTAATTTTGAAAATTTTTGCGATGCTGGCATCACAAAAAAATATGAAAATTTTGAATTTTTCAATTTTTCCAAAATGGTTTTATTTTGTTACTATCTTTTATAATATTCATTAAACAAAGTAAAACAGTTGAAAAAATTTAGAAATTGGTCCAAAAATGAAGATTTCACAGTATTTTTTCATATTTTTAATTTTGAAAATTTTTGCTATGCTAGCATTACAAAAAAATATGAAAATTTTGAATTTTTCAATTTTTCCAAAATGGTTTTATTTTGTTACTATCTTTTATAATATTCATTAAACAAAGTAAAACAGTTGAAAAAATTTAGAAATTGGTCCAATAATGAAGATTTTTGAGTATTTTTTCATATTGTTAATTTTGAAAATTTTTGCCATGCTGGCATCACAAAAAAATATGAAAATTTTGAAATTTTCAATTTTTCCAAAATGGTTTTATTTTGTTACTATCTTTTATAATATTCATTAAACAAAGTAAAACAGTTGAAAAAATTTAGAAATTGGTCCAAAAATGAAGAGTTTAGAGTATTTTTTCATATTTTTAATTTTGAAAATTTTTGCGATGCTAGCATCACAAAAAAATATGAAAATTTTGAATTTTTCAATTTTTCCAAAATGGTTTTATTTTGTTACTATCTTTTATAATATTCATTAAACAAAGTAAAACAGTTGAAAAAATTTAGAAATTGGTCCAAAAATGAAGATTACAGAGTATTTTTTCATATTTTTAATTTTGAAAATTTTTGCGATGCTGGCATCACAAAAAAATATGAAAATTTTGAATTTTTCAATTTTTCCAAAATGGTTTTATTTTGTTACTATCTTTTATAATATTCATTAAACAAAGTAAAACAGTTGAAAAAATTTAGAAATTGGTCCAAAAATGAAGATTACAGAGTATTTTTCATATTTTTAATTTTGAAAATTTTTGCGATGCTGGCATCACAAAAAAATATGAAAATTTTGAATTTTTCAATTTTTCCAAAATGGTTTTATTTTGTTACTATCTTTTATAATATTCATTAAACAAAGTAAAACAGTTGAAAAAATTTAGAAATTGGTCCAAAAATGAAGATTTTAGAGTATTTTTTCATATTTTTAATTTTGAAAATTTTTGCGATGCTAGCATCACAAAAAAATATGAAAATTTTGAATTTTTCAATTTTTCCAAAATGGTTTTATTTTGTTACTATCTTTTATAATATTCATTAAACAAAGTAAAACAGTTGAAAAAATTTAGAAATTGGTCCAAAAATGAAGATTACAGAGTATTTTTTCATATTTTTAATTTTGAAAATTTTTGCGATGCTAGCATCACAAAAAAATATGAAAATCTTGAATTTTTCAATTTTTCCAAAATGGTTTTATTTTTTTACTATCTTTTATAATATTCATTAAACAAAGTAAAACAGTTGAAAAAATTTAGAAATTGGTCCAATAATGAAGATTTTTGAGTATTTTTTCATATTTTTAATTTTCAAAATTTTTGCGATGCTAGCATCACAAAAAAATTAGAAAATTTTGAATTTTTCAATTTTTCCAAAATGGTTTTATTTTGTTACTATCTTTTACAATATTCATTAAACAAAGTAAAACAGTTGAAAAAATTTAGAAATTGGTCCAATAATGAAGATTTTTGAGTATTTTTTCATATTTTTAATTTTCAAAATTTTTGCGATGCTAGCATCACAAAAAAATTAGAAAATTTTGAATTTTTCAATTTTTCCAAAATGGTTTTATTTTGTTACTATCTTTTATAATATTCATTAAACAAAGTAAAACAGTTGAAAAAATTTAGAAATTGGTCCAATAATGAAGATTTTTGAGTATTTTTTCATATTGTTAATTTTGAAAATTTTTGCGATGCTGGCATCACAAAAAAATATGAAAATTTTGAAATTTTCAATTTTTCCAAAATGGTTTTATTTTGTTACTATCTTTTATAATATTCATTAAACAAAGTAAAACAGTTGAAAAAATTTAGAAATTGGTCCAAAAATGAAGATTTCAGAGTATTTTTTCATATTTTTAATTTTGAAAATTTTTGCGATGCTGGCATCACAAAAAAATATGAAAATTTTGAATTTTTCAATTTTTCCAAAATGGGTTTATTTTGTTACTATCTTTTATAATATTCATTAAACAAAGTAAAACAGTTGAAAAAATTTAGAAATTGGTCCAAAAATGAAGAGTTTAGAGTATTTTTTCATATTTTTAATTTTGAAAATTTTTGCGATGCTGGCATCACAAAAAAATATGAAAATTTTGAATTTTTCAATTTTTCTAAAATGGTTTTATTTTGTTACTATCTTTTATAATATTCATTAAACAAAGTAAAACAGTTGAAAAAATTTAGAAATTGGTCCAAAAATGAAGATTTCAGAGTATTTTTTCATATTTTTAATTTTGAAAATTTTTGCGATGCTGGCATCACAAAAAAATATGAAAATTTTGAAATTTTCAATTTTTCCAAAATGGTTTTATTTTGTTACTATCTTTTATAATATTCATTAAACAAAGTAAAACAGTTGAAAAAATTTAGAAATTGGTCCAAAAATGAAGATTTCAGAGTATTTTTTCATATTTTTAATTTTGAAAATTTTTGCGATGCTGGCATCACAAAAAAATATGAAAATTTTGAAATTTTAAATTTTTCCAAAATGGTTTTATTTTGTTACTATCTTTTATAATATTCATTAAACAAAGTAAAACAGTTGAAAAAATTTAGAAATTGGTCCAAAAATGAAGATTTCAGAGTATTTTTTCATATTTTTAATTTTGAAAATTTTTGCGATGCTGGCATCACAAAAAAATATGAAAATTTTGAAATTTTCAATTTTTCCAAAATGGTTTTATTTTGTTACTATCTTTTATAATATTCATTAAACAAAGTAAAACAGTTGAAAAAATTTAGAAATTGGTCCAATAATGAAGATTTTTGAGTATTTTTTCATATTTTTAATTTTCAAAATTTTTGCGATGCTAGCATCACAAAAAAATTAGAAAATTTTGAATTTTTCAATTTTTCCAAAATGGTTTTATTTTGTTACTATCTTTTATAATATTCATTAAACAAAGTAAAACAGTTGAAAAAATTTAGAAATTGGTCCAATAATGAAGATTTTTGAGTATTTTTTCATATTGTTAATTTTGAAAATTTTTGCGATGCTGGCATCACAAAAAAATATGAAAATTTTGAAATTTTCAATTTTTCCAAAATGGTTTTATTTTGTTACTATCTTTTATAATATTCATTAAACAAAGTAAAACAGTTGAAAAAATTTAGAAATTGGTCCAAAAATGAAGATTTCAGAGTATTTTTTCATATTTTTAATTTTGAAAATTTTTGCGATGCTGGCATCACAAAAAAATATGAAAATTTTGAAATTTTAAATTTTTCCAAAATGGTTTTATTTTGTTACTATCTTTTATAATATTCATTAAACAAAGTAAAACAGTTGAAAAAATTTAGAAATTAGTCCAAAAATGAAGATTTTTGAGTATTTTTTCATATTTTTAATTTTCAAAATTTTTGCGATGCTAGCATCACAAAAAAATTAGAAAATTTTGAATTTTTCAATTTTTCCAAAATGGGTTTATTTTGTTACTATCTTTTATAATATTCATTAAACAAAGTAAAACAGTTGAAAAAATTTAGAAATTGGTCCAATAATGAAGATTTTTGAGTATTTTTTCATATTGTTAATTTTGAAAATTTTTGCGATGCTGGCATCACAAAAAAATATGAAAATTTTGAATTTTTCAATTTTTCCAAAATGGGTTTATTTTGTTACTATCTTTTATAATATTCATTAAACAAAGTAAAACAGTTGAAAAAATTTAGAAATTGGTCCAAAAATGAAGAGTTTAGAGTATTTTTTCATATTTTTAATTTTGAAAATTTTTGCGATGCTGGCATCACAAAAAAATATGAAAATTTTGAATTTTTCAATTTTTCTAAAATGGTTTTATTTTGTTACTATCTTTTATAATATTCATTAAACAAAGTAAAACAGTTGAAAAAATTTAGAAATTTGTCCAAAAATGAAGATTTTAGAGTATTTTTTCATATTTTTAATTTTGAAAATTTTTGCGATGCTAGCATCACAAAAAAATTAGAAAATTTTGAATTTTTCAATTTTTCCAAAATGGTTTTATTTTGTTACTATCTTTTATAATATTCATTAAACAAAGTAAAACAGTTGAAAAAATTTAGAAATTGGTCCAAAAATGAAGATTTCAGAGTATTTTTTCATATTTTTAATTTTGAAAATTTTTGCGATGCTGGCATCACAAAAAAATATGAAAATTTTGAATTTTTCAATTTTTCCAAAATGGGTTTATTTTGTTACTATCTTTTATAATATTCATTAAACAAAGTAAAACAGTTGAAAAAATTTAGAAATTAGTCCAAAAATGAAGATTTTTGAGTATTTTTTCATATTTTTAATTTTCAAAATTTTTGCGATGCTAGCATCACAAAAAAATTAGAAAATTTTGAATTTTTCAATTTTTCCAAAATGGTTTTATTTTGTTACTATCTTTTATAATATTCATTAAACAAAGTAAAACAGTTGAAAAAATTTAGAAATTGGTCCAATAATGAAGATTTTTGAGTATTTTTTCATATTTTTAATTTTCAAAATTTTTGCGATGCTAGCATCACAAAAAAATTAGAAAATTTTGAATTTTTCAATTTTTCCAAAATGGTTTTATTTTGTTACTATCTTTTATAATATTCATTAAACAAAGTAAAACAGTTGAAAAAATTTAGAAATTGGTCCAATAATGAAGATTTTTGAGTATTTTTTCATATTTTTAATTTTCAAAATTTTTGCGATGCTAGCATCACAAAAAAATTAGAAAATTTTGAATTTTTCAATTTTTCCAAAATGGTTTTATTTTGTTACTATCTTTTATAATATTCATTAAACAAAGTAAAACAGTTGAAAAAATTTAGAAATTGGTCCAATAATGAAGATTTTTGAGTATTTTTTCATATTTTTAATTTTCAAAATTTTTGCGATGCTAGCATCACAAAAAAATTAGAAAATTTTGAATTTTTCAATTTTTCCAAAATGGTTTTATTTTGTTACTATCTTTTATAATATTCATTAAACAAAGTAAAACAGTTGAAAAAATTTAGAAATTGGTCCAATAATGAAGATTTTTGAGTATTTTTTCATATTTTTAATTTTCAAAATTTTTGCGATGCTAGCATCACAAAAAAATTAGAAAATTTTGAATTTTTCAATTTTTCCAAAATGGTTTTATTTTGTTACTATCTTTTATAATATTCATTAAACAAAGTAAAACAGTTGAAAAAATTTAGAAATTGGTCCAATAATGAAGATTTTTGAGTATTTTTTCATATTGTTAATTTTGAAAATTTTTGCGATGCTGGCATCACAAAAAAATATGAAAATTTTGAAATTTTCAATTTTTCCAAAATGGTTTTATTTTGTTACTATCTTTTATAATATTCATTAAACAAAGTAAAACAGTTGAAAAAATTTAGAAATTGGTCCAAAAATGAAGATTTCAGAGTATTTTTTCATATTTTTAATTTTGAAAATTTTTGCGATGCTGGCATCACAAAAAAATATGAAAATTTTGAATTTTTCAATTTTTCCAAAATGGTTTTATTTTGTTACTATCTTTTATAATATTCATTAAACAAAGTAAAACAGTTGAAAAAATTTAGAAATTGGTCCAAAAATGAAGATTTCACAGTATTTTTTCATATTTTTAATTTTGAAAATTTTTGCTATGCTAGCATTACAAAAAAATATGAAAATTTTGAAATTTTCAATTTTTCCAAAATGGTTTTATTTTGTTACTATCTTTTATAATATTCATTAAACAAAGTAAAACAGTTGAAAAAATTTAGAAATTGGTCCAAAAATGAAGATTTTAGAGTATTTTTTCATATTTTTAATTTTGAAAATTTTTGCGATGCTGGCATCACAAAAAAATATGAAAATTTTGAATTTTTCAATTTTTCCAAAATGGTTTTATTTTGTTACTATCTTTTATAATATTCATTAAACAAAGTAAAACAGTTGAAAAAATTTAGAAATTGGTCCAAAAATGAAGATTTCACAGTATTTTTTCATATTTTTAATTTTGAAAATTTTTGCTATGCTAGCATTACAAAAAAATATGAAAATTTTGAAATTTTCAATTTTTCCAAAATGGTTTTATTTTGTTACTATCTTTTATAATATTCATTAAACAAAGTAAAACAGTTGAAAAAATTTAGAAATTGGTCCAAAAATGAAGATTTCAGAGTATTTTTTCATATTTTTAATTTTGAAAATTTTTGCGATGCTGGCATCACAAAAAAATATGAAAATTTTGAATTTTTCAATTTTTCCAAAATGGTTTTATTTTGTTACTATCTTTTATAATATTCATTAAACAAAGTAAAACAGTTGAAAAAATTTAGAAATTGGTCCAAAAATGAAGAGTTTAGAGTATTTTTTCATATTTTTAATTTTGAAAATTTTTGCGATGCTGGCATCACAAAAAAATATGAAAATTTTGAATTTTTCAATTTTTCCAAAATGGTTTTATTTTGTTACTATCTTTTATAATATTCATTAAACAAAGTAAAACAGTTGAAAAAATTTAGAAATTGGTCCAAAAATGAAGATTTCAGAGTATTTTTTCATATTTTTAATTTTGAAAATTTTTGCGATGCTGGCATCACAAAAAAATATGAAAATTTTGAATTTTTCAATTTTTCCAAAATGGTTTTATTTTGTTACTATCTTTTATAATATTCATTAAACAAAGTAAAACAGTTGAAAAAATTTAGAAATTGGTCCAAAAATGAAGATTTCACAGTATTTTTTCATATTTTTAATTTTGAAAATTTTTGCTATGCTAGCATTACAAAAAAATATGAAAATTTTGAATTTTTCAATTTTTCCAAAATGGTTTTATTTTGTTACTATCTTTTATAATATTCATTAAACAAAGTAAAACAGTTGAAAAAATTTAGAAATTGGTCCAAAAATGAAGATTTTAGAGTATTTTTTCATATTTTGAAAATTTTTGCTATGCTAGCATCACAAAAAAATATGAAAATTTTGAATTTTTCAATTTTTCCAAAATGGTTTTATTTTGTTACTATCTTTTATAATATTCATTAAACAAAGTAAAACAGTTGAAAAAATTTAGAAATTGGTCCAAAAATGAAGATTTTAGAGTATTTTTTAATGTTTTTAATTTTGAAAATTTTTGCGATGCTAGCATCACAAAAAAATATGAAAATTTTGAATTTTTCAATTTTTCCAAAATGGTTTTATTTTGTTACTATCTTTTATAATATTCATTAAACAAAGTAAAACAGTTGAAAAAATTTAGAAATTGGTCCAAAAATGAAGATTTTAGAGTATTTTTTAATATTTTTAATTTTGAAAATTTTTGCGATGCTAGCATCACAAAAAAATATGAAAATTTTGAAATTTTCAATTTTTCCAAAATGGTTTTATTTTGTTACTATCTTTTATAATATTCATTAAACAAAGTAAAACAGTTGAAAAAATTTAGAAATTGGTCCAAAAATGAAGAGTTTAGAGTATTTTTTCATATTTTTAATTTTGAAAATTTTTGCGATGCTAGCATCACAAAAAAATATGAAAATTTTGAATTTTTCAATTTTTCCAAAATGGTTTTATTTTGTTACTATCTTTTATAATATTCATTAAACAAAGTAAAACAGTTGAAAAAATTTAGAAATTGGTCCAAAAATGAAGATTTTAGAGTATTTTTTCATATTTTTAATTTTGAAAATTTTTGCGATGCTAGCATCACAAAAAAATATGAAAATTTTGAATTTTTCAATTTTTCCAAAATGGTTTTATTTTGTTACTATCTTTTATAATATTCATTAAACAAAGTAAAACAGTTGAAAAAATTTAGAAATTGGTCCAAAAATGAAGAGTTTAGAGTATTTTTTCATATTTTTAATTTTGAAAATTTTTGCGATGCTAGCATCACAAAAAAATATGAAAATTTTGAATTTTTCAATTTTTCCAAAATGGTTTTATTTTGTTACTATCTTTTATAATATTCATTAAACAAAGTAAAACAGTTGAAAAAATTTAGAAATTGGTCCAAAAATGAAGATTTTAGAGTATTTTTTCATATTTTTAATTTTGAAAATTTCTGCGATGCTAGCATCACAAAAAAATATGAAAATTTTGAATTTTTCAATTTTTCCAAAATGGTTTTATTTTGTTACTATCTTTTATAATATTCATTAAACAAAGTAAAACAGTTGAAAAAATTTAGAAATTGGTCCAAAAATGAAGATTTTAGAGTATTTTTTCATATTTTTAATTTTGAAAATTTTTGCGATGCTAGCATCACAAAAAAATATGAAAATTTTGAATTTTTCAATTTTTCCAAAATGGTTTTATTTTGTTACTATCTTTTATAATATTCATTAAACAAAGTAAAACAGTTGAAAAAATTTAGAAATTGGTCCAAAAATGAAGATTTTAGAGTATTTTTTAATGTTTTTAATTTTGAAAATTTTTGCGATGCTAGCATCACAAAAAAATATGAAAATTTTGAATTTTTCAATTTTTCCAAAATGGTTTTATTTTGTTACTATCTTTTATAATATTCATTAAACAAAGTAAAACAGTTGAAAAAATTTAGAAATTGGTCCAAAAATGAAGATTTTAGAGTATTTTTTCATATTTTTAATTTTGAAAATTTTTGCGATGCTAGCATCACAAAAAAATATGAAAATTTTGAATTTTTCAATTTTTCCAAAATGGTTTTATTTTGTTACTATCTTTCATAATATTCATTAAACAAAGTAAAACAGTTGAAAAAATTTAGAAATTGGTCCAAAAATGAAGAGTTTAGAGTATTTTTTCATATTTTTAATTTTGAAAATTTTTGCGATGCTAGCATCACAAAAAAATATGAAAATTTTGAATTTTTCAATTTTTCCAAAATGGTTTTATTTTGTTACTATCTTTTATAATATTCATTAAACAAAGTAAAACAGTTGAAAAAATTTAGAAATTGGTCCAAAAATGAAGATTTTAGAGTATTTTTTCATATTTTTAATTTTGAAAATTTCTGCGATGCTAGCATCACAAAAAAATATGAAAATTTTGAATTTTTCAATTTTTCCAAAATGGTTTTATTTTGTTACTATCTTTTATAATATTCATTAAACAAAGTAAAACAGTTGAAAAAATTTAGAAATTGGTCCAAAAATGAAGATTTTAGAGTATTTTTTCATATTTTTAATTTTGAAAATTTTTGCGATGCTAGCATCACAAAAAAATATGAAAATTTTGAATTTTTCAATTTTTCCAAAATGGTTTTATTTTGTTACTATCTTTTATAATATTCATTAAACAAAGTAAAACAGTTGAAAAAATGTAGAAATTGGTCCAAAAATGAAGATGTCACAGTATTTTTTCATATTTTTAATTTTGAAAATTTTTGCTATGCTAGCATCATAAAAAAATATGAAAATTTTGAAATTTTCAATTTTTCCAAAATGGTTTTATTTTGTTACTATCTTTTATAATATTCATTAAACAAAGTAAAACAGTTGAAAAAATTTAGAAATTGGTCCAAAAATGAAATATTTTTCTAAATTTGCTCTGAATCTATGATTTTTGTGTTATGGCCAATAACGATGAAGATACTAAATTGAATTAGAGAATTCAAAATTTATGTCCTTTTTATTTAGTAAATTTTACTTATACTTTCGTTTGAAAACCGAATATGTAAAAGTGTCAAGATTTATTTGAATACATTTGGTTTGTGCAATATTATTAAAACTGATTTAAATTCATATCCGACAAATACAAAATTCCAAAATTAATTAAAGTTATTCAATACTATAGTATAATATATCCTTTAACGTCCTGCACTATATTAAAAAACATAAAATTTAACTTACCATTTATCACATTTAAATTTCGTTATTTTTCTGCGTTTTTTTTTTTTCAATTCGATCCATTTTTTAATTTTAAATTATAATTTATAGAGTTGCCATATTAAATTCTAAAGAAAATAAAATATATCTTACAATATTATCCTGTTAAGTTATAAACCTATAAATACATACTAAACATTTATTCATTCAACCCATTCACAGATAAAGACATATACACATACATCACGCACTTATTACAACACAAATAACAAAGAAACGAAGATAAATTTTAATTCTAAGGTCAAAGAAAAAAAATTCTTTCTAAATCTGGATTCAAAATAGGGATTATTTTATGTTTTATGAAAAGTAAATTATCCTTTTATTATTAAAGTTAGATCAGAAAATTTACTAATAAATATGTAGATATAGAGACAAAAAAACGATTGAATTGATTTGATATTTATGACGAAACAATGGTAAAATTTTGTCATTTTCAGAAAATTGTATGTCATTTTCACAGTTCATTGGTGATATAGAGAAGTTTAGAGGAAGTGATGCAAGAAAATAAAAAAAGTAAAAAAAAAAAAACAAAAATTGTTGGTCCTTTTGTGTACGTATTGCGTACCTTTTTAATAGATAAATAAATCGAAAAAGAACTAAAACGATATACATTTTCGCATGATATAAAATAAGTATATATATCATATATATATATATAGGTATACGAATATAAAAATATCTTTTTATGTACATTGCTGTGCAAAATTATAGTGACATTAAAAAAAAACATTATTTTTAGGAAAACAATAATATTCCAAAATATTTTTTATTTAATATTTTTATTATATACATCAGGTAGGTCCAAATAAGATTGAACAGTATGAAGCCAAAGAGTATTGCTCTTATAAAAATATTTAATTTTATTTTTAGAATGAAAACGTTTTAGATCCAATTTCAGCGATGTTCTGGAGAGACCCCAATGAATCATTACTTACATTCCACATTTACTTGTGGTGTGCATGTTGATAAGAATCTCTTTCTGCAAGTGCTTGTCAAAGCATGATACAAAGTATTAACAAATTTAGCAATATTTTGTTAAGTTGAAATAGTGCAGTTAAAAAATCCTTCATACACCAATAATGTGTATAGTAAACAAAAAAAATTTAAAATCTTAAATCTTGTAGGTAAATCTTGGATTAGTATCAACATTCTAAAAATTATATTATTTCACAATTTATCACATTGACCACAAAATTGAAATTTTCTATTTTTGACATTAAATAAATTTGAATTTTTTTTATGAAAATAGACATGTAAAGCATTCTTGAATAGAACCATAAAATGAAATTGTGTTCATAATATTGAATATTGTATTGAATATGTTTGTATGTAGGTGTGTACAAGTATAATGTTAGTAAATTTCAAAAATATTTTTCATAAAAAAATCGATGATGTAATATATATTGTAAGTATTCACTCACGCAAATACAAAATCAAATAATGTTAGCAAAAGCACATGTTGTGAGAAATTTATATCGTTTTACTGAACCCCTTTCGCTTACATTTACATGCATGACCTCCCCCAACCTCTCCCCTCTAATTTAATTAGAGTAAAACACCTAGATTACGTTTGATATAAGCTTACACCATTTTAATGTTTGTGACATTTACTTTCACTACATCGCTGACACGAATTTTTAAAATTGGATTTAAAACGTTTCCATACAAAAAAATTAAAATAAATATCTTTAGTAATCCTTTTTGACCACATATACTGTTCAATGTTATATAAACCTACTTGATGCCTTCCGACATAATTTTTTTGATATTCACTGTCTAACACCAGATTGCTTCAATTACTTTTATTGCTCTTAAAATTTCTTTTGTTACTTAGTTTGGATGAAACTTAAAGCTTTATTTTTCACTAAACTGTCCTTGACATCGTAAATGTCTCAACACAAAGTTGAATACAACGTCCATATGATCTTAAATGTATACAAAAGCTCACAAAAGTTTAAGACATTGTCTACATGATCACAATTGTTGTTGACGATGTCTCAGCGACCGGTTTGACAGGTATTTGGGTTTATAAACATTTTTAAATTATAAATAAACTCTGTATGTTCATTCTGCTTGATCACAAATGAATGAAAACACAATGTCTTAGAAAGTTCTTATTACACAATGTTGCCAACTGATTTCACATATAAAATTAAGAATTTAGTTTTTTTTTATATTGTATCAGGTTGAAGTGTTTTTTAAGACATTTATGATGTCACCGTGTCTCAATTGGATAACAACATTACAAAACATGATGTTATTCAAATATTATTGACTAAATTATTTTAATTGATTTTAATATAAAATAAAAAGTGTTCATATTATTTTATACGATAGTGTATATTATAATAAAATCTTTATTGAATTTATTTGATCCTTTTTGGAAAATTTATTGCAATTCAATAATCCCTTTAACAAATCGTAATGGAAATATATTTTTTTTAGTGTTTTTTTTTTTACTTTTTAACAAAAAAAAATTTATTTAAATTTTTATCTCACAGTCTGGTTCCTTTTTTATGTACATTACATACATATATCCATTGATATATCTAGTTAGTCCATTTAAAAAGTTATTTTTCTGTACTCTTTTACATCTGCAATGGATCAGCTATGTTATATCAAAATTAATGCAAAAATTAATTTTTAAAGCAAAACTCCTATGAAATTGCTACTTTTTATATCCCAAAATAATGACTTGTACCATCATGACTTTCAAATGAATGGTGCAATGGAAGAAACAATTAAAAAAAAAAATAAAGTAAAACCATATCATATGTATAATGTTACTAAGGCAATTCAAATCAGTGTACAAGATTTACAAATAATACTTATCTGTAACTCCAATGATTCAATTTTCCACCTTATACATTAACCTTACTTCATTTTATTCGCAAAGGGTTATAGAACATATGATAATCAAGATATTGTGTGATTTATGTTTGCTAGTGTGATATACTCTTAGTAAAGTAAGTTCAAGAGACAATAACAAATTTATTTTTTATTTATTTATTTATTTCATTCTTTTCTCAATTGAGCCCAAAAAAAGACTATGAGGCAAAAAATTAATTCCAAAATATTGTTTGAAAGTTTAACTCTAAAAAAAATTTTTCATGGTAGACGTTATCAACCCACTTTTGATATAATCGTATATTATAATATAAATTTCTACAGAAAATGATTTCAATTTTACTATGCGTATACACTATAAAGAATTACTTATTTGATATTTCCATGTTTGTATGCCCAAACTATAGACCTACCATTCTTAATTAATAAATTAATTTAAAAATATTAAAATTAATTTTTTTAACTGTTCAAAATTTAAATCATCATCAACACTCCTGTGGTTCCATGTGGATGCAAAAAGCATCAACATACTTCCTTCACTGAAGCCGGTTTTGAACCAGCGTTGTTTTTGATCGGTCACGCTGTTTTTGGCTGGTACGGATTCCATTCAAGAGCTGATTTCGCAAAGACTCTTGTGGATATTTATCTTGGTCTACGATTTCAGTCACATTTTCTACGTTAAATTTTTTGACTTATTTCTTCAATTTTTGTACGATTCCACAGTTCGTTGTTGGACATTTTTTCTAGCCAAAATATCCGTTATTGTATCTGTAATGACTAATTAATTAGAAAATTAATATGTTTATTAACTCTTGCTTATTAAAACAGCTAATTTATGTTTTTTTTTTTTGCATTATTACCTTTAATTTATATATATATATATATATATATATATATTTTAGTTAAATATATATATATATATATTTGTATATGTAACAATTTGTTCTGGCTTTATAAAAACAAAATTTCATTGGTAAAGAAAACATTAAACTTTCACATAAACTGTTCTGTCATATGCACCTGCGGCCACTGTCTCATCTATATAAACAAAATTATAAATTTTAAAAAACGAATATTGAAAGAAATATAAAAAATGGAGATTTCACAATTTAAATTAATTTTTGATATTAAGTAAAACCATTAAATTTTGCATATAAGAAGACTGCAACCATTCCTATCTCAATCAGCAAAAAAATAGTACCTTATGCCAATACAGTAAAATATTTAAGAATGGCACTCGATGCTAAGCTAAGGTGGAAGAAACATATTTATCAATACCAAATACTCGATTCGAAAATATGCTACGAAATGCTTAGGATGTTTAAGCAGAAGTAGAAAATACTTCCAAAGTCTTCCAAACTCCTATTAATATACAAGACATACAATCGGCCACGACTTAGATAAGGTACTAAAGTGAGCCATCGAAATTATCAATGATGGAGATGTTATACAACAGCTAACATCATTAAGTGACGTAGGAGTAGTAAGCCTGTAGGAGCAGTAATGTAGCAGCAGTCGTGTTTTATAAATGTTGGGTAATTAGTCTGGCGAAATAAATATGCCCAAAATCATTTTAACGTAATACTCGCAGTGCAGCTCTTTTGCACAAATTTGTAGTGGAGCTTTTTCGAACCAGCTGTACTATACAATATGGTAGATCTTTCACCAATCGAATCTCAAAACTGTGGAACATGCACCATTGTTACGTACGTAACCAAGATCTCCCCTGTGACTTGCACATTAAAACAGTCACGAATAAAGAAACATGCAGTAAAACATGAGCAGCGACTGTAACCTCATTTGAACTCAGAAACAACAGCAAGTTTTGATATAGATAACAAAATGTCCGTCGACTCAAGAAAATTAAACACCACGAGGTAGTCACTACCTAAAATGAAAAATTCTACAATAATAGTTTCCTTATATCAATAATTTTCCTTTGAAAAAAATCTTTCCACGCGGAAACTAGTGCTATAACAATTTCCTTCACGGGAAATATCACAGTCATAAGGTTTTCCTACACGGAAATTCTATCACTATAATAATTTCTTTAACACGCGATCGAAAAATTTACGAAAATAAAGTCTTTAGTCATTGAAAGAGTAAAGAAAGCTACAACAGCATTGTACTCTTGCAAATGAGTTATTGCCAAAAAATGGGGAATGAATTCACACATTCTCCACTGGCTATATACAGCAGTTGTTAGGCCTGTACTAATGTATGGTGTCGTGGTGTGGTGGACGGCACACAACATTGGTACAAACCTCAACCTCCTTGAAAAAGTTCAAACATCAGCCTCTATCTGCATAATCGGAGCACTTAGAACTGCAATCAGGCTAAAATCCAATTCCCAGTGGAAACCACAATTAAATGGCCACTCTTATATTATGGAATACAAGAACAATATTCCGTCTAGGGAAAGTTGGACGAGTAGCACGGTTCTGAACAAGGAATACGTACACCTTTACACTGATGGTTCAAAATTGAATGACAGAATGGGGGTTGGAGTCTACTCGCTAAACCTAAATATAAGTCTATACTTCAGCCTACCAAGATATTGTAGTGTGTTTCAGGCGGAGGTGATGCCAATAAAAGAAGCCTTAGACTGGCTGAGATCCAGGGTATTATCTGTTAGAAATATCTGTGTACTCACAGACCGCAATTAAAGTACTGGAGTCGGTAACCATCAACTCCAAAACCATGTTGGCCTAAAGTCATTAGTCGATCTGAAGTAGATTGGTTACAATGGAAAAAATATGAGTGGGATTTAGTGGGTTCGATTCCATCAACTATAGAAAGGCACATTCGACTGAAGCTTCTAATGTGCTTCGCGGATTATGTCCTATCTTTCGGAAAAAAAAGTAAACCCTTACACTTTAGCTGGGTTCATTTAATACGGTTCAAGGTCTAGGTTTTATTAAATTCAAAAGAATGATGTAGGTTAATGATCTGGATAATTTTCTTAAGTTGGTAAACTTGTTAATTGAATTATTAAAAATATCTATTACAAAACTAACCAAGTAATGCTTGTCAAAAATATCATTACTAAATATTTGAGATCTACCCTGATAACCAAATAAATATTTGGGTTTTGAACTGTTATTGTATTTTCATATTAAACGACTGACCTAGACCTTGAACCAGATGTAGAGAATATCTTAATTCTAAATTTGATTAATTAAATTTTATTAGATACTATTATCACAAACTGTAACTACTTTACGATTACTACACCATAAACTCATATGTACTATATAAAATTGAAAAAAAAAATAACCAATATTTATATAACTATGTAGCAAACTGTATAATTATTATTGAATTCGGATTTCGGAGATTCTTCAGATGGGTTGAAATTTAAAATATTCCAACTCTTAATAAAAATAACAGTAACAACCAATCATTTTTATAATTACACATGTACTTGTATAATATTGTTGTGTTATTGTTGTTGTTGTTTTTATTATTATTATTATTGTTTGTTTTTATAAAAGGTAAACCAAATTAATTTGGAATTAGAGTATAGAGTAAATTTGCATGTTCTGGAACAAATTATGTTAAACAAGACTAATTTTAAAAGTATAACATGATAAAAAAATTTTGAATACTGTGAAATGGGTTTATTATTGAAAAAAATTTATGTTTTTCATTTCGAAAAGAAATAACAGAAAATTTAAACGTTGTGCATGCATTGTAAAAGGCCAGATGAAAAGAAATTTTTAAGCTATTTTAAAGCAGATCTAAGTACTAATGTTATACGGTACTTAATTTATTTTAAATCAAATTTTGAGCTTATAGAATCTAAACCCTCCGGCTTTAAAATAAGCCACTGCTGTACAAAGTTATTGAATTAAAAAGCTTAGTCTCAGCATCTAACATTAGTCAAATACAATGATTCAAATCAAAAACTTTTCGCGAATTTTCGGTGATATAATAATGTCATTATCAATCTCAGTTTAGCTCAGCCTCAATGTATTAAATTGATATATATGTTGTTAAAGAAGGCCTAGTTTCTGAAAAACAATTGTAGTTTTCTACTGTTAATTAGTTCAATTTCATCAAGTATAATATAAGTAAATAAATAAGTACTTACAAAATAGTACTGCACTTCTTAGCCTATGAGACTTGTCTATGAAATTTGTTTTGAAATTATAGTAAAACCATGATAAATTAATAACTTTTTCCAAAATGTTTCAAATTTTTTTTTGCTAAGAGATGTAAAATAGTATACGACAACTTAAATGGTAGCTTTAGTTAATAATATTTCAATTGTAGTACTTTATTTAATATATAAAATGGTGGGAGAGAGACAAAATAATTAAAAAAAAAACGTCCAAAAACAACAAAAACCTAGTAAGAGATATTTCCCCAAAGGATAAATCACTAAAGTCAAAATCCCAAAACAAAATCGCAAAGCTTTGGTTTCGCCTAATTGAATACAAAACCCTCTCTACCTCTGTTGAATACAAAAAATGAAATATATCGATTGGATATTTTGGTTTAGGAGCTTTGTATTTGTTAATTTTGGCTTCGGTATTTTATCATGAGGATTTGTCATGGGAAATGGTAACCCTAACTTACTGATCATATGATTAGAAAATAACTAAATTCCAATCAAAAACTTTTGGGAGGGCACGGAATGCTTCAATATACGTCATTTATCAAATTATTCACGAAAACATGAAGATACCTACAATTGAAGCAAAAATCCATATTTTTGTGTTAAAAAATTTGAACAGAGGCTGAATAGTCATTCCAACATCCATACCAAAAGCTTATTCGATGTACATTTTTCCTGATCACCAAACCGACTTGTAAACCTGCTAAAATTTGTATATTTATGCTTAATCTGCACCAGAACGGATGGTTTGCAAAGCTTAGTACAATCCAAAACACCTATTTCACAACACAGTCAAATACACAACACATGAAGAAATACAAACTTACCACAAAATATCCATTAGCAAAGCAATAAAATTAACATTATAAACCAAAGTAAATTTCATAAACAAATCAATAAAAACATTAATAGAACCAACATGGGGGCGACTGGCAGCAAAACATAATAGATAAATTTGCAAATCATCAAAAGACAAAACACTAAACGAAAAATACAAACAAGAACATCCTAACGCGACACACATATATGCATATATGCATAAATATAATATATAATTCATCAAAATTGTGCGTATCTTAATCAGTAGAGAACTAGTTGTGTTTAACTCAAACCTGCTCTTGTGGTGAGAATGCGCCAATACAAACGCATGAAACGTATTTTGTTGAACTCTTGTTCCAATACTAACTTATGAACCCATATAATCCCTCAAAATATTGTTATTCTCGAGCACAAAAGCACTAGTTGTGCTTGACTCAAACCGATGCATGCTTGAATGCTTTTTTTTAACTCTTGCCTACAATATTAGTACATCGCATTGTTAACTCAAGAGTCCATATAATCCCTCAAAATATTGCGAATCTCGATCACAAGAGCACTATACGAACAATATTAAAAAAATATAGATAACACAAACAATATCATAACGAATATAAAAGACATAATAATCAAAAACAGAAGTAAAATCAAAATTATATGAACACCAGGACACGCAGGATCATAGGGTAATGAAATAGTTGACAAGGAAGCAAAACAAGCAAATTAAATTTAGATTAGATTTAAATTGAAATCGTTTGTGTTCAATATCTATTAGTATTAAATAAGTAGATATATAAGATTTGTAATAGAGAGATGGCCTACATCCTATCACGAAAAGAGTTTAGATGTACATTGATGTGCAGTTGAAGTAATAAAATAAAATTAAATTCTTTTAGTTTCTTTATTACCAAATAATGCTCAGCCTACATCTCAAGTGTTTTAATATGTTTTCAAATAAGTGTAATGTATAGGCAGATATGTAGAAGTGCCAAATCCAGAGTTATTTCTGTAAAACGAGCTACATATGTCTTTTTAATCGTTATTGTTAATTTTTATAGAATTAGAGAAGAAGAGCTTGTACTACACCTAACCTACCTATGCGATCAATTCAGTCATTCTAATTTTAAAAAAATATTTTATATTCAACATCATATTCGTAAATCAAATTCTGACATACCATTTGAATTGATAATTTATCAAAAAAAAAATAATAATAAAAGGACTCATGAGTACGTATTAGAGGCAGCGCATGTTACAATCAAATATGTATAGTCGCTCTGTGAATATCGCTATATTTCGTTATTCTTTTACTTTCTGTAATATTCGGATTTTGTGGTTTTTTAAAATGTTATTTAAATTGTATCTTATTGTTTAAGTTATTTTTGTTGTTTTTATTTTTTTTTTATTTTTATTTTTGTAATGTTTTTATTTCCTTCATGATTTCTGTTTTACATAACAAGCACAGAAACAAACGAGTAAATTAAAAAAAAATTAAAATTATATTATCATATATTTTTCAGAAAACAAAATTTGGTAATTTATGAAGCTTTATATTCGTTTAAATTTTTTGAATTTTTTGAAAATTAAATTTTTTTTCTAATTATTAAAATAACCAAATCCTTAAGCAAGTCAGAGTTATAGATTTCCAATACCTACGCATTCATTCGTATTTTCTCGACCAAAGCAAATAAAGACGATATAAGTTAACAATGCCTCTATGCCTGTACAACCTTTGCAAAAACATGAGTTTCGTATAACATAAACAGAATTAAACAACTTTTAGCCAAATCTCTTACTGATATAACAAGAGTGATAGTGATTAGTACGAGTAGAAAGCGCAGCGCAGAAATATTTGATTTATCAAAAATATTCTATTGAAAATTGCAAAAGTTTAATTAACCGTCTTTTTTTATGCTTATAAAAGCGAAAGTTTGCTTGTTTGTTTGTTCGCTATACACGCCCACATTTTTAAAGATAGAGTTCTGAAATTTTGCACAGTTATTCCTGAACAAAAAAAAAGAACCGGACGCGGTACTTTACAAAGTCATCAAGTGACAGGTTTGGATAGCGATCATACAACTCCTAGCACATATCAGGAATGCTTCAAAAACCAAAATGGTTATAAACCTGAAAATTTACATTTGAATACTTTTTCAAAATAAAGAAATACGACTGTTACCAATTTCGAAAATTTGAACTGAATTGGGTCGGTGCCATACAACTCGTAGCATCTATCAAAAATATTTCAAAAAACGATTGTGTTACATACTAACAAATTTATACAATGATACTCTGTCAAAAATAAGCATATTGGTATTTTACAGTTTGTCAAAATTGGGGCTGGTTCGAGTAGCTCCCGTACAACTCTAAGCATCTATCAGAATTATTTCTAAAACCAACTGTGTTACAGACCTGAAAATTTACACTTAGGTATACTCTTTCACAAAAAAAGAGATCCGACTGCTACCGATTTCGAAAATTTGGACTGGGTTGGGTCGGTACCGTAAAACTCCCAGCATCTATCAGGATTATTTAAAAAAAAACAATATGTGTTACAGACCTAAAAATTTATACATATGACAAATAACCAAACACGTATTTTCCTGAAAAAGTATTTCCACATTTTAGGAATCAGTATAAAAACTTTACATGGCTATGTGAATTAGCTACAAAAAATGTAATACTCCAAAGTATTGCAGGGGGTCCATGTATAGATAGATACAGTTACCAATTTTTTTCAATTCGATATATATACATTTTGTGTTGGACCCGGACAACGTCAGGTAACTTTGATTTTTGGTTAACAATTACTTTGGGACTAAATAATAATTCTGATTTATTCTAAAGACCACCACTTTACAAAAAAAAGAACAGCTAAAACGGTACAAGGAGGGGTAGTGCTAAAATTAGGCTGTTGGTGATAATCGGAATACAGACAGAAGTATATTATAAACGCTGTCTTAAAAGAACCGTAGTTTTCAGCAAGTCAATGCCAAAACAAGTTGAAACCGATAAATTAAAGTTAAAATAGATCTAAGAACTCCAATGTAAGAGGCAGTAGACTAACAAAAAAAAAAAAAAACAATTAGAAATCTAGCTTTTGAAATTACTAAATTTGTAATAGTAAAAACAGAAATAAAGCAAAAAACAAAAGAACAAGTAGAAACCGTGATTAAAGCGAAAAGAGATGTAGCGTACCATTAAATACTTCGTCCGAATTTAAAATGGTTGTAATTATTTTGAACTGGAAAATAGGATTTATTATGTTACACCGAGTGTTCCAGAGCATGCGTATCAGCTTTTTAAGAGGGAAAGGAGCCGTTATTCTAAAGTTTGTTAATTAAATCGAGGGTGCTCTATAGATTTGTGGTATTGTCAACTGCCTAAAAGGAAATCGGTTTTTAAGACCAAAAGTCGCCGAAATTGGCCGAAATCGATATTTTCAAATGGGAAGGGGTACTTTTTTATGCAACTTCGGATTCTATGACAAAAAATAAGGAACTTTTGTTAAGTAATTTTTTTTTTTGTTTAAACTTTGTAGGAACCCAAAACTGAAATAAAAAATTTGATAACATGAAAAACAAATTTATTTAATAAAAGTGATTATAAAATCATTTAACATAATTTTCTTATTTTTTGTCGTTGTAACGGCTTCTTCCCCTCTTAAAAAGCTGATACGCATGCTCTGCAACACCAGATAACTATATGAATGAAATTTTATATTTATTTATAATTATTCATAATTTTTTTCTATAAAATATTGCTAATAAACCAAACTTTCAAATAAAATAAGCTGCACTGTCAAACAGTCGAGTCGGTAAGTATGTTAAAATATTCTATCAAAATAACATATTTTTAAAATTTGCAGTGTCCGAATTAATAATGGTTAACGATTGTATTTAGAAAGCATGGCATTATTGAGACCATAATATATCCAATCGTACTTCTAAAACGACCTTTGGTGCTGAAAATGTGCTGAAAATTTATTATTAGGTTTCTTTTTAAAAATTAAAAATTGTACTTGAATTGAAAAGCTTTAAAAATATCCATATCCAAAATTAAATTCGAATTTACAACTTTTTGAAAGACTTTTCAATATTATTTAAAAAAAAACGAGAAAACCAAAACAATAATTAAAAATAATATTATTATTAACAATATATTAATAATGACAGTTTTAATCTGATTTTATGAAAAATCAAAAATTTATTGTGCTAAAGAAGAGAACTGAATCAATTCCACCGTAAAATTTACAATATAACCTACAATATGAATTAAGTGCGCGCGACATCAAATTTTTAACAACAATTAAATTAAATTCGCACAAAATTCATTTAAATTTTATTTAATATTTTTTCATCTATACTTAATAAAAAATAAAATCAATTCGTATGGAATTTCTAAATGAATTAACTTCACCGAACCAACAAAAATATAAATTTATACCCAAACACAAATTCAACTAAAAATATTTTTAAAATTTCATATAAACTACCATTAACGTTTACAAATATACATGTGTGTGTATGTATGTATGTACACTCTTCTTTTTAATTTTAGTAAACGATGAAAATATTAATTTTGAAATTGACAATATTCAAGAAGACAAAAAGTGATGCTCTGTTCTAAGTCTGTACACCTCATCATTATCTAGTAATTTAAAGTGATTCTTCATGTGAAATACGTAGGTATAAAAATGTTTTAGATATAAAATATGTATGTATGTATGTACGTACATTGGTGAATTTTTATAACATAATTTATGCACCTAAATAAATTCTTTAAAATTTAATTTTCATAAATTTCTACACGTCAAAATTTTAATTGACTTCTGACTTTTTTTTCCTGGTTTTTACACAGTATTGTCCTTATTTTCATATTAATAATTTAAATATGTATATTTATATTCATACCTATATTGTGCCAGACAAACTCTATATAACATTTCACCATAGTACATAAAGTCATTGTACTCAGTATAAAAACAAACAAAATCTATCAGCAAAATATAGTCTGGAACTAGTAACAACCATAGTAATAGCCAAAAAACAAATAACTTACTAGAATATAAGCTAAGGATAAGGAGGACATAGAAAAAATTAGTTCTAATAATAAAATATCGTTAAAGACATCAGCTCTGCTCTCTCTTAATTCCCATTTGCATTTTTTTCAGGTCTTTGTTAATCTATTCAGGTTTATTTGATGTGGTTCTGCTACTATATACATTTAACAATATTGTTTTCCAATCTTGTAATATTGTTTTCAGACGTAAAGTCAGCAGTATTTAACGGTAATTTGGAATTTGGCTCAGCACAAGATCATAAAACAACTACTGCTAAGTAATTTCATTAGCAAATGCAATTTTAAGCAACAAATTAAATTTATCATATATTTTTCGCAAACGCTAGAAGCACTAATTTATGGATACAATAAAAAAAAGACTAAAGTGTTTCGAACAAACTTCACTAAACAAACTCAACAAACTATATACAGCATTCAGCTTGTTTGATAATGACTGGGGCTATGCGGACAACATCTACCGCATTACTAGAAAATCTGCTTCACCTACATCCCCTTCATCTCTTTAAATAGAAAGAAGGGATGGTTCACACCAACAAAATATGATCTATACTAATTAAAATAGTGGTACGCCCTTTGTTCTTAAGTTCCAGAAGGAAGATACACTTTCGATAACACTTTCTACTTACAGCTTGCCAAGCAATAATTTTGAAAAACCATTCAATTTAATCATGCTAAACAGAAAAACGTGAGACACCTGCCCATTACCCTTGTGCGATAAAGGATACTAATGATCCTGGTATACTAAAGTCTATAAGAAAATGAATGGAGTAGAATCGCGAGTATAAGGACAAAGCCTCAGAGCCCATATTTATTCAAGCCTAGCCTCTACAAACACAGCTTTCCAGGCAGGCAAGGCATTTTGGCACAGCAGAAAACGAAGGTGCAGATTATCTAGCAAGAAAGGCATCGAATACGCCTTTCATAAGGCCAAATCCATTCTGTGAAATTCCTTTAAAATGCAGTTGAAAGCTTGAGTGGAGTAGAATATGTGAAATAATGAACGAAAAGGTTTTGAGTCTGCTTTGTGAACGCGAAAGGCTCACTCGTATCAAACTTCGCTATTTGGAAACGGCGTTCCCGAAGAAAGCTATTCAACATATTGATCAAATCCTGAGTGTGATCACAAAATCAGGTATCCTTAAGAACTCAGAAAACTAATAGCACTAAGATGCACGGGTAATCACAATAAGTCCATTTGTGGGTGCGGTGTAATAGGTTCAAGATCCCCTCCCGAAATTACATAATCTAATCATCTAATAAGCTGATTAGATTATGGACATATGATTATCAAAAATACTAGAGTAAGAGGTAGACCAAGATCAAGATGGCCAGACAAAGTCGAGGACAACTGTCAAAAGATTGAGCGAAGTGGATGAAGTACAGTTACACAAGATATAGCAGAATGAAAGAAAACTGTAAACTGGATTAATATTCGCCCGGAACTGTAGAACCAATAGATTATGATGATAAGATTACATTTTTGAGTTTCTATCTAAAGACATCATCCAAGATTTTTAATTTTTGCTTTAATTAAAAATTAACACCTGGATATACATTTTTGTATAACTTCTTATTACCATGTCGATTGCAGTTAACAACAAAATATTTCCGTTTCATTCTCAATTAAATTGCAATTTTTTTCACTACATCCATCATAATACAAATCTCAAATACAAAACCTTTTCATCATAATATACATCCTCTGTGGAACAAATCAACTTTTTATTCCTTAAATATTCCAGTTAGTCAGAATTTAAATTTTAGCAAACTACGAAATAGCAATAGTAATTAGTATACATCTACACATAACATCAACATGCATAATGTAGAATTATGGCAACATGTAATTTCAAAATTAATTATTTACTAGATCCATAATCATCACTACCGCACATGCAAACTGTTGAAATGCAATTGATGTAATCCGTTTATTATTCAATAAAATACAATTTAAAGAAAAAAAAAATGGCGAGACGAAAGCATTGTGAAACAAACGAAAATTGCAAAATTGCACTTTTATTACAAGCAATAAACAAATATCATTTCATACTTAAGCAATGCCTTTGAATAGCATCATCTGATCATCAGTTACTACAATGTATTTATATTAAACCAATAAAAATTAAGTTGAAAATCTTCAAATTGACCTAAATTTAGAAAAATATTTAACAACATATTAGAGAGCAAAAGAGAGAGACTATTGTGAATAAATTAAAGTTTCAATTTAATATCGCGTCCATTATATTACAACTCCAGTACATGAGACCTATTCCAATACTATTCATATAGTACGATAAATCTATATAAATCTATCTTTATAACCCTCAATACAAAACTAAAAATGTCCACCTATGCCTATCATTGTTCTTGCTATTTATCTATTCTTTAAAACCATATAACTAAAATTGATATTTTCCGATAATCAAAGTTCTTCGATTTTTAATAGAAAATATGTCGCTTCAGAATATACCATTACACCATACAGATCCCCATTGACATCAACTGGCATTGTTTTTTTTTTTATTTTCTCTTTTTTTTTTACTATTTTTTTTTTCCAGCATAACACATTCCATTCTGCTTCTTCTTTCAATTCATATCAAAATCAAAAATCTAAAGCACATAAAATAACGGATTTTTAGAAAAATGAAAAATAAAATATGGATAATGTAAGTGAAAATCTAGGAAAATAATATATTCTATATGGTGTTATCATTCTGGTATAATATAACGGAATAGAAAAATAAAAACTGTAATGAATTAGTGAAGAATAACAATAGAAAAAAGGGTAGAGAGAGAGAGACAAAGAAAAAGGATAAATAAAAAACCATGTTAAGGGATACGAGTACAATCAACACTAGAATATCTTAAATAAATATAATAAAACTCGTTTATTTTTTCGGGATTTTGTTTTTTTTTTTTTTTTTTTTTTTTTTTTGTTATAGTTATTGCACGATAGTAGGAAACTAAATTCTATTTCATAAAAATGAAAAAAATGAAATAAAAGTTGTTTTAGTAATCGTATCCAGATGATACAGTGGTTAGACTATTCAACTTTATTGAGTAAGGTTATAAATTCCCAATTTGAACGAAACAAAAAAATAAAAACTAAAATGACTACCATAACAGTACAATACATCCTACAGGGGCACATTGGATGAAATTTAGAATTGCATGATAACGAATGACCGTTATAAAAATAATTTGATACGGCAGTGAAACCAAAAAATATGTTTGCTAACACACATGCAAATGTAAAACTACGATACGCTTCATACCCATCAAAGATAATTGCTTCTTTGAGTAATTTGTAAGTTAAACACTCTTAGATTTTTTGAATTGCGATACGCTTAATATGCAAATGTAAATGACTGCGGGTTCTTTGATGTTCCAGTTTTTTTATACCTTAATAATATCGAAGAACTATTTTTTTATTTAATTTTTTATTTGAATTCTCCATAATAGTACAGATTCCATGGTTTTTTGACTATTAATGGGTTCGAGGGTACCATCAAGTTTTGCTGTTTTTCATGTCTTTTAATCTTTAAAAGAACCAAAATGGCATACAACATTTCCATTACAAATTTAAGTACCATGTAAATTAATATATTTGGGTCCTTTGAAATACAGTCCTCTACCGGTAAAAACCTTTACCGTTTACCGGTAAATTTAACATTTTTTATGTTACCGTTTACCGGTAAAAATATTTACCACCTTACCGGTAATGCGGTTATTTGGCCAAATAAAAAAGAGCGAACAAACAAATAAAATGTGTAAACCTAAAACAAAACACTGCGACGAAGACATTGAAGTGTGCTGCTAGCCTACTCTATTTTATTTAAAATAAAAAACTACCGTTAGGCTCTCAATTTTGTTTTTTTTATGACAGAAAAATTTGTTTGTTTTTCTAATTTTTGTCGATTACAATTTAAAATTGTTCAGTCTTGTGTGGTTTGTGATGTGATGGTGATTAAAACAAAATAATATTGGTTTTTAAATACATAATACATTAAATTGCTGTTCATCCCAAGCTGCCCATCCCAAAGTTTAAAACACAGTCGCATCAAAAGTGTATTTAAAACATTTTTGGCTTATAATAACATTTAAAATTTCAGTGTCCCCGAGAGGGTTAAGATGCCATTCAAACGTTCAAAATAAAAGTAAGAAAAATAAAATAATCAAAGTCAACAAAGAATTACGTTAATACCGTTATTTTTTTAATAATAAAATTTTGAATTATATTTTCGTTCTAACTTTTTATTTTATTTTATGTTCTAGCAGTTCATCCCAATGAAGGTGAGCCATGAAAATGCATTATTAAATTAGACTTGAACTCTTTCATAAATAGTATATATTTTTTAATCAGCTTTAAAACACCTTAGCTAAAAAGCTTATCTGATCTAGTTGTCTAGCAAAGTAAGTGAGAATATAAGTAATTGAGAGTATATACCGGGTGTTCCAGAGAAAGTTAAAAAAAAGTTTGTTAACTAAATCGAGGGCGCTCTATCGATTGGTGGTATTTTCAATTTATTTACTGGTGGTAAAGTTTCTTATGTTTTGACGTAGAATCCGAATTTGCACAAAAAAGTACCCCTTCCCATTTGAAAATCTCAATTTCGGCGATTTTTGATTTTAAAAATCCGATTTGCGATCCTTTCCGGAAGTTGAAAATACCACCAATCGATGGAGCACCCTCGATTTAGTTGACAAACATTTTTTTTAAGTTTTAAAATTACGGCTCCTTCTCCTCTTAAAAAACTGATACGCATGCTCTGGACCACTCGGTATAATATTAAAATGTTACTAATTACATTAAAACGAAACTATTCTATTAAAGAAGACTGCGTTCCTGCCAATAGCAGTAGTTTTCCACATATACTGAGTATATATAAGCCAGTAATTTGTTAAATAAATACTCGTAATATTGTAAATATTGTAGTGTAAAATTGCAGTACCGTACTTAATTAAGCACGAAAATGTGATTCTACCTAAGTTACTGTCATGAGTGTGCGAGACATCAAAAGTGCAGAATATGCGTATTACTGCGCAATAATACAAACTATAATGACTCTAAACACAAATCAAAAAAATAAATACAAGTTAATTATTGTAGTACTTAATGAAGCTTCAAGCTTTGCAACTGCACTACATATTATGACTTATTTTGTATATAATAAATCTCCGTATATGCTTTCGAATACTTTTGTTGACACTTTGACAATAAAAAAATAATAATACATAAAAAGATTGTGCCCTTAAATAGCTAAATTTTTTTCTGTAAGTCTTCATTCATCTTTTATCATAAATTGAGCTACTTAACTTAATCATACCATAACTTGAGGGGATTAAAAAATGTATTAGAAAAAACAAAACAGTTTGGGCAATATTTTTTGAGAACTTGAACCATCCTGTACACATTTTATATTTTAGATATATTACAAAATGAAATTATAATGAATGAGCCCAAAAACTACTGTTAGGTACATAAATTTAAAAAAAAAAACGGGTTTAAAGAACACATTATTCCAGCTAGCATAGCTTGCATAGCTTTGGAGCTGTAGTGGAATATTTTTCTAATCCATGTTTTGCTAATATAATTATCTTTAATTTATATATCCCAACTTAAATGTTACAATAGACCCTCTATTTAGAACAATTTTTTTCCTAAAATTGATATTCAGCAGCATTTAAAAAATTTTCTGTTCAGAGCAGACCACCCTGTATATTAATATTAATACACTCTTTAATTTTCTTCTTCTCTCTTGGTCTTTTCACATTTAAGGAATTCGGCTATCGTTGTTCTTCGTACCAGTTTCTTCTATTTTTGTCCTGCATTATTTTTCTTCATATTATGATTCTCAAATATCTTTCCTGAGTTCCACCTTTGCTCTTTGATATTTATTTATACAATTTTCATTTAATTAGTCAAGTTTTTAATAAACAAAAAAACAATGCAAAACTTGAACATTGCCGTATTTTGTATATAAATGGCCAAAACACTATAGGTAGGGGGACCTTTTATACCGATTGATATGTTTGACTAGTGTGGGAAAGAAAGAGGATAAAAGGATGGAGAACAGTTACGAACTAAGGTGTTAATGTTCGTCTTGAAATTATTAGTATCAATGACTTTGCGTATACTTTATTTAGGGATGTAAGTTTTAAATTTTAAAATGAAAAGTGTTTCTATTATGTTCAGATTGAAGTTAATAACAAATTAAAAATTTGATGTTCTCAGTTTTAATATAATGATAATAATAATGATGTTACCAATTTTAAGAACTAGAATCGATGGTAGCCATCAATTCAAAAACCGTGTCACAGCTCTCTCAACGAACTAACGGATTGGTTTAACATATGGCTACCAGGATACAATGAGGCTCCGAGTAACTGCAATGCAGATCAACTTGCTAGACAGGGTACTATCTTGGAAATTCATACGGATTAAATTTTAGTTGGTCAAACAAATCAGACTGCAACATCATCATCAAGCAGATATGGGCTATGAACCTGAACCTGAAGCGCTCCTTTAACATTATATCTTTGAAAAGGGGAGACATCAGAACTATGGTAGAGGTCATTTCGAGTCATTGTATTATTGGTAAACATTCCAGATGGCTTGGGGTCCCCTCAAACGACTTTTGCAGAACGTGTATGAAACTGTTACACATACTCTGTACCTCTGGTCTTTATCAAAAAAAACAAAATCCATCTAGGAGCCTTCTTTCTGGACTCGTTGGGTAACCTAGAAGGCACCCAAATCATAGAACTCCACCGCTTTTGTAAAAATCTAGAAATGGTTAAAAAAGTAGAGTCAATAAGAGAAAAGCTTCCGTGATATCACAATGGACCTTACTGGTCTAATTGAATGATACTTAGTGTTTAATAATTGCTTTAACCTCATATTAATTTGTCATATACTTTTCTTCAATGCTTCTAATATAGCAAATTTATGTGATTTTACATTTTAATATATATTCTAGAATATATATTATCCTAGAATATTATCACAAACTAAAAATATTCATCAACAATTTGACTGCTGAAGATATAAACGTAGTGTCAAACAATCTTCAAAAATACATCGATACTCGATAGAGTCATTAAATGAACAAAGGACTGACGTATAAAGCTAATTGAAGCAAATCAGTTCACATTAACTTTACTTCAAAAAAGCTCAAAAATTAACCAATTATTACCATTAATGGTAAAGCTATAAGGACAGAAAGCACAATCAAGTATCTAGATATTACAATTAACGCTAAACTTAAATTGAAAGCTCATATAAAAATGCGCAGAAAGAGGGATTAAATTTGAAATATCATAAATTGTATTCGCTTATCAATACAAAATAAAATATTGATTTATAATCAAGTTAAATATTAAAACCGGTTTATGGTATTCAAATATGGAAAACCGCGGCTAAATTTCCAATACACCAACCTTTACGAGCTTTTAAGTAGAAGGAATAAAAAATAACTACTATCCATATTGAATTCATTCAAATATTATACAAAATAAGGTGCTAAGGAATATATGGTCGATGCTCCTAGGTACAACAGAAATAGCGACATATACCGAGATCAACACATGGTGTTTGTAGTAACTAAAAAAATTGTAATAACACAAGATTGCTCCAACACGTCAACTTCAATTCGCTACAGCTGTTGAAGATCACCAACTTGACACGAACAGGCTGAAGATAGTAAAACCGGTGTCATAAAAAGAGAACGAATTAATATTGTAAAATACATATATTTACTATTATGTTATTATTATTATTATTATTATTATTTGTTATTATGTAATCACTAAATCTTACAGAAGTCGGTGGTTAACCTTAAGCCATTAATTTTGTGAACGAAGTGAAAGACTGTGTCGACTTTAACGCACTAAAAACTACTATCCTTTTGTTTATATTAAAACTAGTCTTTTAGACTAATCATTAATACAGTTTTGGTTCTATTACTTCAGATATTTTTGATCAATCCAAATCCCATTAGGAATTATTGAGAGATAAAAGATTTTTTCCTAACACAGTTCGAACGGTTTCGTCCGTTTAAGACGTCTAACAAAGTTTTACCTGTCAGCTATAATATGTTGAGAAAGACGAATTTTGTGGCGTACTGCCAGTTTTTTGATTTCGTCGTTTATGATAGAGATTTTAAGATCTCTATGAATGTCAGCATTGCGAAAATACCAGGGAGCATTGACTATGTTTCGCAATACTTTGTGTTGGAACGTTTGGATAGTTTGAATATGAAGTTGTTTAGCACAATCCCATATTTGAATACCGTATGCCCAAACTGACTTTAATATTTGATTGTAAATCAAAACTTTGTTATATGTTGAAAGCGAAGATGTCCGCCCAATTTTTTTCTAAACATGTTCTTTCCATCTGAGCTTTGCATCAAGTGTCATACCAAGATATTTTGCTGAATTTTGATATGGTATGACGACATTGTTTATTGTGACCGATATGGGCGACTATATTATTTTGTTTGTAAAATTAACATGTGGTGGATTTTGATTCGTTTAATTTAATTCTCCACCTTTTGCACCATAACCAGATTTTGTTGTTTGCTTGTTGCAATTTATTTATTACTTCGTTTATATTATTACCAACCGCTAATACTGCAGTATCATCTGCAAAAGTTGCCATCGTTGCATCTTCTAGTTAAAACTATATGTAAAAAATCAATTCATTTTATGTAAAACTTGTGTTCAAATAATGACTGGTAAATTTAATAAAATAATATAGAAAACAATAACAATTTGACTTACAAAAGATTGACTTTCAAAACCAATTCTTATTTTACTTGAAACCCACAACATCATCTGCACACACACACACACAATCTTAAAAATTGTATATTCAAACTATTGAGTACTATTTCTAATAAATTTTTTTAAATAACTGTTGTTGCATCCATTGAAATACTATATGGGTAGGGTAATATAAAATTGTATTTACTATTACAACAGTTCTCTTCAATTGATTTTTAAAATAATTTTTAATTTTTTTTATTATTATTTTTATTTATTTTCATTTTTAATTTAAAAATATTTAAAAAACAAAAAAATTTCTTTTCCACTAAAATAAAATGAAAAACAATAAATAAAATAAAGTACCGTTAATAGTAAGCTGATAACATATATAAACTTACAAGAATCCATAAACTGTGAATGCTGTCATGTACACTAAACAGGATATTTATTTTTATTTCATTTTTTTTTTTATTTCATTTTATTCGTTTTTTTTTTTTTATTTTTTTTTTTTACTTTCTTAATATTGATTTATTTGTCTAAAGCCAAGTGAAATGCTTCAAGGATATTTATACAAGATTGAGTCGAAAAAAAAAACCAAAAAAAGAATAATAAAAAAAAAACTGTTTTACTGAATTTCTTTAGACTCTTCTGAAGCAATTGCAATTGAATAGCCAGTCAGCCAAATTCAATAACAATATTAAATGATTAAAATTGAGCACTGGTTTCAGTTTTTTTTATACTTTTGTTTTTTTTTTTTAAATGTATTCAATCTCTCAATAACATGTGATATGGGTACAATATGAATAAGAATAAGGTGGTGATGATGAAAATAAAAGATGGTAGTGGTGCTGGGTTGGTTGCTAGTTGCCTATATTTCCATATGAGAAATTTAATGCTCTTATAACATTGATTGATGTTTATTCTCGCTTATATTCAAGATAACCTTGAAAATGTTCATTTTGGAAATTTAAATAATGACATAATAGTTTTCATTATATCTCATTCTACATCTAGTTCTATAAATACATACGTCGATACGATGTTTTTTTTAATGCCTTCTAAATTTTGTACAACTCTTCTTCCTAACCCAATCAATGGACCCAAAAAAAAAGTATTTCAATGAAAAAAAATTTTTTTTGTCTTTTTATTGTTTTTTTTTTTTTTATTAAGAGGATAACAAAGCAAATCGATAAATTTTGTTTATCTTAAGTAATTTAAGTGAAAATTAAAGATAATGATGAGAGAATCGAATAGAGATAGGATGGTATTACTATAATAAAAAAAATATGTTTACAGTAAGTTACGCTGGTGTTCGGACAAATCATTTTGTTTTAATGAGTCACTTTTGAAGCATATAAGGTTAGAAAATATGTTTTCCACAAAATTTTCATTTAAGATTACGTTTTAGTTTTCTGAAAGGTTTTGGTTTGATGCAGTTATCTATGATTTTCATTATCTAATTATGATTTATTTTATATGTAATAAAAGTAAAAATCGGTGGACCTCATATTACGCAAAAATTCGCTTTTATTCATTTTAATTTTGATCTCTGTTTTTTATAATTATTTATTCATATTTTTTTATACTTTTTCTTATTTTTATTTTTGTATTTTTGGATCTAATGCAATAATTTTTTATTTATTTTTTTACACTATCACCACTGTCAGCAACATCAAAGCTGTTCCAGAAACTAATTCTTAAGTGTTTGCAATCGTTCATCAACATACCTGATATCCAACTTGTAATCAGAGAAAAACATTCGACTGCAGACCAGGTGCATCGTGCGGATACGTTAATAGAACGAGATTTTGAAGAAAAGATATATTGAACAGCTTCACAAGCATTCGATAGAGTATGACAGAAAATATTTGATTGTAAGATCATGGAGTCAAATGGTATACATTTTAAATAGAAAATTCAAAGTAGCACACGATGAAGCAAAACCCAATTTATACCTTATATCAGCAGAGATTCCTCAAAGAAGCATTCTAGGACCCTTCCTCTACTTTTTATATAGCGCTGTCATCCCGATAACACCACAGTTTGAAATTGCAGTATTTTCAGACAGCTCTAATGGGCTATAAGCGATTCGCAAAGACAAGCAACAGAGCTACTTCTGGAAGGATTGAATAAAGTAATCAAATGGACCCAAAATTCGAAAATCAAACTGAGCGAGCAAAAATCAGTTCACATTACTTGCGTAATAAATTATATTTAGGTACCAAAAGCGGAAGCAGTAAAATATCTTAGACTACACCTTGACTCGCGTCTTAACTGGAAACGTTACGTTAAGCAAAAAGCATTGCGAATCAAACAGAAAATCTGAAATATGAAGTGGCATATAGGTAGACCAGTCTAAACTCAGCTTATACTACAAGTTGGAAGTGCATAAAAGTATAATCAAACCTATATGAACTTACGGTATCCAACTGTGGGGATGCACAACAAAATCTAATTTATTAATTATACCAAAACAAAAATCTTAGAACAATTACGAATGCATATCGCTATAATTCAAACAGAGATATTCACAGAGATCTAAAAAATACAAAAAAAGGTGACGTATAAACAAATAGGTGAGATCTAAAAATAAAAAAAATAGTGAATATGCTATTAAACATGAAAATCGATTGACTCTACATACCAACTTGAAGGCGATTGAGCAATTAGACAAATCATCTGATAGAAGAAGGTTCAAATGGCTGAAATCGCCCGATCTAGTGTAATAGAATAAAATATAGGGGAGCAGAAATACAGATTTCTGTAGTCTCATACAAATTCTGCTTATAAAACACATTCTAAAAGTATAGTAATAATTAAGTTAAATAAAAAAAAAAATAAGATTGTAACTAAAAGAAGGTAAGGTATACTTTAAGAGAAGATAATCGTCAAAAATAACAGTCAGTTCCACAACAAAGTTTCACATATAACCCCAAAACCAACCTCTTCAATAAAAACTGATCCGCTGCTCATACCACACGATAAGAGTTTGATAAATAATATCTAATAATAATATCTAAAATAATAATATCTAAAATAAGTATCTTTAAAATATTTTCTAGGTTTATAGCTCTAATCAAACATCTGAGCTCAGCTTTCTCTAAACAACATGTCATATCAATGTTATTTATATAATGCTCAGGTACTTTCTTTCTAGTTTTCATAATTTAATTCAAGCATTTTACTTTGATAAATTATCCAAATCATTCAAATTATATTTTAATATCTTGTTTTTTGTTTCATTTAAATGCGAACTGGTATCATGCTTTAATGTAAATTGAAAGTCGGATAACTTTAAATACAATAGTTTTTACCAGCGGTCTTATCACAGAGTTTGTATATTGGATTAGAGCTAAATTGCCAATTTTCTAAATTACTGAACTGAATTTGTATGTGATGAATGTCTTCAGTTTCATGACACTCTGATGGGCAACTGTAACTCGAAACAAACAAAATCTTTGATCAAATTTAATGAAGAGTAAAGTTGGATCATCATACCAAAGCTATACTAAGGCATAGACGCAAACTCACAATTTTTCACATTTGTGTTAAAATGGTTATGAAGGATATTCTAAAAGGAAGAATTGAAGCATCAAAAGTGAATTAAATAAAGCATCAGTAGGGATAAGCAATAGTTAGTATCATCAAATTATATTTAAGGTCTTGTATTGCTGGTACTCTTAGGAGATAAACAATTATTCTAGAAATTTATATTTTTTTATATTTTTTGATCGGCTTTTTATTATTATTTTTAGTGATAATTTAAATTAAATAATTTAGCTGTTGTCAGGTTTCCGTTCACTAATAATTTTTAATATTTGATTGCAAACATCGATATTTCGGAAGCAACATACTCCCTTCATCAGTGCTTGTGACTAACTGTATACATTAATTCATTTTTTCCCTTCTTATATCCTATTCCCTCCATACTAGATATCTATTTTACCTGTACTTTTTCAAATTATTTTATTAATTTAAATAACGGTGAATATCCATTCCCTAAATAATTATTCAATCTGTCATCTACCTGTACCCTCGAAATTGCTAAACTCTCATATGTGTCTAGTTTGCTTGTTTTGTGTGAGTGAATGTTGCGGTGAATGTTGAGTGCGTTACGCGCAAATCCTTCTAGGTTTTTCGGTATCCTTATTTTGTTGAAACAAACTCGTCATGTTATTGCGTTCGATGCGGTGCAGTTTCTTCCTTATCATTAGGTCTATAATTTCTTCATTATATCCATTTTTCCTAGCCGTGTCTTTTATGTACTGCCTTTCCTTTTCAAAGTTAGCCTTTGATAATGGTATAGTTACCAATCTGTTGACCATCGTATGGTATGCTGCCATTTTTTGTCCATGTGGGTGTCCATGACTCAGTGGGGATGGTTCGTTGGGTAGTAGTGTTTTTTCTGTAGATATTAAATTCTATGATTCCATCATTATTTATTATTTTTATGTCTAGAAATGGTATTTCCTTGTTTTTTTCCCTTTGCATAGTGAATTTTATATTTCCATGTATTTTGTTGAGTTGATCTAATATAGTTTCAATTTTATCCTTTGAGACTACTGCGATGATATCATCTACGTACCGCATCCAAATTCTCGGCATAAGTCCCTCTTACTCTATTCTGTCTTCAATATGACTAATGAATATTTCACTTAAATATTTCACTGTTCAAAAGTATATATAGGGCAAGCAAAACGGTTAATTACGGTGAGATTTCAAGAACATTTAAGGGAAGCCGAATTAGCAAGAATAAGAGGTACTACGAATTTTAGGTCGGCAATTGCTAAACACATAATAGAGGAACACCATAAAATTGATAAAACCAATTTATCATCAATAAAAGAGGTACACAAAACAAGCAAACTAGACACATATGAGAGTTTAGCAATTTCGAGGGTACAGGTAGATGACAGATTGAATAATGATTTAGGGAATGGATATTCACCGTTATTTAAATTAATAAAATAATTTGAAAAAGTACAGGTAAAATAGATATCTAGTATGGAGGGAATAGGATATAAGAAGGGAAAAAATGAATTAATGTATACAGTTAGTCACAAGCACTGATGAAGGAAGTATGTTGCTTCCGAAATATCGATGTTTGCAATCAAATATTAAAAATTATTAGTGAACGGAAACCTGACAACAATTAAATTATTTAATTCTAGAAATGTTTTCAATTATTGTTTTTGCATTTTACCAAAACTTCACTTACTTCTGTATATGCTTATCCCTAATATTTCAACTATATTATTTTCATTAACAACTTTTTGAGTGTCCGATATCTCAGTTATGAAACGATTAAATCATTATTTTTAATAATCGAATTTCCTCTCACTAATTTATTTAAAATAGAATCAGTCTCAGCATCATTTCCGTCTAGGTCAACAGCTTTTTTTATTAACAGAAATAATCTCATGTCCTAACATCCACATAAGGATTACACCTAATTATTCACTTTTTTCATATTATTTATAAAAATCTTAAATACTAGGCGTCCAGTTGAATAGAACAAAAGGCTTATATACATACAATACGAATATATATATATATATATATATATATATCAATGTGACGTATTATACATATATGTATATAGAGAATATATGGATGTATATACATAATTCTATATAATCTAAAAATATATAAAAAGAATATAATATAGTATAAAGGTAATGGTCGGTCGATTCAATGACAATAACGATTTTTTTTTTTTTTTTAAGGATGAATATTATAAGAGCACTTTAATAATATGAGAAGACTCATAATGAGATATTTTATAATAAGTGATCTTTAAACAAAAAAAAAAAAAAAAATTATCTTGAAATCAATTTTTTATGAAATTAATTGAAATTATCAATATTAGAAAATAATTTAGATTTTTTTATTATATTTAGAAAATTTAAATGATGACAAATTTACCTTATTTTTTAAAAAATAATAAAAATTAGTAAAAAAAAAATTGAAATATATAATTAAAAAATTAATAAAAATAAATTAAACATTTTTTTAGATTAAAAATATCCAACAGATCGGCATGTAGTTACAATAACACGTTCTAAAATGCTCCAAAACTCATTCAACTTAATCGATTCATTGAAAACCAATTGATATTGATAATCGTAAAAAGTATATTATAGTTTTGATGATCTAAATTATTAGTCATTGAAATTGTGTGATTTCAAACTAATAGAGTTTTTGTTTATTTTATTTATTTAAATATTAATTAACGTAAATGAAAATAATTTTCAACAGACTACAGACTTCTTGCAATTTACTTGTTTTTTTCATTTGTCTGTTTTTTTCATTTGTCTGTTTTTTCATTTGCCTGCTTTTCATTTGACTCGATATGATAAATATTCATAATCAAAATTTCCTGTAGCAAGCCTTTATCAATCAACGTATACCAGAACTACATCTTCTAGGTGGTGACTGGTTGAAAGTGCCATGTTCAAAAAATTGAGCAGCCTTCAACAAAAATAGGTTGTAACAGCCCCGTCTCACAAAGCCCTCGCAAGAAACATTTTTTTTTATTATACATGCAGTAGCATGGGCTATTATATCCAGTCAAATGAAAACTAAAAATTAAATTGAAATATTAATATCAATCATAAAATTGACAAAAATTACAGCATAATTTAATAAAAATGGAAATAAATCTAAAAAATTTTTCATTCCCAGCCAACAGAAATTTGTGTACGTTAGTCTAATTCCAAAAATGGTGACAAAACAATCCGTTAAACTACAGACCTATAGCTATTGTTCGATTTGTGTCTTAGTAGAAGGATTTAAGTCTAAAAACTTTAATTTAAATGCTGGTGTTCCAAAAGAATATGTCCACTCTTTTCTTGATTTTCACCAATAACTTACTCTTCAATCAACCTTTAATCCAATTCATAGTTTTTCAGATGATAGTACTCTGCCTCCTTTGTCAAAATTGTCCAATTTCACACAAACTGGTAAAATTTGAACCAAATCTTTCCAATGTGTTACTTTTCTCAGATAGTCTAAACACATGTTACTAACTCAGATAGTTTAAACATTTTAGGTATATGCACGGTATATGAGCATCAAAATATTTGCGATACTTGTGATAAAACTCTCTTTTCACCTTCGGAACTTCTCAATATCTATAAATCATTTATAAGACCCAAGATGGAATACATCTCTTACTACATCTCTCATCTCTCTCTACATACTCTTATGGCTAACTTGGCCGCGTTCAAAATCACGACCCAACTATAACTTCATCCTTAGCTAATTCTCTTGGACATCGTTGTGTATAGTAGGAACGATTTCTCTATTTTCTACTACTCCCCCTATCTATTAGACACTACTCCCCCCCCCCCTCCCCCGTTCAACAGTTCCAATGACAAACAAGATTAGCCGTAGATGCCCATCCCTACACAATAGAAATACCTAGATGGCATGAAACATGCTACGAAAATTACTTTATGGTCCGGACTTCACGAATCATATCTCTTCTCGTATGTTTCACATTCAAAAAACACAATGTAGTGGGTATAACATCCAAAAATTCAAGAAAAACAAGAATAACCTCATTCTGCGAAATCCTATTAATTTTTTAACAATAAGTTTCCACTTTTTTCATATCCTTTCCTATCCCATCCAAGCGGTACTTACTAAAATTGAAATTTTCGTACCTTGTATTTATCAACACATTAAAATCAAAAATTCACTGCAAATATCAAATAAAGGGTTTTTCTTCAATATATCTAAAAAAAATAAATAAATATGAATCTGTCAAATTAATCTTTTCGGCTTATATTGAACTAAAACTGAAATGAAGACTTTAGTATTCGGCCTAAACTGAATTAAAACTTGTAGGACTATAATAGTTAATGGTTAATGCACGTCTTAATTTTGATTAAAGAAATATTAGGGGAGAAATTAAAAAGATTATCAAAAGTGGATGTCAAACAACAGATAGGAAAACTTGTAAAGAACAACAAATATTAAAATCTCTAAAAGAAAAACTAGTTCATTACTTAAAAGCAGACAAAGGAAACAAAATAATCATTAAGGAGTATGAAAATCTGGTAGAAGAAAAACTCAAATCCGGGAATTTTTTCGAACTTAGAAAGAATCCATTGCCAGATTCAGTAAGAAGAGTAGAAAACATTCTAAAAGAATGTAAGGGGAGCATAGAAAAGATAACAAAGTTAAGAATGCCGAACCCTTCATTGCCTAGAATTAGATGCCAACCAAAAATTCACAAAGATGGAAATGAAATGAGGGAAATAATTGCAGATTCCAACTCACCAACATACAACATAGCAAAATGGTTAGTAGCAGAGTTCAAAAACCTAGAAAGAGAAATGAGCACAAGAGCTATAAAAAACAGCTGAACTGATCGAAACAATAAAGGATACCGAAATAGGGGAAAGTGAAGAGCTAGTATCATTTGATGTCAAATCACTTTTCCCTAGCATACCAGTTAAAGAAGTCATAATAAAACTAGAGGAATGGCTCAACAAAATGGATGATTCGAGGGAATGGAAACAAAAAACCAAATGCTACATAAAATTGGCAGCCCTTTGTATGAATGAAAACTATTTCATGTTTAGAGGAAAGTATTACAAAACCAAAAAAGGCACAGCTATGTGAAATCCACTATCCCCATTGAGCGAAATCTTTATTATTTAAGAATTTTATAGAAGAAAGGATAGTAGAAGAAGGAATTATGCCCAGGATCTGGATGCGATATGTAGATGATATTATCGCAGTAGGGGAAAAAACCGAAATGGAAAGTTTACTTGTTAAACTCAATAACATCCATAACAACATAACTTTCACAATGAAAAATGAAAAAAATGGTGAAATTCCGTTCCTAGATATCAAATTAATTAGAAGTGAAGGAAAAATAAATTTTGATATCTATAGGAAAATTACGACAACTAAAAGAACTATCACTTCCGATTCATTCAAACCACCCTCATGGACAAAAGATGGCAGCATATCATACAATGATTAACAGACTACTGACCACACCTTTATCAGAAGAAAACTTCAAAAAGGAAAATTATATATTGAGGACAAGGCAGAAGGAAATGGATTTATGAAAGAAAATATTGAGAAAATAATAAAGAAGAAAATCCATAGAACTGAAATGGAAAATCTCTCAACTTTATTCGAACAAAACAAAAATATGGAGAAGCCAAAACGAATCTGTGTAGCACATTCCGCATACACAAATAAATTTAGCAATATATTTAAGAAATACAACTTAAATGTAGTCACTACTAGCAGAAATCTCAAATTATGTAATCTGTTAGGATCTGCTAAAGATAAGAGGAGCATAGAAGAAGTAAGTGGTGTATACAAAATATCATGCCAAGATTGCACAAAAACTTACATAGGACAATCCAAGAGATTAATTACAGTTAGATTCCAGGAACATATGAGTGAAGCACAATTGGCGAGGAAAAGAAACTACACGAATTTTAGGTCAGCTGTAGCTCAGCATATAGTTGAAGAAGAACATCATATAAATAAGAATAGTTTAAAATTAATAAAAGAGGTCCAAAAAAATAATAAACTAAATATGTATGAAAGTATGGTAATATCTAGAGAACCTGTTAACAACAGACTTAATAATGATGTAGGTAGTGGATTCTCACCATTATTTAGATTACTTTAAAATTAAAAATCATGTTCAGGTAGAATTAAGATCATAAATACTAGAATAAGGGTTATTACGTAAGACTAGTTTAAATGCAATAAATAATAATTATACAAAAAAAAAAAATTTAATAAATAAAACACTATAGATTAGGTAGCACTATTAAGGAATTACTATTGTTAACAAAATGAGCATATTATTAAGGGTTCAAATTATATAATTATATGTAAGGATTAGTGTAAATATTAATTAATCGCAAAGCACTGATGAAGGAAGTAAGTTGCTTCCGAAATATCGATATTTGAAAAATAAATACAAATGATTAGTGAAAGGAAACTCGACTTTTATTCCATAAATCTATTTTTTTTTTTTGTTTTTTAATGGGGAGTTCTTTGTAAGCGCGACCTCTTGATATCTATTGTACTTCCCCGTTTATCTCAGAATTGTATGTCTATATGTTCTTGATGAACGCTATTATTGCTTTGATGCTAATTTCAGAATTAAGCGATTTGTATTCCTGGAGCTATGGCGTAGCAAACTAATCTTATATATAAAGAAAGATGTTTGTCTGAATGTATGTTTGTGTCAGAACTCCTCTGAGACGCATAAACCAATTTCAATAAATTTTACAGGATGGTTTTTTGTTACTTAAAATCGAACTCGTGATATGTTTTTTTCCAAAATTCTGAAGGGTTTCGATAGCTGTCATACAATTCCTAGCACTTAACGAGCATATTTCAAAAACCAAAGGTGCTAGAGAGCTGAAAATTTGTACACAGATACTCTGTCAAAAATAAACAAATATGCCTTTCACATTTATTTGAAATTTTGACTGATTCTGGTAACTGTCATATAACTCGGAGCAACAACCAAAAATATTTCAAAAACCAAAGGGGTTAGTGGGGGCTAGTGGTTTTCCACATTTAATGGGTTGATATAACGGTTATGCTCAAGTCCATCGGAGATTTTGTTCGAATGAAAAATTCCATTCCGCATTCGAAAAAATTCGTATGCTAAAGTTCATTCGTCCACAAACACAATATTTTTTGTATCTAGTAAAGTTGATATGTAAGTAGGTACTAGGTAGGTACATTCAAATGACTTTTTTTGTTTTTTCTTTTTTTAAATAAAAGTAATTATATTTTAGAGATTTATGTGTTTGTTCAGTTTAAAGAATGAATTCAAAAATAAAATAAGAATTATATAGCGGTTTTAGAAGAACTGGAAAATGAAGAAGCGAAAATTTTTAGAAACGCACTATTTCTAAAAAAAAAGTATTTTAAAATTTTATAAACAAAAATTATCATTACATTTTGAAAATAAAAATTATTTTACAATATAAAACACTTCGTAACAACGCTTTCGAATGATTTTTTGTATCGATAGAAATTTTGTTCATTTCTATTCATGTTTCATTCCGATGGACTACAGCATACACAAAAAAAAAAATCGAAATAAAATTAACATTTTGCAGCGCGTGAAGACAATTCAGAATTCAGTATACCACATGTGTTCATCGAAACATTTCAATGGACTTGAGCATAACTCTATTAATTAAAAATTGCAGTACCGTACTTAATATACGAAAAATTATACTGTCAAGGACATAGAAAAAAAAACAACAAAAAATTATAATTACTAAACATTTATTGTGTCAAAAAAAAATTAAATTAACTTCAGACGAAAAGCACTCACCTTCTTAACCTAAAATTTGACTAGTTATTTCGGATAATCTCTTAAATAAGATTCTTGTTTTCGTCTTATATGACTTTTTTTAATAACTGTTTTAGACCATTGTAACTGTTTTCAGTTTTGTAACATCCGCAGTAGAAGTTCCTAAATATCACAACATTCGAATTTACTTTTCAATGAACACACTGCGCCCTCATTCTGAAAGCTGAAATTCTGAAGAGCTGAAAATTTGTACACAATTTGTCAAAGATAAAGAAATATGACTTTTATCATTTTAAAAATTTTTACTAGCTCGGGTAGCTGTGATATAACTCCTAGCCCACTTCATATATATTTGAAACTGGAGTACATACAGATAATTATTCTGAAATAATTTGTTGATGTGAATAACTTTTTAATTAGGCCTATAGCAATATACAAAGTATATACCATTATTTTTTGGTTAATCCATTTCGGCACGTCGGTCTACAGACTTTTCGTTGTGTCGTCTAAGAGCTATGACTGATTGACTGGAAACTTTGATCAATTTTTGTTTCTTGGCATATAAGTACATACTGGTTTGTTTGGTTTTTCATTGGTGTATCACTAGTTTTTGACCCCTTCCGACACGTCAATCTAGAAAAAACATTGTAAGTGGAGCTTCTATGGTCTTATAAAAGGTGGAAAACAAATTTTTATTGGCTTCCAATAACCCGATTCGCTATACCGGTCTAATAAGTTTTTCTCGTTTTTTATTGCCGTGTCTCAATGCCTTGATCGATGGTTTTCAAACACGGTAGAAATATTTTTTCTACCACAGAAGCTGGAACCCCGATCGTGAACATCGATTAGTCAAAAACTTTGTTATAAGTGACTTAATTTCACTTTCAAAAGAGGATGTTATAATTTAAAAAAACGTAAAGCCAAATTTTGTTCAATTCTGTTCATTCATTTTCGGAACAAATAGAAAATAATGACAAGAAGAAAATAAAAGAGAAAATAAGGCGGGATGTGTTAATACAATGTATCTTTATCGCAAAAAAAAATTGCAAAAAACATTTAAAGAAATGTTTGAATATAAGGCAATATTTTCTTACCTCATCAAATCAATTCACGCAACTACCTGCAACAGCCAACCAATGCTTACTAAAAATGAAACATCAAATAATATTTTTCGTTCCAAAATAATAACAAAACAAGCTCCGAAAACTTTCCCAATATCTCGGGCAACGCCGGGTAACTCCGCTATTGTAGAATATATATTTTTTTTTTTTTCTCCTATTACTCCGCGTGGTAGCATAGGGCTTCGATAGTGAACCTCCATTCCTCTCTGTTGAATACTACTTCCTTAATATCGTCCCAGGTATAATTGTTGACTGTTAATTCTTGATCGATTGTATATAAAATTCAACTAATACTAATGATAGTATTATTGTTTCATGACGCCACAAAAGTTAGAATTTAATGACCAAGTCTTTTTCCATTGTCATTCTAGTCGATTATGGAGACCACAAATACCATAGACAATACCATAGACTAGTTCGGACACAACAAATACTTACGTTTTGATCCACCCGCTGCAATGCACTTAACAGCCAACATACTAAATATGAGTATGTTACTCATCCCAAAAAACCAATACATTTATTTTTGTATTGGGAACATCATACCAAATGTTAAAATTTAAAATAGAACCCTATGATGCATACATGCAATATACTTCTTTCCTAACAATTTAAATTTTTTCAATCTATTTAATCTATACAATTTCTCTTTAATTTGAAATTCTATAATTTATTTAAAAAAAAAAAAAAAAAAAATACAAAATCACTGTCATTGGTTTTCAAAAATTTCATCAAAAAAAACAACAAAACAAAAAACATAATTTAAAATTCTTAAATTTTTCAAGTTTTTTGTGTTTGGCAAAAAAATGTTTCTTTACTAAATAGATCCTCATAAAATTTTTGAAAAACGATTTTTTTTTTTTATTTTTTTTTTTTTTTTTTGTTTTGTACATTATCATGTTCAAATTAAAATTTTTGCACGATTGCAATTCCATGTCTTTGCACGCAAAATATCTGTCCCACATACGAATTTATAAATTTAATGCCCAGAAAAAGCTATAAAATTATAGTTTTTCTTTTTTTATTATGTTTTTGTTTTTTTTCTCTTAAATTCAAGGACTTGGTTACTTTTATAACGATTCAATATCCCCAACTATTACAAAATATATTATGTGCATACACATACAAGTACATACGGAAAAAGAATCTTTCATATCCTTTAAAGATAAAAATATTTATTAAAAATGAGAACTTTAAACTAAAAAATATAGTATCATTACAAAGAAATAACAACAACAACAATAACAAGAAGAACAAAAAAAACAACAACAATCAAAATTGCATAAAATACCATCATGAAAAGCATTGGACCAAAAAATAAAAAAAAAAAAAAAAGCATAAAAATCAACATAAAATCAACAAAAATTTTGAAAACGAAAGAAAATTGCATCCCCAGAATTGAATTGCAGTTATACATATGAATGAATTTCTATTAAAAAAAAAAAAAAACAAAAAAAACAAAAAAAAAAAAATTTCTTTTAAAAATAGTATAGCATTAACAATACATATACTATACAAACACATTATTGAACTATCTATGCATTAACATTTATTTTGTGTTTGGGTGTGTGTTTGTTTGCACTTATATACTAGATTTTGAGTTCAGCGTATTATTATTATTATTATTGATGCATTCGAACATGAAAAAGGATTATCTTTACTGAATCCTGATGTGTCATTCCAATACAACTGATACTGCTTCATGTCGATGATACTGATGCATGAGATATTGATATGTCTATATGCGATTGTACAAATTCAAAAAAAAAAAAACAAAAAAACGAAAAAACAAATAAAATTTTTTGAAATAAAAGTGAAGAAAAATTAAAAAAAAAAAGAAAAAAAAGAAAAAAAAAACAAAAAATTCACCTTATAATAACAATATAAGCTTAATGTGAATTTGATGTGTATGCCATTTCAGCTGTTCTTTCTGTGTATGACTGCTGCTGCTGCTGCTGCTACTTTAAGATATGATTAAGATTTAAAGGTGTCTCTCTTGTGTATAGTTATACATACATATATATATATATATACATTTATATTGGTTGTCATTCTTATACAATACTTATTTTTATACTGCATTCTCAAAGCACATTTATTTCTGTTCTATTCCAATTTTTTTGTTTGTTTTTTTTTTTAAACATAACTTTTTTAAAATAACTCCTATAAATTTTATTGTTCAATTGTAATACCATTATTGAAAAATATATCTGTTAAGATTTATTATTAGTTATATTAGTAGGTGGGGGTCTGGTCCAAAATACCAAGGCACAATTATACAAAACGCGCTCATCCTTCCGGTGCTGATATATGGTTCTGAATCGTGGACATTACCAAAAGCAAGCGAGCATGCACTTGGTATCTTTGAGAGAAAAATTCTTCGTCGCATTTATTGCCCTGTGTCTGACAAAGGGGTTTGGAGAAGAAGATACAATGCCGAACTATACCAGCTGTTCAACGACATGAACCTAGCTAAAAAAAAAGTCAGAATAAGACGTCTTCATTGGATAGGCCGTGTAGAGCGTATGGATGAAAATGCTCCGGTTAGGAAAGTTTTCGAATCCAAGCCCCAGGGAGGCCACACCTTCGTTGGAGATATGAAGTATCGGCAGATATGGAAAAACTTCAAATCACCAACTGGAGAGATTCCGCTCGTGACCTTTAAGGTCTGTAGCGCCCAGCAACTAAGTAAGTATATTAGTAGGTAAACTTTTCCTTTTTTCACGTTTGGGATGGTGGTCTTTTATTATTTTGTATCATTAATTTGATCTCAGTGAAACGAAAGACACTCCAAAAGACCAAGTCAAAACACCTACAAAGCCGGTTGCTTTTATCGGGTTCTACCAGGTGTTACAAAACTCTGGCTTTTCACCCTACCCTAGTGGACTCATTTTAATTAATAACTTTCTCAAATTAACTTTCAATCTAATCCATAGTTTTGCTGATGACAGCTATCTAGTAGCATCATATGATTTTCTAAAAAAAAAAACTAATGCTGCGCAGTCAACTTCAAAAGAATAAAATGATGCGTGGTGCGTTTAATTGCAACTCACCCAAAATTATCGACTGGAATAAAGCTGTTAGTTGAAACTTTAAAATCCACTTATCTATAGTGGTACTACTTCAGCTGCGTATTTGAATAGTGATTTCAGCTTTTTTCTATATCAGCTTTGGTGTTGGTGTACAAGCAAATATCATATGCCAATTCGGGATCATGAAGGGGTAGTTTGTGGCACTTCTTTTAAAAGGTTTTGTTTCAGGATTAAAATCTAATCTAATGTAATCCAAAATTAAAACACCATAAACGGTAAAAAGGGGGCAACCATATTTTACTAAGATATAACAATTAAAAGCATTGCCAGTTGTTCTCCTATGTAGCACATTGCATCTAGCGTATTCATAAAGTCTGTTAAAGGTGTTGGTAAATTTAAGGGGCACACCATAGTTAGCCTGAAACCAATTATATCTAGAATATCTAAGGTCTCTAAAGCCAATTATTTCTAGAATATGGGAAAATGAAAATATAAGCGAGAAATGGAAGAAGGGAGTCATATAGTAAAAATTTCTAAGAACGATAACTCTAGCATATGTAGTAACTGGAGGGGAATAACAGTACTTAACGCAGTAAACAAAATACTAGCATTAATCATGCATGATAGAATCAAAGAGCATATAGAATGCAATACTAGAAAGGAAGAAGAAGGATTTAGAGAAAAGAGAAGCTGCATATTCTAACATTCTAACACAATTAGGATTATAGTGGAGCAATCAATTGAATTCAACTCACCATTATATCTGGCATTCATTAGCTTCTCAAGAGCTTTCGATACACTGAATAGAGATACAATTTGTAAAACCCTGCAAATAAAAGGCATCTCCGGGAACATTAACAGGGCCATGTATACTAATGCAGAAACATAAGTTCTACATAAATGGAAATCAATCTAAGCTCACCCTTCAATATCAACAATGGTGTTAGACAAGGATGTCCACTCTCACCTATCCTATTCAATATTGTAATTGACCAAGTTATGAGGAAAACAATTAATGGACATGATATTAATTGGGATACCATAAACAAATTAGAAGACTTAAAATATGTGGATGATATATGCTTCATGACACATACTCATGATGACATGAAAGAAAAATTAAAAAGATTAAATGAACATACAAAAGAAATGGGTCTGCAAATAAATATGAGATTTAATACGAGAAATCAGAGAAGACTAGAAATATATATAATACACCCATTGAAGAGGTAGAAGGTTACGAATATTTAGGCAGCATCACAGGTGGAGGAACCATGAAAGATATTGATAACAGACTATGCAAGGCAAAAATGGTATTTGGTAGATTAAGAGATGTCTGGAAATCCAATCAGATCTCAATAAATACAAAGCTGAGGATTTTCAACGCCTTTGTAAAGTCAGTCCTCTTATTTATGGAAATAAAACCTGGCTACCCACGAGCAGACTTACACACAAAATACAGGTTTTCATAAACCTCCGAATAATCTGCCGAAATCCGAATAGTGCCTCCGAATAATCTGCCAGATATTCTGGCCAAGCAGAATATCCAACTCTGAAATATGTACAGAGAAGATTCTATCGAAATACAAATAAGCAGGCAAAAATATGGATAGATCGGGAACATAATCAGACAACCAGAAAATATGATTGCCAGAGAACCTCTAGATTGGCAACGACAAGGAAAAAGTAGCATAGCCAGACCAAGAAATAGCTGGAAAATAACAGTATTGAACGAAATAAGAAAAATAAAAAGATCACGTTCGCAAATTAAGGCTATAGCGAAAAAAACAAACCATAGTTAGCAATAACTCTCCACAGCTCTGGGGAGCTCTGATATAAATTATGTTATATTTAATTTACTCTGAATGCTCGTACACTTTATAGTATCCCATAAATGACAATGTTTATTATTTTATATTGAATTTCTCATGTTTTCTTGGTAGTTCTACAATTTTGCCCTAAAATTCCTTCTTTTAAAAGAAAGCATACCACATTTTCACAGTTCTTCTCTCTTAGCAGTTTTCTAACTAAACTTTTTTATTTTAAGCACGTTTCTTTTCTGGAAATTCAATACGAGAGTGAAATACAAAATAAAATAAAAAAAAAAAATAAAAGAAACTGCAGCAGTAATATGAGAAGAATGCATCAACCATTAGATAATAAAAATCAAATTGAGAGTTCTGGGAATCTAGAAATCAGTAAAAGTATAGTATTTAGTTTATAGTTATATATATATATATATATATATATATATAGTTATTATCTATACTAATGAAAATAATGAAATTAATAGTTGTTATAATGGTAAGACAAGAACATTTATTAAAAATATGAATTATTTTCTTAAAATCGCTATCACTATGATGTTGGTGGGAATTATGAAAAATTTTAAATGGCAACGCTCTTAAAATACTCATAATTGTTATCACATAAAATTTGTTTCATTTTATTTTAAATATCTACATACATAATTATATTTTTTTGATTCTCGACGTTTTAAACATCAATATTCAAATATTTTTTTTTCCGTCAAAACTTTAAACGTTCATATCTCCGGAAATATTGATCCTACAGCTTAAATAAAAAAAATGCAAGTCGTTGCATTACTAAATAATATTACGTATATTTTGAATTTATTAGGCTACTCAAATTGTTTATAATACTATGTTTGGTATGTTGTCTATTTTAGAAGAAGTTTTATTTCATATACATAGCTTTAAATTTTAACGAAAGCTCTGCTTGATTCGTTAACTGGTTAATTGACGAAATTGATCAACCTTGATCAACCAAATTTGATCAACTTTCAAGCCCCTGAATAGCTTTAAGGTAATCAGCTCCGTTTGTAAATTGAAAGGCTTACAATTGGTCAACTTCGCAAATTAAGTGCTTTCAGCTGCTCAACTCAGTTTCAATTCAGTAATTCAAAACCAAAAAAAAAAGAAATTATATCAAAAAAACATTTATATGAAAAAAAATGTTATTTAAGCTGAGACATATGGACGTTGAACCCTTAAATGCATGATTTTTCCTTTTCCGTTGAAACCCAAAACGTGCTTAAATCTGTAGAACTTGTGGAAAGGCTCTGAAGCTAAAAAAAAAGGTGTAATGCAGATCTGCTACACCATATGCATTAACGGGTAATAAATTTTGAAAATTTTATTTAAGCATAATAGCTTATTTTCACCACAATCATTTCAGTAAAAATCAAAGTAAATGATTGAAATGTCGTTAATAAAATAATATTTATTAATTACAAAAAGGTTCATTACATCCGACTTCCTTAATCTAGTACTGGACATATAATGCGACGAGCGGGAGTAAAAGCGACCGACAGGGTACTTTTAAGATCTGTCCAACTACTATAGTATAGATACTGACGAGCTGTATAATAATATTAACGAAGACAGGTATAACGTTTCAAATTTTCACAAAACAAAAAAAAATATAATATGAAAACATTTTATTTGAGCTGAATAACCAAAATTAACAAACTTCTAAGCATTTTAAGTTTTGAAAAAAAAAAATATGGTAACAAATTTGGTATTTATATAAAAACTCGAATTTAAGCTGTAGAAGAATGAATGTGAGTCTTATTTTCTGTTCAATTGTTCGAGGTTCATTTTTACCAAATTTTTGTTGTCAAATTTGGTCAAATATTTTCTTTTTCTCTTTTTTCATTTGCACTAAAGGTAATTTATTTTTAAATTTCTGTTTATTTGCTCTTTTCTTTTGAAATGCAAACGGTCGTGGTGAAGTTAAAATTGGAAAAAAAAAGAACAAAATGAGAACACATGATTTAAGCCTACATTTGATATTATCATCACCAAACCAACATTGGAACATACAACCAAACTTGGCTATTGTATTTTCTTAATTATATTTATAATAATATTCCTACAAAACCATTTAGTCTATAATAAATAATATTATATAATCAATTCCATTTGATGATTTTATTCACCACACATCCGAATTAACCATCAACTTTACCATAATATCACTCAACAACAAATAAAATTCTAAATTCAAAAGAAAATAACATGCAAAATCACTCAAAACATCACTCAAAACACATACACATGTGATTGTACACTTTCATTACATTTTTTCAAAAAAAATTTAAAACGAGTGGAAGTTGAATAAACCAGTTTGTTTGTTTTTTTTTTTTATTTTTTTGTTTATCACGTATACACGATATTAAATTGAAAAATAAAAAAGGTGCTGCCATTTTTAAAACTATTTTAAATATTTATTTAAAATAATCAGGTAATTTTTAAAATTAAAAAAAAAATTTAATTTTAAAATTGATTAATTACATGGGTATTTGAGTTTTTCAATGAATAGATTATTTTGACAATTCAAGTAATACTGTTTAGAAGATATTATGGGTATGTTCAGAAAATCAAATCATCTTGACATTTTTTTTGCATAACTCATTCAAAATTCTTTTAAAAAATAGAAATTTAATTTAAATGTTTTTTTTCTTTTTATTTTAAATTATAAAACCTATGAATAACATCAATTCTTGTGGAACAAATGAAAAATGTGGAATTAAAAAACAAATTCAGTACATTCAAATGTGAAAATTTTCTGTTTCAAAAATTTGCTCGAAGTGTGTGTTAACAAAAATTCACCTTATAGTATTTTCTTGATATAATTTAAAATTAAATACTATTGTATAGATACAAATTATATTGTATAGATTCAATATTATATTCTTAATTCAATTCTACAAATATCTGTATTTCATTTCTACAAAATATATACCAAAAATTATAAAATTCCGAAATAATAATTTAAACTTAAACTAAAATGTTAGTATTTTCCTTTAAAAAGAATATTATTTTGCTATATAACTATTATTTTATTATAACATTTTATGAAAATTGTTTTATTAATAAAATCATCTTAATTTTGAAATTTTAATTTTACGAAAATTAAAACTGAAATAAATTTCTTCAAAATCAAAATCATTTTTTTTAATTCTACCAATGCTGCCATTTCATTTCAATTTCATTCCAAAACTCAAAATTCATCCTACCATATTGAACTGTCAACATTTTTTCATATTGACAATCAGTTCTACCAACAAAATAATAAAAAAATATTGCTATCTTTTTCCAACCACCTTATTAATATGGCATTGTCCGTAATAAAATGTCTGAGAAGGTAGTTTGGTTAGCCGTCTAATTCTTCTAGGAATCACAAAAAATTTCGTCTATTTTTGTGTCTTATTTTTTTACATTATTTAAATTACGTAAAATTTTGATTTAAATATTGCTCAATTTATTAAATGAAATATAAAAAAGTTAAGTTTCATAAATTTACAAATAATAATTAGTTAATAGCTAGATTTGTTTTTTTATATGTGAATTTTTCATCATTTTTTTTTAAGATATCACAAAAAGCAAAAAAAAAAATTCTATTTAGCCAATGACTTGTGCCAAATGCTTCTTTGGTTTTAATATAGAAAAAAAGAAAAAATAAAAAAAAAAAACGATATACAAAAGTCAACATGAACGTGTTGGGTGTTTGAATTTCAAAAAAAAAAAAAATAAAAAAATAACTTGGAATGTGGAGCTGTTATTGGACTGGAGTAGCCGCTTATAATCTTAATATAGTTTCTGTTTTATGTACATAATATAATATTTAATAAGAAATTTTGGAAATTCTAAAAATTAGCTTAAAAATTACGAAATTAAATTAACAAAAACTAGTTTATAACGAATTTAACTAATATTTAAGTTTTTGATACGATAAATTTAATATAAAATTCTAAACCACCATTATTTTAAATGCTTTAATAATTTACTTTTTTTTTTTATATAAATAATATTACAAAGTAATTATTAAGAGATAAAAATTTTTTTTTTTTTAAATTTTTAAATATAAAAACAACAAAAAAAAAAACAAATTTTTTTAACGTTTCAATGATATTTTGTATGTGTAAATACGCTAAAAATAATTTTTTTTATATCTAAATATATATTTTAAATTTTTATATCTTATGAGTGAAGTGTTTAAAAATCCAAAAATAGACAAATATAATATACAAATATGTCTGGTTATTTAAAGTGAGTGCAAGCAAAGCCAAAATACAAAAAAAAAAAAATACAATTTTCAAAACAATAGCATTTCCAATCAACCACAGTCATCTTTATTTTGATTCATAAATTTTTCATGTTATTTTACATATATATTCAAATTCTGAATATTTACAATTCTGTTTTTCAAATTAATTAATCATAATTTTGTTGTTTTTAAATTAGAACTTGTGTATTCTTTTGAATTATTTTGAATTTGTGAATATATTAAGTATATATGTAGGGTACATAAGTGTTCTGCGCATAAATATTTTCAGATTTTTATTTTCTTAGTTATTTGTTTTGTATATGGGTGCTCATATATTCATATACAATACCTGTACTATATATATTTGAAAAAAAAAAAAAAAAAGTTTAGTATTCAGTGTCTACGTCAGTGTTCTTACAAAACAACAAAAAAAAAATAATAATACAAAACTACAACAAAAAATATTAAATACGATTCACTGTGCTTTGCTCTGCTGCTGCTGATCTGTTCTGCTCATTATTCTTCACTCAACCTCAACCTCCAAGATTGCAAAATGGCGGATTCCTATTACCAGGTATGTTTCTTTTTATTATAATGTATTGAAAAAGATAATTTTCTTATTATAATTTTCTTTTATGTTTTAATTTTCTTGTTTTTTTTATTTTTTGTAGTTTTTTTTTATAAGACTTGTATTGAATTTCCTGTTTAGTTTTTGTTTTTTTTTTATTTATTTTTTTTTTGTACTATTGCTGTCAGTTTAAAGTTTGAAATTTTGTTATAGTTACTCTTACTATACCAACCGACGATGTATTTTTAAGATGGATTTGAATTATTTTTGTTTTCGTTTTTCTGATTGAATTTGAAAAATAACAAAAAATAGGTGCACCTGTTATTACTTAGCATTTCAAGAAGTGAAAAAAATAAGAAGTCAAAAAATTCATTATTATTCAATATAAATAAAAAAAAAAAAACAATTCCCCTTTTAATACTTTGTGAAAAAAAACATTGCAAAAATAAGGCTTCAAAATTTCTTATGCATACCTCTTCTCACCTCCCCAAACCATACAACATTATGATTTGCTTTACTCAAGTAATTTATGAATGAACAGAAGGGTGTTCTAGAAAATTGAAACAGATATATAAACATAAAATGAATTATTAATAATACTCACTTATAAGTATCTAGTTAAGTATATATATATACATATCTTTACGTGCATAGAAAACGAATAAAATATACCTAAAATGATTACACATCAGGTGGGTTACTGACTTGAGAATACTTATGGGTGAACTTATACCTATATATATATATATATATATATATATATTATAACATATGTAATATAAATCTAGTTTAATCTACCTAAGTAGATTTAGAATTATAGCATAAAGTTGTAATAACAATATTAGTTATATAGGTACACATATAGGTACATACATTACATTTAAATATACCTATAACTATGTAAATAATTTCGTTTTATATAGATATATGTATAAACAAATTGATAAGCACTAAAAGTGTACATATAAATTAGATATTAAGTACTTATGTAAATAGGTATAGTTATATCGTATTTATGTACTTTATGTCAGTTACGATAGGGGTTTTTAATGCTACGATACGAATTCAATTCATATTCTAGGTACAAACATATTTCAATAAAGAAATCTTAATTTTATTGATTTAAAGAAAACATTAAATATTTAAGTTTAGTTAAATGCACCGTGTTAACAACAGAGGTACAATTCAAATGGAATTCAGGGTTAATCCAGTAAAAATTATGGAATTAACTATTAAATAAAAAATTTATTTGATTTGTAGATTCATAATTGATGTTATTAGTAGTTATCATCAAAAGGCTGTTGTTTTAATTTTTTTTTTAAATAATAGAACTTCATCTTTTCGTTTTTATGCTGGTTATGCGATTTTTTATAGAACTTTGTGAAAAAATTGCCAATTCTAATAAGAAAGGTTACAATTTCATATGAGAGATAACTATATATTTATTCACACACCTCGTATACCTTTAATAACAATAAATGATGATTTTTTTTATTTATTCACAGGCTTAATTCAAGCTAGTTACATGTATTATATATATACATTTATGTGAATTTAAACAAATTTTAAAATTAACAATATATATATATATAAATATCAAAAAATTAAAACTTGCAAATATTGTGAAATAATTAAAATGTAAATCAATGGTTATAATAAAAAATGTACAATGAGTTGTACTTAACGTTTATATTTTAATGACGCAGCATTGATCTCCAGAGTTCTGTTTTGTAACTAGTTATTCTATTTTAAAAATTACATCAGTTCATTATTCCAATTTTAATACGTGTTTGATAAAACCTATCTCTGGTCATCTATCATAAGGTGCCTATTACACATCATTCTTTTCATCAATCATTCATCCATATATTGTCAATATATGGATGAAAAGAATGATGACCGATTACACATCAATCATTCACTCATCAATCTTTTTACCCATATTTTGACATTTTGCAATGACATATTGTGGAAGTGTTCTGAATATATTGATAATTTCGAAACATATATGAATATTAAAAATGTAATTTTTAGGGGAATGTTTTTAACTTCAATTTAAATTGAATTTTTAAAGTAAAGTAAAGATATAAAAACAACAAATTATTTTTTTGCACATTTGAATAATATATCAATCGTTTTTTTACAATAATTGCTATAATTATTCAAATTAATATAAAAATTATTCATTTTGAATTACATCACAAATATATATTATAATCTTATCTGAACATTCCCCAAAAAGCAATTTTTTTTGCCTCAGCTGAACTTGTCAAAAATGATTGATGACATGATTGATGGGAATTTTGCTTGCATGATTGACGAATGATTGATGAGAATAGAACCGCCATCAATCATTCATCCATATATTGACAATATATGGATGAAAGATTGGCGAATGATTGATGTGTAATAGGGCCCTAACATTATGAGGTGTATAGTTATATATCGTTACAATGAGTTCAATCAAGCTTAAAGATTTAATTAGAAGATTCAGAATTTCAAATTCGTTTTTAGATAAAGTGTCATATTTCGAATTTATTTAGTTAAGTATAACGAAATACATGTAAGTATAGTATGTATAAACATCAAGATCAAAATAATGGGGCTTATGATTGAAAACGAAAACGTTCAATCGTTTTCCGAATATCACTGACGTTTGTCATTTGGTATGACAGAAAACGAAAACGAAAAACGTTAATTTCGAAAATAATTTTTCATATGGTTGAAAACGATCGGAAAACGTTTGTAGTGCAAAAATCAAACGCTCAGTTGTGTTGAAAGTTTGTATGGAAAAAGTTTATAAACATAAACAAAATGCAAGTAGTTTTTTTTATATAACTAATTTAGGTGTTTATATTTGTATTTTTGTAAATAAAAAATTAGAATATAAACTTAGAAATTATTTTATTTATATTTATTTGTAAAATAAAACATTTAATTTGTAAATACAAATAAATGCATATAAAATACAGAAAAAAGTTAAATTTTAACCTGTAATGCATTTAAAAAAAATTCTTTCTATATAAAAGAAGAATTATTTGTTTCTTTTTTTTTAGTTTTTAAATTTTTTTCTTTATTTTTCTATATTTAACTATTTTTTTTAAATTTATAATTCATGACATTATACTCTACTTTACACTATTCTTTTTTGTTTTGTTTTATTAAAATTTATGTAATTGTTTATTAAATTTTAATTCAATTTTTAATTATAATTTTGTTTTATAAACTGTTTGTAGAAACTGCGAAGGAGTACAAATAAAAAAATAAATCAAAATAAACAGAAACACAACCACAAAAAATTGAAACATATGTTTTTGACAACTGTCAGTTAAGTTTCGAAAATTTGCGAAAATGTTTTTATTCACACGTCTTCAATCACATCAAAATGTGAAGAAGGTGATAGTGATGATCGTTTCGTTTCGTTTTCCGTTTCGTTTTCAATCATAAGCCCCAATGTCTTCTTCTATGTATGTTTCATGATAACTAACTTATAACTAACTACATAGTTAGTTACAATTTTTTTTTGAAAATGTTTTAAATTGAAAAAACACTTAATTTTCTTAGCCAACCTTAAAAAAATACAACAATTTTTTTTGCACTGAGAACGAAGTGAAGTACTGAGTCAACTGTAATGGGCTAAAAACTACTATCCTTTTATTAAAATTATTGTTTAAAACTAACCCTTATTGGTCTGCAACTATAAATATTTTTGATCAAACAAGGTTTAATTAGGTTTAAATAGTTCGATATAAATTTCGTACATTTCGTTATTGTCAGCTAAGCACAAGTCATCAATAAGTCATAGGTCTCTAGTTGAATTATACAGTTATTTACATTTTCCATAATTAATAAGTACATAACTATAATATTCTAATATTTACTGACTAAATAAGATTTGAATTAACCACTCATTAAGTATACTATAATTACTTAAGATCTTAATTTTTTTTAATTGTATAAGCAAGTCTATAATAAACCTAGTTATATTGATTTATATGACGTTCAGTTTCCAATGGGACCCGTTAAAGAACGTATTAATTCACACTATCTGGTCAGAGTAAACGAAAAATGGCTATGGCGTACTCACATAAACTAATATCAAACATGTAAACCGATATCAGTTGTCATACAATACATACTTAAGGGGTAAACACAATTGCGACCACCGACTACCAACGAAATTCGGTTCGCTCAACTATTTTTCGTCAAATGAAATACCATTGTAGCGAAACGAAAAATTAAAATAAACGAACAAAACAGAAAAGCAAATGACAAAAAATGATATAACCTAAACTTTAGAAAAAAACAAAACAATTATTTATTAGGTATTCAAATTTCAGATTTGTTGTTATTTTTTGATTATTAAAAAGATTGTCAGAAATGTCAAATCCGACTACCAGCGAAAAAAATACAAAGTAGCCTTATTTCGACGACAACGAAAATGTGGTTGAGCGATTGTAGTTGTAATTGTGAGCATATATACATAAGAGAGTATGTATTCTAATTTTTTCGTCTCGAATTTTTCGTCGGTAATCGCTATTGTGTTTACCGCTTTAATGTCAAAAACATAGTCTTAAGAAATAATGAATAAGATAAAAATAAAATGTTATAGAAACGAAAGTCAAACAACAATAAAAGACCACCTGCACATTGGCATAGACAAAATACCTGTGCAATCTTTAGGAAAATATGCCCCTCGTGTAGCATCAACAAAACAAGTTTTAGCCAGGTCAGAGCCAACAAAAGATGGCAAAAACATACCTGTAGCAACTAGAAACATCTGTGCAAGATCTAGTAACACATATGCCTCGTGTAACATCAATAACATCAAACAACTTTTAGTCAGATCCCGCACTGATATATCAAGACTAGTAGCTATCAGTACGAGTCACAGGAAGCCGCGCTGCCAAGCTAGGTATTCCATTTAAAACCCATTGCCGCAGTTTCAAAAAAGAAAACGAAACAGAAATTCTTGAACACTTTCTTTGCAACTGGATATTACCTAGAGTCAGATTCCGGACTTTAGGTTAGACTTTCCCTAACAACATACAAATTATTTATTACGGAAAGGGTAATTGGGGATCTGATCAAATTTCCCAATCGCACAGAGTGGCTTAATTCCTGAAGAGAGTGAAATCTCATGAAACAATCAACAACAACAAAATAGATCATTCGAGTTGTGGTATCAAAAAAGCACAATTAAATTTTCAGAAACAACTAGAAGGGTCACTTCTACCTACCTACCTACCTGTCTTAACTAAATTTTCTAATCAATAAGAGAAGTAAGTACTTACTTAAACATTTTCAAATTAAAAAGCTAACTATACATAAAACTATAACTAGTTAAATACTCAATAGTTAGTTAGTTACTGAATAAAATACATGTATGGATATACCGGGTGTTCCAGAGCATGCGTATCAGTTTTTTAAGAGGGGGGGGAAGAGCCGTTATTTTAAAATTTAAAAATAAGTTTGTTAACTAATTCGAGAGTGCTCTATAGATTGGCGGTATTTTCAACTTTCGGAAAGAACCGAAAATCGGTTTTTTAAGACCAAAAATAGCTGAAATTAACCGAAATCGAGATTTTCAAATGGGAAGGGGTATTTTTTTTTATGCAAATTCGGATTCTACGCCAAAAAATAAAAAATTTTTGTCAAGTAAAATTTGTGTTTTTTTTTTTTTTTTTTTTTTTTTTGTGTTTAAACTTTGTAGGAACCCACAACTGAGATAAAAAATATCATAACATGAAAAACAAATTTATTTATTACAATAATTATCATTAATTTTAGTTTACCAAAGGAAAATATATATATAGTTATTGAGCATTTTTGATTTATTGTCATTAATTTTAAAGAATTCCCATTCCCATTTGAAAATCTCGATTTCGGCGATTTTTGGCCTTAAAAAATCAATTTTCGGTCCTTTCCGGAAGTTACAAATACCACCAAAAAATAGAACACCCTCGATTTAGTTAAAAAAACTTTTTTTTTAAATTTTAAAATAACGGCTCCTTCCTCTCTTAAAAAGCTGATACGCATGCTCTGGAACACCCGGTATATATAGTTATGTGTAACTAAACACATCTCACATCGCATAAGTAATTACATATCTTCAAACAATTAATTTAAGAAAAAAAAAATTAATCTTTATCCAGTAACTAAGTGTATATAAGTCGGAAAACATTTTAAACGATTTTCATTTAATTTTACAGACTCACCAAATCAAAAAAAAAAAACGCACAATTAGTAAATGAAACCAGAATCTGTTACCAACACTAGTTTTATCACAACATTTCTATTAAATACTTAATTGATCAAATCATCAAAAAAAAAAACAATCCTAGTTCTTCCTTGTTTATATTTCTGAACAAATTAATAAAAATTAATTAATTTAGTAAGTAAAATACTCTATGTAAATGTACTGACTTAACTATTTCAGTAGTTACAACTTGTCTTCAACTTTTAAGATTTGCTTAGTTTAAATTGAAGCTCAAAATTTATATACATATATATGTTGATATATATACGTATACTTACTTATAAATTTACTTGAAAAATAAAAAATAATGAAATACGATATCAAATGGTACCTATATAATTTACATAGCTGTATATATATAACTATATATTGTATAGTTGTAGGTATAGTAAGATTCTTGATTGTTATTATTGTTATTATTATTCTTGTTTTTTTAACTATGTGTTGTTTTTGTTATTATTTTTATTTTCATTTACATAATTGATTTGTACACATTTTTATTATTGTTGTCATCGTTTTAATTTCGTACTTGATATTATCAAGCCTGAAGTATTTAAATAATATCATAGCCAGAAGCTATTTAATATCAATACCTAACTACAGAGTAATAATTAAAGAATACGGTATTAGTTATATATGTTATTATTATATATATATATAAATATAATATATGTAAAAGAATTTGACATGGGGCTTCACCACCGGGTTGATGTAAAACCCAACTTCTAAGATACTATACTTAAATGTATATGTCAGACAAAATCTAAACTTAAATTTAATATAAAATTTAATGATCATTTACACTATAACTACATCAGATAAAATTTTGTGTAGTTATTTACTTAATTGCTATTAATTTAATTAACATAATTTAAATATATATGTGTGTAAATAAATAACATACTTAGTTACATCAATATGTTTCTGAGTTCTTGCAATTATAAACTGAGTTTTTCTAAATAATAACTAATATTTGCAAAAACAATCTACTTATATATCAAAATTACTTTCTGAAATATTTTATATCATAAAACTATGAAAAAATCGAATAGAAGTATTTTAGTGCTACTTATATAGAGTAACTATTTTCTCGTTAAATTAAATACAATGTCCAAATTTGTTTATACAGTAGATTTGTAGACTCTACCCCAAAATATCCTAATGTAATAACTACTAAAAGTAGTATTGTCAATAACAAACGACCTAATGTTTAGAAATGCTATGCTCCCCCGCAAATTTTTGTTGTATTACGCACACGTTATATACATGTAATAATATATATATTCCAGTTAAATACAAATATGAGTAGGTTAAACTTATATATATATATACATATTTAATATAGTAAATAAGTTCTTTCAAATTTCGGGCTGCATTTTACATCCCATGTATAGTTTAGGACACTCCCGCGGGTACGGATATGGTAACAACAGGTAAAAAAACCCATATGTGTCATAAAACAACATATAACGGATATTTTTTAAACTTACCGTTTCAAAATATTCCACATAAATTATTAATAATGCATTAAAACATCCAGTTGGGACCACTTTGAAATCAAAAACAGTTTAACTTTATCAAAGTCATTCACAAAAGTTGCAAAAATTACAAAATTTTACATTTTTAAGATATATATGAAAAAACTCATATCATAACAAAACAAAATTTTAACAGAAATGACAAATCTCCTAACATGGAAACTGACAGAACTGCTGACAATTGTGACCTAGCATTTTGAGATGACGTCATAATTTTATAATTCCTGAATTTGTATGGAAAAATTTGTTCGAAATTTTGACACTTTTTTAACGAGATTTTATGTAGTGTCAGATTTGTATCATTAAATTTAGATTTAATATAAAATTTGTATGACATGAATTGAGTGCTTCTAAAAACCTTCATAAAAAGACAAATTTTAGTAATACTTTACTTAACAAGCAAACATCAATTAAATAATATAAACAACATTAAACTATATAAAAAAAAGTGTAAATTTATGTATATTTTGCATGGTCTTCGTCATCTAAGTAATTCGATAAATGGCATAACTATCATCACTTGAAAATTATTGTATGCCATGTTAGTTGGCAAGCCAATATTTAAGTTGATATAATGATCTTTTGATCCCTCTGCTGTTTACGATCCGATTCGGTTGATGATGAATTGTCAATAGTTTTTTTTTTTGCTTGAAACATTCCATTTTCCGGCTATTTACACTTATATTCAACTCGGAATGAGTAAGTACTTTGAAGCCATGACAGTTGTCCCTTTTTTAGCTTACTAACTAAGTATAACTATATATATATAAATATATACAATAATCTATAGTTTTATATTTCCCTTCAAAATCATCTTTTTTATCAACTTAATCCAACATACAATATTATTTATTACATACTTATAAGTACTTAGATGATACCGTAAAACTTGAAACGCCCTGTATATATTATTTGAGTATTAAATGGCGTATTTAAAGAAAGAAAATAATAACCTCACTTTCTCCCCGTTAATTTTATCCTTCTTAAGTATATTATTTGAAAATAAAGCTAGTGGTGATCATCATATTTAATTAATCATTGTTTTCTGGTTTGACACATTTTTGTTGTTTAGTCTTCCTAGTTATAAGTATGTAGTGAAAAACATTCTTTTAATTCTAAATTCTAGAAAATGTCTGGTCTAATGTGGTCTGGTCTATGGAATGTCATCGTTTTTGTTTTTTTTTTTATTTTGTTTTTTTTTTTTATTATTATCGTCTCTGATAATTAAAATTAAGTAATTCTTGTTTATTCACTTCTTTATCTACTTATTTATGTACACTATGTACTTTAGCTAAGAATGTATATATATATATATATATACGTACGTAATGTATGTTTTGTTCTAATTTCAAATTCTTTAATAAGCAAATGACAATAACAAAAAAAAAGAAACTGCATCATGATTTGTACTAGAATTTCTCATAGTTATTTTATATATATATATATATATATATATATATATATACAAGAATGTAGAATAACTAAAGTAAAGTAGTTGAGTATAATGACTTGATCAATAATGTTTATTGCAAGATTCCACAGATAACATAACTTATATGTGACAGGTTTTTATAACAATTCATAATTATAATAAAGGTAATAAAGTAGTTAAAAAATATTTAAATTATTTTCGCATTTACTTCAATATGCAATTGTGTCTTACCAACTTGTAAATTTAGAATTGAAATTCAGATTAATTAATCTGTATAGAAGACAATATTGTGAAGACAATGTTATAACATAAAATTTTATGATATACTTATACATAAACATATTTATATATATATATATATAAAGCTATATTTTATAAATAAAATGAAAATCAAATCCACAATCGAAATAACATACTGACAAATAACATATTTTACATATTGGTTTATTCAGGGTATAGTAGCGATCTGTAGAAATTAGTTACTAACCGTTCAGATATCATAAAACTCTCAACAGTCTCTTTTTGCGTAATTTTGGGATAAAATATATGTCATGCCATAATTTTGCATAAGTTCATTTTAAGGTAAATGTACGTAATATCGATATATGTTGGTAATATCGATATATGTATTTCATCTTTTTATTAAGAACTTATATTTTAAAATTTCTGAAAGTAGTTAGTTGTTAAAATATGTAGTATATTATTAAAAGTTTTGTCAAATAGAATTAAGTACTTAAATTAAAATTTTAAAACTTTTTGGTTTAAAAGTGTTAAGTTTAATATCGGAATTAAGGACACAATTTTTTGCTCATGCACCTAATATTGATATATACGTATCATATATAGTGCAATAATAAGCAACAAAAACTAAAATTTACATTTTAATTTAATTATTTTAAAATAAGTACTTTAAATACTTAGCCTTGTGAATGTGCATGGGTAGTTCTCCGGTAAACGTACAGTTTGAATACAAAAAGTGGCAAATTGTTATTTGATCAAAATTTATCATTTTGTTGCTCTAGAATAACGAGTCTATATTTGTGCAATGGATTAACAGTTGGAACACTTAATTTGTACCTTCAATCTAAGAAATAAACGCATTTAAAAAAAAATTGGTAACAGGAGAATGTTTGAAAATTCCAGGAGAATGTTTTTAAAATACAAATTTCATTAAAAACCTAAATTTTCCTATAAAATTATTAGATCCCTTATAAGTATAAAAAACTAAAAAAAATATATAAACACATTAAGGCTAAATTATGTACTAATTGGATAATGTGGGATACACTAAAGAGCAAAAATAGATTGGTAACGGGAGAATGTTTTTTTAAATGACAGGAGAATGTTTTTGATATCGTAGTTTTAAACAAAACACACTAAATTTAATCAAATTTATTAATTTTTGGCAACAATAGTTATAATAATATTAAATTAAAAAAAATAAAAATGTGTTTTACTTCATAACACTTAAAATAAATCCCAATATTTCATTATATGCGACATATTATATTTAGTTTATTTTTAAAGGAATAAAACTCTCTTTCTCCTTTGCGTTTAATTATTGGATTAGGGCAAAATCATTAGCATATGGTTTGGAGTTACGAAGGAAATATCTTTTTAGGTAGCCTTAAAATTAGTTTTGTCCTCATTGGTAATTTTTAAGCACATTATCTTAATTTCTCCATCTTTTGTAACTTCTTGACAAAATGTAGCATATCTATTTAAAAATTGAATTTATAAAATAATATTAAGTTATAATATTTTATTTAGTTATTTATTTCGAGCTTTATATATTATTATTGGTGAACTTTCATAGATCGTGTTGAAATCGATACGATATTTTCCTCTTCTACCAATCTATCAGCTGTTCGTTTTACAGAGCTCCTTTGCCGTGACCTGCTTCCGAGTAGTTCCAGCTAAACTGGTTCAGTTTTAGATATAATTGGCTTAGCTTTACACCCATAAAGTAAAACATAGTCTTATTTCTGTATTACGTTGAAGGACTATCGCTTACAAAATGTAAGCTAGAAATATCTGGAGTTTTCTTTTCGATATCATTCAAAATTGGTTTATGTGAAATACATTCCGATAATGTGCAAAAACATTCGATCTTCAATCGATCATTTGATGAATCTTTAGTATACACTACTACGGTATGTAAAGTTATTTGGCTTCTTGAGTTTTGTTATTGTTTCTCCAAGATTTTCGCTTAGCACGTTTCTCCCTTGAAGTCATCTCATTTATAAGCTTTACCTGTTTCTTTTCCCTTCTTTTTAAATATTTTTGCCGAGACTTTAAACCTCCTGTTCTAAGGTAGCAGGATCCTGTCTAAGATTTCTGTACCTTTCTCTTTCTTTTTCTCTTTTGACTTTAAGAGCTTCGGCCGTGTTTTTTGATTTTGGCGTAGGTTTGCCCATAATATGCGAAATGTTGTGCTCTAAACTTTAATAATATACCATATTATTTTAAAAGAACATTGAAATTTTGCGAGATTGATATAAAAAAACATTCTCCTGTTACAAACGAATTCTCCTGGAATATTCGTTTCCATAGGAGAATGTTCTCCAGAAGAATGATAAAACAATACAAAATCTAACTTTAATAACAAAAAAACTAAAATTAACGTACAAAAGTATAAATGGCGTAAGTAAATTCAACGTAGTATTTGATTTGTTTGCTTATATGAGGAAATATATAATTAAATTTAATAAAAAAGCTTACCAGGAGAATGATCGACACTCGCGTTCTTCGTAAAATTCCCACAATCTTTTATACCTTACACTTTACTTGATTCACTTTTCACATTTGTTTAATAACTGAGAATATTAATAATTTAATATTCTCTTTAATCAAACTTGTTACATACTTGTTATGCCGAATTTTGAGAATTTCTAATACATAGAAAAAACACAACTCAGTTGGTAGTGTAAAATGATAGACAAACTTTAGGCTTTGTAAAATGCTTTTACAAAACTTTTGAACATCTTTTGAATGTGTTTACAGAACACATTACATTACTTAGAGTAACATAATTATTTATTTTTTTTTAAAAAATAACCACATTTTCGAATAAAAAGAAAAAGTATAAACAAAAATAGTGTTGTGACAGGCAGGCGAATGCTTTTTTAGTATTTTAAAGCGATTTTTTTCTTAAAAATTTTTTAAAAATTTAAAATTTTTGTATTTTATTTTAAAAAACTAATTTTTATTTATCTAATATTTATTAAATATTCAAGTACAATATATATATAAATGCTTTTTAGAAGTTGTGACTTTAAAGTGTACGTTTATCGGAGAACTACCCGCATATTCTATAAGATGTCGAAACGAATTTTATTTTGTATTAGGTATTTTGATTTATAAATTTTAATCTGCTAAAAATAAGTCAGTTGACTAACTTGTCGTATATTGATATTAGGTACATTTTCTATCGATATTATGTTCAATCATGATACTATCAACAAACTTAATAAATTATCATCTGAATATATAGATTGGAATACTAATAATATTAAATTTAAGTATATAAGTTGTTACTTTTACTTATTAATTTATTTATTTATTAAACAGCGGAGTGTAGTGTAGACCAACTACAGACCCTTTTTCCTTACGGGATGTGGCTTTTAAATTATTACTTATTATTTATTTTTTCAAACAGGATTCAAAAAATGGAAAAACATAGAAAATACATTCAAGCAGATCTGAAGACTGTAATATAAGAAGTGTAATCTGATATGACAGTTTATAAAGCCAGTAAATTATATAATCTTCCATTATTAACTTCATTTGAGAAAAGCAAGTAAATCCGAGTTCAGTTGCAAGATTGGAAATCAAATGTAACTACTGATTTTCGACGAAGAAATTCAAATAGAGAATTGGCTCTTACTTATTTGTAGCGCTGGATTTTCAGTTACAAAGGACCAGTATAATAGAAATCATACATTTAAAAACGGCAGACCGGCGACAATGGTATGAGGGTTTTCTGTCAAGACATTCGAATACTTCACAGAGAATCAAATTTGACTAAAAATCGAGTTCAAATAACAAAGAAAATGTTTTTTAAATTGTTTAACAAAGTAAAAAAATATTTTAATACAAGTATATATATATATACTTTCCATGTTAATCTTTCCATTTTATGTTCTTAAATTATGAATTAATATTTTATGTTTCGTTTTGTTTTATATGCTATTATAAATTATTAAACGGTAAAAAAAAACATTTAAAATTACCTAAAAAAAAGCTTAACTGTGTACTTTTATTTTAATTATCCGATTTGAAGATTTCGTCCAATTTTTAGATCGATATTAGGCAAACCTAAGTATGTATCGATATTAGGAACATATACATTTTTCTTTATATCGATATTACGGACATAATATGACTTTGATACTTTAAACTCCTATATTTTTTAGATATATTAGGTGCCTATTATGTATTTCGATAACGATTACGATTTGATCGAACTAAATGTCAAAATGCAAAATTGCCATTACGTATTACGATATCGTTCAGAAATTGTCGACGAAATCGATAAAGTTTATCGATGTAAAATTTTACCACGAAAGAGACATCGAAAGAGAGATTTTGTACAAATTATTTCAATTTTGAATTGAAAGGATAAAACAAAAGAGATACAAATATATTTTATTTATATTGGACATTATATTATTTTATTTATATTGGACACTTGGTGTTTTGTTTTATATTTATGATATTTTTTGAAATAAAAATAAATTTAAAAGTTGAAATGAAAGTAGGTATTTTACTTTATTCTACATAATAATTTTTTATTGAAATAAATTTTAATAGGAATGAAAGACCTGTTACAAATAGACTGCAATATGAAAAGTTATAGTGTAAATAATGAGACACCATTATAAATTTTCCAAAGAGGTACCAGGATATCTTGCACTCACAAAACCAATTACCTGATTATGATCCCATACCTAAAAACAAAAACTGTTATAATAATGTAAACTAATTACAATAAAGTATAAACTTATCAGAATTGCATTAATGCTACAAACTCCCTTTCTACTATAACATAAATGTTGTACGTTTTGCTTCGGTGATTAAATTTGAATAAGCTTTCCATCTACTGCTCCAATTATTTCAGTAATTCTGCTCAAAAAATCATAAAAATAATGTTTGCCTGACTTTTTTCTTCTAGTGCGTAATGGAATTGGATCCATTTTGCATATAATTATAAGCTGCAGATACATATAACACTTCTTTAAGAACAAAAAAAAATTAGCTGTGCTAGTCCGACATGAAAATCATTTCCTACGTTGAAAATCATTTGCTTGGTACAAACCGCACAGGATCTTAATACACTAACCAATTTAATTATATTTGGAATCGACGTATTACTTATTGGCTATTTCAATTTTTGCCTTAATTTAATAGTTTTCACAATGTAGATAATAAGTCCTCAATTTCATGTATTATTATATACGTATAATCTTCCAAATCTAGTGGATTAGAATAATCCCGAATATATGTTCGCTTGTTTTTTAATTCTGCAATTTGATAGCGTTTTCCAGCACTATCAGAAATTGAAAAATTTAACTCTGCTCAAATCATTTTATTTATAAAAACTTATAATATTATAATTATATTTTATTTAAACACTTCAACTTATTTTCAACTTAAAAATTTTAAATATAACATTGTTTTGTTTTTTTTTCGTATAATAATTTGAATTTGACAGTTAAAGAATGAAACATATGTCATTTTCATCGTAGATTTGAATTTTACAATGGCAGCATTTTTAAACACTTTCGATCAAATTTTCATCGAAATACATAATGACACTAACGATCACAATCGAATAACTTTAACGATAACGATGAACGATTCGATTAATTTCTATCGAAATACATAATAGGCACCTTAGTTATTCAAAATTTAATTTTAATTTTATTGAAAAAGGTTTACATTTTCTGAAAAGATATATTTTTTTTCAACTTTTTTTTTGGCAACAAGAAGGCAATTAAAAATATATCGATAATACGTACATTTACCTTAACTTAATATCATTTTTACCCGTTAACATTGTCACATTGTTACAACTTGGTTTTTACCAGCCAATTGTATTTTGGAACGATAGTGGGTGTTTTTTTTTAACTTTAAAATATTTGGAATTCTTTAAATTACTAAATGCATTTATTTCACTATCGCTTTATAGATGGCGACAATGACTTTTGGTATACCTTTAAACAATATGAATGGTCATGGCAATCATTAATACTGAATAAATTGAGCGGCAAATTGATATTATCCCTGATTTCCGTATTGTAAAAAAATCGAAAACTTTGACAATGTTTCGAGTTCCATATTGTATGTCAAAAATATTTTACAATATTCCAAATTCCGAATTCCGAATATTGGTTTTTGAAACGCAGAAAAAAGTAATTTCATTTCGTGCATTTAAAATTTTTTGGATGCTTTCGTAAAACTTTTACACGTTACCGCTGTATAAATTTATTTCTATTATTATTTAAAAAAAAATATTATTAAATTTATTTGCATATATTATTAAGTTTAATTTTTACCTAATAACAAAATAAAACTTTATTATAAAATTATAAAATAACTCAAAGAAAAAAATGGCGGAATCAGTGTAAGCAATTGACAACCTTAGTACATATTTTAATAATATTTATGTATGATAAATGTATGTAGGTACCTAATATGTATAGGTACATATATTAATGTTAAAAATTTTATTTTTTGGTAGAGAAAAAAAGTGGACAAACAGCCAAAAAATTTTTTTTATTATAGTACGGTTGGAATTTGAACGGGATTGAACATAAAAAATTTGCATTTCTTTTACTTTTAGTATTGTAATGGTTTTCAATCTCAAATTTCAGTTCGGTTTAAAGGCGGTTTAAAAACATTTTTTTTTACAATATGGAACTCACTTTATGTTATTAATATAGTTATATAGCCTGGACGGTATCAGAAAAATTGTATATATAAGTGAACGGAATCAAGAGCCCTATAACTTTCTTGCAGTAGTTTGTAGTCATTTTTTTTTTTTTTTTTTAATTATTTACCGTCCTAAATTTTATTAGTAATTAAAACAAAAATCCTAGAAAAATTAATAAAATAATTATATTACATTTCGCGAAATTATATCTAAGATTATTTTTCGAAAAGTTATTTTTCACTTATCTAGTTGGACAGTATACGGTGAGTTTAATATAAGTTTACGATGAGTTTTTGGGAACTAAATAATTATTTCCTCGTTTTTTTTTTTTGTACTTAGCATTTGTAGACTGTAAGTACCTAAATATAGAATAAATTTATCAAATTTGAAATAAATTAATATTCTTTAATGATTTAATTCAAAATCAATTCGATACCCTAAATAAAAACATTAAAACATATTTAACTAGTTATTTATTTTCATTTGCAACATAGTTGCATAGTTGTTAACTTTTATATATATATAACTACTGTTTATAATTACATAAATTGAAAACATATCTGCGCACAAATTTGTTTTACAGCTCACTGAATTCATTCATTTAATTTCTTATTTAAGTAAGTGCTAACTATACTATACTTACTTTCTTGTAAAAATATTGAATTTCTTTTAAAACCGCATTTATTTCTACTGTTATGAGATGGTTTAATTTAAAATAAAAAAAAAATGAAAATATACTATAAATAAATAAACTGGAGTAACAACAAAGTATTTTTGTATCTTGTAATACCTAACTAACAAAACTAAAAGCAAATAACATTTCATTTCTTTTAATTGGTATTAAAACTCTCTGTACGAACGTGATCAGAATCTTAAGTTATTTGTTGCAAATCTGAAAAAAAAAAAAATGATTTAAAATAGTTAAATAATATTTTAAAACTCAAGTTAATGTAATTAATATAGGGATAATAAAAGTACTTATCAAGTTTTTCAATCCATAAGATACATAAGACAAAAATATCTATCAAGAAAAATATGATAACGACATGAAGTATGATGATCTGATAATAAGAAATGAAGAATATCAACAAAGTCTATAAACGATATATCGCTTAGCTTAGTTGAGTATATAACAAAATTTTTATTAGTTATGATAAGCTGAACGTATACAATCAAAATATAGATAAGATTAGAACCTAGTTAAAACAAACAAAGGGTAAATTTTTGGTCATAACACGTAGGATATACTTAGTTACTTAGTGTAAATATAACCAAATTTATATTAATATAAATATTTATATAATATAAGTATAAAAGCTTATGTCTCGATCTAATTCGTATATTAAAGTTTTTAGTTTTTTATAATAACTAGTTTTTTAGCTTAAAATTATTGGTTTTTCCCTGTACTGATCTATCAAATAAATGCTGCAATACCTACCCTAAATAAGGCATGTGTTTTCATATACTTATATACTATATATACTTATGCAGTTAATTTAACAAAGAAACGTAAACGTTGTAAGTATGGGCCTGTAGTTGGCCTGCATTTTAATCTGTAGGTCTACTGTTAAATAAATAAATAAATTAATACATTGTAAATATAACGTAAACATAGAGTTATTAAAAAAATTTGGTATGGCTACCTAACTTTTTTTTTTTCATAAATAGCAAATCATTAGCAAAATTTAGTTAAAACACAATTCCACTTGTTATATTTATCACTGAAGATCATGTATATTGGGATCATTAATTGAATTAATAGATATCCATGAAAAAAAATTCCACTTAAACCAATTGTCATTTAAAGCCATCGTAGACTCGAATTTCGCTTGTAGCATGATTACAATAAAAGTTATAATACGATAATATAGTTCAAATTTCAATTTGATAAACAAAAATAGTTCTTTTAAAATTCAAAATATTATCAATATAGAGCATTGTACATATATATATCCCCCCTATACCGTACAGATGGGATTAGAGAACAATAATGATTGTATGTGTATATAAACAAATGGTGCTAAAGTCAAAGTGTAGCTTTATCGAAATATTACTATATTGTAATTGAAACATTTTTTGATATATACATTTTAGAATATATACTCGTACATGAGCCTTTTTTCCGCCCTATGCCCCACGGATGAGATTGCTGGACATTGATGATGACATGAGCCTATTTGGGTGAATATTTCAAAAGGTTGATATTCTGTGTCCGAACAAGTTTTAATATAGAAAAATTTAAAAAATATTTAATTTATTTATGGTAAGTGCTGCTCTAAGAGCTACCCAATTCCGGACAATTAATATTTTATGATATGTCAATCAGGTTATATCCGAAAATCTTACTTAAACAACGTAAATGTCATTACCATGCTTGTCCATTCAGTTTTAAAATGTCATACTTCTACTTTCTATAGCTCCTCAAAGTATCTACTTCATTATTTGAAAAATCTGCCCTAATTGTCATAACTAACATTTTTTTTTACCCGTTAAATATAGTCAATAAGAAAAAAATCAATTTTACAATACCCTCGGTTATGTGTGAAAATTAAATTTCACATGTGAATTGTAACAAATTTACACGCATTTCTTTTTAAAATTTGTGGTATAAATAAAAATTTGTTGTTTTTTACAGTTTTCATTTTTTGTAATTTTGTTTTTGTTTTTTTTTTTTAACATCATTTTGGTCTTAACATTATTATTATCATCATCATCATCATCATCATCATCATCATTGTTTTTAATATAAATTTGTTCATTACTTTAAAGAATTGAAATGGTGTAAGAATTTCTATATGTTTATCTTGTAACTGACATTTCTTTGTTACTGACTGACTTACTTAAATATATGTATGTCAATAAAATAACATTAACATTTCTTTTATAAATTGAAATTAAAAAAGAAAATTTTCTTTTATTTTCTTCTCTCTTCTAAATTGTATGATCTGAAAATATAGAAGTGTCTTGTATATAGGCTCAGCAAAATTATAAAAAATTGCTAAGGTTTCTTACTTAATATATGTACTTACATATACAAGTTTAAGTAGTTAGTTTGGTAGCATATAATAAAATAAAATAAAAAAAAAAAAACAATTTTTGACTGTGGTAAATGACTTAGTAAACGACTTTTAAGGAAAATTAATTATATACCGTTAGTTACGCGTTATATTATATTGCTTTGTAATGTTATTGCGTAATGTAAATTGATGGGAATGTTTTTCTTCTAATTTTTTTTTTTAATTTAATTTTTTTTTTTTTTTTTTTTTTATGTAACAGTGTAATGTGAGAGTAAATAGATTAAATAATGAAAAGTGATTAAGATGTAAATAATAATAAAAAAAAAAAAGAATAAGAAAAACATAAAAGAAATTTAAAACGAGTAAAAAGAGGTATAACTAATTATTTAAATAAATTGACGAAAATATATATGAAGATGAGAAATATAAGTATGAACATAAGTAATGTCTGTATTGTAGATTAAAAAAGAAAAGAAATGTAATGTAAATAGGTATAAGGTTAAAAAAAAAACTACATTTGAACAGAAAGTGTTTTACTTACATTTTGGTTAATTAGTTAAGTAGTTTATATTTAACTAAATTTACATTTCAATTTTATTTTACAATTTAATCAATTTGAAGTTAAGAATTAATTTCAAATTTAGGTGTGAACAACAATTTACTATCTTAACTAAGGTGCCTATTACACATCATTCTTTTCATCAATCTTCTTGTCCATATATTGACAATATATTGATGAAAAGAATGATGAGCGATTGATTACACATCAATCATGTACTCATCAATCTTTTTTCCATATTTTGATATTTTGCAATGACATATTGTGGATGTGTTGTGAATATATTGATAATTTCTAAGAGTAGAATAAGATATATGAATATTGAAATTTTGAGTTTAAATTTAATTTTTAAAGTAAATGTTGTGTATAAAAAACAACAAATTATTTTTTTGCACATTTGATTAATATAAGTATTAAGTACATATATCAATTTTTTTTTTTACAATAATTGCTATAATTATTAAAATTAATATAAAAATTTTTCTTTTTAGAATTACATTATAAATTAATATTATAACCTTATCTGAACATTCCCAAAAAGCCATTTTTTTTACCTCCGCTGATTTTGACAGTAATATTGATGAGAATTTTGACAGCAAGATTGATGAGAATAGAACAACCATCAATCAACGGTCAATATATTGACAATATATTAACATTATATTGACCATTGATTGATCATTGATTGATGTGTAATAGGGACCTAACGTTTAAAAATCATAATGAATTGAGAATTTTAAACGATTTCCAGAAATATTATTACAAAATGTAGAGTTCAATTTGTTATCAAATTTCTGATATTTTACAGATAAATAAAATCATCAACGAGTAGGTATTCCTCAAAAAGCCATTTTTTTACCTCCACTGATTTTGACAGCAATATTGATGAGAATTTTGACAGCAAGATTGATGAGAATTTTGACAGCAAGATTGATGAGAATAGAACCGCCATCAATCATTTCTCATCAATCAATGGTCAATATATTGTGTAATAGAGGCCTAACGTTCAAAAATCTGATATTATTACAAAATGTAGAGTTCTATTTGTTATCGAAGCCATATAATATACTATATATACTATCTTAAGAAAATGTAGTGGGTTTTAGTTTTCTCAGGAAAATGTATTTTGCGAGAGCATGTCTTTTGCTCAACCGTCTACAGGTATATGAATTTTCTACGATAAAATATTATTTATGGTGTCAAAAACAAACAAATTGTGTCATCGACTATACTTGAATACTAGCTAATATCTATTTAAGTTGTTCAAGCAAATATTTTAGCTATGTTTAATTATAATTTAATTAAAGTCTAATTTTCTCGTCTAAATAATAATTTCATTTAATTGAAGAAAATCCTCTAATACTTATCTTATTTCCCCTTCCGATAATCTTACTATATCTTCCCACTATTCTATCCATCTTTATCCAAATAAATATTTATTAGATATTTATTATAACAATATTTTAATATAAAGTAATAATTAATTATTTTCTACTGTTTTGGTAGTGTGTAAAAATTCGAGATTTCACCCTGATTAAAGAATTATGTTGCTTCCAAAATATAATTCTATAATGCGCTAAATATAATGACATGTAAATGTCAAATTGCCTAATGAGGCTGACATAAGTATTTTTCAAAGTATATGTCAACCCATAATTACATAGTAACATAAGAAAATATTTCTTAGAAAAACAACAACAACAAAAAATTACATATGTCGAATTCGGTTTGGATGGAATTTAACATAAGAATTCTATGTTTAACGAAATCTTAACGAAATGTCAAATTCAATTATGGGCAGTTACATGTATTTTCCATATGACATATGCCACGACATATGTACTTCTATATGTTATTATAGTTAGCACTTAACGGTACCATTAAATTTGAAATAAAATTATTAACTAGTAAAAGAAAGTGCAACTTCAATTAAAATCCGATATCTTAAAATATCAGTAAAACTAAGTTCAATTAATAATAAAAATTTAAAAATTGATTACTTAACGGTATAATTAACTACTAACTACACATAAGTATTAAATATAAATCCTAATTAGTTACTCAAATCTATTTTATTTCTTAACTAATGAAATTATACAATTTCCTTCTTTCACATATCAAATTCAGTTGGTTGAAAGGGTACCATTATTTTGTAGCTAGTGTTAACCTATTCATTTGAATAATTTTTTTTAATTAAATAAAAACAAAAAAAAAAAATCGAAAAATTACACAAAAATAAAATTGTGTATAGTTACTTCCTATTCCGCTATTATTAAAAATTTGCATGCCAATTATTGGTAATTTTCCGTATTAAATTTTTTTCTTCCCTATTGTTTTTTATTTATTTTTTCTTATAATTTTTGTTTTTGATTTTCAAATTAACTTTGTTATTTGAATTTTTTTTTAGGTGGCTTTAATGTTTTACTTTTTTCTAAAATTTTTTAATTAAACATGTTAAATTGACAAAAATAATATATTTTACGAATTCATAACCATAATTTGTACAAAATAATTTTTTACTCAATATTCGTTAAAATTTATCACAATAATTCAAAATAGTTGTTATGATATTTTAACCAAACCTAATTTTAAGTTTTTTTTTCGGTTTTTTTAAATTTAAAAAAAGAAAAAAAAAACTTATCATTTATGTATCCGTGTGTTTAAATTTATCATAGTAAAGTTTGAAGTAATGATCGTAATTAAATAATAAATATATTAATCCAATACCATAATTTCTAAAGCATTGTAAATGGGTGTGCGAAATTTATATAATTATGTGATAAGAAATGATAAAAGATAACCGAAGACATATGAATATGTACAAAAAATTGCGGTGTAATATACTTGTTGTATGTGGTTGGTGTGGTTAATAAGGTCTAGAATATTTTTAAATTTTTTACAAGGTGTGTTTCGCGTAAATGTGTTAAAAACAAAATTTTCGAAATTGTATCTTAAAATTTATAATTTAAAAATTACATTTATATTTCATTTGTTAGATTATTTAAAATAAAAAAAATCATCTGAGAATGTCGTTCTGCCCAATTTTGGTCTAAAATTTTATACAAATTTAAATATATAATTTTTTTAAATATGAAATTTTATCCATATGTAATTTTGTTTTATGAAATCATGTAATCGTTTTCAGGATATTGTTATTTTTTTATTTAGTTTTGTTGTTGTATTAAGATGTACATATATACATAATTGTTTATTCAATTTTAATTTTAGTTTTAAGTAATTTTCAGTTTTAATTTAATTTGTAACAAATAGTTAATTTTATTTTGTAACCTGTTTGTGCTAAGCAGTATAAATAAATAAATAAATAACAATAAATATTTCAAAAATCGCAGAAAATTTACCGTCCCAAAAGATAGGTTAATAACGTGCTTTAAATCAGGTTGTCTCATTTAAATTCAGGGTGCTTTAAAAGCAAAAAGTTTTTTTTTTTTATAATTTTTTGTAAATATTTTTTTAGAAATAGTTATACTTGTGTTACGGTATTTGTTTTTATGGTAAATATTGTTTTATGATGATAAAAAAAAAATTAAAAATTTAAAAAAGGATCGATGTATAAAAAAATCAATAAATAAAGCACATTTTGTAGTTTATATTAGCTTAATTAATAGAAACAATTAACGTACCTATTTCCGCCCCCTTAAGGAAAAAGGTTCAAAAAATAAGACAAGTACAAGCTTTTTTTTATTTATTTTTTTTAAATTACAATAATTAGTATATTTTTAAATACAATTAAATTATTTTATTCCGATTATAAGTAAGTAATTAAATTTTTCCTAAATAAAATATTAAGACTAGCAAGACAAATTAAATTGCACATATTTCCGCTCGAAATTTTCAATATGAGCTAATTCCACCCACAGGTATACCTAATTCCGTCTTTTGAACCTATATGCGTTTCGCGTGTACAAATTTACGATTTTATTAAAGAAATCCCTTTAAAATAATTAATAGGAATAAAATTAATAATTAATTTTTTAAATAATTTACTATTTAAGTATCAACATGCTAAAAAAATATTTATTGTAATAAAAATTCAATATTAAGTAGCATCCAGACTATCATTTCATTTATCATTTCAGTTTTCTCATAATTTGCGCAAAATGATAAAATCCACACACTATAAAAAAAACTTGTCATTTGACAAAAAATTTTGTTGTTTTCAATTACCGTTAATAATTATTTATTTAATATATTTAATTTAAGTTATTTATTTAATTAATTACAGTTACTAAAATTTACTAGAGTTACTAATTTTAAAAAACTGTCAGTCCAAATCAAAAATTTTTGATATTTCATCATTTAAACCACCATTCCATCATTTAACACTATTACACCATCATTTTAAATAACAGTCGCGAATGAAATGATAAATGAAATGATAGTCGGCATGCTACTTTACATACTATAATCTGTAATAAATGTGACGCAAATGACGAATTCGACGCAAATGACGCAATTGACGCAATCGACGCAAATGACGAATTCGACGCAATCGACGCAAATGACGCAATCGGCGTAAATGATACAATTAACACAAATGACGCAATTGGGGCAATTGACGCAAATGACACAATCGACGCAATTGACGTAATTGACGCAATCAACGCAAATGATGGAATTGACGCAAATGACGCAAAGGACGTATTCGACGATATTGACGCAAGGGACGCAATCGACGCAAATGACGCAATCTACGCAAATGACGGAATTCACGGAATTCACGCAAATGACGCAAACGACGTATTCGACGATATTGACGCAATGAACGCAATCGACGCAAATGACGCAATTGATATTGACAATTATATAACTATATAAAATATAGTTTCCTAATTATATAAAAATGAACAAAAGAAGATGTTATAAATTGGCATAACAAACGGAAAATTTAAAAAATGATGAAACACGAATTTCTGGAAATTATAATCTGTAAGAAATAACTACTAGAGTGATAACAAATTTTATATATCAACAAATTAGCTTTTATAAATTGTTTAATTTAATTCTTAATTACTTTTAATAAAACGCTTAATGTAGAAACTAACAAACTACGTAACAGTTTTGAAGAAATTAAGAATAATTTTAATATAATAATACGGTATATATATATATATATGTCAAGTGAACATCTTAATTAAAATAAATTCAAATCCTTTATTCCATCATTAATTTTGATCAAAAAAAGAATAGTGGAAACGTTTAATTTAGAAAAAATTTCATTAAAAAAATACTTTTAGCTATAACTAAGTATATATTATATATATATACTTCTGTCATATAAATTATTTCTACAAATCTTTAGAAATTAAATCACACTAACCAAAATAACTTTTTGTTCGCTATTGTTATGATTTTAAAAAGTATAATACTACTGTGCAGTTAGGTACATACTTACTTAATTTTAATTATGAATTTTTGACGAACCACTTAAGTGCTAATTGTCATTATTAGAAGTAACTGGAATAGTCACTTGACTCCATTTCTATACATAAAACATAATCTAAAATATTACTACTGTATGTTATGCAAAATCAAAATTTTATAAAAAAAATATATAACTATAAATTTTGTTTACAAGGATATATTTTTAAATATTTGGAAAAACTTCAAAACAACTAATTTTCAAGTTCATTAAAATTATTTGTATAAGTAATACAACAATTTTCCTCAAACAATCTTAAGATTTATTTTTATTTTTAGTAATCATAATATTTAAGTATATATATATATATATATATATATATATATATATTTACCTATCTATTTTTATAGTATGTTTACTTAATTTAAACAAATTTTTCAATCACCTTCTTTAAGTGAATACTTAAATTATAAATTGTTGTTGTTATATGAATAATTTAATAGTTTACCATTGCACTACATTAACACTTATATAAATATAACTTAAACATACTTGAAAACATTTTATGATTATTGTATCATAATTCATAATTTATTATAAAAAAAAAAGTGTATATATATATATATATATACTTGAAATGATATCATCCATGGTGATCTTTATTCATGGTAACAGGAGATATCAATTTGTATCTAAAAAAAAAAAAAAAAAAAAAAAACACTTTAATGTGCTTTAATAATATGCAAGATGTTCTTAAAAGAAAAACAAAAATAGCAGCTTACATCTGTGGGAGTTGTTAAAATATCACATCATTTTATGTAAATTTAAGAAATGTTTGCTGAAATGATGGTGCCACATTTTTTTTTATGTTATTTGGTTACATGAAGTTAAACTTTTGTTGTCGGTGTAGGTCAGAATGGGGTTGGTTTCCTGATCCAAACAAAATTTTACTAACTAAAAATTCTAGTTATCAAAGAAATTTAATTTATTAAAAATTTATCTAAAAGAGCTATCTCAGAATAAATATGAACCATGGTCTATTGGACACCTATTTAAATAAGTAATATATATAGTGATGTTCATAATGATGTTAGACTAATTGATTAATCGTATGACTTGAACGATTGACATTTTTTCAAAAAATTATACATATTTATTCATTTTACGTATCCCTGTGACTGCAATCTAACGTCAATATAAACATGCCTATATTATTTACTTACATATAGGTGTCCAATAGATCATATATAGAACCTGGGTTTGATCCATTATAGTCCTCCTCTTTTCCTGAAGCGGCGTCTCTCCAATTGAAGATATCGAAATTGCTTCATGTCTACCGAAATTTTATATAACAAAGGTTTGGTATGTTCCGACATTTTGTACCTTTGGCTGTAGCATTTTCATCCATCCACTTTAGTTATCCAGACCAGTATTAATTTTGATTTTAGTAACTATGTCCACTTCATTATACAGCTCAAAGAGTTCGGCAATATATATCTTCGCTTCTAGATGAACAAATTTTGTTCTCGAACTGTTAAACACTCTATATACGAGCTTTAGCTCTATTGAGTTTAAAAATGAAATAAAATAAAATAAATATACTTACCAAGTGTATGTTCACTCGTCTTGGGTTGTGTGTGATGATTTTTAATCTGTAGAGCAGAACCGATAGTATAAGCGTTTTTGCCTAAGAAATTAATTATGTTAGTTGCCAGTTTTTTTTTTTAATTAGAATAATTAATTTGGTTAAATATGGACGTTTTATACTAAATCGCAGAATTATACTCTTTACTAAAAAAATTAGAGTATTTAACAACAAACCTAGTAACACACTTTCCAGTCACTATCATATAACAGTACAAAACCAAAATGATTAACTGGGATTGCTCAACTTCAGTTTTTCTTCATAGTTCAATTTAATTTTTATCAAAACGTATCATCTTTTGAGAGTCATTTTCAATATCAACATAAGATAACATCTTTTATCCACATGATCCATCGAATGTCAATCCATCCCATCAAACGCAGAAGAAACTTACAAAATTTAGTAAACTACTCACTGATCAATACCCCAAAAGAAGACTTACAACAAAATTAAAAAAAAAAAACACGGGCTAACAATAGTCTTAGTATATATAGCATCAGAACCAATAAACTCAAGACAATTCTAGGATCAACTAAAGACCCAATTGATCAAATGGAAGAACCAGGAATATATAAGATGACCTGCAGTCTTCGTAACAAAGTTTATATTGGATAAACTGGAAGAAACATGCGGAGACACGAATCAAGGAATTACCAAAAAAAGGTATAACTATAGCTAAGAAGAAGAATTTAACCAAATTCAGATCCAAAGTAAAAGAACACATCCTCCAAGATTAATTAAAAGGAAAATATTTGACTAGTTATTTTCAACAATTATTTTAAATATAGATTTATTGAAACACATTCAGAATTATCACTTAGGCTGCTTTATACGGAACAATAAAGTCCAAATTATGCCCCTAACTAATATTCTTCAATTTTTCTTGATTACGAGAATAGTTTTGCAACATTTTTTATTGTGAGATAATTTAAAAAACGCTTTGTTTATAAATAACATAAATGTACACGTATATAGATAGCTATTATGCTACTTATTTTCTATGATCTCATTAAAATTTCTACCAAAAAGACACTCTTTTAACTAACTACAATTTTTTCAGTTTAAATAAATCAAAAATTCGATGATTCAATTTTGTGAATTATGCTATAATGTAAAGCGTTCAATGTTCCTCATTAAATATGTTTTTGTTTTCTTAATAAAAGTAAATTTAAAAACCTTCAAAAATCATAAATATAAATAAATTAAACTTGAATTTATATTTTTCAAATTATGATCGAGTATAATTGTTTTTATACTGCGTATTATTCATGCATTAGATTTGATTTACTAGTATATGTATGTATATATATATATATATACATTTAAGTTCAAAATCAAGACTTCCTTCGTTTAGGCGCGCTTTAAATCAATTTAAAGCACTTCTTTCTACTTATTTACATTTTATTTTTATGTTTGAATCGAATCAAGTATACAGCAAGTGTGGTTGGTTGTTGTTTGATTGTGATTTGCGTTTCATAAAAACAACAACACAATCGTGTTTTTATATTATTAAAATTCATAATTTAAAGTTTGAACGAAAGAACGCGATTAGATGTACATAATGTATATATGTATATGTGTATGTAAACTTATTTTCTGCTGTGATTTCGTTTGTCTTATCATTTTTGTGTTTTTTCAAGTTTTAAAATTGAAATGTTAAATAAATTTCAATGCGCTTTCCTGTCACGGTTACAATCCACCACCAATAATGGTAAACAATTTGTTCGAATATGTCAGTTTATCTCATTTTAGAGTAAAATATTATTTGATTTTTGTCTGAAGTTCGAATTAAAAGAAGGGAACAGATAATATTATACAATTTAATAATAAATATATAAATCATTTCGTACTTACAATGTACATTTCGATAACTCATGTTCGGCATTTTTGGACCTTAAGAGGAAAACAAGATATATATTTAATAATTATTTAAGGCTAGGCGCACACATGCAATTTTTAACTGCGCAACTGTTTGATTGCACGTTTGTGTTCCATTATTTTATATGAAAGCCCGCACACATGCAACTATTTGATTGCATCTAATCGAGAAATCAAACAGTTTGTAATTTTTTACAAACTGATAGCAACTTATTTGAATGTAACCGCGCACACTTGAAATAATTAAAACCAGATGCAATTAATTTTTTCTTGTGTAGGTACAGTTGTTTGAAATTTTGAACGTGAAAGACCTCGAAAAAAATTTTTTTTTGTTTTTTTTTTTTAACTTCTCTTTAGTACAATCGCTCATAAGCACGATGCAAACAAGAGGTCCGGCGTCCCAAGTGTCGGGACCGAAGACCTTGATTTTTTTTTGTCATCAGTACAATGGCCCTTAAATGGGATGAAGGCAATAGGCCCGGGGTCCAAGGAATTGGGGCCGAAAGTCTATATCACGTGCTTAAATTGTATTTGTCTGAAAAAAGGTTATTAATAATTATTATAAATAATTTTTAAAAAAATTTCGGATTGATCCGCGTTTCAGAAGTCGGAACCGAATACCTTGAAAAAAAAAATTGTACAAAAATCAAAATGTCAATAATGTTCATTACGTATCAAGACAATTACAAAAAACGTTTTTTTTTTGTTTTTTTTTTTTTGTTCAAAGTCTTTTTGTCCCAACTTCCGGACTGTCGAATTAACCGGAAAAAGTTTTAGAAATTATTTAAAATACTTAATTATCAATAATTTTTTTTCAGACAAATACATTTTAAGCACGTGATATAGAGTTTCGGCCCCAATTCCTTGGACCCCGAGCCTATTGTCTTCATCCCATTTAAGGATTTAAGAGCCATTGTACTGATGACAAAAAAAAATTTTTTCCGAGGTCTTTGTGGGATGGAACCCGGATTTATTTTTGCTGGAGGCTGCTCAATTTCTTGAACTTGGCACTTTTCACCAGTCACCACTTAGAAGATGTTGTTTATATGACACGATCCCGTTGAATACACACACATTAACTCTACTCTATTCAATATAAATTTCCATATTGAACAAACCTTTTGCACATATGAATGTTTCCAATCACTCTCACCTAAATTATTTCGAGATACAAAATATAAAATATTTTCAAGGGTGAGTGAAGAATTTTACGTGAAAGTGAGAGTGAGTGAGATACAGAATGAGGCTGTTAATCTATGGCTTAATAAAAGGTGAACCTGCAATGTCCTTTTCCTTAATTTTTTCTTCTTTTAATTCCAACAGTACAAATGCATTTTAATTCCTTATAAAATTAATTTTCAAATTAAATGAAATGCAACTGTTTAATTGCTATATGTGCGCGGTACCAGAAAATCAAATAGTTTGGTTGCTTATGTGTGCGCGCAAAGAGTTTTTGCAATCAAACAGTTGCAAAACTAAAAATTACATTTTACAAATTACAACTAAATAATTTGTGTATAATTTTAGACTACGTAGATATCCAATTTGTAGTTTTGCAACTGTTTGATTGCACATTTGTGTTCCATTAGTTAAGCGTTTGATAGCACACCAATTGCATGTGTGTGGGCTTTCATATAAACTAATGAAACACAAATATGCATTTTTTAGTTTTATTTGTAGTTCACAGACATAAGCAACCAAACTATTTGATTTTCTGGTGCCACCCACACAAAGTAATGAAACAGTTGTATTTCGTTTAGTTCGAAAATGGATTTTGTGGAATAGTAAAAAATTACAAACTGTTTGATTGCTGGATTAGATCATTAAATGCAATCAAACAGTTGCAAAACTAAAAATTACATGTCTGCGCCTAGCCCAGTTGTGTAAAAATAAGTTGCTCCGAAATTTCGAGATTGAAAGGAAAAGCAATTTTAGTTCAATTTTTTTTCAATAGTGTAGTTATGTAATAATAAGTAATTTTTTTTTGTTTTAGTACGGCATTGAGATAAAAATTCAATACATTTAATTAACTATATAGTTATACTGAAAGTAAATCTATTATATAAAAAATATCTATACTGTAAACAACTGAAACAGTAAAATTTTTTTCTATTATTTGGTCTTCTATAAGCTTAATCGAAGGAAGATTAGAGCAATAATAGGTATATTGATTGACAGATCTTTGTTTGCTTAACAAACACGCTAAGTCGTATCAAAAATGATAACTGTTGAATCTGCGAGTGTTTTTAGGATTCAAGAGAAGTTCAAATATATTTTCGGTGACTGCTCAGGTCTGACTAAAACTATAGTCTACATCTATAGATTCAAGGGGGACTGGGAGGGCATATATTTCACAACCTGAGAAATGTTTCAAAGGTTGCTGTTCAGATATTTGTCACAGCTACGGGTTTGTTTGGGAAATAGATATGCTACAGTGGTCATTCGGTGAAGGGTGATGCTATGGGCCCACACCTTGCCTAGCGTGATGATGGTGACAGATTGTTATATCTGCCATCACTTATAATCTAACTAACAAAATAATAGCCCTGTCAGTTATATTTTCAAGATTATTTGCCACAAAACTATAAAAACAATGCAAAAAAGAACAAAATACAGAAAAAAAGAAAATAATAAGCTCATATATTCGTAAAATATTCGAATTCATTCATTGAATACAAAGTTGTTGGAAATTTTACATATCAAAGCTTTTGATATAGTTAGTATAGAAAATTAGAACAAAATATTAAAAATTTATTTTTTATTGAAATTTTTTTTTTACATGGCTCTTGTAAATAAGTAAATATTATATAATTATATATATTCATACGATATTGCTGTTTATGGAATTATTTTTGTGGGCAAGTGGGTATTAAAATTCAAAATCAAAGCAACATGAAAACGTCACTAACATAAAATAGACCAAAATTTTAAATTTATTATTTTTTTTTTTTTTCAGTTTTTCTTTTTACGTTTTACATATCAACTATTTATATATTTTGTCATTACTTTATTAGATTAAATTAAAATTATATTTGTATATAGGGGATAGTTAGAATATGTAACTATATATATCAGTAAAAGTGAAAATTCAGTATTTTAGTTGTTCGCGTCAGTTTATTTTTTATCATGTTTCAAATACAAGGTAAAAAAACAAGAGAAATTCAGATTGTCATGATTCAGGTTGTATGACAAATGTTCTTGTCGGTAACTTAGGCAGAATTACCTTTTCACAGATTGTGTCCAGTGCTGCAAATTTTACTACATAAAGTGAAATGTGTAGTTATTTCTTACAAGTTTTTATTTATCAATTTACTGGTAATTACATATAAGTATATATCGATTAATTTAATCTGGGAAAATTATACTACTATTCAGTTATGATTTAAGGCTCCTAAATAGTGTGTAATTCCATTTTACTAAAATTGTCACAAAATTTTACTCTCAATCAATTTTCTAAAATTTCATTATTAACGAATGAAAACTTTTATTAAGTATATAAATTCATTCCCTGAGCGGGATTCAAAACATGAACTTTTTGATTAGTACAGTCAAATGACATCATGTCCGTAGACATGCTTCAACAGCATGTAGATTTTATTTAATTTTATAAAAAATAAAAAGAACTTTAATTTTTTTTTGATTCGAAAGAATTTCGATCTGTTAAAACTAAATCAATATTGACTTACTTAATTACTAAGAAGAGGTTCATATTTCCTAAACGACTGCAAATATGTATTCTATTAGTTCCTATTTTGAGCAGATGTTTTGGTTGTAGTTCTAGTAGTTAAAAAGTATTTTAGTAGCCTTTAATTCCTTTCTTTTACGGCCGGAACCATCCATAATCATGGAATTCTATTAGATTCAAAAAACATTATTTTCAGATTGACGTCAGCATTCAGAATTCACATTTGTCAATATTTGTGTAACTATATCCACAAAAAAAAAAACCAAAATTCATAGTTCACTATTTTTTTTTTTCTTTTCTTTATTATTTCAAACGAGTAAAATACAAATTTTGTTATAATTATAATCTTATTCAAATATTTATAAGATAAAGTTCAATTTTATTATTAAGGTGCCTATTATGTATTTCGATCGAAATTAATCGAATCGTTCATCGTTATCGTTAAAGTTATTCGATTGTGATCGTTAGTGTCATTATGTATTTCGATGAAAATTTGATCGAAAGTGTTTAAAAATGCTGCCATTGTAAAATTCAAATCTACGATGAAAATGACATATGTTTCATTCTTTAACTGTCAAATTCAAATTATTATACGAAAAAAAAACAAAACAATAATGTTATATTTAAAATTTTTAAGTTGAAAATAAGTTGAAGTGTTTAAATAAAATATAATTATAAAATTATAAGTTTTTATAAATAAAATGATTTGAGCAGAGTTAAATTTTTCAATTTCTGATAGTGCTGAAAAACGCTATCAAATTGCAGAATTGAAAAACAAGCGAACATATATTCGGGATTATTCTAATCCACTAGATTTGGAAAATTATACGTATGTTATTTAAACATAAATTTGATGAGTTATTATCTACATTATTAAAACTATTAAATTAGGACAAAAATTGAAATAGCCAATAAGTAATACGTCGATTCCAAATATAATTAAATTGGTTAGTGTATTAAGATTCTGTGCGGTTTGTACCAAGCAAATGATTTTCAACTTAGGAAATGATTTCCATGTCGGACTAGCACAGCTAATTTTTTTTTGTTCTTAAAGAAGTTTTATATGTATTTGCAGTATATGTATTTATTTAAAAAAATATCATAAATATAAAACAAAACCCCAAGTGTCCAATATAAATAAAATAATATAATGTCCAATATAAATAAAATATATTTGTATCTCTTTTATTTTATCCTTTCAATTCAAAATTGAAATAATTTGTACAAAATCTTTCTTTCGATGTCTCTTTCGTGGTAAAATTTTACATCGATAAACTTTATCGATTTCGTCGACAATTTCTGAACTATATCGTAATACATAATGGCAATTTTGCATTTTGACATTTCGTTTGATCAAATCGTAATCGTTATCGAAATACATAATAGGCACCTAAATCTATTATTAAATCTAATAGTAGCATGATCTTAAGTATAGAGAATATTTATATTTGATTTAATAAAAAATGAAAAAGATAAAAAAAAGTAGTTTAGATTAAGATTAACATTATATACTAATTAATTTAAGATGTAAAAATATATGTTTAAGACCTAGTCTAAGCTGTCTGGTCGAATTGTGTATTATAAATCAATTTTTATTTTACTAATACGTGTTAGAACGATCACATGAATATACAATAATAATATAGAATTAATGTAAAATGTATGCAAAAGTGCATTTTAATTAAGTTCATACTTTTTAATATAATTTTACTTGCATTTAATTTTATTACTTTATTACCAATTATTATTTTTTTTTTTTTGCATTGCTATTTCTATTGTTATTTCTATTGTTTTAATTACATTTTATATTTTTTATGATGGATTGAAAGAAGTATAAAGACAAGATATAAGAGCCAAAAAAAAACAACAACAAAAAAAAAACAACAACAAATAAAAATTATACATTTCTGCCAATAGATCATAGAGTTGAAAATGTTAAAAGAAATAAGAAAAAAAACTCAAAAATCAAAAATATATACTTTTGAATGCTAAAATGCATGAATTTTAAAATGCAGTTTGGTCAATCAATATAAACTACCCAACTTTCTAGTAATGTGTTACTTTGAAAATTTTTACATTTACTTCGATATCGTAAAAACAACGTAATATCTAAAATGCATCATATTCCATATTGTACACAAAACATTTTTTACAACCTAACCAGTCTATGCCATATTATTTAATATAAGTTTCAAATTTACAAAGTAAACCCTGCTTTTATTACACATAAAAAAAAATGTTCGATGCTTTTTATAAACTTTGGAACTTTGAATTTCTTTTTAGTTATATTTCCAATATTTTTGACATTTTTCGGTAAGAATTCTGGACTTTTTCTGTTAAAGTTTTTTTTAACTTTTGTATTTTAACAGAAAATGAAAGCAAAATGAATGTCAAAAGTTTAAAATTGTGCTCCATAATATATATAAAAATATTATAGCAAATTTTGTACTATGTAGAAAGTAAGTTTAACAAAATTAAATTTAAAAACAGTTTTTTTTACAATATTTTTTTTACAACCACGGTATGTTAGCGTTAGCAAAATTTGATTTCAGCAATTCTATTGTAAATAAAAACCTGTATAAATTTACTAATTTTAATTTTGTTTTCATTTAATTTAAGGTAAACAAAATAATTGTGTTATGGAAATTCTAATATGTCATTCATTCGAACGCAGCGTGAAATTTCAAAATGAATATTACAAATATACAGTGAAACCTGTCTAAGTTGTTCACCAACGGTTCGAAAATTTTTGTCCAACATTTACAGTTGGCCAACTTGTAATGTTTTTTTTTAAATGGAAACAAAATCAATTAAGTTTATTAATCATTTATTAAATGTAATAAATACTAATGTATAGTTCATAATTTATTAATTCAAAATTAAGCATAAACATTTTTCAACTTAAAAATTAAATAACTTCAGAAATTACAAAAATTTATCAAAATAATGAAATAAAATATATATTCATAATTGAAAAACTAAAACAAAAGAAAAAGAGAACATAAAATGTTTATCACGTCAAACATTGAAAGTAATACATACTTATATATATCAAATAATTATGTAGTTTTAAATTGAAAAAAAATGAACAAAAATTTATTGAATTCAAAGCCATTCAGATTATTAATGTTATTTTTATACTTTTTAAAACAAAATTCGGCATAGGGAGATTTTGTATCGGCGTAGGATTTAATGACCATATTCCAAGGATGTCTGCTTGAGTTGCTAGCTTTCAAAAAATATATGTCTTTAGTGGCGCATCTTATCCCTTAAGGACGAAAAGGACATTTGAAAATATCCTTATTGTTTTGATGTTTTTGATACGCTGGGTGGCGCAGTAGGTAGAGAAGGAAATTTGTTGAGAGTTTTGGTTATCACTAAAAATAAAATGGAACTATGCTATTATGAAGGCAAAGTACTCTAACAATAGATATATAGTTTTCCACATTTAAAATTAGTAGATCTGAATAAACTATCAAAATCCTAAATATTGTATGGAATTGTGTATTCCAATCTGTGTGTAAAAGCAGTTATGGTGTTCATCCCATAGACTTGGAATTATATAAAAAAAAAAAATAAAAAAAACCGTTATATATGTTGATCTATTAGATATGTATATATATATATTCAGTTATATATTCTAGAAAGATAACGAAGCATGAACGAAGTCTGAAGCATATTTTAACATTTATTTAATTGGTGTTGACGTTGTGGAGATACTGCAGTTCAAAGTAGAAAATTAAAAAAAAAAAAAAACAATCTTTATTTTCTTTCCTGAAAAACCAAATATCTCAAGATTTTACTATAAAACCCAATATTTATATACTGTTGGAAAGGTCTCTTTATTTGCTATAACTCATAAGATATTTTATATCTACGTCAAATAGTTAACAAAATATAAGCATTGATTAAAAAAAATTGTGTTTTTTTTTTACCCTTTTTCTATATAAAACTAGGAATGTGCCTTTTACGAAATGAAAATCTTCTGAAGTAAATGTAATTCCAGCTATTCTTGGAATATGGTCATGCCATGGAATATGGAATTCTACTAGGAATTCTAGCTATTCTTGCAATATGGTCATTAGGTCCTATACGCCGATACAACATCTCCCTCAGAATCCCCCAAAATTCTAAAGGACGTTGTTTGAACATTTTTTTCCTCTTAATATTATTCAATTTTGGTTTGTTTTGGTTGGTTATATTGAAAATTTCTTCAGTTAATTCTGACTGCTGCTGTGAGACATACAAAAGAACTTTATTCATGATGAAATCTTTATCTGAACATATCACTTGCTGAAACAAAATCTGTTATCTAATACTCATCTCATTTAATCATTTTTCACATATTCACTTTTTGTGTAAAATTTTTTAAAAGTGCTCTGCTATGACCCAAGTGTTACAAATGTTTTATTTAGAAAAATATAAGTAATATAATGGTAGAAATGGCGAAGTTACAAGATATACAGGTAGGTACCTACAACATAACAAGGTATTTTGAACCAATTTTATATGTGCCCATATTATAAGAGTGACCAACCTCACAGATTTCACTGTATTTAGATTCTAAAATGGATTGTAGGAATGTACGAAATTTTCTTTGTAATAAATTTTAGATTTTATTGTTTATTAATTTTTATTAAAAAATTCTTATATTATAACCAACTCAAAATGTAGGATAATTATTTGCTATAGCATTACCGATTTTTTGAAAATATTTACCTAAATTTTTAATCTGTTTGGCAAATGAACTCACCGAAACTTCAAACCTCTTCTTTCCATTATTCTAAGTAACCACGAACCAAAACAAAACAGCTTACACATTACTAACTAAGTATTGTTTGTATTTCAATTATAGTAGTTTCCCGATATATATATATATATATACGAGTATGTATTATGGTAAAAATAAAATATATTTCATTGACCTAAATTCAAATAAGCTATTTTGTATATATATATATGTACGTATCCTCTAATAACTTTGAAGTTTAATTTCCATTTTTAGTAGTGATTACTAACTGTATTAAATAAATAAATAATACAATGTATTACTACGAAAATTCCTATAAAAGTGCATAACGAATAATTTTATGGTCATTATTATAAGTTCTTCTCAATAACATTACCTTTTGCTTAGATTTTTTATTTTTGTTATTTTGTCTCTATGTGTACATAATAAGAATAGACCTACGCGAAATTTTATTTTGAACTGTTTAAAAATGTTCAAATTCATCAACAAAAAATTTTTTTGTATTTTTTTTAGTGTTGTTTTTTTTTTTTGTTTTATTTATAAATTCAGCTTGAAAGGTATTTAACATGAATTTGAACTTAAAAAGTCGCGGAATTTCTGTCTACAATTTTGAATTTTTATTTGTTGTTGTTTTATATTATTTTATATTCCATTATTTGTGAGTTTTTGAGAATGAGAAGATTTGCATAAATTCACACAATTTATTGAACTCTGATTGTTGTTATTGATTTTTATTTTTTATTTTTTTTTTGCTATTCAAGTGTTATTTTTTTAAAATTGTTTTAACACGCTGATTAACGATGACTAAAAACATGAAATTCAATATTTGAATATATATATGGGTTATTTGCATAGAAAAAATTACTATTGAGAACTGTTTTTTTTTCTATAACTATGTATATTCTCAAGATATATAATAGATATATATATATATATATATAAATTGATTTTGACAATTAATTACGGTCATATTATTCTTTAAATAAAAACTCTAATTATTAATTCAGTTTAAATTATTAAAGTAAATTTAAAATATAATATTATTGATTCATAAATAATATGTTTGGTACGTAGGAAGGGATAAAAGTTTTCAATTGTATGTTTTTTTTTTGTATAGAATAGTTTTTCTTATTAAAATATTTATTTAATTCTTAATTGGGTATTTCGTTTCTATTATAGCTATTAAAGTTGATAGATCATACTTGATAGATAAGTATGATACATTAGATTGTATTTGATACTTGATAGATTATATTGTTTTAAATTCAATTCCATTTAACTATAAGTAGATCTAATTTAATTAATTTAATTTCCATTATAAGTATATTTCGAATAAATTTTATAAATATGTATATGTATTTTATATATAGACACAATATTGGTTGATAAGCATCAAGTGTTCGGTAATAAAAATACGAGTACTAAGTGAGAGTATAAACTCTTCAGACACTTAAGTTAAGTTTTATTAATTATAAAAAATATAATATAAATGTAATTAAAGTAATAGAAATAGTAATGCAAAAATGAAGTAAGTAAAATTATATTATAAAGTATGAACTTAATTAAAATTCACTTTCGCATACGCTTTACATTCATTCTATTCCATTCATATGTAATAGTTCTAACACGTATCAAAAAATTGATTTATAATACACAATTCGACCAGACAGTTTAAGGCAAGGTCTTTTATACATATTTTTATATTTTATACTAACTAGTTTATATATTTTATTTAGTCAAAATGAAACCGCTCTCAGATACTGTTTGAAAATACTTATGAATATTATTTTGTGTCACTAGAGTTATTTGGCACGAAACCTTCCATATAATATTAACTTTACATTTATATTGTCTTTTCTAGATTCATTTGCTTCTATTCACAAGCAATGATATCTTAATACCTTTCATTTATATTTCATTTGTATATTATTAACATCAGGTGAATTCAAACTACTTAACTATAGTTACTTAATAAAATTAAATAATAATTTGGTCATTTAAGTGGTAGTAGGTTATTAAGGAATTAAAAATTTAATTAAATAATATATTTAAATAAATTTTACAAACTTATTACCATTCTTAGATAGTATTTATTAATTTCTGACATTTAAGTATTTTATTTTTATATGTAAGATATATATTCACCTACACATTTTTCATCTTAAATATTTAAATAATTTTTAATAGTTATTTTAAATATTCAAAATAAATTAAAAATATTCGTTTTTATTCTAAAATACCATAATAGAAATTTTATTTTTTCATTTAAGTTGTGGAATTTGTTTTGTTGTAATAAAATTAAAATTTCAATGAAAAAATAATTTTTTTAATTTTTTTACAAATTTTGCTCTTTTTATATATATAATATATATATCATCCTACAGTCATTTAATTTTGTTATTGCAAAGATATACTATAACTATACTATATTTGTATTTACATTTCCTAAATATATATATATACAATGTACATATATATATATACCACATTTGTTTACAAATAATAAAACATAAATAATAAAAGAATAAATTTCCGATTGACACCTGTATTTTCTATTCTAATATTGTCAACATTGACGATAGTTTTTTTTTTTTTAAATAAAACGTAAAAAAATAGAATATAAAAAGGTTTTGTTAATATTTTTAATTCAGTTGAGTGTCAAGTCATTTAACTATATTTATTTAACTGATGTAGTTTCCATTTGTCCAAATGAATTGAAATCTACTGGATTACAAAAACTTTGTAGGTAAGAAAATCAGTTAAATTAAATTAGCCAAAAAATATATTGTAAGAGCATTGTATCTCAAATAACTACTTTAGAAGTTTAAATCATATATTTTCTTATGACTCATGCTTTAAATTATGTAGATTAAATTATTCATTTTGTATCTTTCTATGAAATATAAATATCATCGAATTTTTGCTTTTTAGCAATACATATTGACTTTTCATAAGTTATCACAATTTTTCAAAAGTTTTCCTTCCGTATCACCTAGGCTGGATTTAAATATTCAAAATTGTTATTCAACATTATTATATTTTCTAATGTTCATTCCAAGAATTTATTCATAGTTTCTTGGATAGCTTATTAGCTGATTGTTATCCCTCTAGGTTATTTCTAAGAACAGGACCTACTTTTTAAAATGTTTTATGACAAGCAAATACGTTCACATGACTGTGTATTTCAATATAAAAAAGTACATATGTATATGTAATAAAATATTGTTCCCATAACTTTTTTTACACATGTATTATTATATCTTTTTTAGGTATCTAAATTTTTTTATTTGGTTTTTATAACTGCAATTTATGTTTGCGCACAATTCCGTGTGTTCAATTTTGTCGTACGTTGGTAAATATAAATTATAAATTACAAATTTTAAGCCCGATTTTCATTATTATTCTTTTAAATGATAGATTTTTCATTAATTATTCCATTATTCATAAAAGAAGACGTAGCGAATTCAAGTATTTTTTTTAAATTAGAAATTTCCATTTAAAATGAAAACCCCATGTAACTATAAGTATAACTACACATACATTTTATCAAATTCAGCAAAGTACAGAGTTTCTTCTTTGTCTCGGCAGAATTGAATTTAAATTTAATTGTTTTTTCAAATAAATTATTATATATTCGGTTCTTGTCTAAGATAAAGAAACAAAAATTATGCAGTTCCACTTAAAAATCACATACATAGTTTCAAACAATAGATGAATAATGGAAAACAATTCATAATGATATTGAGTACGATTTTTTATCAAACTTGCTCGGTTTTTTATCAAGTAGCGAGCGAATACTAGTATTTTTAAAATAGCAAATAACACTAAAATACTCGGGAATACCAATTTAAATGTATTAAATTGAAGCAATATAGTTTATTTTAACTTTAATTTGCCAATATATAAGTATTTGCTTTCAGTAATAAAGACAAAAAAATTAAAAAAGTAAATGAGTGGTTGAAACAAGCATTGTGAAAGAACTAAAGTAAAGCAAAGTAAAGCAAACGAGCAAAGTGAAAATAGTAAACATGCATTAATTAATTCTTTTGAAAAAAAATTATATGTAGTAGTTATAATCTTAAAATTCCAACTTTACACCAAAAACAAAATCTTCAACTCTAACTCAACCTCATATATGGAAACGAGAAATTTTTTAATTCTTCAATTAAACACCTATAGTGTAACTAAATAATCCAATTTATGTACATAATAACTTAATACATAACTATTAAATATATTTTCAATATATAGATGAGTTTCATTATAATATGACCTCCAACACTTGTAAAATACAATTTGTAGTAGCTCTAACTATAGTTAAGTAAAAAAAAACAAACAAATATTTTATAATATTTTGTTTTTGTTTTCATTGTTAAATATAGTGAATTTATTTTCAATATTCGTACAGCTAGGCATAACTAGACACTTTAAAAATGTTGTCATTATTGTTATAGTTTCATACAAAATAGTTATCAGTTATGAATGATTCTTAAATTGAACTGTTAATTTAACAATATAGTTAATTATTAGGTATAAAAGGTAAATAAAATATAAAATAATATATTATATGTGAAAAAAAGTTTGACTGATAGAGAAGAAGTAGATGGAATAAAACAATATAAATATATTAGTTGTATAGATTTAATTTGTTTGTTGCTTTTTTTTTTTGCTCAATGCAATTCAAACACTGTTCTTGATTTAATGCAACATTTATACAAAGTGCTTCCTATATTTCACTATTCTTCACTGTTTAAGTTTTTTAACTTGTAGATAAACTTTTATATGTACTTTTACTCGATATATGTACTCTTAATTGTCAAAAATGTCAATTTTCTCAGTATTCACAATAGAATAAAATTAATATCATAGTAATAGAAATTTTGGTTCAAAAAATGTAGTGAGTGTATTGATACAAAGTGGTTCCATGCCACTGTTATTCACTGTTAAGTGTTCCATTATTTAAACTTTCATTTGTAGGTAAACTTTTATATGGATTGTGTGATGAGAGTTCGATTTCGATATATTTTTAACTGTCAAAAAAAGTCAATTTTCCTAGTATTCACAATAGAACAAAATTGGTACTAATTTTGTTCTATTGTAAATTAGTACCAATTTTGTTGTTCTATTGTGAATATTGAGAAAATTGACGTTTTTTGACAGTTAAAAATATATCGAAATCGAACTCTCATCACACAATCCATACAAAAGTTTACCTACAAATGAAATTGGTACTAATTTTGTTCTATTGTGAATACTGAGAAAATTGACGTTTTTTGACAGTTAATACCACAATAGTATATAGTGATCGAAAATCTGCTTCAAAAAATGTAGTGTAGGGTATGGTGCGATGTGGTTGTCATTTAAATCAAATTATTTTTCATCTTATTTATGATGATGTTAGGCTGCTTTTTCTAATAATAAAAATGATTATTCATAGCTGAACATTGTTGTTGTTTTCTTTACTTTTGAAATCCTATAACTTTTTTATATTTAGCAAAAAAAAACGATTTTATTTTTAAATTTTACTTTGTATATATGTATATATATATATAAGTATGTACTGTAAATAATTTTTTTAAATTTTTTAATCACTAATGTTCTAATTAGAATTTCTTTCAATTGCATCAAATTCTGAAACAGTGATTGGAATTATTCAGTAAAAAATAAAGAAATTGTAAAATTGTTGCAAATATTGAATTACTTACATACCCGCACATACTTTTATACTGATATAATTTTTACAATTTAATTTTATTTGTAATAATTTCGTTTTGTTTTATTTTATTTTTTAATTATTGATAAGACATTTTATTTTTCAAAATAAAAATTTTCAGCCTAATCAAAGTGTTCTGATAAAATTAGAAATGAAAACGAATGTTTTTTTTTGTTTTTTATTCTTTCTCTGTGTAAAAGAAAAACAACGATTATATTTAAATGGCGCCAAAATGCCTTTTTATTTTTCCTTTTGCTGTAATAAAAATCAAAAACGGGATTTCTATGGCATTGCTGATATTTTGGTTTTGTATTTCCTCAAGGGAAGGAAGCAAGAGCATGGGTATTTAAAATTATTATTTTTTTTTTTTTTATAACGATTTGGCAATAAATAATGTACTTTAATAGGTAGAAGCTATTTTAGAGAAGAATTTAAATTTTATTTATAAATCGATCGTCTGAAATTTGCATTGATTAAATATTTTTTTTTTTTTGTGTTTTTTCATAAAAAATTTAATGAAATTTCTAATCTTAATTCGGTTTTTTTAATTCATACCGTTAGTGAAGAATGGATTATATTTTTTTTATTCGTCTATGGAATTTTTGTAAACATATTTGTATAGAACCATAGAGTAATCATATAAGTAGAGTATTCACGTAGAACAAAATTTGCTAGTCACTTTTTCAAATATCAAAATTCAATGTTCACTCAAAATAATATTACTCAATTTTTAAATGCTTATAAGTTGAGCGCAATGGATTTTGTACTCATAAATAAAAAGATTTTGTGTACCTACTACTTATGAACATATTTATTTTGAATTATGCTGCCAACAGTGTCAACGATATAAAAGTTGTATGTATAGGTACTCAAAATGTATATATGCGAATGATCATGCTAGAGTATATACATACTTCTTTATTTCGCTGTTTTTCACACTTTACTTATGTGATAAAAATTAAAAATTACACGTGTGTATAAAAAACTATACATGCATTTAAAGTCCCTTTTAATACATCACAAATAATATTACAAATCAAAGTATTGAATTTTTTTTTAGAAATTGAAAGAATTCAAGTTATTGCTGGATTTGTTGTTATTTTGCTTTAATTTTTAAAATTTGAAGAATTAATATTTTTATTTGTACTTGGTCAATGTGATTTACGAAATTTGTGATTTCAAACTTTGTAGAAGAAAGGGACAAAAAAAATAATGTTGGTTTTGTAAAATTAAAAATAATTCAAATTGATTTCTATTGAAAAGTATACTGAAAAGTAGGTACCTACATTTATTTTTAAATTTTCAACAATTTCGGTTTTGTTAATTTTGTCTGTTTCTTACCGTAGATAATAATATGAATAGTATATATATATGAATACATAATATAATTATGAATACAAACAAACAAACAAGCTATAAAAATTTAAAAAAGTAAGTAAAAAAAGTAAAACTGGACATTTTATTCTTTATATGGATGTTGGCTGTTTTTATTTCTTCAAAAATTATTTCATCTGAAATATTTAAATACGATTTTTAACCAAGTTCTGAGAAAAGAAAACAAAACGGTATTCCGTACAAAGTTCACGATTTGTAATGCATAACTAATAAATTTTATTCTTTTATTACTATTATTTTTAAAATTTATTTATTTTTTTTAGATTATGTGATTCTATCATTGACCTATTATTGTGTGTATACAATTTCATTCATTATCTTTGCGATTAATTGTGTTTTTTTGTTTGCATTTTTCTATATACTTTTTGTATTGAATTAGATATGTAAATGTATAGTGAACACATATACGATATTCACTCTTCATATAAATCAAAAGTACATACGTAAGTGTATACTCTTCAAATTATCAAACAATGCCTGTATACTCCTAGCCTAGTCACTAGGAGAGCAAAACTTTATACACAAAACTAAAACAAAACTTAAAACGAAATCGTAATTCGATAAAATTTCGGAAAAATCATTCTGTGAATAGGCTAGAAGTATAGAGGCATTGCATGAAATATTCTCCTCAATAAATAAAAAATTTTGAGTAAAAATAATTGAGTTTCGAAAATTATATTTGAGTGTTTTGGGGTATTGAGTGAAAATGGGACGGCATTTTCATGTTTTGAGTAAAAATGGGACGGCATTTTTAGAAGAAAATGATTAACAAATATTGTTCTACGTGAATACTCTACTTATATGATTACTCTATGATAGAACCATATAAATGGGAAGAAGCAGAATTTTGCTGAAATTCTTAAAACTGAAATATGGATTCTTTTAGTTAGGGTAGAAAAAAAAATGAATAAAAATGCTATAAAATCATTAAAAGTTGATATTTTTTGCGAAATTTTTATATTTTTAGTAATTAGTTTTCCATACAGATATTAAACTATTGATTTCAAAATTTTATTTTCAAATTATGTTTATGCAGCAATATGTGAATGTTTTAAAAAAATATGTATGTTAAGATACAAAATTTTGAAATGAACACAAAGTTGTTGGTACAATGCTGTTGGTACAATGTCCGTACCACTCACCACTCAAATGGGATACACTCAAATAATCATATAGTTAGATAATTTGGGACCGGTGATGTTGACACACTGGACATAACAGATGATATCACACTGGTATATATAAGTCGGCAAATAAATAAAATGAAGCTGAAGTATAACATGATATTTTATGATAAAAATTGTATGGAAACAATAATGTTTTTGTAATTGTGTTAGCAGGTGTGGAAAAAAATTAAGACTTATAATGTAATAATTAAAAAAAAAAAAAAAAACAGGAAAAAATGAAACTATTCAACTTGGCAATTATAAATTTATTTACAAATTTGTTTTTTTTTTTTTTTTGTTTTTTTTTTTTTTTTTATTAATTTGATATAATTTTCCTTTTCGTCTTCTTAATAAAAACTCGTTAGCTTATTTAAATTAAATTGAATTATATACAAAAAAAACAATAAGATCAGACAGCTTAAACCAAAGCTATGATCAATAAAACTAAATTTAGTTATCTATTACGTATTTGATACATGAATTATAAAACAAAATACATTTTTTCCGGGAAAACATGAAAAATTAAAGGGTTGCATTTGAAAATTAGTTCGATTATATTGTTACTTTTTTACCAACCCTAGCAAATAAAATATTGTCAAGATATTATTAACGTAAAATATTTCTTTTTGAAAGTTTGTGATTAAAATAAAATCTTATATATAATACACACGATGAACGACGTGGTAAGTAAAAAACAAGAATAATTGAGTTAAAAAACAAGAATAGTACTACACCACAAAAATATTAAAATTTTAGCAAGTTTAAGAATTTTTAGTCAAAAATAAAAATATGCAAAAGGGTGGGGAATACTTAAAACATTTAAAAAAGTTACACATTTCACAAACCAAAAATAAACAAAAAAAAACATTTAAAATTAAATACCAACAAACCAAAAATAAAAAATTGAAGTAATAATTAATATATATATACAATTTTATATTTTACCACATTCAATCATATGGGGTTATCAAATATTTAAAAATGAATTGTTAACGCTCAGTGGTACATAGGTAATACAAAAGTACAAAAAAATTTGCTCACTAAAGAAGTAAAAAAATATGAGATAAATAAAATACAAGCACATTAAAATGATCATATTGTTTATTTTTATAGTTTCCAGACTGAACGATTGCCATCCTAACTGCTAAAGGGATTAATATTTACAATAATATCTGCAAGATGGCATAGATAATAATTTTTGATGAATTAATTGTTTAAATAAGCTTCAGAATATATAATAAAAACTTAAAACCCACTTTGATATCTTATGGGATTTTATTGTGTTAAGTTATATTGAAATAAGTATTAATTTCGTCATAAAGTATTAGGTATTATACTTTGATTTCATTATAAAGTATAAATATTGAAAGAATCAATCGATTCTGAAAACAACAATAATTATACCAAAACAAATATTTTATTTTATATAAAATTGTGTCTGAAAGAACTAATTTTGTGCAATTGCACAGGAGATTCACTAGTATTAATTAAATATAGAACGCCACGGTAATCTAGTTGCAGAATGGAATAGTAAGGATATATTGCAATTCTTGTAATCACGATAGGTAATTTTCACTTTCGGTATCTCAATAGGAATTTTATATGACAGGTATATCATATCATGATCAGACACCCCCGGGAGAGAAACCTGTCCAAACTTTTCTACTAGCTCATGGTTTTCAGTAGATGTCAAAAATAAATCCAATAGAGAGGAACAAGATTCACCGAATCGAGTTGGTACCGAATTATTAATTATGTTCAGTGAATAGTTCTCAATAGTTCGAAAGAAAACATTTCTTAACACATGATTATTGTCAAGTATATTAACATTAAAATCCCCCCCAACGATGATAGATTCATAGTTGCTAGCAAAATTATCTAAAGCTTTTTTAAAAGGTTCAAATTTATATGCTGAGGGATGAGGAAAATATACGGTTCCTAACAGAATAGCATTGTTTTTACATTTTAATTCAACGAAAATGAATTCAATATCATCATTTTCCACAGAGTGAGTTAAAACTTTAACAGATAGACCACATTTAACATAGATTGCTACACCACCTCCCCGAGTTCTAATACCAGAACTATCCAGTTTATTCCGATCACATCTAAAAAGCTTAAAACCTGGAATTCTAACCATATCAGAGGTTATGTTGTGATTTAACCAAGTTTCAGTAACCATAAGAATTTGAACATTGGTATTGGAAATACAGACTCATAATATTGATGTGAATGATATTAAGGAGCTGAAGGTTATTCAGGGCAGCTTTTAGTATAATATTGGGAATAAATGCAGAAGTAGTATCAGAAAGTGAGTTATTTTCATTGTTAGCCACAATCATTAAATATTAAAATAAATTTGAATGAAATTTTTATAAAAGTTAACAATAGAGCCAAAAGAAAACGGGTATACAAGAATAAAAGTGCCATTAAACAGCGATTTAACATATATAGAACCATGCTTGTTACTTAAAACTAAACATCCAAAACAACCAAAAGACAGCAAGAAGGAGAAAATAAAAATTTAAAGTATGTATAAATTAAAGTTAAAATTTGTAAAATTCAGAAAAGAGTATTTGACGATTCCCTAATGAGAAAAAGTTAAACATCAACAAATTTAGATACATTATGATCACTGCTTTTGAGCAATTGGTCTTTTGACGTGATTTTAACCGCTTCTCCACCTTCGGTCTTGACAATATATAAGAGGCCTTTCTTCGTAAAAGTTTTCACTATCCAACCATCACTTCTCATTTTGTTCGCAATGCGAAGAAGAAATAGAGTATGTGATGGAACGCTTTCATTAATGTAGATACGAGTAGCTCCACCAAAACCAATATGAGAGGCTCTCAGGTGTTTAAAACGCAGATACTTAATAAAAAATGACACTTTTGAAGAATTAGATAAGAATTTTATAATCAATGTATTACTCTTGATGCGAAACATAGACCCAACACAATCAAAGTTTCCAGTGAAACCAATAACTTTAGCTATCCTGTTAAAGATTTCACCAAAATTTTCATGCTGAGTTCCAGCAATACCATTAACGATCAAGTCATTGGAGTGCAATGCTCTCTCCAGCTCAAAGATGCGCAAATTGACTTCTTCGATAATAGCGCTTGTATCATATGAATGCATCCGTTCAGACACTTCACCCAAAATTTTCTCATAATTGGCTTTGGACTCAGTGACGATTTTATTATGTACTTCAATTTCTAATTTATCCATTTTATTTCCTAAAGCTTCAGAGTTTTTATTAAAGTTGGCGATTGAGTCTTGAATTTTTAATTCCAGGCGATGCTCCATATCAAGAATTTTGTCATTCAACATTTCCTTGATGGAAGCTTCAAAGGAATCGAAGCGTTTAGTCAAACTAGTTATTAATTCAGTGAGATGGTCAGTGCTTGCATTTTTAGCAAATGATGGAGAGCTTGATTTAACTGATGATATCGAGCGAAGCTTCATTTGTTTATCCATTTTATTTAGTGAATTGAAGATTATAGTTTAATATATTTTAATATCAAGTAGATCAGTTATATGTTAATGTATAAGAGGTAGTAATTTAGCAATTATTTTTAGGGATACATCAAAAACTGAATATTTTTCAATAACCCATAATCTTAAACTATTATTAAATTATAATTATTAAAATTATTAAAATTTGTAATATTAAATTAAATTTTCAATTTTAAATTATTAATTTTAATTTTATTTCAATTCAATTTTACTTCTTATGGTAAACGTAGAGCAAACGCGACGCGTTAATCTTTGTATTCACTTCACTAATATTCTTAAAACTATTATTTTTCTAGTCCATTTGATATACATTGCAAATACATTGTATTGTTACAGTTCTAACAATATTAAAATAGGCGTTCCTCAATGCTAGGTTCTTGGTTCTATTCTATTTCTCATTTTTATAAACTCTTTATTTCAATTTCAAAGGTAATTTGACTATACGTTTTCGGATGATACCGCTTTTTCTTATAATATAGTAATAGCCTTCAAAATTTTAGTTATAATTTAAATTTGATTAGGAAATAGTTTTTTTTGTCATATAAGCTTTGTCATTGTTGGTCACGAAACTAAATACATCTTATTTAATCTAAGTGGTAATATTCCACACTATTGTAAATTATTATATATCACTCTCCCAGTTGATGTAAATTTTCTCTTAACTTATATTATATATATATATTATTTTGCATTTATCTGGATGTTTGTAAGTTCGACGGAACGCTCCAACACATATACAAATTGCATATGTATACAAATGCATATATATACAAATTGCTTTGGTGCTTTTTTTTAACCCCTGTCTACCATGCTGAACCTTTGCAGGAAAAATTGATTGCATGAACTATATTTTTTTAATTTAATGTTAGTCTTCTTCGCAAATAATAAGGAAAAATAATAAATAATAATAATAATATAAATAAAACAAACAATTTTTTTTGATTTATAATAATAAGGACTAATAGAATTTTAATCAATAGTTTAATATGGTATAATAACCAAAAGACAAACAGCATTTAACACAAAAAAAAAACATAATTCACTCAAAGGTTATTCTTATTACTTAAAATTATACATAATAATACACATGTGTATCAGCATATTTGTATTGTATAATATTATACATTATACTACTTTATTGCTTCTACCTTTTATTTTTGTCATTATTGTGTGCGTAATTCACCTCACTCAAAAAAAATTATTTTTGTTTTTTTTTGTTTATTTTTATTATTTGCTGTATCTGTATTCTGTATGTTCTGCATGCTCCATTCCAAAAATATTATTTTATTTTCAGTGTTAAGTGTTCACATTTCACTTCACTGTTCAGGTTCACTGTTCAATCAATAGAACTTGATAGAAGTAGAGTAGGATAATTAACTCTACTTCTACGCCGGATAATAAAACATTGTTTTTTTTAAATTGAAAATTATTGATGAAAATGTTTTTATATTTTTTGTAAATTTTACCAATTTATATACAAAATTTTTTGAAATTTTTTTTAAAAATAACACAATACCATAATAACAGTTTATTCATATAGCAAAATAAGATCCCTATACATTATACAAAAGACAAAATTTATATGAAAATAAGATCCCATTTTTAAATTTGCTCTCCCAGAGGCCACAATAACGCTAATACGGTATAATTTATACTAAATGGAACCCAACTAACGAATTATAACTAAATGGAAGTGAGTACGAGTATACCATACAAAAATACAAACATTTTATACAAATTTGTTGGTATGGTACTTCTTTTTCTGTTATATAAAAAAAAAAAAGATTAGTTTTAGGCCAATATAAACATAAATAAAAATAAATAAAAAGTGATATAAACATAAGTACTGTAATTTCGGAATAAAGAATCTAATGAAAGAAAAAAAGAAACTAGGATTTATTTTGCTTCCGTCATTTATGACGGGTTACAAAGCTAGTGATACTATATTAGTCGTTCATATAATGACTCATTTGTTTTTAACATACATTGTTTGGAGTTTGAACTTGTTGAATCATTTAAATATTTGGATATTGTTCTTGACAATAGATTAAACTGGTCTATAAATCATTCACGTAATTTGAAGAACTATAATTGTACTAAAGTTACAAAATATAACCATATCTACCATCTAAGTCTGTATTGTTCAACTAAAGTTTTGAGAATGGTTTACTATGCTCTTTTTAACTCAAATTTTCAATATGGTATATTACTTGTTGGGCAGGTGTTTATTTCAATAAAATTTCTTCATTTCTTGTTTAACAAAAGAATGTAGTAAGAATTATACTCAAGAAAAATCGACTTACTACTAGTTTTCCATTTTCTTTATATCCTTGGAATTTTACCTCCTCAATGACGACATTTATATTTTTAAAAGTCTTTGAAAACATTTTTTTTCAACATGATGACCCAATGTATACTTTGCTTTCTTTACTTCCTTTGTTGACTTTCACAACTGAATTAAATTAAATTATTTTCTATTGTACTTGGCCAAATGCAAAAAGTAAGCAAAGCAACAAATTGACGAATTTTCATTTCAATACTTTGCTTAGCTTACTTTGACAGTTTGTTGAACGTTGATTTTTAAATTTTTAAAACAACCTACTTTTTAAATTTTTGAATAAAAATGTTTGAAGAGAAATTAATTGCAGAGGTTTATAAATATAAGGATATTTGGGATAAAACCAGCCTAAAATACATATAGAAATATATTATTAAGAGATAAAGCTTGGACTGAATTATCAAAAAACCTTAAAGAATCTGGTAAATTTATACATTGCTCCAAAAATTTTGTTTTGAATATTTTTATTCAATTTTAGTAGAAAACTGCAGGAAAAGATGAAGAAGTTTGCGAGATAAATTTGCATTAGAAAGCAAGACATTTATATATGCTTCATCATATATCATAATAATTAAATATAAAATATCCAAAACTTCTTATAATTCTGTTATAATGTACATATATAATATTAAAAACAATAATAAATACGATTTATTGACAAAAGTTTAATAAACAAATTATTAAAACCGAATTGTTTACAAAATTTTGATAAATAACCTAACCTTTCGCAAATATCAAAGCAATTTCACAAAGTTTCATTTGGTCTACACTGAATTCGTTTACTTTTTTTGAGGTAAAGGAAGTAAATGAAGCAAAATATACATTGGGCCATCACTTTCATACCGCCCATTTTGAGCATTTCTATACCCTTAGATCCCTAAATTTTTAACAACCCCCCTAAAAACTTAAGATTAGAACGGTAGATTTCATAGTTTTCTTATAAACTTAAAAGTTGGTTATTTCAATTTGACGATTCCGGAATTGAATTATTTAAAACCTAACTTTATTCTTTATTATATAGTTATGGGTTAATTTATTATAATTTTGGATGTTACTTTGATCTTGAGTCGTGATTAATACAACAAGATGTTTAATTTTACTCAGACTTCTAATTTTTTTTTGCTAATTTTCTTCTTTCAATTTTTAATAGTTAAACCAATTTGTTTGCTAAATTTCATTTTTAATATTTATAAAATTAGAATCTGTCAAATTTTGTTACTTTAAAAAAAAAAAATTGTTATGAAATTGGAATATATATTTTGAATTTCATAAATATCATTACAAATCTGTATATCAATTCATTTATTTGTACCAACTAATTGATGTCAACTTAGTTCTAATACTCTGCATACTTGTTTCTTCTATTTAATAAAATTAAAAACTTTAGTTTAGTGTAAATAAATAAGAATCGTTTAAATAAGTAATTTTGTTAGCATGCATATTTTCAATGATTTCTTAGAATATAATTATTTGTTTAATTTATTAATTATAAGTATTTATTACATTCAGTAAATGATATTTAAAATAAATTAATTATTTTAATAAAAATCTATAATTATAATTGACAAGCATTTAAGGACCTGCGCAGTAATTTCCATAACCACCTTTTCATTTTATTTCGCTTCTCTTTAATGAACTCCTAATATATAAATAAGTTGTATATAAAACAATAATGCGCACACAGTTGAAAATTTTTTACTCATATGGTTTTATTATTCAGCAAATACATTATGCATATGTGAGATCTTATTAAAATAATAAACAAAATCAAACAAATCAGTTAATATAATCACTTGCAGCGAATTTAATGTACATTGTACATATTATGTCAAATAAAAACAAAAACAAATTCATATAAAATAAAAAATAAAAAATATAAAAACAACAAAAACAAAAAAAAATCAGTTGAATTGTTCATATGACTTGCAAATTCATCTTCATATAGTAAAGTTATAGTATCTATAGTTATAATTGACAAGCATTTTAGGACCTGCGCAGTAAACACCTTTTCATTTTATCTAGGTTCTCCTTAATGAACTTTTAATATATACATAAATTGTATATATACAACAGAAATGTGCATACGGGTTGTTTTATAATATTCAAACTTTTAAATAAAATATGTATATCAATTTTGTGTCATTCAACATTTTATTATTTGTATACATAATTAGAGGAAATTTATTATATTAATTTTTTTAAGCAAGTGTCTCAAATTATTGATTTCTATATTTTGGGCATTTGTATTAATCATATAGTTGTGGTTAAAAATGTGTATAATATCTCTTTAATTACAAAAATATTTTATTTTTAGTAATTTTATCCATTAAATGCCACTGTCTATAGGGAATATATCGAAAACGAATCAGTATATGAGGGAGGTGTATTTATGTATCCAAAATAAAACTTAATAACCAAAAAACTTTTTATTAAACACGAGATGGTTTTTGCTATATAGTGAGTAGTCTATGTCAGTACGTAAATTACTGGTTTTTTAAAAACTTTAAATTTGGCTTCAACTTGAATTATAATTACTCAACAGGGGCACCTAGTAAACTAATAATTAACAAATTTCAATCAACAAAAATTTGAAATTTCATATTCAATTGAAATAAATTTCAATAAAATTTCAACAAATGTGACCAACAACTCCAACCAACTGAACTAGGTACTCCGGAATACTTTAAAATAGTGTATTTTTAGTGTAACGAACTTAAACAATAAAAATTACTGAAATTACTCCTGATGTCGAATTGTAAATATGACTTTAATGATTAACATTTTTTTCATACTGATTTATAATGATACTATATGATCTACCAACTATATGATACTGATGATCTGATACTAAGTATATGCTACTAATAAACATTTAATTTTAGAGTTTAATAAATCACATTTCAAGCAGTATTAAAAATTTTGGCAAATTTTATTTTGCTTTAAATATACATATACATAGTAACATTTTGAAATTAATGAACGTTATTATTGTACACAGTACACCAACACATGCATCATTTTTTTTTTATTAAATTTAAATTTGTAACTATACTTCATAGTTAAACTTGTAAATATACTTATGTACAAGGAAAATACAATACAACATAACAAACAACAAAAACAAGGAAAATGCAATACAAAATAACAATAATTAAAGCAATAACTAGTAAAATAAATATAAAAATAAATGTTTTTTTTTTTTTGAACAATATCTCGAACACTTAATTTTAATATTAAAACTGAAAATTTAATTATGTCTACATAAAACAAAATTTTTTTTAAACTCTGGAAAATTAACATTTTTTAAGTACATAAGCGTTTTTTTTTTTTTTTCATTTATTTAATTTAGGAGTTTTCACAAAATTTTCTTTCAAATTTTCTTCAAACTTTACTTGAAGTTTTTTCAAGCAAATTTTATTGTCAAATTCATAGAAAGCACATTTATAATTAATGAATATTTCTCTAACAAATTACACAAAAGAAAACTGAAATTGAAACTATTGATATAAAAATAATAATTGCAAATAATTTACACTAACTGTTACAGTTATTATTAATTTTTCGTCATCATAACAATAGATAATATAAAAATGACAATAATAAAATTCATCTATTATTTTTCTGCACTTTATTTTTAAAATAAAATATTTTGTATAAATTTGCAATTATAATTAAAATTTGCAAATGTATTGGCAACAGTAATTTATTTCCTTTCTTTAAAATTATGTACTTGAAAATCGTTATGAAGGTTAAATGAATGCAATTTTTTTCTTTTCAAATGTTTTTTTTTTTTAAAACAAAAGTGGAAATCACTTTATTTTCTATATACCTAAATTACTAAGTATAAATAATTGAAATTAAATTATCGTCATGACAGTAAATCAGGTACACGTGTTTAAAGATTATTATAAAATGAAAAGTTATTGATTATATTGCTAGTCAAATAATAACATAAAATTATATAATACAGTAGTGTCACGATAATCCAAACCAAATTTCGATCTGTCAAAAGAGAATTAATGGAGGTGTAAAAATATTTAAAAAAAATGTTGATTGTTGAAATTTATAATCTGGACAATTGGTTTTTTTTTTTGGTGTTATATTAAATGTTTTGTTTTGCTGATGTTATGTTGAGTGAATATTTTTTAATCAACTAAGGTGCCTATTATGTATTTCGATCGAAATTAATCGAATCGTTCATCGTTATCGTTAAAGTTATTCGATTGTGATCGTTAGTATCATTATGTATTTCGATGAAAATTTGATCGAAAGTGTTTAAAAATGCTGCCATTGTAAAATTCAAATCTACGATGAAAATGACATATGTTTCATTCTTTAACTGTCAAATTCAAATTATTATACGAAAAAAAAACAAAATAATAATGTTATATTTAAAATTTTTAAGTTGAAAATAAGTTGAAGTGTTTAAATAAAATATAATTATAAAATTATAAGTTTTTATAAATAAAATGATTTGAGCAGAGTTAAATTTTTCAATTTCTGATAGTGCTGAAAAACGCTATCAAATTGCAGAATTAAAAAACAAGCGAACATATATTCGGGATTATTCTAATCCACTAGATATTTGGAAGATTATACGTATGTTATTTAAACATGAATTTGATAAGTTATTATCTACATTATTAAAACTATTAAATTAGGGCAAAAATTGAAATAGCCAATAAGTAATACGTTGATTCCAAATATAATTAAATTGGTTGGTGCATTAAGATTCTGTGCGGTTTGTACCAAGCAAATGATTTTCAACGTAGGAAATGATTTCCATGTCGGACTAGCACAGCTAATTTTTTTTTGTTCTTAAAGAAGTTTTATATGTATTTGCAGTTTATAATTATGTACAAAATGGATCAAATTCCATTACGTACTAGAAGAAAAAAGTCAGGCAAACATTATTTTTATGATTAAAGCAGAATTACTGAAATAATTGGAGCAGTAGATGGAAAGCTTATTCAAATTAAATCACCGAAGCAAAACGTACAACATTTATGTTATAGTAGAAAGGAATTTTTTAGCATTAATGCAATTCTGATACTTTATTGTAATTAGTTTACATTATTATAACAGTTTTTGTTTTTAGATATGGGATCATAATCAGGTAATTGGTTTTGTGAGTGCAAGATATCCTGGTACCTCTTTGGAAAATTTATAATGGTGTCTCATTATTTACACTATAACTTTTCATATTGCAGTCTATTTGTAACAGGCCTTTCATTCCTATTAAAATTTATTTCAATAAAAAATTATTATGTAGAATAAAGTAAAATACCTACTTTCATTTCAACTTTTAAACTTATTTTTATTTCAAAAAATATCATAAATATAAAACAAAACACCAAGTGTCCAATATAAATAAAATATATTTGTATCTCTTTTATTTTAACCTTTCAATTCAAAATTGAAATAATTTGTACAAAATCTCTCTTTCGATGGCTCTTTCGTGGTAAAATTTTACATCGATAAACTTTATCGATTTCGTCGACAATTTCTGAACGATATCGTAATACATAATGGCAATTTTGCATTTTGACATTTCGTTCGATCAAATCGTAATCGTTATCGAAATACATAATAGGCACCTAAGTGTGATACTCCGTGACATCGTAAATGTATCGACAACGTCGCCAACATATTGACATATGATCTTAAATGTCAAAAAAAAAAAAAAAAATTGTTTACATTGTCTCATGTTCGGTAATTAATTTTACAGTGTATCTGTGACTCATTTTCACGACACGGGTTGTTAAATTATGTATCCGAAAATTTGTTTATACATAGTAGAGTTTGGTACAGTTATGTTGAGTTTTTTTTATTAATCAAACAATAAGTTTAAAACTTAAAGAAAAATAAGTATAAATTTTACTTCGTGTTTCAAAAATAAATTTGAAAATGTTTATCACGAAAGAAAGATGATTTTATTTACTATAAGGCTATAGCATAAAAGAAGATTTTTCTTAAAAAAAAACAAAAAAATTTTTTTTTACAAAATTGTCCGTATTAAATCTTCATCTTCATAATCTTTCACAAATATATTCAATTCAAATATTTTCAAATTTATTCACAAATAGGTAGCCACAAAAGTATAATATTTTGACATTTGATTTGACTTTTATTTCAGAGACAATGTCTTTAGAGTGAATGGAGTTGTAAGCAAAGTACATTGTGTCGCCAACACAATATTGTCAGTTCAGAAAATTTGACATATTGTATTTGTATGTACATTGTATCGGTTGAAATTTTTTGGATATATTTCCGATGTCACCGGCTGTCAGTGTGATACTGTCAATACTCACAAATGTTAAAAACCAAAGAAACGAAAATGTTTCCATGACGCTACAGCTTGTCAAGAAGCTTATTTTTTTTTTTTTCAAAATTCATCTCTATATATAAATTCATATTCAGTACGTTGTTCCCAGTATTTAGAACAATCTTGTGGATATCAAATCTGACATTACGATCATATAAATTGAAACAAAACAATCTTATCAAACTAAAATATTTCAATCTATATATACATAATAAGAATATTCAATATTTCATTGAACTTAGACAATTAAATTATACATTTAATACAATTACATAATTGTATGCCCCAATCCCAAACGATCAAAAGATCTTAAATGTAATATATCCACATTTCATACTGGTGATAGTGATTGATGTCACACAAATGTATGAGTAACATCAAAACAATTCTAAAAAGTCCGATGTTAGATACAGACTTAATATTTTTTCTAACATTTTGTTATAAGAAAAGTCTATTTTCAATTCTATGATTAAATATCCATTTATAACCATGCATTTGTTCTGTTTTGGTGGTATAATCGGTAATAATACTATAGTCTGTGTGTAATCATACACGATAAATAACACTTTACATGGCTGGTAATTTTCGTTACTGAGGTAAGAACATTTTGCAAATGTTTTGCAGATTTTAAACATTTTGTTCTCCAATACTTTTAAAAAATTTCAACTAATCATGCAACCAATTTTATTTTTTTTTAGACCTTAACATTTCACAGTACCTTGACAATACTTATTTACCAAATATTTTGCAAATTTGATAATGAAAATTTTTAAATTATTGCCACACTATACTGTAATAACAGTAATCATTAATACTAATACATATTGTATGCACACAATTATTATATTTAATGGAATGTTACTGTCATTGTTTTATATTTTTTATAATAATTATATTTTTTTTTTTACTAAAGAATTTTATAAGTTTATATGTACTTATGTATAATTAAAATATAATTATTTATTTAATTGTTATTTTACATTCATTTTATACTAAATAATTAGTAATATTAATAATGAACACTTTCTATTTTAAAATGACATTTAGTAAAATAATAAATCTATTCAAAAATGATAGTTAACAATAATTGTTATAAAAGTTATATTGTACATTATTGATATAGCTTTAAGAGAAGTGATGAGAAACGTCACGACAAAATTACAATTTTTATATTTTTGTATTTTCAATTGTCATGACAAGCATCAGTGATTTTAAAAGTGAAAACTTTCATATCGTAAATACTTACGATTACTGATTAGTATAGTATATAATATAGTAATGATGATAATAATAATAATGATGTTGATAAAAAATAATAATAATAATTTTATATTGAATTTTTTTTTTTTTTTCTAAATTATTATTAGAGAGAAAGATAGAAATGGATGGATTAGAAAGGGATTGTACTATTTGTCATGTTTGATTTTTTCTCTTTGATTATTGATGAAATTTAAAGCACATTAATTTGGCATCACCAGTAATAATTTGAAATTAACAAATGTCTATAAAATAATGTATTACATTTTTATTATGCTATATATATATACATATATATATATATATTATATTTATTATTAAATTGTATTTTAAATGTTGTAATAATGATGATGGTACTAATATTATATATAGAGAAGAGTAACTATACATATATTTATTATATAATTTGAATATTGTTTGAAATGTTACCGAATCCACTTGTATAGTGTTTTTGTATATATATTTTATATTATAGATAATTGTTTTTATTATCGTCACAGTAAATTAAAAAATTGTTTTTTTTTTTTTTCTGTTACTGTTAAGTCCATTTTATATACTATTATAGTTAATTGTATATTTTACAAAAAAAAAAAAATTTTATTTCAAATTGAAATCATGTAGTGTGTATCGGATGGGACGTTTAAATTTTCAAAATTTATTGCATAAGTCATGATTTTTGGTTTTTGTATATATGTATTTTTTTTTTTTAAATTGAAGATGATAAAAAATATTTTTTTTTTCTAAATTATTATTACTTACAGTCGAAATATTTTTCTCTCTATTATTGTTATTGTTATTAACTATTATTATGAATTAATTGAATAGCATTTGTATTGATGTGTTATATAATTAAGTAATATTGAATATAAGTAGGTCATTCTTAATTTATTAAGTAAAACGTGAATGCATCTTTTTTTTTTTTTTCAATTTTAATATTTGAATTTCTTTGAATGATTAGTCTAATTAGATGTAAAAAAAAATATTTTGACTGCGTCTAACTATGTATGTATACAAAATTTTGTAGGGAACAAACTCTTGACTGTTTTTGTAAATTAATTTATCAACATTGTAATTCATATACATAATTGAGTATTCATTTATATAAAATGAATAAATTGAACTAGTTAAATCAGTGCTTGACAACATTCACGAAATACAAGTATGATTATACAAAATACAAAGTATGATTATGTAAGTAGGTATATTATGATGTTTGCTGATTTCAAAGAAAGAGGTCTTTGACAGTATACAGTGGAATTTCTAGACAATTATCGTTAGATATGGTGTGCCCATTGTATGGGCAATTATCGCTAGCTACGGTGTGTCCGCTAGCTACGGTATCAATTATCGCTAGCTTAGCTATGGTGTGTTTACTAAAATAGTCAACATCATTAAACATCCTTTACCAAGGACGCTAAGTCGTATTAACGCTATTTTATCCTCCATACTCTTCATTTTAATTCTTTATTGGATTTTGAAGAAAAAAAATCGTCGAGTAAAAGGTATTAAATGGACTCTCACGACCTCGATTTTGTAGATGATATCTGCTTATTCACTCACACCAAAGCCGACATGGAAAACAAGCTGAAGTCACTAATCAAATATGTGACGCAAGTAGTATTGCTGACTAATGTTTTTTTTTTTTTTTTTTTTTCTCCTATTACTCCGCGTGGTAGCATAGGGCTTCGATAGTGAACCTCCATTCCTCTCTGTTGATTACTACTTCCTTAATATCGTCCCAGGTATAATTGTTGACTGTTAATTCTTGATCGATTGTGCGTCTCCATGTGTTGTATGGTCTGCCGGGTCTCCTTTGTCCTTGTGGATTCCACTCTAGAGCTCTTCTTGCTATATCACTTTCTGATTTCCTTAGTGTATGACCTATCCATTTCCATTTTTTCCTATTTATCTGTCTGTTGATAGGTTCTTCTCCAGTTATCATCCATAAATCCTCGTTGCTAATTCTTGCCGGCCAGAATATTCTGCATATAATTCTCAAGCACTTGTTGATGAATACTTGTAGCTTCTGTTTGATTCTGACCGAAGTGAGCCATGTTTCACTGCCATATATTAATGTTGACTTAACACATGCTCTGAATATTGTTAGCTTTGTTGTTCTCGATATTTGGTTGCTCCGCCATATCTTCATTAGGCTCCCAAATGTTCTTCTTGGCTTATTTATACGGCTGTTGACATCTTCTGTTGCACCTCCTCTTGATGTTATAATGCTCCCCAGGTAGTTGAATTCTTCTACGTATTCTATCTGTTGTCCACTCACTGTTATTGGCTCACTATAACTATTGTTTGTCCTCATTGCTTTGGTTTTCTCGATATTTAATTCCAGTCCCGATTTCTTTGCTTTCTTTCCTGTAATCTGTTGACTTTGTTCTGTAGGTCCCTTTGATTTTTTGATATGAGGCATACATCATCTGCGTAATCTAAGTCTTCTAAGTTTCCGAAGAGATCCCATTCTATTCCGTTTATTCCAGTGCAAACTTCTCTTAGAATGTCGTCTAGTATTGTGTTGAAGAGAAGTGAAGATAGTGGACATCCTTGTCTAACTCCTATATTGGTGTAGAATGGATCACTGATCTTACCTCTGTGTTGAACTGTTGTCTCTGCATCTTCATACATCGCTTTGATGATGTTGATGATTTTTTCAGGAACTCCCTTCTTTGTAAGTGTTCTCCATATTGCGCATCTCTTGACTGTGTCGAATGCTTTCTTAAAATCTATGAATAGTAGATATAGTGGGGCATTCCATTCTACTGATTGTTCAACTATGACCCGTAAAGTATTTGCCTGGTCTACACAGCTTCGGTTTGGTCTGAAACCTGCCTGCTCTTTCCGTAGTATTGGTTCTAGTACTTCTTCTAATCTTTTCTTTATAATAATTGCTATTATCTTATGAATAGTATTTAGAACCGTGATTCCTCTCCAGTTGCTGCAATTTGCCAAGTCTCCTTTCTTAGGTATCTTGACAATCATTCCTTTCTTCCATGATGGTGGTATATTCTCTTCTGACTAATGTAAACAAACAAAACTAATGCGACTCTTCACTTTAATATTAAAAAATTTATTGAAAATGTACCTACTGATCTTTCTACAATCCTCAATTAGTTCAAGCTCTGCACTCGTGTATAAAGATATCGTTTTAAATCTAATGTTTGGCTTAACTTACAAAAAAACAGCACTTATAACAGTAACGTAGAGATGGTGATCACAATGTAGAGGATGGTAACGTCATTCTGCCGTCTCAGTAGTTTTATCACTATGGATGATGGCGCGGACGTGGATGTTGAAAGCTGTATCCGAAAGACACGCTCATTGTACTTTGCAAAATCTTTGGAGATCCCCCAACATCTCCCGTAATCTTTCAATTTCAATTTCAATTCCAGATCCAACATCTCGCACATCCAAATTCCAGAAAATCGTCTCGCACATCCAGATTTTTGTTAACAAATGTCTGAGACGGATTCTTCAGATATTCTGGCTAGCAAAAATTCCAAACAAGGAATTGTAGGAATGATCAAAAATTGAAGGAATCAGAGATTATTATTTAATAGAAACGAATCAGCTACACATTAAAAGCGGCTCTTGAATGTAATCCGCAGTGTCAAACGAAAAAAACGTGCGTCCAACAGTAATGAACGAAGCAAGTGCATGTGGAAAAACTTGGAGTGAAATCAAGTCGCTGGCCTAAAATCGAGTAATGTAGATGAAGTTTGTTGATACCCTATGCTTATACAACCACGAGAAGCTACTGGATTACTGATGATGCATAAATTTTATTCTAATTTATTAATTTAACTCATGAGATGCATTTTTTCATAATATTTTCAGTAATTTAAAATTATTATTTTGGGGCACATTAAGTAAGTACAACCAATACTGTATTTTATCACATAAAGTGGAATAAGTATAGTTTTACGAGTATTTGTTTATTAACTTTTAATTAATTAAATATATATGAAAATGTGCAACTGTCATCGGGAACTAGACCTTCTTAAATAGTTTAATTACACTCTATTTAAATCATTCATTTACTTTACTACAAACATCTTGTATATCATCAAATTTTATTTCCACAAATTAGATAAGGAATAACATTTTTGTGTATCTTAATTGTAATTCGACTTTGAAAAATAATTTTTGTAAATCTTAATTGTATTCTGATCTTATATTATTTCGCGGGCGAAGCATATAGGTGATCAAAACCTCGTGCGATTCAGGACAATTTTTTTTAACATTGATTCAAGATTTATTGATACTGTTTTATTTATATTATCAAATTCATACTTTAGATGTTTCGTAGTTTGTCCTAGCTGTTAAAATAGCTGTTTCAGTAGATGAGTAAACACTTATAAACAAATGTTTGTATACTTTTTATTATATTTAGGCTTACTTATACGACATAAATAGTTTTATAAGATAAAATAAAAATAAAAAAATATTTCACCTTCGTATCAAGTTGAACTACTGTCATGACAGTCATGACTCATGACATATTTCAGTTTAGTTGACGTTAAATTCTATTATACAGTGTTCCGAAGGCTTGTCCAATCATTAAAATTAACTGTGATACACAACTTCAACTCCTTTATATTTTGATATTTTCTCGCCACGGTAGCAGAAACTGTCAAATTTATTTTATACTTTTGTTATCTACATTGTCATCTAAATCTTGCCTTAAAACAAATTTACAATATACCACATACTTATCTTTAAAAAAAAAAAACAGGGGCTTTAATTAAAAACAAATTCCTCAAGATAAATTTTCTTACATATACAGTTAGTTGAAAAACAAATGTTCTCAAAGAAAAAATCACTTCAATTAAATTGAAAAAAAAAGCAAAACAAAAAAATAATTAAAAGAAAATTCTTTTCTATACCTACCTACTTACCTACCTAAAACTGAAAAAATTAATGTATGCAGTGCAGTGCAGTGCACTACATTAAATATATATATATATATATAATATATATATACCATTTAAGATTTGAAGAAAATTCATTATGAATAAATAAAATAATTTTCATGACTTTAACATGTACTACACTACCACATTACATACCACAACAGTAGAAATCACCTTTTTTCTTTTTAATTTAAAATGTTTTTATTTTAATAAAATCTCATTATTTATAAATTGTATTAAAACTCTGGTTTCCCTTCAATTATTGTCGAATAATATATATACTTATGTATCACATATATACATATATATATATATATATATATATATATAGAAATAATACATAATAATATGCACAACATCAATATTCATAATACTTGATTACATTAATAACTCCAATGTCAATGTCCGGAAAATTTATATCTATAAATACACTAATGCATACACATATACATACATTTGTACTTAGAAAATAAAAATATAAACAAAATGTTAATGTAAATGTGATGTAAAAAATTAAGACTATAGATTTGATTTGAAAAAATTATACAAACTGCTACACAAGATGTGTGACTGTATGTGTGTTCGAGGAAAACACCATAATCTAATTCAATTCATATAAATATAATATAAAATATCGAAGAGTGTAAAATATTGATGATATTATAGGTATATCTATAAGTATAATATATCTAACAGCATTTCAAATAATATCTTATAAAAATTCACATATATTTTATCATGTATACAACGATGCTCACAAAAATAATTGATGTCAGATACTGAAGTGGTTTTACACTCAATAAACTTTGTCTTTCGATGTTTTATATTGTTTTTTGTTTTCTATTAAAGAAAATTCATTTAAATCACTTCAATTTGAATCTTAGAAATAATCAAGTATGCATTATAATATGGCGTAGTTTTGTTTAGACATAACATACGTTATTGTATTCATATATTTCATATTATATGTAATAATTGTATAAGCTCTAGAACATAATAATTTGGTTGTGTACATACATATATATATATATATATATAATATTATCAAATATGTTATTTTTTTGAAAATAGACTACATTGTTTTCAGGTGTTTAATTGATAATAATATCAATCAATACATTCATACTTCACTAGGCATACTTTATCTCCTGATCTGTTACACAAATGGATATATATCTCAAATGAACCGATCATTATGAAATACCTTTTACAACAATTCCTATTATAAAAATCCAAGCCCCGCTTATGTTTTTGAATTTTTGCCTGCTCTTCGCTATTACGATCCACAGAAATAACATTTTCTATTATATAAGTTGTTCCGTATATTTCGCACTATTTTTATTAACTACTACTTCCATACACCAATGATGGTTAATTGCAAAAAATTTGAACGAATTACAGTATTTAGAATTTCTAATCAGATAGATTGATAATCGTTTCAAACCTAATCAATAATTATTTGCCAATTGAAATCTGTTTAAAAAAATATAAGTGTTTTAAGATTCTAAACTGAAGAAATTTTCATTTTGCGCTGTCAAAATGGTTTTTGTATGTTAGTTTTACTGATATAGTTTTACTGTAGATCTACAATATTCTGCGATTATTCAATCTCTCAATTTTAAGACTCGTACATTATTATAGTGTTTTTATATATTTTTATTTCTCTTATCTGTAATAACATGACGAGCATTATATAGTTATGGCATTCAGTAGTTATGACCATCATATGTTATACATATTATTTTATTATTAGTTTTTATGCTTCATTTACAAACGACATTTATTATCAACGTCAACATTATCATCATCATCATCATCGTCACCATCAATATTATTAATATTGGAATCGTATTGTATAATAAACAATAATAGGGACATTATTATGTAGAACAGAAAGTACACTACAGTATATATTGCACTTTATTTTTATTTTTTTTCTTATGACGTGACATTTAATTTGCTATACTTTTATGACGTTAGAATATTACATAAAATTGTCGTTCACTTTATTTTGGTATAACTAACTTCATTTAATTAGTTGCATTATAAATTAAATCTCGTACTATTTGCAAATTAAAGTGTATTAGCCTCAAACCAATACTTGCGATCAATTTTCAAGAGTTGATGATACAGTTTTCAGAATTGCGCCAATTTGATAAATTAAAATTTTTGTATGTTGAGATCTATGTGTATACTTACTTATACATGGGGTAAAATTTCGAATTGAAATTTCTAATTAAAAATTTAAAACAAATTGAGAAAATATTTAGATTCGCTACTTGACTTTTTTAAATTTTACATTTAAAAGAATAATAATGAAAATCCTTTGTGAAACAGTTCAGACATTTGTATCGTACTTTTTTCGATTTACAGATAAATAATGATGTCCATAATAATGACTTTCTGTATAAATTATGTGAAAATGTTAGTTTGCGAGTATTTGGTATTTATTATTTATTTTGTTATCAAAATACATTTTTAACTTTTTTTTACATTATATCGGAACACTGTAATATAATATAGAAAAATGTTTGTAAACAAAACATCGACATATGTATTACATACAGGATAAAGACTGTGGAGTATTTTTTTTGTAGATGCTTATGCCTATTTGTACATCGTATCTTGAAGAAAAAAATATTATTCTTTATATTTTATTTGTATTAAAGTAAAGTTGTTAAAATCAAAAAACAGGAAAAAAATTGTAATTTTTATTTTTACAGTTTTATTTTTATTCTGTAGGTTTTCTCTGTAAAACAAATTTGTATGTCTAATTATGCTGTTGAGGTTATTTTCTAACATTCAATTAATAGATTGACTCAAAACTAATTTCATATCAAGATTTATGTAATTTTCAATTTTCAATGTGTTTTTCTATCTAAATTTAATCAATTTTTTTTTATTTTTATTTTCATTCCTGATTTTTTATGTAATTTTTCAGGTTTTTGCTATAAATTATTTTTTATTTTTTTATTATTTTTTTTTGTTTATTTTTGTTTACTAACTTCTGTTCAAAAGATGAAATTAACGGTTTAAAATATTATATTGTAAGAATAGATATACAGTAAAAATAAGTATAAGAAAATTATAAATAGGAAACAGGGTGTGTTGCAGAAAATTGATTTAGTGTTTTAATAATTTTTTACAATAATTAGGCTTTTTCATTAACGCAGTATGTAACGTGACAATTGTATTATATATGCTGGCTGACTTATCATATGGTTTTAGTTTATGACGGTTATACTACAATAATTTATTGACGTTTATGAAGACGCATTTTAAAATTTAATTTAAATTGGTTTTAATTTAAATACAATTTCAAATTAATTTTGTTGCAAATTTAAAATAAATAAATAATACCTTCAATAAAACTGGATCAATTTATTTTTACATAACTTTACCCTCAGCCATTTTAAAAATAAATCGATCTCTAAAAAACAAAGGTATAAAAAATGATACTGACAAAGGGCAAATTTTTGTGCAGTACGAAATTTTATAATGCGTAGCTAACTTTGTTTTGCTAATGAATTTTGTGTCATATGATTGTTGCAAGGTATAGTTTATGAACAGCAGACAAATGTATAAATCATTTATGAACGCATAACGAGATTCGTGTATTACATTATGCGTTTGTAAAAAGGCTTATTGTTCAAATTTTACATAACAAACTTCCAATATTTAATGAGATTCTGTAGTAGAAATCCCAGTATCAGTTTATTTATTTTATTTTTTTATTTCGAGTTCAAATGCCTTATGAGGTTAAAATTTCGTTTGTAGGCTTTGTACAAACATATATATATAGTTAAGCTATATACCAGCCTTAGGCTTTATTCAAAAATTTATATTTATAAAATTTTCAATACGCTTTGTGTTCCGTTGGTTTAAATATAAAAGTTGCATGTGTGCGCGCTTTTTTATTACAACTAATGGAACACAAATGTGCAATCAAACAGTTACAAAACTAAAATTTACATGTCTACACTGAAAGAAAAATCAGGTAATATTAATTCGAAATCCTATTAAAATTATAATTTTTTGGTATTATTTTTGGTCAATGCGATTTTTCCTTTTAAAATAAACATATTAAATTTATTAAATTAATAGGAGGAATGTCGTATTAAAGTAAGCATATTTTGATATAATTTTGTAATACGACATCATATTTGTTTAATAATGTACGCGTTATATTATATTTTTGTTTTATACTATTGATTTTATATTAAGATCTGTTTAACATTAAAATGATCATTCCATAATTATATTGATGGTGTGTTTCATAGAAATAATTATGTTATCATTTTATTTCAAAATTATGTTAGAATAATTATTTTATAGGGCATACTATTGCTTCAATAGAGCGATCAGTTTAATTTAAAAAAATAACACTATTATTGTATCAATGGTAAATAAGTACTATAGAAATAATTATCTTCTCACATTTTTTTAAAAAGGTGGTAACATAACTAATTTAATAAGACATACTATTACTTCAATGTCCTTGTATTTTAATTACTTACTCTCTTCATCTATAATAGTATGAGACTTATTATTTCAATTATATCATAGCTTCAATTTTATTTGAAGCCAGATTATATAAATAAGAAACACATAAGTCATTTTTTATTACTAATTTTTTAATTTTACTATTAATTTCATTAATTTAAATACATAGTTTACTAATTTTATTACAAAGTAAAGATAACATAGAAAAATATTAAAAATTGCAAATGACATAAATATTTACATATAATATATAATGATAATATGTTTTAGACTTGTGAAGCTTTGAACTTAAATGTTTTTGGTAGTTACAAACATTTAGTCCTAAAACATTTTCTACCGTCAATTGAAACAAGAAAATTAAAATTATAACACTTTATTTGATCAATATTTAATAATATGTAATTGATTTACAGTTTAAAATTTATGATTGCAAATGTTCGCAACAATTTGACACTCTTGGACAGCAAATCTAAATTAAAAATATCTGAATTAATTAATATGTAGTAATGTGTACATTATTATGTTTAAAAAAAAATTTTATAGCAGTGCTATAAAATAATTAAGAAAAAAAATATATTTTTCTTATCAATTTTTTTTTTTTTTTTTTTTTTTTTTTTTTAAATTTTTTTTTTTTTATATTTTTACAACCAAAAAAAAAAAATTTACAAAAATTGATTTTTATTTAAACAATTCAAAATTAACCTAAAACTTAATTAATTATCATTATCATTTTCTTATTAATTTTATTTTTATATATACTTATAGTTATTTTATCTATAGGATTTCGTACTCCTTAGCACTTTCATATTTACATTTATTTTTTGGAAAATTTCAAAAACCAAAAAATGTTTTTTCTTTTTTTTTTTTAATATTAAAAAAAACACTACAACTAAACTTAAACTAACTTAAACTATCTAAACCTAGAGAGAAAGAGAAAGAAGCAAAACACCATATTTTGCCTCTTTCTACACGTATGCATTCTCTAACCACCAATGTTTTCTTACAATACGCTTGTCATTGTTTGGAATAAACATATCGTATTTACAGATCGAGTTATCCAAAATATTAGGATTAAAATCAATGATTTTGCATGTGGCCCTCCTATTATAATGATATAATAGGGACACATGTTCACGGTTTTGCATAAAACCATTTGCATCTATATTTATATGAAGTGCTCGGGAGCAATAAAGTCCGTTTTCATACTATACTGAATATATTCCTCGTTATGATAGTATATTTTGGATATTAATCCATTTTCCGAAGTTTTTAGCGAGCCATCAATGTGGTTTCGGATCAATTTTATTATAAAATTATCAAATCTAACAATGTTAGCTTCTTTTTATATATATTTATTTGAATAAAAGTGTTTGAAATCTGTTTTAGGCTTTCGCGTTTTGTTGATGTAGGCTCTTTATGTTCTCTCGAACCTTCTTATTTTTTCCATTAGGCTAGCACTTATATTAAATCATATAGGTGATCCATATGCCAAAATTGGTCTGATAAGTGATTGATAAGCAATTTTTTTTACTCTGGGGTTAATATTTTTGTTAAAAAAATATTTTTTTGGCTTTATTTCCTTTTGTTAGAATATAACTTACATGATCAGTAAATTTTAAATTTCGGTGTAAATATATACCTAAATACTTAACTACTTTTTTACTATTTAAAGTTTGACCATTAGTCGTTTTTATTTTAAATTTTCTCCAATTTTTTTTAATATTGTAGCTGGTTTTATCCACAGTATTGCGGAATAAAATTGTTTCGCACTTATGGGTATTAATTTTAAGTATCCAAACCCTACAATAATCTACTGTAAGGTTGAACATCTTCTGAACGCTATTTTGGATCGTTTGTACAGAATCGCTTGCAGAATAAAGTATGATATCATCTGCAAACGCTAACGTTGAATTTAAGCCTTTTAGTTTATTTAAATTTTTTTAGTAAGTCTATAGTAAATTGTAAACAGTATAGGAGAATTAACTGTTCCTTGTTGTAAACCGTTTTCCATTTTATATTTTTTTTGTGAGCTATGTTTTTGATTCATTATAACAAATTCGTTTTTCGAGACCATGTCTTGGATTAAGTTCACAAGATGGTTTGGAAATCTATACTGAATCAGTTTAAAAATTAAGCCGTCTAGCCATACTGTATGCGCATACTGTAAACGCTTTTTCTAGGTCGATTAGGCATGTCCCTATCCCAAATTTTTTATTTATATACCAGCATATGCCAGATGTTAATTTGGTTATTGCATTAACTGAGCTATGTTTATGCCGAAAGCCAAATTGGTTTTCTGGTAGTAAATTTTTATCTTTGACAAAATTATTTATTTTGTCATTTATTAATGTTTCGTAAAGCTTACTTATATTAGGTAACAAACTAATAGGTCGATAATTACCCGGAGAAGTAGGATCTTTTCCTGGTTTTTTTTATCATTACGACTTGCTTATCAATTTAACGCTGAAAAACTATCTCATCAAATCCAAATTTACGGCAAATTGAATTGCTTGGTTCATCGTGTTGATGTATTGTAGATGTATCACAATTCTGAGACACGATTATTATCAGTAAAAATATCCATTGTAATTTTAAAAGATCAAATTGAAATTTTTTTTTTTTTTACTTTAATAAAATAACTATTTTGATTTAAGTCACTAGATGCGGTATACACTACTATAATATTATAATAATTTATTTTTAATATTTTTTACTGATTTAACTACTTTTAATTTTAATTTTTAAACTTTTCACTTTTATAAAACAAACTATTTAACGATTTATAAATGACTATTTTTTTCCAAAATCGTTTATAAGTATTGATATTTTTTTATGAATATTTGATGCATATTAAACTCTAATAATAAGATTAAATCCTATATAAATAATAAAACGTAGAATTAAATTTATAATTGCATAATAATATTGATAACATTACTGTTAGAATTAATAGGAGTCATATTCGTATTAAGTTTATTGTGCAAATAACTGTAAATTTTATTTTTTCAATTTAAAATTAATGTGAGTGATCTTTAGTTTTTGTCTGAGCAAACCTTATTGATGGACAATTCGACAAAGTTTAAAATCAATGGTATATATGGTAACCATAAAAGATTTCTATTAAAATAATCAGATTTCTTATAATATTTATACCATACCTTTTAAGAAAACTAATACTTTCAAATTGTTTGGATTAATACCACACATTTCAACAAATCGTATTAACTTTGTTCTAGAGGCATACCTCATTAAATTAAAGGTTGTCTTATTAAAAATTTTATAGGATGTTTTTCTGTCAGTGACGCCTAGCCAAAGTGATAAAATTATATATTTTTATTCTATCACTTTTTTGTTAAATTTTTATTCGGGATTGAAAGCTGCATCATGTTGGGACAAAATATCTCAAATTACGAAAGATAGCAATTTTGCTTAGCGAAGGACACTATGAAAAGGTTGCTACTTATAATGAAATTCGTTTTCATACAATCTTTCCGCTGGACTGCCTTAAAGGAATAAACAATATGAGTTGAAAACGTATTTTACCATATAAATTGAATTTTCCAATGTTTATTATTTGTTACTCATCTTCAATATTTTTTGTTTAGATTTAAAACGAAAAAAATATTTGGACCACAAAATACAAAAGTATATTTTTCAGAAAATTTTATTAAATTGAAAAGAAATATTGAAATAAAATACAAAAATGAAAAGTAGTTAAATTGAAACCAATATTTTTTTATTTAAGCCTTGAAATTTGTATTTTGCCTTTGATTTGGAATTCCTCTTAGCAAATAATTTACGGTTCAAAAAATTTTACCATCTAAATTGAATTTTCCACTTAGTCCGAATTCTCATAATTTAGCCGATAATAGTTTTACCCTTAATATTTTTTACAGTTGAACCCTAGCAGCCATATAATTTTTTTTTTTTCATTTGAAATTTAAATAAACAACATAAAATTCAAAGAAAATTATACTCATCACCTCGTATTAAATAAAATATTTAATTTTTTATATTTTTTTTTATTATTACGGAAAAGTATGTACTTACCTTACTAGATCAGTTAATGACTAAGAAATTTACAATAAAAACAAAACAAAATTAATTTATAGTGAAACAGGCTGGAAAATTGATTTTTCATTTTTCTTCATATGATTTTTTTTTTTTTTTTTTAATATGACTATTTTCCACATAAGTAAACGGTCATGTTTTCTCATAATAATAAACATAAATATGTATATGTATGTAAATGTAATGTATGTATATTTTATATAGTATAAATAATGAAAATATAATAATATTAGCAGCTTCTGATTTGATGAATTGGACATTTAGTGAAAGTGAAAATAATTTTTATTAATTTAGTTCCTCTATTCATACATTGCAATAGTATATATATATATATATATATATATATTTGTAGAAGTTATATACGTATAAATTTTTAAATAGTTTTATAATAACATGTAAAGTCAATATAAATTTTTCTTTAAATTTTTCTCTATATCTGAGAAATTAAAATTCATTTCCTTTAACAATTACAATGAATAATGAAGAAAAATACATAATTTTATTACAATAATTTTCTTAAAAATTAAAAAGTAATTAAATAAAATTATAAAGAAAGTTAATAGTTAAATAATAAAAAAAAAATAGTTTTGAAATACACATAGATAAGAGTCAATGTATTTCAATAGTAATATTTAAATTTTATTTTCAAATTCTTAGTAATTTTTTAAATAAATTTTTTCAAAAAAGAAAATGGTGTTTCCAACTGAAACTGAACTGATTTGAAACTGAAAATATTTTCCTTTTTTTTTTTTCTATACCACATTTGTTGTGAACACATTAACTAATATGATTACGATTTACACTCTAACAATTGAACATTGAAAAACTCACTCACAAGAGGAGTCTAGAACTAGAAAAAAAAGAATATTGGATATGACAGTTTTTTGCATCAGTGCTACAATGTGATAACCTTCTTTTTGCTAGTCTTTGCTTCCTATTCAATTTTTCGTTCGATTTTCCTATGAAAATCATTTCAAAGTTCGTCATATGTTAAAACACATACTAAAATACAGTCAGTAAAAATGTCACATTTTTATTCATTAAATACACCTATAATTCTTGATGACTCACCAAATACAGGTTGATGATATAATTAAAACTCAAATCTTGTATTGGGTTTGCGCATAAGTGCCTAAAAGACTAATTAATTATTTATTTTTATTTAATCTTTTAACACTAAAATTGTTAGAATAATGTGACAAACCACGAAAGCTCAGATGATGGATGACCCATGAGGTGAGCATAAAAAGAAATATTTTAAATTATATTTATTCGAAACGTTTGATTGTTTTTAATTTTTTAACATAGAGTGTTAGTACGTTTGTGAATACGAGCTTCATATTAGATAACAACGATTAATTCCGCCAGTATATCTCATATTTTGCATATTACAATCTCAAACAGCGTCTTATATTGCGAATAATTTGTTCTAAAAATTTAAGATTAAGATTTTTAGAAAAACGACATCTTCATGTCTTGGAATGTGTATACTTTTGAGGTAAATGATTTTTTTCGATCCACACGACCTATTAATCTAAACAAAAGGTTAAAAAAAATTATTTTATTCCTATTAATTATTTTACCTATTGATACTGATTTTAGTAACTACATTTGTTCCAAGGATATGCCAAACACCTTCAATACACTATGTATCCATAAAATGCATATAAATGATACCATTTCTTACAATTGTTGGGATTGATTGAAACGTTTTTAAAAACTATTAAAATTAATTATAAATTCTTGTATAAATTTTAGTTAGACCCACATAATTTCGATCTCTTTATCATATTAAAATCCACTATTCTTTCACTGTATTTTATTATTGACTCAATAATGGTCATCTGGTTCTCACCATGTGCTTAATAATATTTTTGTTAAATTGTGCTCTTTAATTGAATCGCATACCTTTAAATAAATAATTCGTTCTAAAATCATAAATGAGAGATGATTTTAGTTTAAAAAAATATATCAATGAATTTACAGATTCAAATTGTTTACAAAATGTATACACAATCATACCATTGAAAAATATCCCGAGTGTGATCACAAAACTAGGTATCCTTTAGAATTCAGAGGACTAACTAGCACTAACAAACACGGGTAAACACAGTAAGTCCGCATTTACGGCTGCGATGATAAAGGGACAGATACACATAATCTAATCTAATCCAATCTACAGATTCAATTCAAAATTTAATTATCAAAATCAAAATTATTTTTTTTTTATCTTATAGATACTTATTGCAAAACAAATTTTTAAATTTAATTTATTTTTTTTTTATTTACAGGTACGTTCGTTTTTGAAGTTATTTAATTTAACAATTTTATAATGTAAGTAAGTAGTTTGTAGCAAATAAAAATATAAAATATTTAAATTTTTTTCAAAATGATACAAAAACTATTAATTACAGTGATTGTAAATAAGTATACCTAACTGGATATTCTAACCATTTTTTTTTAGGACAAAATTGAATAAACAAAATTGAATAAAACAGATTTAATTGACATTTTGAACATAATAATACAACATGTCATAACTACTACTGCTGATTTTACCATCGACTTGATTTCAAGAAAAATAATTTGTTTTATCAATTGTTTCATGAAAATGAAAATTTTAATTAATGATTTCAAAAATTAAACCATATTTGAAATAAATGATCTGTTTTCGAAATTTCCAACAATTCATAGATATGACATTGAACATTTTAATATATCTGAAATTCTGTATACATGTTGACATCTTTGTTCCCACTTTTACTGCATTATATTATTATATACTAGCTTTGTAACCCGTCATAAATGACGGAAGCAAAATAAATCCTAGTTTCTTTTTTTCTTTCATTAGATTCTTTATTCCGAAATTACAGTACTTATGTTTATATCACTTTTTATTTATTTTTATTTATGTTTATATTGGCCTAACACTAATCTTTTTTTTTTTTTATATAACAGAAAAAGAAGTACCATACCAACAAATTTGTATAAAATGTTTGTATTTTTGTATGGTATACTCGTACTCACTTCCATTTAGTTATAATTCGTTAGTTGGGTTCCATTTAGTATAAATTATACCGTATTAGCGTTATTGTGGCCTCTGGGAGAGCAAATTTAAAAATGGGATCTTATTTTCATATAAATTTTGTCTTTTGTATAATGTATAGGGATCTTATTTTGCTATATGAATAAACTGTTATTATGGTATTGTGTTATTTTTAAAAAAATATTCAAAATTTTGTATCTAAATTGGTAAAATTTACAAAAAATACAAAAACATTTTCATCAATAATTTTCAATTTAAAAAAAACAATGTTTTATTATCCGGCGTAGAAGTAGAGTTAATTATCCTACTCTACTTCTATCAAGTTCTATTGATTGAACAATGAACCTGAACAGTGAAGTGAAAAGTGAACACTTAACACTGAAAATAAAATAATATTTTTGGAATGGAGCATATAGAACATACAGAATACAGATACAGCAAATAATAAAAAAAAAACAAAAAAAAAACAAAAAAAAAACAAAAATAATTTTTTTTGAGTGAAGTGAGTTACGCACACAATAATGCCAAAAATAAAAGGCAAGCAATAAAGTAGTATAATGTATAATATTATACAATACAAATATGCTGATACACATGTGTATTATTATGTATAATTTTAAGTAATAAGAATAACCTTTGAGTGAATTATGTTTTTTTTTTGTGTTAAATGCTGTTTGCCTTTTGGTTATTATACCATATTAAACTATTGATTAAAATTCTATTAGTCCTTATTATTATAAATCAAAAAAATTGTTTGTTTTATTTATATTATTATTATTATTTATTATTTTTCCTTATTATTTGCGAAGAAGACTAACATTAAATTAAAAAAATATAGTTCATGCAATCAATTTTTCCTGCAAAGGTTCAGCATGGTAGACAGGGGTTAAAAAAAGCATCAAAGCAATTTGTATATATATGCATTTGTATACATATGCAATTTGTATATGTGTTGGAGCGTTCCGTCGAACTTACAAACATCCAGATAAACGCAGAATAATATATATTATATATATTATATTTTGCCGATACCACGATAGTTTCAGCTTGAAAAACAGTGAGATATGTTCCAAATGTTGCGCTCAATTTTGAACCTGGTCAGCACCAGTTTTCCCCGACTTTTGAGCCATAAGTACATAATACTGAATCTCCTGGAGGTGAGGTTCTTCAATTTCTTATCCTTTTAGTTATTACTACATTGAAGGTCCTACGGCAATCAATTATTTCTGTCATATAGTCTGAAATTGCAATTGCTTCGATTCCTAGTTTAATTTTTTGCAGGATCATAATGTGTTTTGATGGTCTTTTGTGTTTGAGGTTATTATGCCTATCGCAACATTCACTTTGTTTTTTCACTTCATTTTTACCCGTCTGTGGAATAATTCGGTATCGCAAGTATCACTTACTATACAAGAAACAATGTTGAGCAACAATGTTGTTAATTTTGAGATTGCCTCTTTTTTTCTTATGTTAATGATAAGAAATGATGCCGATATAAATTTTTCTGGCTCTTTTATTCCAGTATGTTAAATATAAATATTGCTAGTTTTTAACATTATTGAGTATAGTTGTCATATTTACCATAAGAGAGAGTGTTAAAAGATTTTCACTCTTTTGCTCTAGTAAAAGTAAAAAAGTGAAAAAAAATCATCGGGGTGAGTTCTCTCCGGCTCATTTTTTCAAATGAATAACATACAAAAGTTGAAATTAGCAAGAAAAATGTTTTGGTGTTGTTTGGTGTTTTACACAAATAGGAAAAAGATAGTTAAAGAATATATTAAAATTATTATATAATATAATAGTAAATTTAACTATTATCAATAAGAGAACAGTTCAAATTTATTTTTACCTAGATTATGTATGTCAACATTAATTTTTCATTTTATTCACTTTACACTCACTTTTTGAGTTGGAAATTGAATGTTGTGAAATTGTCATCCGGAGGGAAAAAGAGTGCAGTAAATGAAAAAGTGAACTTTGTAATAGGCACATATTTGTTATAGATGCAGCTGTCATTCACGTCTTCTTGATCACATCGCACTGTTTACCACTTCCTTATTTGGTCATTATACATATTTAATAGATTGAACTATCAATCATAGCACATACTTTTGATTGGAGTCTTTCCAAAATTTCTATATTTGAATTACATGTTTTACCTTAAAATTCGATGCCTTTAAGATCAATCTGATTTCAATGTAGCCTTGTATAGCAAATCTTTGCAATCCAATGATAGTTGTATGTCAGTTTCAGCTAAAGTTGTTTATTTTTGTTTACAATATCCTCTCTAAGGTCTAGTCAACAATATACACAAAATTTACTTGAAGCTATGCATATACAGAAGATAACTTTATCAATTAAATTTTACAATTAAAAAATAAATATTTAGTTCATTTATCATGTTATCATTTTAATTGAAAAACCTGATAATATAATTTAGTATAAAATAAGTAAGTATTTGATTCTTTTCATCCGTTAATTTCAATTTTTTTTTTTTTTTTTTTATTAAGTATAATCTTCTAGGAGCGACACAAATATTTTTAACTATATATAAGAAAACCGAATACATTATTTAGAAATTCTATAAACCTATATTTATAAATCGAAATAGAAATATAATAATAATTTCATTTCCTGCCTTAATAAAATCTAGGCCTATAAAAATATTTAATGATTTTTTTTTTTTAATTTTTAATGTTGCAAAACCCGATTACGATTTAATGATAAAGTACAAATAAAATTATTTTACTTTTAAATCTTATATTATTAAAAAAAAAAAAAAAAATCAGGTTACAGAGACACATCCATTTCCTGATAATATTATCAAAAATATCAATAATTTTGCAAATACATAATTTATTATTCTATATAAATATAATATTTAAATAAACTAGAGATGTGCCAAATTTGTTTAGGTCAGTGATTATTAACCAGGGTTTAATTATGTTTTTAATCTATATATACGTATAGGCTTTTTAAATATTTGTTTTTATATTTTTTTTTTCTTTGTTTCAAAAAGTTATAATCTTTATTTATAATCCAAAAATTAACCTAAATTTGGTTTTAAACTATATATTCAACTAATATTTTTAAACAAATAGATAAATCAAAAGTTAGTAAAATGAAATTTTATTTAAAATAAAAAAAAAAATGTTTATCCATTTATTTTTATATCAGTACATATATACATACTTATAGTTGCCGTTAATCATTTTAAATTTTTCTCAGATTTGTTTTACAACTATCATTTATTATTTAAAGAAGGGTTTTTATATATTTGAAAAATTCATTTAAAAAAAAAAAATGAACAACAAAAAATGAAGATTTCATAATCAAAAAATAAACAATTAAAATCAAAAATGAAAAATATATATATATACATATATATATAGACATCTTTAAATCTAACATTTAATACTTAAATACAATAATTTTTCAAACAACAATCATCATTTTTGTTTTTTGTTCACAACAAAATAAAATGCTAAAACCACTAAATTATTTATGATATAATGCAATCGCAAAAACAAAATCTCTAACTAAAATCGGAAGAGCTAAAACAAAAAAAAAACAACAACAATTATAGACTCTAAAAGATAACAAAATGAAATCAATGTTTAAATTTATATTTAAAATACTAAGCTTACACTATACCCTACCACCACCCTCTTTACCCATTTAATATCATAAAAATATTTTCTTTATTATGTATACATATTTCCATTTTCCAAAACTGTTATTTGTCCTAAAATACATTCCAAACGATCTAATTCAAATCAACAGAAAACAAATCAAAAAGTTAAAAAATAAAAAAGTTGTCAAGATATCATTCGCTCTCTAATCTAAATAGACTAACGAGTAACGGCTGCCAGTCGACCTGCCTTTCCATGTTTTTCTTTTTGTTGTTTTTGTTTTTTTGTAATACAACAATAAACCATTTGAAAATTTAAATCATCACATCACTGTAGTATATATAAAAAGAGAAAAGAAAATCATAATAATAATAAACAATAGGGAATAGAGAATGAGAATAATAGGAGCAACGGAAAACATCACTTGAGAATTGTTTCTATATTAAAGATTCATTCCAGATTCATTTCGTCTATCATCATAGTTTTTTGATTGATAATACAAATGAATACAAAAACAAAACGGCACTTCTTAAATTTCAAGAAAAAAAAATAAAAAAAAAAACAAAAAAAAAAAAGACTGAAGGAATTTCGTTTATCGATATCTCACTTTTTTTTCTTTTTTTTTGCTCGTGATCTCTAAAATAGATTGGAAATTTAATCCATGATCGTAATTTATAGTTTTACAATTTTATTTATAAAAAAAAAAAAAAAAAAAAAAAATTGTCTTTGTGAAATAAATCCCAATTATGATGCTCTTTTAGAATATATTGTTTTTGTTTTTATTTACAAAATGGAGTTGATATACAGAGTATTCAATTTAAGGCAATGAAAGGGTTGGAAAATTATTGCAATACTTAAAGTAGAATGTGTGTATAGGGATTATCTCCACAGATGCCTGTATGGGTCTACAAGTCCTCCTACAAGACCTATAATATCTTACGCGACATTTGTATGGTGGGCAAAAATAGAACAGACGAAAGGATGTGCTAAGATTACAAAATTACAAAGAATAGCATGTCTTGGGGCTACTGGGCAATCAGAACGTGCCCAACTTTAGCCCTAGAAAAAATTCTGGAACTCCCACCGATTCATCTATACTTGATAAAGACGGCATAATTGACAGCAACAAGACTGCATCTAACAAAGAATTTCAAACACAAAAGACCATAGCATGATTCTGCAGAAAACTAAATTGGGAACCGAAGCAATTGCAATGTCAGACTATATGACAAAAGCAATTGATTGTCGCAGGAACTTCACTGTACTAATACCCAAAAGAGAAGAAGTCGAAGGTTTAATAAGAGCCTTACCTTCAGGAGCTTCAGTATGGTATACTGATGGCTCAAAAATCGGGAATAAAACCGATGCCGGGGTATTTGGACCAAGGTTCAGGTTTAGTGTGGCACTTGGCACATATCTCACTGTCTTTCAAGCTGAAATCTATGCCACCGAGGTATCGGCATTACAGTGCAGTAAAAAGGGACACAGAGGTGCCAACATGTACATAAATAGATAGCCAAGCTGGTTTAAAAGCTCTGACTTCTCCAATTTTTAAATCAAAGCTTATCTGTAGCTGTTACAGAAGCTTAATAAAGCTAGACGAACGAAACAGAGTTACTCTTATGTGGACTCCTGGATATGAAGGAATACAGGGCACTAAAGAGACAGATATCCAAAAACAGGTGCGAAGAGTCAATTCTTGGGACCAGAGCCAAGTATTGCTCATTCAAACGTCTACCTACAAGGAATTGTTTCCAAATGGGAGTTCACAGAAACCCAGAACATATGGCATAGCTGCTAAGGACTTACGCAATCCAAATTCTTTTTCAAGTTAAATATTCATGGATGGAACCATGTTATCCGGGAGACTAGACTCAATGTCAGAATGCTAACATGGTTCATCACAGGTCATGGCCCATTAAACAAACATCTCTTCAAGATTGGTAGATCGAGTACAGACAGATGCAAATTCTGCTTAGAAGAGGAGGTTCCATATTCTATTTGATTGCGACGCTGTAGCTCGAAAAAGATATTAACACTTCCAGGGATAGAAATCGCCTGATTCTGACTTTGACATCAAGGCAATAATAGCGTTCATCAAGGACATAGACCAGCAATTCTGAAATGGACGGGGAAGTACAATAGATCTTAAGAGGTCGCGACTACTTAGAACTCCCCAATTTAAGAAAAAAAAAGTAGAATGTCATCATCATCATTATTGGTACTACAATTCTTAATGTCGTTAACTATTTACCTACAGACGTCTTCATTAATTTTCCAATCATATATTCAGGAACGGTTTTTATATCATGTTCCGTTTTGTCCTTATCACAATGGATTTCTTTAGTTTCTTTTTCTACATAGTCAAAACACTAAGGACGTTTGATGTCGATGACTACGTTTGCCAAGGTGGAAAAAGAAAGTTATGTAAAAAAGGAAGTTAGAATGAAAGAAGAACAATTACGAACGAGGGTGTTGTTAATGTTCGTCTTGAATTTATGTAGGTCATAAATATAGAATTGATCACGTTTTATGAACACTTATGATGGAAATTGGGTCCACATTCGGAATGTTCAGATTATAAACGAATTTCCATATCTTGTCTTCTACCATCTTGGAATTTCAACGGTGTAGGGATAAGCAAATGCTGTTCTTCGTGTTTCACGAGGGAAGCGCTTAATTAGAGGTACCACAGATCAAATTTCCACTGACCATGTACCCGTGCCTACGATATATTTATAGAAAAGAGAGAAAGTTTAAACAATACGACGATGTTTAAGAGGAACAATATGAGCAGTGTCATTTGGATCATTGATAAAACGAATAGCACGCCAGTCCATAAGTGAGAATTGTACTCCATTTTGGGTCGTATGAAAGTTTTATAGATTTTTAAGAGGTCACAGAAGGAGAAATAAGCCTTGCAGAAGCTAAGAAAACCTAAATATTTGGTTGTGTTTTTTGCAAATAATTCCAAATCATTTTCTATTTAAATGCATACCTAATATGCTTAAGCTTTCAAACCGCTGAAGTTTGACTTTCTGAAATAAAAGAGCCGGATTGAAAATGTAAATTTGCAGACAGTACGAGTTTTTGAAGTGTTAAGTTTTCTATGCTCCAATTAGCTATTGTGAACAAATCCGGGCTGAAAGAACCGGCCATGGTGTCCCTTTTGGTTTATACAGCGATAAATGTAGCTTCAAATTTCTTATGAAAATCTTACTAGAGGCCACTAGAGTGCTGTCGTCTGCAAAGCTTTTGATTGGATTGAAAATGGTGTGGGGTAAGTCATTTATAAATGTAAGCAATAGCGTAGGTGAGAGAACTGATCCTTCGGAAAGCCCAGCGTTTATTTGGAATTGATCGGACTTAAATCGATCAACTAAGACTTGAATTGTACGATTTGAAAGAAAACTTTTAATAAATTTGAAAGAAGAGTTTTTGCAGTTTTTGTTACGTCATTTTTATAAAGTTTTCTGTTTTGGTTTTGTCTCACAAATGAATTTATTTAGCTTAGCCTGTTCTTTTGACATTTGTGTAACATTTCTGGCATATTTTTTTAGCATTTGATGTGATATGACATTTTCTCCTTCGTCTTGAATTTGTGCAGATCGTAAATAAAGAATTCTTCAAGTTTTGTGGAGAACAAAATGTTCCTATTTTACATAATATATTTTTTGGTTTTTTTATAAACAGCCGTACGCTGCGATTGAACCTTTATCTGGCATTTTTTAGCAATCTTGGCTCGTATATTTTGTGTGAAAATTTTCTTTCAAAAATTCTTAACATGGCTTATGACCAGTAGTTTGTCATGAGACTCATGATCAATGTATCAGCATTATATTGTCCCACTAGATACATTAAGGTTTTTTTACATCTGACTTAAAATATACTTACATACTAATTAACTCATGGTCGTTGATCATCTTGAAATTCATTAAATCCTAAAACCTGTATTTATATTTTGTTTATTATATTGACGAGTAGGCTATCAGATTCACTTGAAAATGAACGAAGCCTCATCGAAAATAGTTAAAACAAATTAGTTCAACTTAAACTAATTTCAACAGGTATTTATCAAAGTAATACGATTTGATTGTTCAAATATACAGGATGCAAATTAACAATTTTATTCGAAATGTCCTACTACCTACTTTCGTAGTTTAAAGCATATATACTAGTATACGTCCGCCTCTCGAGATTCAAGAAAGTTTGACAAGAAGTCGTACTCAATATTTCGTTCTGAATTGTTTTCCATCATTTCAATTTATCGTGGGCTATGTTTCTTTTCTGATTTATCATAGACAACAACCGCATACATTATAATTTATTTACAAAAAAAAATACAAATTATATTTAAATTTAATTCTGATGATGTGTGAGTTGGGGCAATTTGATAAATTAAAATGTCTGTATGTTAAAATGACTTATATACATGGGGTGAAATTTTAAATTGAAATTTCTAATTGGAAAAAATATTTTAATTCGCCACGTCTCCTTTTAAATATCTATCATTTAAAAGAATAATAATAAAAATCGGTTTCGAAATAGTTCAGATATTTTTAATTTACAGATTAAATACAATGGTTTATTTATTTTTTAATTCGTCTACAAAGTGAGGTCTTACAGACTAGCAACAATTTAGATTTAGGAGTATAGGTCTCTAATCTAATATTCAGTTAATTAGTTGTATAAAAACTATATTGTATCTAAATCAATCGAACTTACAGTCGAAAAGTTCATATTTGATAAATTTGGCAACATGAATTTTAGTGTTTCTAAAATAGGGATTGTTTTTTTGTTGTAATTTGCTTTGAACTGATTATAAAGTGATTGATTCAGTTGCAACTCTAAGTTTGGTTTTAATTTTTTATTTTTTTTATTTGGTTTTAATAATTTCGACGCTATTAAAATAGTTAAGTAATTGTGTTGTACCATTCTTTATGACAACATGTTTTCTAGTTTACTAGTTTTACTTAATTTATTAATTTATAATAATAATTTTTTAAAGTTGAACATTATCTGTATATATAACAGTGGGTAGGGGTCTGGCCCTTCTATCAGCACAGTCGCAAAAGTTAGCTTATTGTGATCTTAAGTAGTTTTTTTTTAAACTTTAATTATTTCTCATTTATCCAAAACCAACAAAAAAGATTTTCTGTTATTTTTTGGTATTTGTATTCTATTAATTTTTCTAATTTAAGGATACTCTAAAAATATTGTGGTTAGATCAGATGACTACTTATAAGAAAAGTGGTCAGTTTCAAATTTTACTTGTATATTTGTTAATTTTTGTTTTATTATTCCTCAAAACTAATTGAAAATATAATTTTGAAAAATCACTTATAATAAAAACAAAAATATTCTATTTCCCGAACTCAGTACAAAACAGTAGGATGTTTATTCCATCGTCTACTACACAATTGCCATAAAAACAAAACAAAAATACTGAACTATAGATTCGAACTACAATACACAATCATTCATTAATCAAAAGCACGTATCATGGTTAAATAGACCTGGTCTACTCTCCTTTCAACTAGTAATCATATTATTGAAACACCCTGTACATATTCAATTTATTACTTTAAAATGAAAACACATGATAAAAGGCGTATACTTAGTTACAAATTTATTGAAATTTTAAATTTATTTGAAATATTTTAATCTTGTTCTAAGGAGAAGAAAAGTGCTTGAAAAACACATGTGCAATAAATTTCTATTAATTACGCTGTACTGTTGAAAAACTTTAAATAAACATGCATAAAAATTGGAAAAATATCTAAATAAAATAATGTTTAAGGTAAAATAAAAAACTTATTGAATTGGAAATATTTTCCTGTAATCCTAAAATATCTGCTCTCTACCTGACTTAATGTTTATTAAAAATCAAATTAAAATAATTTTTTTTTTTTTTATAAAATTCTGCTACCGTTGTAGGTATATAATTGAATTCTCTGCAAAGATGTAAAAATAAAAATTAAAACAAAAATAAAAAATTAAATATTATTTTTTACTTCTCTAAAAAGACAAAAAAAAAACAAAAAAAAATAATATTCACTATTATTGAAGCGACTCCCAGGGAAAACTGCGCTAATTTATTAAAAATATTCGTTATATCTACAAGTAGATATATATCTATATTATATGTACCGTATATAAAACGTCTTATAAGATTGTTTCATTTCTTTTCTTTTCTATTTCATTTTAAATTAGATTAAAAGATATACAACTGCGGCGCGGTATATAATAACGCTAGTGATGCTTTAAAAAGTTAATCGTTATGCCGTTATATTAGATCGAGTTTTTTTATTTAATTTTTTTTTTTTTTTTTGTTAATGGGAATCTATTCTCTGTTGTTATTGTTATTGTATTGCAAAATATAAAAAGAAAAGTTTAAAAAAATATTTAAAAAGAAATTCTCTTTCCCTTTTCTTTTTAATGTTTTTTAATTTTTATTGTAAATTTTGATTTGATTGAGTACAGTATAATTGGAAATGAATTTTTACGGTCAAAAAATATTATTAAAATTAGAATAAAATAAAAATATATTTTTTTTTTTTTTTTGATTCAGTTTTATGGATTAGAATTTAAATAAAATTACGTTTTTTTTTTTTTTTTAATTGTTATGTATAAAAGAAAACTCTTTGGTTAAATTATAGAAAATTTTTTATTGAAAGAAAAATAATTTCGTTTTATTTGAACATTTGTTAAGAATTCATCAGTAATATATGTACGGGTATACTAACTGTTTAAAAGTTTGAATTTGATTTGCAAATTAAAAACAAATTTTATTTATTTTATTTTGAAAATAACTGTAATTTTTGTTATTGTTATGAAAATAATTTAGACATATTCTAACGGCATTTTTTATTTTACAAAATGAATTTTTTAATCTGTATATCCCCCAGACACAACTTTTAACTTATTATGTACAACTATTAACTTATTATTACTCAAAATTGAGTAATTATAATGAATTCATAATTTATTTTTAAGGACTAATTTTATAAATTGGGTAATCGCCTGACTTTCAATCAAAAGGTCTCTGGTTTGATTCCCGTCGAATGTAAAAAAAAATGTTTTGATTGTTTTTTCAAGGGTAAAATCAAAAATAGTTGATAGTTTATTGACTAAAAATAAGTTTTTTATTGACTAAAAATAAGTGGTACTACTCTATTATAAGAAAGTTGACCCATCCTTAAACTTATCACCATAATAAAAAGTGTTGTGTAGATAATTTATTTCTATAAAAGATTTGATCTAATGAGATTTTATAGGACAAATGAGAAATAATTATGCCAGTCCGAAACGAATTTGAAATGCAAACAAGTTATGGGTCAACTTTTTTACAATGGAGTAGTACTATGCGATTATAAAGCCGAAGTTTACTCTACAATATAACTATATATAGTTTTCCACATTTAAATTAGCAGCTATATATCGTAAAAAGTTCTAAAGAAAAACTTAATTGTATGTAATATATTATTCTGTATGCCAAATATTTGTATAAAAGCAGTTAGTAGAATGTTCATCCCACAAAGTTGGAACTATATATACATAAAAAAGAAATTTAAAGGTTTGTTAAACAATTTATTTTCAAAAACTTGATAAAGATTAGTTGCAAACCCTATTTATAATTTATTATTTAACCAAATTTTACGTTCAAAGAAGAAGGGTATTATTTTGATTTGTCATTTGTGAATATGTCATTGATGATCACAATTTTTATGACTTTACGTAATATTTATATTATAACACTATTAATAAGTATATATAGAATGCTAGTATTATTACAGTATTTACTTATCAATTACCCAAAAAGCACGAATCCATAGAATAAGAGATTATCTCTTATTTATGATGAATAAGAAGTAACATCGGCTCTATGCAGTACTGGAAAAGCCTATATATATCTAGTATGACTAATTTGAGAATAATTTTCTGATTGTTTTTTTTTTATTCGTTCCGAACGTTCAGAATATTCTAAATGCTATTTTTTATTTATTCAGAATATTCTGAACATTCTGCTCCATATTTTTTTGAATCAATTTGGAATTTTCAATTTTCGGAATTCAAATTATTTTCATTACAAATCATAATTGGAATAATTATTAGAATACTCTTTAAAATACAAAGTGTCAAAGTCAAATTTTAATTAAATATTATTTTTTTGTTTGAATAATGTTTTGTCTGTTTGATTAAAATAAAAAATTGATTTTAGACGTTAGTTAAGATTTAGGTTAGGTTTATATTAGGTTTTATATTAGCACAAAATAATTAATTAAAGGTTTTTACTCGCCATTTTGTCCTTTGCAAATTAAATTTATTCTAAATATTTAAATCAGGTTCGTCTAAATAATTACAAATCAAAAGTGTAAATATTCTAGTAATATAAGCTCTTGAAATATAGAATTAAAATATATGAAAATTACATATTGTACAAATACATTAAAGCAATAAATAAAATAATTATAATAATAAAAATGGATTTAAATAATTCTGGCAAAAGATTAAATTAGAACAAATATAAATAAGAGAGACCGAAGACCAATGCAATGGAAAGTTGAAAAAAAAAAATTTAGTGTCAAATAATACAAGTGGCAACAGCAGAAAAGATTGGGAACATTTTGATGCTCTGAAAAATCTCTGAAAAATTTATTGCCTCTTCCTTCAGAAATCGATCCACCAGCAACATGTTCTAGTAACGAAAACATTGTTGTAATCAACATTGTACATAATTAAAGCACTACATAAATTTGAGCTGTCCGAAATTTTATTTCATCTTGCATTCTGAACATTCTAAACTCAGCTAATAAGCAATTATATTCCTTCGATTCTTTTTCTAAGTAGAATGAATAAAGCAAAATAATCTCTTTAACTGTAATCAACTTAACTTATATATTGTAGGATTTTATATGGTATCTTTATATGATTTTATATATTTTATATGAAAGATCTATTATTCTAGTTCAATTGATGTTACATATATATATAATTCATTCTAAAATATTATAATTTAAATTTAATAAACTAATTGTGTGAAACAATATTACGAATATTCCTTAATGCAGGGGAATTCCCAATATTAAATTTTAAATTTAAGTTGAAATCAAAATGTTTTGCATCTGTTACTTACTGTTACTTACTTACATTGGTTTAGTTTATTAAACATTTATTTTACTTTATTTAATTTATCTACTTTTTGTTTTAAAAATTTTCCTTTTAAATAAAATGTCAGTAAATTTGAATTATTATCATTAAACTTTAAATTTTGCTCGATAACATCATAAGGAAACATATAACTTCAACTTGACCTCGCCATCTCATACGATTTTTTTTATTATAAACTTTTTGTTTTAATAAATTGCTTGATGAACGCTATTACTACTTAACTATTACAAGCTCGATCATAAATTTGTCTGAATGTCAGAAATGCTTCAAATACTTTCAAATACTTTAAAAAAGACATTATCAATTTATTTTATAAGTAATTTTAATTTGATTCAACAGTTTGTCGTTGTTTGTCGACTCATTTTATAACGGTTTACATTACTTCTTCACTTTTTTCACCCCAATATAAGTTCTTAACGATTCAGAATTATAACTCTGATTCTGCAATGAATTTTTATCATTGTTGTCATACATAGTTGTCCAAAACTACATATTTGTGAATTATTCGAAAACTTAAAATTGCAAATTTTATCTTAAAATTTTTGTACCTGATAAAATTTACTTAAAAACTTTTCAATTTTTTTATTTCTAATTACTTTTTTTTACATTCCCTATCACCTATTAATTTTTTTCTTTATTTCCAATTAATTCTAATATTTTTTCGTTTAATTTGTTAAAAATCTTCACAAAAAAAATAGCTTCCATATTATACTAACAATAATGGCACGGCACATAATGCAGTGCGCGATTTTTATTTCAAATATTTTTCATTCAAATATTCCGCAATTGCACAATAATAATTTCTCTATAGTAACTATAAAAACCTTAAATTAAGTTTGATTTTTTTTTTTTCTCTTTTTATGAAATATCTTCAAAATATATATATTTTATTTTTTTTTACAATTTTACAATACCCTAACTACAATTTAATAAGCTAAGTCATTTCTTTGAAATTTAAAATAAAACGACACGCGACTGCAGTCGTCTAAACTCTAAAGAAATAATACAAAAAAAAAAAAAAAAACAAAAAAATTTAAATATTTCCATCTTTATAGCGCAACTTTAAAAAACATAAGTTAATATTGAAAAAAAAAATAACGGAAAAAAATAATACAAACCCATACACTTGTGAATAATAAATATAAATAAATATAAGTGTACTCGTGTACATAGTAAAATCACAGTATAGTGTAGTAGTGGCATTCGCAAACGGGAATTCACGTAAAATGCACAATCGTTCGTTTGAAAATAAAAGCAATAATAGATTTGTTTTGTTGTAATAGTATAAAGGAAACCCAAAGGAATTAAAATAGCAAACTATAAAAAAAACACATAATAACCGAAAAACAAAACAATAAAAATAAAAAACAAATTTAGTTGAAGTTCCTGTCCTGTATATATATACTTCTAATATTGAAATTGCAGGTAGATTAAACAAAATTAAGGTATTATAAAAGATAATTACTTTAATTATAAACTTTGATTTTTTAAGTAAAAAAATCTCTATAAGGCTGCAATTATAGCGATCAGTAAAATGAATACGTAAAAATGAAACAGTGAAAAAATATTTTATTTTTACGGTGAGATGGTTATAGCGATCAGAAAAATTGCTTCCGTAAAATTTGTTGTCATTTCGATTTAACGTTTTCTTGTTTTAAATTTGAAATAATAAAGAATAGTTGTTAAATAAATAGATTATAAATAAATTAAAAATGAAAAATTGAAGTTTTATTAATATTACTATTACATATGCCAAGTTCAATACTTTGAAGCCTTTTTAAATGCAAAAACAAAAACCAACTACGCAAATGTAAACAATTTAATAAATATAAATTAAGGTTAGATTGCATCAGAATTTTTTTTTCTGATGAAATGAAACAGTGGAAAAGTGAAACATAATTTCAATAAAATACAAATGAATTAATGAAACAATGAAAAAATGAAATGTACTTCATTGAAATAATTTTGTTTCATTTTGTTTATTTTTTTTTGTTTTGTTCAGAAAAAAAATACGTATCCGTAAAATGATAAAATAGCTTTTTTTATTAAAATTTTAACTTAAAATGTTGAAATTTTAATTTATTTGTGAAAACATCCTTTAACATTCCTATAACTTTTTACTAAAATTTTGTGCCTACGGCGGTTGTGAAATCGAAAACACAAAAATTTTACATATTCATTTTACTGATCGCTATAACTGCAGCCTAAAACATATGACTTCCGTACAATATCCAGCAAAAGGAATACTGTTTTAAACAGGTTCAGTGTTGAATTGATCTTGTCAATCGAATTGTATCACCACTAAGTTTTAGTATAAGAGGGTATATATAGATAGGAGGTATCTGTATAATGTAATTCAAGCATGAAGTATGTTTTCCCTAAGTGGATGAAATTGACAGGCGAATAAACAAAAATACTTTCATTTTAAATCTATATTACCTAACTTAGGCCAATGTTTAGAAAATAAACAAATAACAACTTTAATAAAAGTGTAACAAATTATAATTATATAGTTATAATTCATATGCAATAACTGGGCTTGAAATTTTCGGTAAATGTTTCGGAAAACATGTCATGGAACTGGTTCAATATCATTTGCCGTTACCAATTTTCTTTTGTCTGTTTTTATCCTGACTTGTGTCACTTAAAACCAATTTCTACGCTTACTGGTCACGCACAATGGCAACGATAAACGAAAACTTCTACAGAAAAAACAACAAATTGTCGTTGAATCAAATTTAATTTTAATTTTGTCATTGTGGAACATAATTTTGAAAAATTCCACAAAGTGGAATCCATATTGTCGAAAAAACAGAACTGTCGAAAAAAGTCAAATATTTTCCTTTTAATTTTATTGATATGCTTCTCTTACAGATACGCGTGTTTCGTTTACTACTTCCACCAGACTTCTTCAGTGTTTTGTACTGGACTGAAGAAAGAAATCTAAAATCATCTTATTTATTGTTATTGGACGGGTAGAAATTTGACGTTTTTCGCAGCTGGATGGTTGTTTCTTATCCAATGAAATAGCACAGGGTAGAGGGTTGAGTAATAATATAATTACTTATTTCATTGTTGGTATTTGAAATAATATTTCCGACCGTTAGAGTGACAGGTAGGGGTAGTTTTATTCGTTCTATTATATTTAACTAAAAATTTATATAAAGGAGAATCTCAGAATCTTATATATACCTGATTTTTTCATTTGCTCGATTCGGTTCTAGTTGATTCGATTTTAGTTGAACCTAGATATAGTCTTCAGTTGATTGGTTCTGCTGCTATATATATACGATATCCAACTCGTGTTCTTTTAATTTCGCTCTGAGTGGGAGAGAAATCTTGCTAAGACCCAATGATACTTCTCTTTTGGGTTGTTGATCAGTGAATAGGTTAGTGAGGGAATTCCGTTTTAAGCTTCTTTTTCGCTTACTGAGTAAGTCAGTGATGGTTTTTTTTTGTGGATATCCGTTTATTCTCGCAATTTCGAATATGTGTTTATCGATTCCCGTTAGGGGTATAAAATATAACAAAATAAAAAATCAATAATATATAACTGATATAGAATTTATAATCAATAAAACTTTATAACTAAAATAAGAAAATACACATTATTAACAATTAATATTCAAACAAAATTACTCATATCAATATTCATATATATGTTACACAACACAATAATCAATAATATAATTATACATATATATATATATATATATATATATATTATTCTGCATTTATTTGGATGTTTGTAAGTGCGACGGAATACTCAAACACATATACAAATTCCAATATGTATACAAATTTAATGAAGGAAAGAAATGCTAGAATTTATTTTACTTCCGTCATTTATGGCGGGTTACAAAGCTAGTAACTTAATATTAACATAATTAATAATAATAATAATTACACAATTGTCAACAATATCTGACAAAAAAAAAGTGACATGGACGTATCTAATAAACATGGTAACGGCATCTTAACGTCAGGGATGGATAAAATCGTAGCGACATCTTGCGGAATTATGACTTCGTCGTACCACGTAGGCGCATAAAAGTGATCAAAGTGGTCTTATTTTATAGTAAGTCAATCCCCTACGTATACAGTAAGTATATAAACAGATTATAAAAATGAAATTAGTCATTGGTTCGGAAATAGAAATTCGGATTTAGAAAAACTTTGGCCAATGTTTAGAAAATAAACTAATCACAGTTTTAATAAAATTATAATAACAAATAATAACTTTATATAGTTCTAGTACTATAGTAGTTTTAGTTCGTGTGCTATAACTGTGAAATAAGTTGAAATATTGAGAAAATAACTATGAAATAAGTTGAAATATTGTGAAAATGTTCTTATCCCGAAATTTTTGAAAAAGTCAGAATATTTTGGAATAACCATGTAATAAAATTTGCGGATATTATAACATTTATTTTGTATATTTACATTTTGTTTTTCGTTTGTAGTAAAATTCTTAAAATTAAAAAAAAAAAAAGAAAAACGCATAATTTCTTTTATTTTACTAAAAACTTTGTTTGTCTATTTTTACAAATATTGATATTTCGGCAATAATAGTATGTTGCCTTCTATCATTTTACATAAATAATGTCGAAAACACAATCACGACGAATGACGAATTTTTCGCTTTCAAATACATGAGATTACATATATATGTAAATCGTGACGAATGACGAATAACCAAAATTTCGTATTTCAAAAAATAGATCTATTTCTATTTTACTCGTCGACGAATACGAATGACATTCATTGATACCAACATAAATTAGTTAAAATGGTTTTAATAAAACATTTTTGAAATTCAAATTCAAATAAACATTTTTTTAAATTAATTTTTTTTAGAATTTTCCCTCCATTTTTTTATAAACAAATTTTGAAATTTCCAAACACAAAAATTTGTTCGTCGCGAATAGTTCGTCGTGATTTTGTCTCTAAGGGCGAATTTTGGTCATTCGTCACTCGTCGTTTGTCGTGATTGTGTTTTCAACATAAATCGGATTTCCTTTTATTTATTAATATTAGTAAAATTAGACGAAATTATTAATTAAATTATTCAGTTTATAATTGATTTTATGTTAATATTTTTTGATTGATTTTTATAACTCACAGATATTGTTTACAACATTTTGATATAGATTATAGAATGAATCAAAATTAAAAACAGAATTAAAAATCAGAAATTTCATTTAATTTTATTTTATTATTTAAACTGTACAGCCATAATTTAGTACCTTTTTCCGGGTAGAATGTGGACCATTTCTCTATTTCAAATCTTATATTTACTTATTTAATATAAATAGAAATTCAATATAAATCTAATCCAGTGTTGCTCCTTTACGTGTAATGTTTATTTGTCTACACTTTGAAGTAGAATTTAGTGTAAAAAAGTCAATTTATTGTAGACTAAGCTATGCTTTTTAGAATAAAAACAATATCAACTATGATGCAAACAATAATTAATTTTTTAGTAGATTCAGTTCATATCAGGAATTTTAATTTACAAAAAAATTCGGTAAGCATTTTAGAAAGTAAAGTTCAACAATTTGGCTTGATAAAGCATATGAAAATTTTTTTTTACATCACCTAAGGCTATTATAAGTTTAGAAACCGTTTTATTAATTGATGGGTGAAAAAATTGTTCCGTCAATGCTAAAAAACGATTGTTTCAATGTTGCATAATGCTACCGGAGGGCAGGCGTTTTTACATGCTTAGGGCTTAATTCGAGATTCTGAAGATTGTCTGAAATTGTTGGGGACTCTATTGATATTACAAAGAAACTGTATTCTACTGTCTTTTATGCTATTGTATTTGACAGTATTGTAATCCATAATCAATACATGAGAAAATTTGATGATGAATTCATACAACATATTAAAGAAAATGTAAGGCTTTTTGTACCGATATGTGAATTGATTTATACTTGTCCATTGATGAGGTTTGTTTTAAGCAACAGAGGATGTGGATGACTCAGATTAAATTCATTTTAGAAATTTCAGAATAAATATATAAAACTAGTTTTGTAACCCGCCATAAATGACGGAAGCAAAATGAATTCTAGCATTTCTTCCTTCATTAGAGTTTTCATTTCAAGTTTAAGAAAAATATGTATTTGCTTACTAATTCATCAATATCATACCTTTATTAGAATTATTAGAATGCTTTTAATTACCACATAAACAGAATATTTGTAGTAAGGTGCAATTCCCTAAGGGTTATTTACTCGATCATTTTAACGACATCTTATTTGCCATCATTGGAAATTTAAACATATATTATCTTAAGACCTCAATAATTCTAAATAATCAATATTCTTAGACATTTTATTGTATTCAATTAATTATAATATAAGTTAGTCAAAAAGATAATTTCAATTAAAATTAATATAGAAATACTAAATTCAAATAATATTTTTAATGAAAACAAAATCTAACTATATAATATAAACTTACAATAATTTTATATTTTTACAATCATAGCAGAATTCTACTGTAAAATTCAAATTGTAAAATGAAATTAATTAAGATATAATAAAAGTAAAAATTTCTATGACGCCATCTAAATTTAACACTTGAATGATATGACAATCATTATGAAATTATGGGCAAATGACACAGATAACAGATGACAGATGACAAATGACAGATGGCATATATAAGCAATAAAAAACAAATGCTATGTTTATGACAATTACATGATGTTACAATTTGTATATATATTGCAATTTGTATATATATTGCAATTTGTATATGTATTGGAATATTCCGTCGAACTTACAAACATCCAGATAAATGCAGCAAATTATATATATAATTATATCATTTTACTTTTTTTTTTGTAAAAAAATCAGTATTTTTATTTAGCTTAAAGTTAATTCATTATTATTTAATTATATACACTGTCTACGCAATGAAGTAGACATAATGGTATTGGCTACAAACTATCATCGACGTGTAGAAAATAATTTAATCTACATAATGTAGTTTACGTCGCACAACACTGATCTAATCTAAGTCTTCATAATGTACATAATATGTCTATTAAATTATTTCTGTAAAAATCAGAAATTGTATAGGTATTAGTGTTAGTTTAACACTACAATTTATTTATTTATTTATTTCAACGATTTAAATGCCTGAAGAGATAATTCTCATAAGAAGGCTATTATAATATATAATACATACTGAAGAGTTACAGTAGTGTTTAATACATTCTTATAATAATTATTATCTCTCTAATTTTCAAGTAAATAATAAAAAAAAAAATACAATAGAAAATCTAATATCCTATAATATTCTGTTGCAACGATTAATTATTTAATTTTGAAAATTTTATTTTATATTTTTTTTATTAACAACTCCTTACAAATACTGATGATGATGATGATGATGCTGATGATGATGATGAAATTGTTGATGATTATGGTGTTGTAAAGTTATCTTCATATTGGTTGAATATAACACCATTAAAATGAAATTTCTGTCGAATTATTTTTAGCTTCCGATAATAATCTATAAATAGTGGTCGCAGTGAAAGGAAAAGGTATGGTTAATATTCCATGCTTGCGTCAAAAATAGATTTTCATGTGTTGTTTTTTTATTTTTTTTTTTTTTTTGTTTTTTCTTTTTTGGCTTTAAATAATACGATGACTTGTCTCATTTTTTAATGTTTAAGAGTGGAAATATGGGATGCTGGTTTGTTTTAAAGTTTAATATTTGTGTTTTTTTTTCGTTGTTTTTATTATTTTGTCTTTTTATTTGGTTAAAATGAAAAATTTGCTGAGATTTTTATATTTATTTTTTTACCTTTTTTTGAAAATATTTTTTTTTCAATGTAACAAAAAAGAACAGAAAAATTCAAGGCGAATTTTTTTATCATGATTTGAATATACATGTATATAAGTAAATATCCATGTTTAGGTGAGCATGGAATTTTACAAAAAAAAAAAAAAAAACAATTTTTATATAAAGATTTGGGAAGCATGAAAATTTCCTTATTTTTTTTTTTTTTTTTTTTTTTTGACTTAAGTGTTAAATAAAATGTACCTTTAAAGGAAAATTTTCAAATATTTTCCTTGTAATTGAATGTCTAGGGAATGACAAAAATTTACATAAGTATTGTCACAGTTGACAAGGTAAAATTAACTTTTATTTTCATGTGAAATGACAATGACATAAAACAAAAATAAAAGAAATAAAAATAACAAAAAATTTAAAATATTTATAAAAAAAAATTTAATTTTTATATTTTTTGGCTAATTTGTATTGAATTGTGAATTTTTGTTTTTGAAATTAAATTTGGTACTTAAAACAGTTTTTGCAGCTCACTAATAATTTTTAAAAATAGGAGGACGTATTTTTAGGGACTTTTTTTTTTTGTTTTGTTTAATTTTTAAAAATTCGGGTGTTTGAATTTTTGATCTTGATTTATATGTAGATGAAAATTCTTGTTGAAGCAAAGCTTATATTCATTTTTAAATTTATTTATTTTTTTTTTTGTAAAAAATGTTATTAACAAATCTTTAATAATGTAACAATTGGCTGGTGTTTAAGATTTAGTGTAAATTATGTGTATGGATTTGAAAAGTGTTTGATAAAGTCTAACATTGAAAAAGTTCTAGATATAAGAAGATCAATATGAGGATTGAATGTTAAATTCGTATCAAGAATAATGCCAAAATCTTTATATGTATTCATTGACACTAGTTATATCGAAGATGTCAATTTTATAATACTAGTTTATCTATGAAATGACATAAATTTGCCTTTAGAGATATTACAATAAATCCATTTAAACAACACCAATTGCTCGATATTCTGCTGCAAAATTGATAATCATTTAGACATTTTATTACTGCAAATAATTTGGTATCATTAACAAATGATAAAATATTACTTGAGATGTCAAAATATGAATCATTCATAAAAAAAAAAAGATCAATTGCCCCATATGAGTACCCTGCGAAAAACCGGAACTAGCTGTAAATGTGTAAGATCTTATGCTGGAAATAATGACATGCAGTTTGCGATCAATCAAATAAGATTTTATCCATTTGAGAAACACAGCATATACACCTAAAGCTTTTAATTTAGTCAATAGCAAGGAATGATTGCCTTTATCGACGAATGCCTTTGACGAATCAATTTGATAACCATTTTCAATAGAATTAATAACATTGTGCAAGAAACCCCTAAATTAGTTGTTCTTGATCTTTCAGACAAGAAACCGTGTTGATGAATAGTGATATATTTGTTGGATCATATAATGCATTTTATCAGTGACTAACTATACCCCCAAATAATTTTGGAATCGCTGATAGTTTACCAATTGGTTGTGAACTTTCAACAACAAGTTTTGAAAGTATACTTGTATCTGTGGGATAAGCACTAATCTACCCTGCCTCTTACCTGTAAAAATGATCACTTCAATTAAATTGTCCAACACTCTCATAATATAAAGTTTCATGTAACTCATAAGTTCTGATGGGTTGAGGTTCTATAGTAAAATAATTATTTAATATAGCCAGATCGAGTGACTGTAGAAACAGTTGGTAATCAGTTGGCATTTACGGTAATAATAGACCTGAATTTATTTACTCCGCCTGATAAAGTAAATATTATAAATAGAGTAAATATTTGATTATTCATTTCGCTTCGTTTCGTAAGTCTCATCGATCGGTGTTGGCTTTGATATTAATGCCAAAGTTTGACTAAAGTCTCCAAGAGTCAATCCCGGTATATCATCAGTATATTATTATATGAATTAACTGAATTTAATCCTTAAGTTTGCATTATAAAATTCCTAAAATGGGTCGCGGCAGCCCAACAAGTGTAGCGATAAAAAAAAAAGTATGCTAACCGTTGATTTATTGTTCAATACAATACACATTGACCTGTTATACATTTTCAAGTTCATATAGTAAATATTATTTTTCCTTTTTTTGTTAATTTACTTTTATATCAAAATTAAAATAAAAAAAAAACTCGCTGCAAAAAAAAAAAACAAAAAAAAAACTTTCCCCTAAAACTATTAAACCAATCGTTAGAAACATGGGAGAATGACATTAAACAGAAAACAAATTTTTGAGAAAATTTGCATTATTGTTCATTTTTAAATTTACATAAAAATCTTTACACAAGTGAAAAACAAAAGTGATAGAGTGTAAACAAATAAATAAAGAAAACCAAAAAAAAAAAAAAAACAAAAAAAAACAAAAAAAACTTTTACTAAGGTTCATTAATTTAAAACAACACAAATGTATATCACATAAATTCATCATAACTTAACATCATCATAATAATTATTATACACAGGTTCTGTTATCTATATCTATAAGTATAAATATATATCTGCATAGAAAGAAATAGATACACCATAAAATCCCGTTTATTAGTAAAAACAGAAAAAAAGTTTACCGTTTTATAACGTGCAAATAATTTACTGCTTCTTGCATTTCTAATTTTTTCATTTCTATTTAATAATTTCTTATTTTCTTATTCACCACAGATGACATTTTGAATGAAAAAAAGTTAATATTTTTTTTCTTCTATTTTTTGTTTTGTTTAATTTTCTTCGGTTTATTACTCTTAATTTTATTTATTTATTTATTAAAGTTTCAGTTTATATTTCATTTCATATTCTTTTATTCTTGTTTTTTGTTTGTTTTTTTTTTGTTTTTCATCTTCTTTAATTTTAATATTTCTTTTTTTTTCATCTCTTATTTTATTAAGTTATTTATATTTATTCAAAAAAAAAAAAAAAAAAAAAAAAAAAAAAACTGCTAATATAGAAACCTTTGCGTCAAACAGACTCTTTAAATACATAATGTCAAATTTCTTCCCAAATATACTTTTTCAGCTATACAAAATGTTTTAGAAAAACGTAAATCAAAAATAATAAGAAAAAATAACATAACAGAAAAGAAGAGATGAAAAATATAATAACAATAATAAATAACACAAATAATAAAAATGTTTTTTTTTTAAATAACAATAACATTACAGAAAAGCTTACAACAAAACAAGATGTCAATTTAAATTAAGAAAAAGAAGAAAAAAAAAACACAAAAATGTATTTTAACAGTAAATACATTAAAGTAAAATAAACTATTATCAATTGTATCAGTGAAATATTAACAATAATAATTGTTAGATTCAAAAATTAATTATAATGTATTTTAATTAAGAAAAATGATAAACAAAACATAACAGCTGAAGCCTAAACTAACTTCAAAATAAAAAGTTTTTCTCAATTATCAGCAAAAAAAAACCAAACATGTGAGTAGATCACTTTTGAACCTAATAAAATTAAATTTAACAATAGAAACATTAAGTAGATGATACTACATAATAGCAAAAAATTTTAAATGATGAAAACAATAAAACAAATAATATAAATGTAAAACAAAACGAATTTAACAACAACAAAAAAAAAGTTAAACGCTAAATAATGTAGCAGAAACTGTGTAAGTCAATTTATTGATGTTGCAAAAACAGTTTTTTTCCGTCTTGAATTGTTCAGTTGCAATTTAAACTATACTTAAATACGTATTTAATAAATTTAAATAACAGAAATCTGACAACAACACTGATTCTCCTCAGCTCAACTATCTACTCCAATTCCATTCCAATACAATTTTTGAATTATGCTCGTTTAATTTCTCTTTAAGTACTCTATGTTTTTTTATTTTATTTTAATCTCTTAATTTTTTTTTTTTTTTTTTTGTTTTTCATAAATTTGTTGTTTGATGAATTAAAATTGTAAATATAAATTATAATTACAAGAAAATATATACAACAATAAAAAATATATACAGTTTTCTTATTATATCTAAATTAATATAAAATTCGCCGGTGGCGGGGTATTTTTTTATTTTTTTTGTTTTTTCTTGTTTTATAGTGTTATCTTAACTTTAACACTATATATATTGTAATTGTAATGTACGCGATGTGTTTTCTTCATTCAATTTACCAGTCACCTCACCACCACCACCATCAGCATTCAACATAACAGTAAGTGAGTAAAGTAAGAAATTATTTTTATGCTGCCAACAATTAACATTTCAGATTTTCATAATATTATGTTTTCCATCCATTTTATATAATACTGTCTCTTTCTTACACTTTTTCCTTCTCTTTGATTTTATTTTTTTTTTTTTTTTATTTTTCAGTTTTCTGTTATTTTATTTTTTTGAATTATTTTCTTATGATTTTTATTTTTATTTTTCATTTTTCTCATCAGTCAGTTTTAATAGTCGCGGCTGCTCGCTAGCATATGTTATTTTATAGCGAATCGGTTTTAAAAACATATTAATTTTTGTGTTTTGTTATTTATTATGTTGTTGTTATTTTGATTATTTTTTAATTTATGGTTCTTTTACGAGAATTGTCCTGCGTTGTTTCAATATAAATATTTTTAAATATTTTTTTATTATTAATATTTTGTAATTTTAATTTGTTTTTTTTTTTTTTTTTTGCGTTGCGTTTTCAATTAAATACAATTGTGAAAAAAAAATATTTTTATTAATTTTTAACATTAAAAATTGCAAAGTGTATTTAATAACTAAAAACAAAAGAAATCAAATTACAAGAATTTTTAGATTTACTTAAATGAATAAATAAAAGAATTTAAAAAAACAAAAAAAAAAAAAATTAATTTCAAATAATTTGAATACAAAAATGAAAAAAAATTCTTGGCAAATTAACAACAAAAATTGATGATACATATATAAAATAAAATACAAAATTAAATCAAATAAATAAATAAATAGAAATGTGTGTCGCAGAAATCATTACACTAATCAACAAAAATAATAACAACAACAACAATACCGTATAGAATATTTAATTTCGAAGAGCAAAAATTCGCAAAAAACAAAAACGATAATTTTTGGTGCCGTGGAATTAAATATGCGCGTAATGTTATTCGAAAATTGAGTGCCAAAAAAAAAATATATATATATATATATATGTAAATATAAATATACATATATATTCGAAAATACTCTTTTTAGAGAATTAAAGCAAAAAAAAAAAAAGTGTTAAAAATAAATTCAATTAAATCAGTGAAGTTCTGGTGTTTTTTTTTTAATGTGAATTCAATTCTATGATTAATTTATTGAATTAAATTTCACCTAAACAAAAAAAAATATTTTATACGTATGTGAATTTTCTATTTTTTGAGGTTTTAATTTACATATTTAAAGAGAAAAAAAAAATGTTTTCTATGTTATTCAGTTTTTATTTTTATTGATTTCAATAAAATTTCAAATGTATGGTGTTTACTATAAAAAAAACAACACAAAAAAACATCGTTCGTTGAAATAAAAAAGTATATCTACATATATATACATATATATATATAAAATATATAATATATATATAGATCCAAATACAAACTTTATTGGATATGAAACTAGGTTAATTTACTTCCTCATAGAATTCACCTGCAAATTACTAAAAAAAAAAACTTAAAATATATATATATATATGTATATTTTTACTTTGCTGTAGAATTGATTCGATTTGAATATTCTTTTCCTGTCTATCTAGGTGAAATCAAGAAATAATTTGTTGTATTTATCCCCATAAAAGTATTATTTTTAAACTAATAATTTAATTCTATTTAAATTGTAGTAAATAAATAAATTTCAAGTACTTAGACTGATAATAATAAAAAAAAAAAATAAAAAATAAAATAAAACTAATGGAAATAAATTCATATGGTTTTGTTAATTGAATTAAAATTAATGCAAGCTGAGAGAGTGATCATAGAATTTATAGGATCTAAAACAGGATTAATTTTAATATCGAAATAATATACGTATATTGGACTTCGTATCAGCTTGTCACATAAATAGTACTTAAATTTGTTTTTAGTTTTAAATAAAATAAATATGTATATATGTATATTTGATTACGGATTATTAATTGGATATAATCAAAAGATTTATTTATTTTATTTTATTCTGATGTTTCGATTAGCTTAGTCTATAATATATATTTTTTTATCTCAAGCATTTTTTCTCATTTTATTTACAGTTTATTAGAATCAAATTAAAAAATTCTTTCCTATTTCATAAATAACTAAATTGTTGATTTGTTTTTTTTTTTTTTATTTATTTTAGACTTGTTTTACTTAAATCACTAAATTTTATGTTTATCTATTGCGGTAGATTTAGTAAAAAAAAAAAAAAAAAAAAAAAAAATTGCAACAATATGAGTTGTTAAATAACCGTGGACTAATACTAACCAACATTTTTCATATTTTATGAACCTAAAATAGACTTGTAAACATAATAATCTAGAATTTTTATAGAGTAAACTATGTCATACATATTAGAGGAGGTATATTTTAAAATTCTTGGTTTTTATATAAAAACTATTAAATAGAATTAATTTAAAAAAAAAAAAAAAAATTGTATAGAGAACCTGGTAAAAAAAGTGAGTATTATAAAAAAGCAAAAGGATATGTGAAAATGATAGCTTTTATAAGATACAACGTACAGATACAGATACGATGTACAGTACAAATACAAATAGAGATACAGATACGTATATATAAAAGTATAGATTTCGAATATTAAAATTCCAATTTATTTCCAACGAGTATAATATAAGAGCATTCAAGTATTTTTTTCTTATATCTACTAATGGGTTAAAAATCTGTTTTATCTTATATCCTTTCGCTCGAAATGTGTGAACTAAATAATTTTGCATATTTTTAATTAATTTTTACTTGTATTTATATATATATATATATATATCCTTTTTCTTCGAAACCCTTCAATTATTCCATTCTTTAAATTTAGAAGGTTGTATATATATAAATAAATAACTAAACAAAAATAAATAATTGTGAAAGTGATTAATAGTGTATAGCTAGTATGTCGATGATAAGTGGAAAAATTTTACAATTCAGTTTTAGTCAATTTTAATTTGATGTTTTTAGAGTGAGAAATTTATTCTTACATTTGTTTTTATTTAAGTTTATTTGATTTTCTAATTTCATTATCAGTTTCAGAACATCTTAAATTCATGTATCTACAGATAGTATTGTTTTAGAAATACAACTTAATTTACCTGAACCTATAATTAGTATGTTTATAAATCTACAATTATCAATGTATTTTTTCACGATGTGTCTATTTGTATAATTCAACTACAGATAATTTGAAATTTGTCAAATAACCAGCTTTATTGATTATAATATGTTACATTCAATTTTTGATCTGGACCCAAATGGATCATAATATGTAATATTGCATTACAAAATATTGCATTCGAGTACGTATTGAATATTTTCCCAGTTACAAATTAAGCTTTTGACGATAAACACATTAATATAGTTAGTGTTTATTACCACTATAAGCAAGATCATCTATATTTAGTTGTTATAAATTGATTTTGACCATTAAAGCCGACATCGTTGTATCGATTTTTATATTTAAATAAAAAATCACAATTTGTAAGTCTGCAATTATTTTTTAATACATTTTAGGGCTATTTATAAACACAAAATACTACAAAAAAAAAAAACAATTTATTCGAATTTGAATTTTGTACATTTTCAATTTTGTGTTATAAATATAAATAACAGCACAACTGATTGTCATGCGCTCTCTCTACTATAATTTTTCAGTTTTCTTGCTAAGATAAAAATGTTTATGAACAAACTTCATTTGAAACATTTTGCTTATAAACAAATTACTCATAATATAGGCAATATTGCCAATATTGCTTTTTTATGAAAACCACTTGTATACTTGTACTTTAATTTTAATACATTGTTAATACATTTTAAATTTATTTTTCTGAATACCGAAATTTATTTGCTCAGTTTATATTTCATCTATACTTATAAAAGGGAAAGTTTGTTTGTTTGTTTGTTTGTTTGTTTGTTTGTTTGTTTATTTGTTTGTTTGTTTGTTCGCTATACACGCCCACAGTTTTAAAGATAGAGTTCTGAAATTTTGCACAGTTATTCATGGTACCGGTATGCAAATAACGCGGTACTTTACAAAGCCATCAGATGACAGGTTCGGGTTGCTGCCGTACAACTCTTACCAAGACTCAAGAATATTTTAAAAACCATGTGTGTGACAGATATGAAAATTTACATTTAGATTCTCTTTCACAAATAAAGAAATTCGACTGTTACCGATTTCGAAAATTTGAACTGGTTCGGGTTGCTGCCGTACAACTCCCAGCACGTATGTCCCGGGACTATTTCAAAAACCAATTGTGTTACAGGCATGAAAACTTACACTTAGATACTCTTTCACAAATAAAGAAATTCGACTGTTACCGAATTAAAAAATTTGGGCTGGTTGGGGTTGCTGCCGTACAGCTCCTAGCACGTACGTCGCAGGACTATTTCAAAAACCAATTGTGTTACAGGCATGAAAACTTACACTTAGATACTCTTTCACAAATAAAGAAATTCGACTGTTACCGATTTCAAAAATTTGGACTGGTTCGGGTTGCTGCCGTACAACTCCTAGCACGTACGTTTCAGGAATATTTCAAAAACCAATTGTGTTACAGGTATCAAAACTTACACTTAGATACTCTTTCACAAATAAAGAAATTCGACTGTTACCGATTTCAAAAATTTGGACTGGTTCGGGTTGCTGCCGTACAACTCCTAGCCCGTACGTTTCAGGAATAATTCAAAAACCAATTGTGTTACAGGTATAAAAACTTACACTTACATACTCTATCAGAAATGTTTCAAAAAAAAAATTGTGTTACAGACTTGAAAATTTATTCATAGGTATTCTATGAAAAATAAAAAAACATGTATTGTCCTGAAAAAGTATTTTCGAATTTAGGAATCAGTATAAAATTTTTACATGACTATGTGAAGTGGCTATGTAAATTAGCCACAAAAATGTGACGATTCGTTTTATTAATCAGAAAATACTGCATAGTGTTCCAGGGGGTCCATGTGTACAAATCGATAGATACAGTTATCGATGAAAATGAAGTTGGTCCTCCTAATCAATTGGAATTAAAAGTAGTAGCTTCAATAGTGCTTCTACGAAACTTTAAGAACCCAAAACTACGGTACTAGATTAAGAATAAGAACTTGGCATCCTAATTTCATTTAAGTACAAATTCCAATTGATTGTGGAAAAAACGAACATGTCTTTATTTCAAGAATACCTCAACAGCAAGGAGCGTATTTGCTTATACTTCATCAAAGAAAGATCACCAAAATATTGTTTACAAAGAAATAATTTTAATATAAGTATAGCTTATAAGTTGGAGTATTGTTGATATTTTTTTATCGTAGTGAAAAAAAATATTAGAATATTTTTGATAAACCATTTTTTTTCAATTCGATTCATAAATCAAACTTCATTGAAATAAATTCGATTCATTTTGTGGTCGACCCGGACAACGTCGGGTAACTTTGCTAGTATATATATATAATTAAGCTTTGGACTACTACGCTATCCAGGTTTATATTTATACTTTTCAGATTTATAACAAATTCTGAATATATATATATATGATTTTTCAAATTGACAGGTGTACTAAGAAAATAGTCGACAACTTCATGTAAGACGAGAATGTAATGTAGATTTAAATAAAATTAGTGTTTTTTTCGCATGTTAAAGGTCAGGATTTGAGAAAAAATGATTTTGTATGGGTTCCATGGATCATGAACTTTTTTTTTTTTTTTTTTCAAATGTTGTTAAACTTGTAAAGCTGGACTTTTAAAATGTAAATGTCGTTGGTGTTGTACCAAATGTTGTTTATTATTTTAAGTATTTTGATGTTTTGTCTTAATTTTATCAATTTTTGAATTTAATTGTACTAAACGAAGTTAAATTAAATTAAAATATAGTTTCAAAGATTAATATATCATATATACAAAATTAGTTTTATTTTTTATTTTTCCTACTTAGAAATACATTATCTTCGTGAAATTCACCATAAATCTAAGTAAAAATAAATGTTAGTTTGTTATGGTAAAGGAAAAATTAAAGCTAAAAAAAAACTTGTAGTATAGTACAAAATTAAAAGAAACAAAAAGAAAAAATAATTCGGATTTATTTAATTGCAAAAGCCAATTTTTAATGGACCTACAAGAAAAGACGATTCAATAGTTTAAACTAAGTAATTATGTGGTATATGGGCCAATAACATTTTCTGTGACCAAATGTAAAAATTTGAGTTGTTCTTGGATATTTAGATTGCTAATGCAATAAATTCATAGATTATGCATTTGAGATAGTAAATAAGTGGTCAGCAGTGACCAACTCAACCAAACCTCTATTTTATAGCGCTAAGATCTTGAAAAGATGGGCAAAAAAGTCCATTAAGTAACATTTATGCACCTCGGTTTATTACTTCATACGTACTTGTTATTAACTTTTACTTAGTATTGTCGATATTAATATTATCCACGGGCATGGATAAGACATCAAACATATAAAAAGTTTAGTTCATAGATAATTTTTTTTTTTTATAAATTTTTATAAACAAACATTTTGTATTTTTCATGTTTACTATTATTTTCCTTGCCGTTTTCTCTGCATCGACGTTGTCGTTCCGCAGCTGTAAAAGCCATTTTGATATATTCAAACAAATATAAACAAAACTACTTCTACACTGGTATCTTTATAAATTTTTGTATAAAAATACTTTTTAATAGTCCAAATTTTTCATTGTTCTAATTCGATTAGTTTTTTTTTACCTTGACTGCAAATTCGTAGCAATGTTTTCTTAATTTACAATTAACAATAAAAGTAAAACTAAAAATTTTTGGAAAAATTTATAAGTGTTATTGTCTAGAGACGTACAGCAAATATGAATGGCTAATGAAAATTGTTACAAAAGAAAATGTTTAAACATTATAAATTGAGCTGTACAAATACAATGTAATTAACATTAAATTGAGTCAACAAAATTATAAAATATAGCATAAAAATTTAGAACTGAAATTTAAGATAGCAAATATTAAAGTAAAATTGAACCTGGAATGTATTGGTAGCAATATAATTAAATAATAATAAAAAAATATAATATATGTTAAAACTTAATAACAATTTCTTGCTTCAGCAGAACATATACTAAAATTGGAACGGTACAGAGAAGATTAGCATGGCATCTAAGTATACCAAAAATTATTAAAAAATTAAATTCCATACAAAAATATAATGTAGAAAACTTAATAAAATAAAATTTTATTTAAAATAGAAAAGATAGGTAGTAGTGGTTTTCATAATCAAGTAATATTGGCAATATTGTCTACATTGACAAGTATTTTGTTTATAAACAAAATGTTGCAAATGAAGTTTATTCATAAACATTTCTAACTTAGCAAGAAAAGTGCAAAATTTATTTTAATTACTTAATTTTTTAGTAATGTATTGATGTTGTTGTAATTATGAATAGTTTTTTATAAAATAAAGAAATTAATAAATAAAAAAAAAAATAATGACAATAAGTTTTATTACTGTTTTTATTTATAACGCAGTACTACGAAAGAAGCAAATTCAAATTTTAACAACTACGTTAAAAAAAAAACAAAATGTTCTGGAATTTTTTTTTTTGCAGGTTGTGTTTATGAAAAGCCTTAATATACATATATAAATTTTATATACATATATTATACATAGAAAAAAGATTAAAAAAAATTTGATAAGAGCTACACACCACAATTTTTAACGATTATAAATTTACTATATAAAAAATATGTACTCAAAAATGTGCACCACTGCACCGACTAAAAATGTGGGTTTCATTTAGTTATATAATTACATGTTATTATAATTTATAATCAATGTTGAACTTATTAAAACTATATCTACATACTTTCCCCTGTTTAAACATTTTCAATTATAAATTAATTATCATGAGATATTTTTCACAATATAAATATTACATTTCCAAGATCAACAAACAATTTTTTTTTTCTTCACAATCGATTTTATTTTATATTATATTTGTATATGATCGTTTCCAATTGGTCACCACACAGGATACTATAATAACACAATTACACTACTAATAATAATATTGATTACGCACTTAACAAATTTCAAAATTTTAAAATAGTTAAGAAGTTATATATCTACATTCATGTATATATATATACAATATGTACATAAAACCTAACTTACTATTATGCAAAAAGCAAAAAAAAAAAAAGACAATTCAATTTCCGCTGCTAAGTTTTTATTTTTTTTTTTCTTTCAATTTTAATACATACTAAGAATATAATAATATATAGTTTGAAAACTGGTTTTATATACTGACAAACCATATGTTTAATTTTCTAAAGTAAAAAAAAAGTAGAAATAAAAAAAGTTAATACCGGTAGATTTTAATCGTCGTATCTTTACCATACCTTTATAGTATAATATTTTTTGTTCAACAATTTTTTTTTCATTTTTTTTTTTTTTTATGAGTTATCGTGGTCAGTTATTAATGTTCTTGCACTAAATTTTTGTGTACTAATACTTAACTGATATCAAATTTTATGTTAAATATAGTTACTGTGTTAAATACTTTTGTTATACTATTATGATGGTGCAATCATAACATTATGATGATGTACGCATATTTATGTGTATTATTATAATGAAAGAAAATTAAAAAAGATTGACACCATCTTTAGAAATTTAATCTTCCATACATTTATATATATATAACATCTATAAGATAGTGTAAATTTTTTTAATAGATTTTTGCAAAACAATTAACACTATATGTATATATATATAGTAGATACATTTTAGATACATTTTTAAATACATCAACTCTAGTGACCTATTGAAAGGCTTTGAAAGGTGTTATTGTACAAATTTATACACAATTCGATCTAAAGAATAGATGATGATGATGATGATGATGATGATAATTGTTCCGAGTATGTTAGGAATAAAATTGAATTTCAAAGTCTTGTAAAATTAATTTTTAATTTTACTTTTTCGAAATATTCTTTTATTTGCATTTTCTTAAAATGGACTAAGTCTAATCCTTAACACATTGACTACAACAGTTAACATCCCCATTTTCGATATCAGGGATACATAATTCATAGTGATATCGAAATTATCCTTCTGTCAAGTACAATTTTTTATTTCTTTCTGTCTCGGTACAAAATACAAATATTGCAAATATCATAGGCTCTCAATACCTGATGGGGATGAAATTGATGTTGTACTTGGAAGGTAGAAAATTTATGTATTACTGGTGATCACGACAACCAAAGTGTTAATCAACGCTGAACAATTATACAATTACGGTACTAACTCTTAATGTATACGTTGAACACTTGTACAACTATATGATGATATGACAACTATGGATCTTATTAGATCATGTCAACTATTGGATCGTACAACACTTGGTTTATAAATATTTCTCATTTCGATTTTCATTTTAGTATTAAATAAAAAAAAATATTGAAGCCAACAACATTTTTTTGTGGTCTGTGCATTTGTGAAATGCAGTGCGGCACATAATTTTTGCCTAAAAATTCTCTCTCGGTGTTAAATATTTACAAATTTAGCTTGTTAGCAAGAGTGTGAGAGACAAAGAAAAGAAAATACATCAGTTGATATCGTCTAAGAAGACCCTGTGATGATAGTAAAATATTTAAAAGTGTTTAAGAAGGATGTGAGTGACTGACAATAGGATAAAAAAAGGACTAATGTATATTTAAAGGTATATTTATTTTGACTGTGTAATCTCATAATTTACGCTTATTGCAAATATGTTGGATTTGTTGTCATGTTATTGTTTGAAAGAAATTTGTTAATTTTATTCATAAGTCAGTTTTATTAGTTTAAATTTTATGCCAATTTTATTTCCAATAAACGTCGTTCGAACTGAGACATTTTTCGGTGTTTCCAGCTTATCGTAAACACATAAGTAACCACATTTATATATTTAACTAACACTCTTTTAAAATTGAATTTGGGATGACATCTTAATAACTCTCCAGTCTCCACATTAGTAATTATTTATATACTGATTTAACTAGAATCAATAAGAAGTCGTCTTTGTAATACTGTTCCAGCTGTTTCAGGAAGCAGTGTTTCAGATACATCAACAGAAATTACGTCACATCTGTAAATCCTTTCACATCAGTAAATCATTAGGTCACATCGACCCCCACAAACTCAATCATTAATATCTTCCAATTTGCAGCAGGAATTAATATTAAATTTGATTTGAAGTTTTCATATATGTTTACTGTAAAAATGTGATTTACAAAAAAACAAACAAGCAAAAGAAAAAATAAAATATTTCACAAGAACTCTAAGATGTAGTAATGTGTAACCTTGTTTTTTTTTTCTTACTTAATTTTTCTAGAAGTTGTTGACTTGTTCTATAAAAGAAATTGTAAATGACTGTAATAAAAGAACCAGATTATATTCTTTTATATAGATTTATTATTATGATTGCATACTAAAATCATTGTAACTAGTTTCAAGGTATATGATGTTGAAATCGCGACAAAACTCATTTATATTGTGAAAAAAAAAAAATCGGTTATATTTATATAGAAAAAAGACAACAAAATCCCGGTTGTTTTTTTTTTTTTTTTTTTTTTTTTTTTTGTTATTTTAATAGTTGGTAATTAGTTTATTGTAAATTTAACTTCATAAATTATTTATATTTAATTGTAAATAATGTTTTATATGTTATTTAGTCTAAAATGGGTTAAAATATTTTTAAATTAAAAAAAAAAAAACAAAAAAATAATAACAAATTGTTGTGTCTGTATAGTAATCACTCTGTGAGATAAAAATTAAAAGTAAAGTGAAACGATATTCATTTCTAGTTTGAAGTTGAACTTTTGAATTCCCTAATTGTCATTACAATTTACAATATATATATATATATATACAGGTTGTCTTGGAATCTGGGTGAAAAAAAAATGTTTATTTTTTTATATTTTCTTTTATTTTATAACTGACATCAGATAAGTGAATTAGACTCATGTTATGTTATTTTTATTTGTTTTGTTTAATTAATTGTGTATACTAGGTTTTGGCAGCAATGTAAAAAAATACATGTATCTATATACGATTGCAGATGTTACGGTACAATATTTCACTGCAAAAGTTAAATTTTTTTTTCCTGCTCCATAGGGCTTCCACAAAGTTCTTCTATCTGATTCTGTACAATATTTCATTGCAAAAGTTGAAATTTTTTTTCCTGCTCCATAGGGCTTCCACAAAGTTCTTCTATCTGATTCTGTTCTGCGCTAAGTGTTTAATTTCAATCCATATTCTAATTTTATTCTCTATTTTTATATGGACTGATCTACGTCATGTTTCCCGTGGTCCACCTCTTCCTCATTTACCCTGTGGACTTCAATCTAACCCCTGCTTTTCTATATTGCTTATAGGTCTTCAAAGAGTGTGTTATATGCATCTCCATTTTGTCTACTTTATTTGTTTGCTTAGTGGTTCTTATTTCGCCATTTCCCAGAGTTAATTGTTTCTAATTGATCTGGGTCAGAATATTTTGCATATCATGTACAAGGATTTGTTAATGAAGACCTGCATTTTCTATATATAATTTTGGTTTATTAGCCATGTCTCGCTATCATACAATATGGTTGATTTCACGCAGGCATCATATATTCTAAGTTTCGTACCCCGGGCGATGTGAGGTTGTCTCCACACAGCCCACAGTTTTCCAAAACTCATTTTAATCAATTTTCATATCTTTCGTGTTGTCTTCACTTGTAGTAGTTATACTACCGAAGTAACAGAATTCGGTGGTATATTGTTGGTTGTACTGCCGGGGGCACTATTTCTTATTAAATCTTAAGACATTTTGGTTTGTTGTGTTAATTTTTATACCAATTTCTAACGCATTTTTTTTTTCAAACTTCTTACATTCTACTGCATGTCATTGTATGTATATAAGCGAAAAGGGCAATGGCATAAGTGTTCCGCTTTTCAAAAGCTTGATTAACTTAAGGAAAATATTGTTCCGCAAAGAGAAGTTTTGTTAGTTAAAGAAAAAACAATCAAATAAAAAATAAATTATGTTGATAATGTTAGTGTTCACATTTATATTCATGTTCATGTTCACATTCATGTGTTAACATTCACATTAACTAATTTCATTAGTTTCTTACTAACTAATTCGAGGTGGTCAGCGTTAGTCACTACAGATACATGCTTATAGTGCTCGATCTCACGGTACAATATTTTACTTGAAAAACTCCGTTGAATTAAGTAAAATATTTTTCTGCGAAAGTGAAATCAGTTGTGTGTGACCGTTGGGAATTTTGCATTTTTCCAAAATTTCGTATAATTTTAAGTGAATCAATTGAAATAAATTGAAATAAATCTCAGCAAAATTTTAGAAAATTAGCTTAAAATCATTTCTATTTAGTCATCCTTTTTTCCCTTGATTTGCCAAGTAATCTTCACCCTCATGTCCGATTTACATTATGCTGATTTTTTTTTTGTTTTCATACTCCTCTTGAGAGCATAGGTATTCCACTTGACATTTCCATCGTACTTGATTTCAGCTGCCACTTTCACTTGTATTTCCGAGGCAATGTCTAATTTCATTTTTAATCTGTTTGTACTGTGTAAGTAGTAGGGGATTGGTCTACTGTAGAAGACCACTTTGATAACTTTATCTGCGCATAAGTGTTAAGACGACGCCATATTTTTGTGCAAGTTGTTGCTACGATTTTATCCATCTTTGACGTTAAGATGCCTGACGTTACTATGTTTACTGGGTACGTCATGTCACTGACATACTTTTGTCAGTTGTTGACAATTGTGTAATTATTAGTGTTTGTCCAATATTATTTATTATGTTATTTGGTTATTGTATTGTATGATATATATGAGTATTGATATAGATATTGATATAGATAATATTTTTTAGTTATATAAAGTATTAATTATATTAATTATTTTTATTGATTATTAATTTTATATATAATATTTTTGCTATTTTTGTTAGTTATATTTTATACCCGCCACCGGAATCGAACCCGTGACTACCACTTCGTAATTCAAAAACATTTCTGTATTCTAACCGATTAGGCCACGGAAGAGATCATTATGCTGATTACCAGCTACTGATTTATCAGAAACATGTATCAGTATAATGTAAACAGGTTATCCTAATGGTTTTATAACCTGTTTACATTATGCTGATACATGGCTAACACATGTTGTTGATAAATCGTCATAATGTAAACCAGACATAACTCTACACCTGATATAACATTCCAGAAAAAGACACAATATTTTCATTTATTTATTTGCCTTAGAATAAATATGCAATTACTTAACCCTAAGTGTATTGCTGTATTCCGCTCTGAATATCGCCGTATAACACACAACACACAAATAACACGTATGGTGTATATTTTCAATAACTTTTTATCCTTAAAAAAATAATCGCGATCGTTTTATTAAAATTTAAATTCAAACCTTAACTTCTCGGTTGGTACTACATTCTATCATCATAAAAAAAAAATAATTCAGTATTATTGAATGCACCCGGTTTACAAAACTTGTTTTTTTTTTTCTTTTTATTTTACTTCATTTTTTATTGTTATTGCCATGGAAACAAAATTTTTTTTTCACAGGATACTTTATTTGCAGGATTATTTTTAGTTGATTGCATTTATTTTTATTATTGTTATTTTTAGATATAATTAATTTTTACAATTATTTTATTCTGAAACAAATTAATTAATTTTTTTGTTTTTTTATTTAAATTATTAAAAACTTTTTTATAAATTCCTTTTATGAAAGTTATTTTTTTTGAATTGACTATGCTAATGAAAAGAACGTTAATAAATAAAAATATTTTCCATTTATTGCATATAAATAATTCCTGTTAATTGTAAAATTACCGGTAGTGACGTCAATTATAAAATAAAATTCGTTTATTAAATCATAAAAATTCAAATTGTTTTCATGCGTATGTAATTAAAAAAAAAACAAAAACAATTGATTTTTGTTTTATATATATGTATATATATATAGAAAAAAAAATTCCATTTACTTTTTTGCTGAAAAACCAGAACAATAACGAAAAAAAAACAAAAGATAACATTTAATTAATAACTGATTATCATCCAAATGTTAATTTTAATTATATGTATAGTAAATATAAATACCATTGATGTCAAAATTGTTAAAAATAAATGTTATATTTTTAAATATTTTTTTTTGTTTTTATACTTAACTTATTTAAGGACAAAAATTAAATATAAATATTTACTTAAAGCCAAGACATTTTTAGTGTCAACCAGTTAAATATAACCAGTGTGTTATTTGTTGAATAAGTTTGCGTTTCAGTGGTTAAAAAGCTAAACGTTATGTACACATTTTTTTTAGATAAATTTAACATTACAGTTAGAACTGTAATATATGACTGTGATATACATTTGATTCAATTTAACAAAATTAATTACTGTGTGTTAGCATACTTTAAAATTTAAAACAAATTATACTTGCATATTTTTGATTTTGGTGTTTTTACAAAAAGGTTACAATTTTTATTTTTTTGTAGTTAAAAAATAATAGAATTATATTAAAAACTATATTTAGAAATTAATAAATTAATTTCTCACTATTAAAAAACAATATTTATTACTTTCTAAATAAATCTAGTTTTTACTATAATTCTATTAACATTTAAGTTTTACGAAGTACAAATTTTGTTTGGTTTTTATAACTCACATATTGTTTTTTTGAAAAATCTACATTTAAGTTTTGAAAGTATTCAAATTCAAAACCAAAAATTTGTTGACATCGAGAATGCAATATTTGAATTTTAACTACAATCTAGTATGTTCCATAACGTATTACACTGTAAATAAATTAAAAATGTTTGCATACTGTTTTGACTACGCAGAAAGAAACATAATATATTTATTTATTCATTTAATTTCTCAAAAAGAGCTAACGAAGCTCGTATAGAGTGTTTACAATTCGTTTTAAAGTGCTTAGTCAAGTTTATACAAATCCAAGTAATAGAAAATAATATATAATGCAAAATCTCAAATTAAGATAGAAAAAAAAAAAAAATATTACATGTAATAGAACAGAAATAATGAATAGTAATAGGAAAAGGACAATAGTAAAAATATGATTAAATGAAAAACAAATTAATTACAATGTACGAGTTCAATATTGTGAAATTAGCATTTTTTTACATTTACTCTTAAATATATTCTTTTTTGACAGCTTAATATTTAATGGGAGACTATTAAACATTTTGATAGACGAGTTTATTACTTTCTCTAATCCAAATAGATTTGTAGTAGCAGAATAACGTAGATGAGTTGCATATTCGTGTATTTGAGTACCGATTGTCATTTCAGTATTTGTTTTATTATGCCCGGTTTTCATGTAGCCGATATATCGGCGAATTGTTAGAGCATAGGCAGAAGATACAAAAATTTCATAAGTGCGATAGAGAAACAATTATAAAATATCGGGAGAATGACAATAATATCGGGAGAAATATCGAGAGAGTCGCCATAAATATCGGAGAATCGCCATAAATATCGGAGAATATTTAAAAAAACATATCTTCGCAAAGATATGTTTCCTATAATTATCGCCGATATTTTTAACACTAACATAAAGTAATGTGTAATTACACAAAAAAAATTCGCACACTACCAACACATTTTATGGATACGGAACGACATTTAAATTTTTAAATTTGAGTAAAAACAATAACAAAAATTAATTTTTTGTATTGAATATTTGAATGCATATGTAAATAAAAAATAATATTTTAGCTTTTAGGTATAATATATTTATACTAAAATTATACATATTCTATTTATCTTATACATAAACTAATTATTTAACACATTTAAAAAATTTACTTTTAATTACAATTGTAACTTTAATTTTTTTTATCTGAGTGAATATTTTAAATTTTGTTGAATGAATTTTTGAATGTATGTATGGATACATTTTTTTTCTTAATTCATTATTTAGTATAATATAAAAAAATAATATTTTAATTCTAATTAATATTATGTAAAAATGAAAAACATAATAAATACAAATGAATTTAAAATTTAAAAAAACTAAATAAAAATTCCACAGATGAAAATCATATCATATTTCACTTTTCTTCACTTTATTTACTTTGTTTATATACTTTCGCGAAATTTTAAACAATTCTAAGGAAGATTGCTTAAATTAAATAACCTTTATTTTGTTTACATTTTGAATATTTTAAGGTTATGTATATAGATTTTAGATTTCAAATCATCTATAAAAGTTACTATAAAAATAATATAATTTTACTCCCTCATACACATTAACGGTATACTATACTCTTCTCTTTCTAAACTCCAATTTATCAGCTAAAAAATTTATCATGAAAACCGGCCTTTATGATTGTTCTGTATGTTGTGTATGTGGATCATTTGTGTCAAAGTTATGATATCATTGAGTTTTAATATTTGTAAGTTCGGGTGGATTTCATTTTTTTTTTATTAAACATTAACATTTTATTATCATAAACATTTTAGAATTAATTATGTTGTATATAGTGTGTTATGGAACATATTCACTACATTGCATTTAAAACTCTAATGCTGCATTTTCGATGTCATTCGCTGGCTAGCCAATTTTAACATTACAATACCATAACGAAACACTTCTCCAATTCAGATGTATACTACATAATGTTTTATCTGAATATTATGAACGGTTTTTGACCGACATCTTTAAAAAATGTTTGAAGTTTTAATGAAATAATATACATTTGCAATTTATAATAACAAAAACATCTGGTTAAATTAAAAAAAAAATTAAAAATGGGAAAAATATAATACACCCGACATATCGGATTGCATGCGCAATAGAACACAATGTTATTTTATTTAGCAACACATTAACTACAAATAACTTTGCCTTTTCCTCCACAATATTTGCAAAGTCAGTCCATTTCCCCATAGTTTGACCAATAGTGTTTGCAGTCTTATATCTTATATTTGTCGTTATATTTACGACCGATTTTCCTCTGACAGATAGTTTTTCATATGTGGTTAGCAACAAAAGACCTATATTTCAGCGGAAATTTAACAAACTATAGTGCATTCTTTTTATCTTGATGGATTTTACGCATGAGTAACCATGCATTTGAGACACTTGCATCTAACAAATAGCAGAAAATTGGTCACCACAATTTTTTTGTCTCATTCTTGCACGACATGCTTCAACGTTTTGATCTATTTGATATACACCTCCCCATCCATCGTTATAATTGTAAAATAATTCTAGGTTGATAACTGTAATTTTTCGATTTTGCAATTTTGACCACCTTCCACATTTACTCACTTTTATAAAACCGAAATTCGTGGCATACGGTTCTGTTTTATTATCTTTTGTTTTTTTTTTCCCCTCCTATCTGTTTACATATTTTAGAATTATGCTTTTGGTGTAACGCCTCTATATTTAAAAAGCCTCGAAACTAATTTTTGCTTCGCGAAAAAAAGATTTTATTTGTATGGAAAAACGAAGATTTACGAAGATTTTCCATACAAATAAAATATTTTTTTAACGAAACAAAAATTTGTTTGCAGGCTTTTTAAATATAGAGCTGCGTTGTTTTGAGAATACTTATGTATGAAAAAGGAATGCATGTAAAAATATGACGTCATATCGGCGAACCTAAGGATTTTGTAACAATAAATAAACATTCAAACATATCAAGTAACATTATAAAAACAATATATTGTGTAAAATGTAAAGTAATGATAAATAGTAAGTCAAGGTTATTTAATTTTACTTACCAACCTCTGCTGGTGAATTCATTTTCATATTTACTCACAAAAAATAATTATCTACAAATAAATAAACCAATTGACTCGGAAAATACAATGTTAAACAAACTTAAAACGCTGAAAATATAATTTTATTATTTAATTCGGTTACTATGGATATCAATTCCGATTAAACGGATTATATGCAATTATGAGCTAAAGTTGTATAAATCTGTCGATTAGTTATAAAATCATTAACTATTTGAAAAACTAACATAAGTATACGATATTCGTTAATAACATAAATATACGATAATATGTTCGTTAAGTTTTTCAATTTTAAATTATGTTAAGACTCTAGAAAATTTTGTAACATTATAATCAAAATAATTCGATTTATTTTTAAATTTCAGTTTCACGTTACAGAACTGTTAAATATGTTATAAAAATTTATAATCAAAAATGGTACAGTTTAATGGCAACTGTGTTGATAAGTCAATTATTTATTATAAAAATATTCATTTTTACAGTCGAAACTGAAATTGTTTGAAGGCGATTTTTCATAGTCACTTTTTTTTATGTTATCCCAGTACTTTTGTTTATTATAAATTATATTTGAAAAGAACGGAAAGGTATAAAGTGTTTATATACATACTTAATCTAAAAACAACGATAATTTTTATTTTACAAGAGCGATATTTCTAATTAAAGAAACCAATACACAATAAAAATTCAACAATAAAAACAAAAAATGATTTTGTTGCGACTTTGAAATATAAGTTCCGATTCCTGACTTTATTGCACAAAAAAAAAAAAAATTCTGGAATTCTTATAAATGTTAAATTTACAAAATTTAGCTTGGATAAGCATTATACAGTCCAGTTGCCTCCTTCTATTAATGAAAATATTAATTACACGATTTGTAATTTAATATATTATTGAAAACATATATATATATATATATATTATATACTATATATATATACATTTAACATTTTTGAGACCTACAACAAGAGAAACCTTTGTGTTAATCCTTTCAAAATTAAAACATTGAATTTCAAATGTAATTAAATCCCAACCAACAAAAAAAAAACACAGCAGTGAAATTAATTTTATAAATAAGTATGTACGTACGTATTATTGTAATTACGTAGAACAATAAAATGATTTTATGTTGGGGTGGCCCAAATTCATTGAATTCATTATTATTAATTCTAAAAAATAATTTATTTACATTTTTGCTGTTCAGATCTAAAATGAGAGACATCAAAATTGTTTTGAAAGAAAAAATTAATTCAAATACAAAAAAAAAATTAATTATAGTATGAAAAAATCTTAATTAGTTCGTCTAGTGAACTGGACATGAATTTAATTAGGTCACTTATGTTTTATAAAACATCAGTTGTAGTATTTTTATGTTTATGTACGGTATATATGGGTGTGCTCTTTTTTATGCTTTTATTTTCTTGTTTTTCGTCTTAACAAATTAAGATGACATTTTGAACTTTGAAAAATAAAGAAAAATTATTGTTGAAAGAAAATTAAGTAAAACAAAATAAAGTTCACTGGGTTAGGACTTCAATTGGAAAGTCGTGTTAATATTATTTTTATTTAAGTAGGTAATGATGTGGTGTTTTGAGTGTCAAATATGATAAGAGAATTCGTTAAAAAAAAAAAAAAAAAAACAATTTTTAACAGTTTATTTTGATAATTTTTTTCTTGTTTTTGCCTAATGATAGTAAAATTTTAAATCAACTTTGCAAATATAATTTAGAGTTTACAATTTCAATTAAATATCAGTTGATTCTGAATATCAATAGCACTGTATCAAATTATGACACAACAAATTTAGTAATTTATTTATTTATTTATTTTTAATCTGTAGGAATAACCTTACATATTTTGATTACAAATTACAGCTTAAAATTAATAATTATTAATAAATATCAAATTGCAATTGAAATTGTGATATTTTACGATGAGAAAAATATTTATGGTAATTTCCCTTTTAAAATTTGCTCTGCTATATTTAAAATATATTATAGAAGAGCATTTGTTATATAATATTTGTTAATAACAGTGGGTTTCGAAAATCCATAGTTTGCCCTATGAAACTAAATATAGAAAGTTTTCCAGCGTTAGAGTAAAATTTTGGTATAACAATGAAAATAGTCGAATATTTTCCTTTTAATTTTACTGATATGCTTATCATACAGACTCTAAGTCGAGTACAAAAGACAGTTTTCTAAGCCGAGTACAAAACACTGAAGAAGTCTGCAAGTAGTAGACGAAATACGCGTATCTGTATGATAAGCATATCAGTAAAATAAAAAGGAAAATATTCGACTATTTTCACTGTTAGAAATATAGAAAATTTCTCTCTCGAATAGTCTAGCTAACTAGACCATTGATATTATATAAATCTAAAATAAAAGGCCAGTTTATTTTAGCTGACAAAACGTCATACGAAAACATTATAGCACTTACATTTCGCTTAGCTTCAAGTGATGAAATGTCTATTTAGTTGAATGACATTCAGCTAAATAACTCGTTGACATAATTTAATCATATTCCTTCGAACTGATTCAATCCTTTTTATATGTCTAGCATAAAATGGCGGACATTGAAAACATATGCATGTCAAATGTATAATAATTCGTTGGGCAAGAAAGAAGGAAAGGGTGAATGGAGATACCATATCGACATAAATTTGCAAATACGAAATCAATGGCCAGGTTGTTTTTTTTTTAAAGAATTTTTTTAATTCAAATACAAATCTCAGTGGGTTATTCAAAGATGCTTATTCCAATTTCGTTTCGTTTAAATCCTGTCATGTTAACAACACTTATCATTGATAGTATTTTTTTGGTGGACTTTTGCTTGAATTTAAGTAAATTATCATCTTTTCAATGTAAGTACAGTCGAACTCGCTTAAGAGCACATCGAAGATGACTTGCAAATTTGTGCACTTAAGCAAGTTGTGTTGTAAATAGAAATATGAGAAACATATTTGGTACATAACATATTATGTGATTTATATTTGAATTTTTGTAGCTATGTATTTGTACATAGTATGTATGATATCCAACACTGCAAAAATTACTAAACTGTCCGTATTTTTATTAATTCTAAAGTTGCCCGCATTATCTTTTTGTTCCAATACGTTAACAAAATTTGGCGTCATGTGGTATTAAACAACGCGAAAAGTATGCAAATTTATAAAATATTATTCAGAAATTTATGCATTTAAAAATATTTTGCTGTTAAACGATTTGCTTTTAAACGAATTGAATTATATGAAAAAATAAAGCGCAAAAAAATTGCGTTCGAAATAATATGCACTTAAAAGGGTTTGTGACTCGACTGTATTATTCTTTTTCACTATATCCCTTCAAATTTGTCGAAACTGTTTTCCAAGTTCGTATTTGCAATTTATCTGTATCTTGATAAATTATATCAATTCAACTTCCGCTTGTTGCATTGCGAAAGGCTATCGCATTAAATTTTTTTGTTGCATTTGCTTCCAATCTTACTGTATATGGTCGGCCCACCGCAGTTATACCGTTTCAACAAAACAAGCTAATGTTTTCATTTTTTGCTAGATTTTTTTTCTGTATTTTGTGTTTTGTAGATTATTATATTGTTATTTTTTGTTAAGATTGTTTAACAAGCCTTTGTTTCTTCTCACAACCTCTCCATTATCAATCCGCTGTCTGACACCAAATATTTTTTTGTAATATTTCTCTTAACATAAGTAAACTCGAAATTTTTGCAATTTTTATAATAAATTCGATGAAATTTCATATAACTATAGGTAGGTATGTACATGCTATCTCTTTCTATTCTTTCATTTTCAATCTTAGGTGAATGATTCATATCAAAATTATTTTGAAAGAAAATTTTAGAACTTTTTTTTTTCTACAAAAGCACATCTAAAACTATTCATATCAAAAATTATTATTGATGTCCTTGAATTATTAATAAATTAGTGGTGCCATCTGTCATAATTACTTTAGTATAGTATGTATGTACAATTATCTGTACTGAAAGATAAATTTAACTTACTTTTCTCCTACACGTGTCCAAAAGACTATATAACTAATAAATATACAGGGTGTTAACAGAATATACAGGATTTATTTTGTTTAAATATATTCTTGACAAGTATACAGGATATCATATTCTGTTAATAGAAACAGAAGTGATTGAACTCTCATATATATATACATGTGTTTGAAAGAAAGATACTAATACTTATATATATACGAATTGTTTCGGAATTTATTTTGCCAAACAAACAGTGTAATTCAATCTCATGGTCGTGTCTGAAAGGAAGTTGTACTTAATATTTATATGGGTGTTTTCGAAATTTATCTTGTCATATAATCAGAAGTGCGATTGAAGAGGTTTTTTAGGTTGTGGACCTCTATGTAGACACGATGTGATTTAGATTGCAGATGTTATATAACAAATAAACAGATTTAATGATTGAGGGTTTTTCGGCGGTCAAATTTTTGTTAGTCTTGTTTGTAGTTAAACTTATATCCTGCGTTGATATTTTGATTTAAAATCCAAAAACATGTATCCCTAGCGCTTCTTTAATTGTTTAAAACTGTGTAGTACGATTACGTATTTAAATTAACTTGTGTAAAACCAATAGAAGTGAAATTTTTACTTAGATCTGAAAGAATTAAGAAGTCTTTGAATTATTTTATTTTATTTTAATTAATTAATTATTCATTTTTATTTTAAAATTAGGACCAAATTAGAAGGTTGAAAAATAATTTTTGCAGTTTTTACTTACTTTACTAAAATAAAAGCCACATTTCATCTAATAACAATATTAGTTTTTCCTTTGGAAAGATTCAATCAAATTAGATTAAAGTTAAATAAACAAAAAATATTTTATTTGACTGGCTAATAAATTACCATCCCAGCAGATGAATGATTGAACAGCTAGGGGTACAAGCAATTTTTTGTTTTTACTAATTATGGCAAATCCGATCAAATTTAAATTCATTAAGTTCAAATTACATAATCACCCAGTATAATATTAATTGTAAATGAGACAAAAACTAAATTATTATGTTTGTTCTCTTATTCCTACATTATTTTATTATTACAATACGATAGCGAGCAATTCTTGAGATTTGCAAATTTTTCATTCTCATTACAACAACAATAAAAATCATCATAATCCCATTTGGTATTACTGAAATATTATTTGAAAGCGTAACAAAATCAAGTAGCAAAATTTAATGAATATTCTTGAATCATTTTGATATTCTACAAAAGCTTCATTTAATCTACTTCTCAAGTTTAATCTAAATTTCGTTATTATGTACCTCCGATTAACAACTGGTCAAATTATTTAATATTACTCCAATAATTAGCATCATAGTCCGTTATACATTCCATCAGTGGGGCATAAGTCGTACATTGGGCTATCTAATCATTGCTATGACTCGTCAATTGCTAACATTGCTTATTAATCCAAAGTTCAATTTACAATATTTATTGTACTTTAAATTCAGAAGACTGGAACTAAAAAAAAAAAACGCAAATTGGCAAAATGACAAATTCTCAACTATAATGAAAAGACTAAAAGCACAAAAAAAAAAACAATCATCGAAAAATATTTATTTTAAAAAGTCATTTTTTTTGTTTATTTTTATTTTTGTCTAAATTAATTTTCAATATAAATTCCATAAAAATAATAATAAACATAGGAAACTGTCATTATATCCCACCACATGTATTTAAATATACGTATACGTATGAGTATGTACGTAGTTAAATTAACTTAAAAATTTGATTGCCAAAATATTTTATTTATTTATATATTTTATTTTTAATATTTACTTATTATTAAATTTATATTTAAGATAACAAAAAAAAAAATACATATGTTTAGAGCTATATTTATAAAAAAAATATCAATGTTAAGGTTTTGCGACATAATATTATAAAAAATGATTTGTGGAAGTAAGTAAGGTCGGTATTTTTTTAATAAAGAGAAAAAATTTAAAAGTCTAATTTTAGAATATTCCGTTGATAAAAATTATAATTTAAAAGAAAAACAAAAAGAAAAAAAAAATTAATTCATTAATTTTAAAATTATTTATTATTAAAAGAAATTTCGTAGAAATTAAATTTTCATAAATTTGTATTCATTTTGAAAATTTAATTGTTGAAAACCGCTGAACAGACATTCAAAACATAATCGGATTTGGTAACCCAATTTGGTCCTGAGTTTGATTCAAAAACATAGGTAACTGTTCTTTTATGAGTCAGGATTGGATTCGAAATTATAATTTCATCAATTTCTAACAAACGAAAATATGATCTGTCGCGAAATTTTATACTTTCAAATATTTTTTTGTATACATACATCATTTTTAATACCCAGTACTTATTCGACAGAATGGTCAGTGTATTGCAATGTAAATATCTTAAATATACATATATAATAAATAAATGTATATATATAGTTATATATAAGTGATTTGGTTTCTGTACTTTTTACACGTGGATTCGATAACCTGACAATTTATTTTAAATTGAACAGACTCGCAATTCAGGAATATACACTCTTATTGAATCCAAAGCAAGACAAATCATTGTTCTATTTATCATTCGGTTGATTGCTGAAACGAAACTCTTCGAAAATGGCTGTTTTTTTTACCTTTGAATTGATTTATTATCCGTGTAGCAAGAACCAAAACATTTGTACTGAACCAAACATTTTTGCAGCTCATTTTAGTAGTGTATTGATATAGTGGTTTGATTCTGTTAAAAAAAATAATTATAGCACATAAAATGTGAACACATAAAGCAAAGAACACATAATAAAAAGAAGTCTGATACCATAAAAAATTTTAAAATAATATTTTTATATAGTGGGCGACACATTACAACCCGTTTTCTCACTTTAACTTCAAAACAATAGTTTTGCTCTTCAAATCTTATAAAAATGATCTACATACGCATATGATACGAATATATACATACTTAAATAATAATAAAATATAAGAAATTCAGAATATTAATCATAAAATCACAGAAAATTAGTGATAAAAGAATAAAATATATTAGTTATGCATTACAATAATAGTGAACTGCTTACGAAATGCCATTTTGTTTTTTCTCAAAACTTCATTGAAAATCGTATTTCTATCTCTTGGTATTTTAAGTTTTGACATAAATAAAAACAGGCTATACAAATAATCCATTTTTGATAATTAATAATTTTATATATGATTGATAAGGAAAAACAGACAAAATCAACAAAATCAAAAAAAATATTCTTATATTTCAAAATTTATAAAAATATTCCTACTTTTCAGTATATTTTTTAATACAAATAAAAATGCATATAAAGAATTAACGCACGTGCATTAATCCAATCGTATGTGTTTAAATTTTTCTTATTTCAAAACTTGATTTGAAAAAAAATTCAAATATATCTACATGGACAAATTGGATACTGTATTTATTTTTTTGTTTTTGTTTTTAACCAAATTATAAACACAATTCTTTTTTGCTCTCTTCTATTTTTATTTTCGTTTCATTTTCTTAACAGCAGCCCGTACGCATCTAATTTGAAAAAATATAAAAATATCTAGATGAGATTTCTTGTTATTATATGTTCTTTGGTTTTAATTGTTCAATGTAAAAAATTGTGAAATTACTTATTTACTTTGGTGACCAGCACACCATGTAGGTCCTTGGTCTCATCAGTGTCATCAATTTTTGCACAAGTAGCTTATATCCAATTGAAGACACGAAATTATTTAGTATTTGATAAATAACGATATGATCTGAAACAAACTACATGAAAACGACCATATTGAAATAACAAAAACCAGGAAAGACAAAAAAAAAAAAAAACAGAATATAAATGAAAATTGAGGAAATGATGTAAAACTAAAATTGAAAACATTTAATTAATCTTTCAAAAAAATTAGTCCATCATTGTAATATTTTATGATATTCACAAGATTTTAATTTTCAACATATCCTGAAATCATTTTTTTCAACATATTCCAAAATAGATAATATTAATCGGTCTACAACCTCAAAATCAACCGATATTACACACTTTGCAATATAACGAAAACCACAATCCACACACTTATGATAAAATAGAGTATGTATAGTTTTTTTGCAAAGGCTTAAATATCTCGGTATGATTACAATTAGAGTTTTATACAATATAAATTTCTCTGATTTAAGTAAAAGGGTTGGTTCTAGCAGACATTTACTGTTCTGTTTTATCATCATTTACCATTGTTTTATAACTTTCTCTTACATTCATATTATATTTTATATATGCTATTTTTGTCTGAAGCCTTTTATAACAACAATATAATAGATTCTATATAATAATGAAAAAACGGTTCATTATGAATGAAAGAATAAGATTTAAAAGATTTAAAAGAATAAATCAAGTTATTCTAATGTATTATGGCAGGAGGGGTTAGGTAGAAGTAAAATGTAGTAAGAAAATAATATTAATGCACTATGAGAGAGATGATACATATTTATTTTACATTGTTGTTAATATTTTGAATTGTAATGTGCGTATTGTTTTAAACCGCAAGTAATGGCATTATACTAGAATGTATATAAATATATAAATTTATCTATAATTAAAAAAAAATATGCCTTCTCTGAAGCTTAAACTGTCTTAGATTGGAATAAATTGAAATAAAATGAATTATTTGCAATTCGTATTACGTTAGACATTTTGAATTTTGTAAATTCTTAAATTCTATAATACATTTTTTATGCTTAGTTCAGCAGTCCCGATTTTTTTCTTTTTTCTTTTCACTTTTCTCCATTTCTTTTTTTATGTTTTGTTGTTTTTGCGAGAAACCCAACTTTTAAATATTATTTTTTTATGGCTATATAATATCCGCTATATAAATGTATTTCAACTTTCTTCCCATGTATTTGTATTATTAGTATTATTTTTTTTTTTTTTTTTTTAATTCTAAATATAAATGATCCACAAATTGTTTTTTTTTTTGTTTTTTATTCATAAAAAATTTCATCCATTGTAATTATGGTATGGTGGTACGATATTCGAATACGTTCGTTTTCAAAGCATACATGATTTGATTAAAATCGAAATTTGAATTGGTGTAATATATTAATTGAAAATTGTAAAACTGTTGTCGGTAGTACAATTGAAAATGTTTGCAAATGAAATTTATAAACAGAGGGCTAAATTTTGTAGTTGACTGCCGTCGCGACACTAAATTACAAAGGCAAAAAAAAATTAATTAAATCTAAAGTAAAATTGTTTTGTTAAAATTGTATTTCTCCACTCTTTTGTATTGGTTTTTTTTTTGCACCTCATTTGCATAAAATTAAAAAAAAAAAAATTTAATATTATTAAATGATGGGAATCTATCTAGGTGAAATTAATTGAAAAAAAAAAGAATGATGGCGTTTAAAATATAGATATAGTACATACATATATATATTTTTTTAAAAAAAAAAATATTTTTTTATTTGTTTTTCCAACACTATTTTCGATTTCGAATATGATGGCACATATTTTTTTTTCATAATAACGTATATGTAAAATAAATATGTATGAATTATGCTGATTATTATTGCATTATTATGTATTTTGTTGTTATTGTTATTTTCGCTTTTGAAAATATATCAATTATGATAGCCTACATCTTTAACTGTAACCGTTTTTGCCATTATTACTATTTGTTAAATTTTTTTTAGTAGTACTTAAATGGCGGTTTTCAGTTTCTATTTTCACAATTTTTACAATACATAAGATTTATTAGATTTGGAAATTGAAGATTAATTAGATTTAGAAATTAATTTAAAAACTATAAATGAGTACAACATTATTGTGTTTTGTTGTATTGAGATTGGAAACACTTCGTGAAGGATCCAAATTTAGATTTCCTCTAATCTAACTATTTCCATAATATTGTACAATGTATTTTGATATTTGAATAATAAACTGCGACTATTGATTATATTATTATTATTATTATTATTTTATTGCCTTAATGTACTTGTACAATATGTTATTTTCATATACATATTTTAATTCTATATTTCAAGAGCTTATACTACTAGAATATTACACCTTTGATTTGTAATTACTTAGACTAACCTGACTTAAATATTTTAGATTTGATGTCAGGTTAGTCTATTTTCTTTTAGTTTGTTTACTTGATTGTTGATCATTAAAATTTGCTTACATGTTGATTCTAGATTTATATATAAACAATGAAATTTTTTTTAAACAAATATATACAAAGAGGACATCTGTCCTTGAACTTCTATACTCCATTGTTTAGATCTTTATTAGTAGATGATTTTTGTAAATTAGAACATAGATTTTATTCTATGCCGACATCGCTATAGAATTGGAAAACGTTACCATGTTACATTATTCAACCTAGCTAATTTCCATAATATTGTACTATGTAGTTTGATATTTCAATAATAAAACATATAAACTAGTGTAGAAGAGAGCTAGTATAACAAAATGTTTAAAATGGGATGTATATAATTCGAGCTGCAACTCAGAAAGATGAATCTAATTCAGGATTAAAGTATTTTAATTTTTTTTTATATATATGCAGTCGACTTTTATACCCTTATCATGATTCTCGAATCGAACGTATAAGTAAACGAATGCGCTGTCATGCGATCATGATTAGCGAAGCGAACTGAATACGATCTACAATTTGATACTGCAATTTGTCGAATGAAAAATTTAAGTGACAACCGTAAAACAAAAACAAAAAAAAATTTTTGTTTGTTTTTGGAGTAAAAATGGAGGGGAGGGTAAATTTAAAAAATAATATAATAATATGATATTATTTGCAGCTATAAAAAAAAAGTTTGATAAGCTGGTGCAATTGAGAGAATAATGATTATGCTTGTGGAAACAGCAAATTGGAATAAAAAGTGCATTAAAAGTGTTGTGGAATCGATTTGCAACCGAATTAAATCTATTAGGATCTTCAAAACGTGAATTCAAAGAGGGGAATAAATCATTGTTTATTTGTTTATTCGTCTATGTACTGCGTGTTGATAATAATATGATTACAGGTATTGCAAAAAAAAAATATATAAAAACAACAGGCGTAGGAACAAGCTGTCAATGCTCTGTTGAGCAAAGAACAAAATTCAGAGAATCCAAATTAATGTAGAGAGCCGTTCTAAGTGTTGTTACAAATTCAAATACACTTGAAGAAACCTAAAATGATAAATAGCAGTAAAATATATCCGAAACAATCGAAACTCTGAATTATTCCCATTGATATTTTCCTTCATCGTATTGCACAAACTAATGTTACTATTGGTAATATATTCCATTTGTTCTAATTTAAGGCTTCGATTTATGTTTCACTGAATTTAAAATATCAAATAATGAATCTTTATTCAACTGAAAGTTTTTTATTAATCTTGCCTATACTTGTCAAAATATTTAATTTTCAAGTGTTAGGTTAGCAACGTAAATTTTCCACAGCGAATAAATTTATTCACGAATCGTGATGACATTTATGCGAACGTTCGACTCATATTCGATTCGAGAATCATGATAAGGGTATTAATACCGGTTAATACAGTTTTTGGCTAGAGAAGTATTACCAAATTAGGGTGAAAATGAATATGGGAGAATGGGAGGACAATTACGAGAGATTAATTTTGATATTGTGCATATTTAAGAAAAATTTGTTCATATTTAAGAAAAATACACAAATAGTATTAAGTTCCACATTTGGCTTATTAAATTTTTTTACAAATTCACAAATTTTTCTTTTTGTAAGTCAGATTTAATAAGTATATAGCTGTAAAATAGAAATATTTTTTTAAATTTGAACTTTTTTGTGTGATTTAAAAAGCATAACTGTAAAATAGAAATAAAAATGATTAGAAATAAAAGTGATTTAGTGTCTGGTATTTTTTGTTTTTTATGACAAGAATTTGACACTAAAAAATTTCACTAAATTAAAAAAAAAGTGTTTAATCATGTGAAATTTGAATTTAATTTTTTTTTTGTTGTTTTGTTTTTTTATTTTTTTTTTGCATTTTTTTATGTTTTACTTAAATTGTCGTGTGTAATTTAAACACTTATCAAAAATATGTTATAAAATTCAATGAAATTGGAATAATGAAATTTTCTAATGTTTTTAATTAACTTCATGCATTGCAATTTAAAAAAAATAATATTTACATTTCTACTAAAACTTTAAAAATTTCAAAATTATATTTTTTAGTATTTTAAATAATGTTAAAATATTTCAAAGTTGATATGATAGAATTACCCATATTACATAACATAATTTACGCAAGTGTCATAATTCTTTCAAATTTCAGGCTGTTAAAAGGCAAACTATCCGGTTCAGGCAGTTTAAAAATTTAAATTTAAAATTCAAATGTCTGTTATGTATCCGATCCATTTGTTTTAATAAATTTGTTTGGAGTTGAAACTGAAAATCTTAATGTTATAGGTTTAATTTATCTGATACTGTAGTAATTAGATATTATTCCCTTCGAATTTTAAGGTTAGGTTCATACTGAAAATACTGCGCCAGTGTAGAACTGTTTTTGTTACTTAACATTTTTTTGTTACTCTATTAAAAATTTGTTGACATGCATTTTTATTGCGTTCAATGAAAAGTCATATAATTTCTTAAAATGTAAGTTGAAATGTAAATTGGGGTATCAGACAAAACACTACAACTATTGATTAGATTTGATGTTATTTAGTTTTAGTTTGTTTACTTAATTGTTGATCATTAAGATTTGGTTTATAATTTTACATATTACCAATTATTCCAAAATTATAGATATGTTAACAAAATAAAAAATATGTACAGGGTGTACTATGTGGTTCCTATGTCACTTCACTTCAAATTAACTTTAAACATTAGTGTTATTGACCAAAATGAATAGTATTTGACAAAATTAAAGTAACAAAAGATTTTCCATCCACATTGAATAGAAATAAATTGTAGTTATATTATTCTTTTTAAGAATACATTTTTTTCCTAGTTTTTTTTTCTTCAATTGTTGGTTAAGTCAGCGTTATTTATTGAAATGTTAATAACAAACATAATAACAAAAGGCAAACCTTTTACAAGCGGAATTAAAATTGTTTTATCTCGTAATGGCCATATTATCGTGGAAAACGACCAGGGGTCGCTAAAAATCTGGAGCACAGACTTGCTCAAGAAATAAACAGTTGTAATCCAAATCCTTTCCCTAAAATTGATATTGGATTTTTATGTAAATCCATATTTCGGATAGAAATTGTTAAAAGTCATATAAATTACATAAAGAAGAAAAGGAGCGATCCTAGTATCGAAAAACTATCAAAGACTGATAATTTAATTGTTGATTTAGAACAAGTTAGAAAAGATTCTGCCATTACTGATACTTCCTAATATTATCAGAAAAATGGCAAATCACTTTGAAATATACAAAGATTTACTTATTTGGTAATGCATTTTTTATTCCAAGAATAAATATGGAAATCATTTATTCTGATATAAACAGTAAAAAATATTCAGTACACCATGGTAACAGTTTATCAGCTTCTATAGTTCAGCTAAAAGTTACAGTTAATAATAGCATAGATCTATTAGATAAAACTCAATAAATCTGAAATTTCATATTTTAGTATTTTGATGGTAAATCCAGATACACACTTATTTAATGAAAATCATGAGACACGCTTAAATTGGTTCATATCAAACATTTCAAATAACGAAATAAAGAAAGGTGAAGAAATATGTACGTATAGTCGTATACATGCAATCTTTCCCTGTCAAAGGATTTGGTTATCAGCGTAATGTATTTTTACTTTTCAAACAAATAAAAAAAATTGATTTTGCAAGTTTAAAAATTGATAGGTCGGACAATTTGAATGATAGAAAATTTAATTTATTAGAATTTTATAAAAAATATCAACACCCGCAGGTTGGTCATTTTTCCAAAGTGAATGGGATCAGAGTGTTACGGATTTTTTTCATAAAAGGAATATGAAAGAACCAGTTTTCATATATGATTTTCCTAAACCATATTTAGCTGAGCAAAAATGGTTTCCTTTGAAGCAACCATTCAATTCATATTTGAATAAATATCGAACAGATCCGGACAAAATAAACAAAGAATATCTTAAACTATTTTTATTTAAAGATTTAGATATTCCAATAAAGAATGTGCCATCTTGGATGGTAACCGAAATTAAAAAAGAAAGATTAAAGTTGATGGAGCAAAAATAAAAAACAAAATTAATGTAAATAAATGAATATTTTTATTAAAATATTGGTATTAGAAAGTAGAGACCATAGATTTTATTCTAGACAGAAATTGCTGTAGAATCGGAAAATGTTACTAAGTTACATTAAACTGATTTAAATCGATTTAAACATCTCTTAGAACGAAGTTATGATCTGATTTATACAAAATAACTTCCAAAATAGAAATTTCTAGAATATTGTGGATACCGTACGAAATCGAAACCATGTCCTATACAATCATTTTATCTATTGTAATGAAATCAAACCAACTGCATATAACAGTGCACACAAATCGAAAATAAAGAGTATAAAATACAATTTTCTGAAAAATTTTGATCGAATTTTTTAACATATTTATCGACTGTTTCAATATCAGTTATTACATTTATTTGGCATATTTTTATCATCTAAAACGGGCATATTTTTATGCTGAATGCAATTTTTTGCTATTTTAGTTGTATGTAAATTCTTTAGCTGATGTGGTGCTTCATGTAGTGATGTATAAGAAAATAAAAATTAAATTAAATTTAATTTAATTACCATCTCCCTCATATTTTGACACTACATAGAAAAATATAATTTCTTCAAATTGCATCTTACCTTTAAAAAAATCGTGTTAAGATTTATCTCCTAGATTTACAGGTAAATTTATTCAAGTATATAAAAATTTTACAAATTCATTAACCTTTACGTGAAATTCTATTATAAAATCATTTAATTCTGTTAACCTACATTTTTAGTTGTTCGAAGGTAGGAGTTAGATTCTTTGAATTTTCTTCTATTTTTTTTTTTCTTTTGTTTGTTAAAAAAATTTCTCCTGTTTGAATCTTGAATTTAAGAAAACTACAATCAAGTATAAAAAGTTTATGATTCATTCATTATAGCCGGTTAATTTACTCTTTCATTTCTTTTCTTTTTAAAACATAAAAAATTCTGTTGTTTTTTTATTGACATTTAAAATGTCACAACATTTAGGGGTCAACAATTATGCTAATTTTATTAGACTGTTGACATTCCAATTAAAATTTAAAACAAAAAAAAAAAAATAAAAAAATTACAAAAAAATTTTGTAAGAGAAGTTAAAAATGAAAAAAATAAAAATTGTTAACTTTAATATTGAACAGGTTAATTTTTTTTTTTTTACAGGGTTATTAAAATTTGAATTTTGCACATTTCCAGTTATGTTTTATATATATTTTTATTTAATTTTAAAGTAACGGTTATTTCCCCTCTTAAAAAGCTGATACGTATGGTCTGGAACACCCGGTATAGATAGTATGTCCCCGTATATATAGTATAGAGTATTATCATCAACAATGAATTGACAAGCCAGTGTGGTGCTTTTGACTCAGAATTCTGTAATTAGAATTTTTTAATTAAAAATTTTCAAATTCGAAATATCGTCAAACAGAATTTTTATAATTCAGAATTAAGTACGTAACATCTTGCGGTGTTGTTTTTCAGTGTATATAATTCGCAATTCAAACATTCAATAAATTTTATCAATTAAGAAATTTCAGCGATAGACCGATACACTTCACATCATCAAAATTTCCTTTTATTCAGAATTACGTACAGATTTTTTTGTTCAGTACCTAGGGGTTATTTTTATATGATCAGGTCGAGTTTTTCTTTTTAGTTTTCATTGAAAGTGAAAATCTTTAAATGACTAAAACACTAAAATCCTAAAATACTCGTAACAGATTGTAAAATTTTTATTAACTAAAAGCATTTACAACTCTAATTTCGAATTTGTTTGTTTTGTCCTGCGGTAGGTTTGTTATGTTTATTACAATCAGCTGTACCGGTGAATTCGATCGAATAAAAATCGAGTACTCGTTTTTAATGTTTCAACCGGCGAATTCGATTTAAAGAAAATTCGAATATTTTTGATTGAAAATTTTCTCGTTCAAAATTTTATAATATTATTTTTATTTTTTTTTTTATACGTATGTGTATTTTAATAATTTATTTCTAAAACAACAATTTAAATTTATTTAATATAAAAGTTATTACATTTCGTTATATTTCTTATTTGATTACATTTTTTGAAATGAGTACAAAATTAGTCTTTGGCGATCGAATTCACCGTTAAGAAATTCTCATCGAATCGAATCGAGAAATCCGAATAATTTTATATCGAATCGAATTCACTGGCCATGGCTGAATATGTATACCAGACCAACCATTATATTTTATATAACTGTTCTTTTTTTTTTTCAAGAGGTGGTAAATATTATATAATTAGCTTTGATTGTATTTATTTATATATTTATTTATTTAACAGTGGACCTATAGATAAATCTACAGGCCAACTACACCTTGATTATTTTAGACTGGCTAGAATAGTTTATAAATTTTATTTGAAAGGTTTTATTCTATTTTAGTTTTATAATCAAAGTTTGGGTTGTTAATCAGTACCATTTCTTCGAAATTCATATGCTGGTGACCATCTTCCTTTAATATACTACATCATTTGATATTTTTTTATTCTTCTGGTTTTGGGTTCCTACAAAGTTTAAACAAAGAAAAATTTACTTAACAAAAGTTTTTAAATTTTAAAATAACGGCTCCTTCCCCTCTTAAAAAGCTGACACGCATGCTCTGCAACGCCCGGTATAATAAAATAGTTTCGACTTGGATTATGAAAACCAAAACAAATATCTATATTTTAGTTCGAAATTTTGTTTTTTCTTCAAAACATGGTTTGTTTATAGTTCAACGTCAGTCTATCTAGATATTTAACATTTTGCTAATTAAATTACATTACAGTAACATCATCAATAAAGCTAATTCAATGTTATGTTTATAAGACATTGGTTTAATGAATTTAGAGATTTATATATCCTAAAATCCAATTTTACATGTCTCGTTAGGTCCCAATATAGAATTTGCCAGTCAGATATGGCCTACATATTATGAAATCCATATACATAAGATTGAGGCAATCCTAAAAAAATTCTTAAGAGTCTCACTCTATCACATTCTGTGGTCTGACCCTTTAATTTAGCTACCCTATCAACATAGATTAAACTTAATTCATCTTGCTACTCTAAAGAAAAGACGCGAAATTTCCGATATCATCTTCATCACTGTTAAAGTAAATATTAACTGACCTTATATTTCAAACTAAGCTCAGATTAGTACTATTACTCGCTTCCGTTATTCTAATCTATTTATCATTACATTTCATCGAACTAACTTTCATAGAATGATGATTATGGGTAACAAATGTAAGAACCGTATTGATGTCTCTCTCTCTCTCTCTCTCTCTCCAAAGACACCCTAAAGAAGCTTTTATATTCCTTTCAGTTAATTCTGATCTCATCTCTCTATCTTCAATATTCTTGTAGTTACTATTTTTTTCTTAAAGTAATAATTTTAACCCATAGCTCTATTTTTTTTCAACTATAAGAGTTGAAATTATTGCTTATATATTGCAGATGGTTAAATTTTTTATTCGCTTCTTTAAACTATTAACCTTTGATTTATGTTTTAATTATTTCATTTTGCAATTAGTTTTTAATTTTAATTTTTTGTTATTTATATTTTAATTTAAAAATTTTAAATTTGTTTGAATTCATATTTAAATATAATGTACATCTAACTTGCTTCAATTAAGTAAAAAAAAATGATAATGTACAAAGGTCTGCAATTATATAACAATCTTCTTACAGAATTAAAAATGGAAAATCGTTTGAGTAGATTTAAAAACCAAATTAAAATTCATGTAAAGGATAATTTTTAAATGAATTAAATTAGATTAACTCCATATTAAGTAAATTTATTTTAATTATTTATGAATGTATGAATATTATTGTAATTATAAATAGTTTTATATGAACTAAATAAAATAATAAATAAATAAAAATAAATAAAATCAGCGTTTATCGATGGAAAACTACTTCAAAGCCATGTATTTTAAGGCAAAGCTTACCTAATATCAAATTAGACTTAATTTAATTTAGTTTTCCATTTTTTGATGTGTCATCTTTCGTCAAGTTCGAATTTTTATCAATTAATTCATTATAGATTACTTCCCTAGTTCCAGACATGATTTAAAATTTTGTAACATAAAATAAATTTTGAAATATTAATTTTTAATTTTAACATAAAATTAATTCATTTCGAAACAATTAAAATATTTTTGAGTATGTTTAAAACAATGTAGTTACAAAATATTTAATTTAAAAAATGGATTTTATAAAACAATTTTTCAATTTTTATTGATATTTTATATATTTTTAATAATTTTTTTTTGACTTACCGAATTATGCTGTGTTTTTCGGTTTCGTTTTTATTTTTATGATCATTTAAGAAGAAATGAGTTAAGATCATTACAAAATCATCATGAATTTCATTAAGAATTTATAATGATTAAGATTCACGAGAAATTTGATTTATTTTTGTTTTTTTGTTTTTTTTTACGATTTCATCTTTTTTCAAGATTTTATCTTGGGATTATGTTAATCCTAAAAATTAAAAAATGGCTAAAAGAAAAACATAAAAGATGAAATTTTAATTCAAAAGAATGTTGTGCATTATTTTTCGGAAACATGCTAATTATGCTCGATTTATAATTAATAATTAAGGTTATTAGGCCAGAATGATGATGATGAAGATTACATATTTAACATTAAAATTTATAATATATAGCATTCATAGGTTTGATGGGTTTTTTATGACCATTTTTTGTTTTTATTTTTTGTTTTTGCTTTGTTTACCATATGTTTACGCATATTACGTATAACAAATTTACAGTCCAACATAGAAACTGTTATTGAGAGATTTTCTCTGATATTCGTAAAGAAAATTTTAATTTTCTTTTTTTTGTTTTATTTCTTTTTTTTTTTTTTTGTACTTTTAATTTGTTTTTTTTTTTTTTTGTGTACACTGCAATGGGAAATATTTTGTTAAATTTTTATGGTAGGCAATACAAATTAAAAATTTCCAAATTTTAATTTTTATTTTTATAATTATAGGAAATTCTTGTCATTTCGAATTATTTTCCATAAAAAAGTTAGTTTTTTTTTTTAATTTTGAATGCCGAAAAAAAATGTTTTTTTTTACACGATTGTTTTTATTACGCACATTTTTTTTTCAAATAAAGGAATTTCTAAGAATTTAAATAAATAAAATTCCTTAAATTTGTTGTAATTAATTAATTTCGGCTTTCTTAATTAAATTATTAAAAAAAAATATATTTGATATCTTAATTGTGGAAAATTAAAATTTGAAGAAAATTGATACATCATAAAATTAGGTGCATACTGCATACCATAATATTAAGTTTATTCTTTTTTTTACATTTTGTTTATAAATTTTTTTTGAAAATGTATGAAACGGATAGGCGCTAATATTTGAGGTCAATTTTTGTTTTACGGTTGTCACTTAAACGTATTAAGTTCGCTTCACTATTGCAAATAAAATTGGTGTAACAGCAAATTTTTAAAAATGTAGAGTGTTAAATTTTTAATTCGACAATATTCCAAAATGTTTCTAGTATGTGCTAAAATCATTAATATCAAGTAATGTATTAACATCTAGTATGTGAGTATGTGCTGATCATCATTAACATTAAGGTTTTTCATAAACAAGAAATATTGGTAATATTGCCTATATTGACAAGTATTTTGTTCATAAACAAAATGTTCCAAATGAAGTAAACATTTCTAAGTTAGCAGGAAAACTGCAAAATTATAATAAATAGCGCATGACAATTAGTTGTATTGCTGTTTTTATTTATAACACATAACTGCAAATGTGAAAAATTCAAATTTTAATAACCCTGTCAAAAAATTTTATTTGCAATATTTTGTTTTTGCAGTATGTGTTTATGAAAAGTCCTGTTATTTATATTTTTAAAAACATACATTCAGGTTAGCACATCAGTATGAGAGCTTTGAAATGTTTTGCATTGAGTTAAGCCTTGAATTCTTTCTCAAAGCTGTTTTAAGCTTAGACCTATGTAACTTTGAAACACAACAAAACCAGTGGTAATGCTATTCAACGGTATTACAAAATAATAAATAAATTGCAAAACTAATTAATACCATTATCATGATTCTCGAATCGAATAGAGTCGAAGCGAATATGCTAGTCGAACGTTCGCGTAAATGTGATCATGATTCGCGAATAAATTTATTCGCTGTGGAAAAGTCGTTGTTAACCTAACACTTGAAAATTAAATATTTTGACAAGTATAGTTAAGATTAATAAAAAACTTTCAGTTGAATAAAGATTCATTATCTGATATTTTAAATTCAGTGAAACATAAATCGAAGCCTTAAATTAGAACAAATGGAATATATTACCAATAGTAACATTAGTTTGTGCAATACGATGAAGGAAAATCTCAATGGGAATAATTCAGAGTTTCGATTGTTTCGGATATATTTTACTGCTATTTATCATTTTAGGTTTCTTCAAGTGTATTTGAATTTGTAACAACACTTAGAACGGCTCTCTAGATTAATTTGGATTCTCTGAATTTTGTTCTTTGCTCAACAGAGCATTGACAGCTTGTTCCAGACGCCTGTTGTTTTTATATATTTTTTTTTTTGCAATACCTGTAATCATATTATTATCAACACGCAGTACATAGACGAATAAACAAATAAACAATGATTTATTCCCCTCTTTGAATTCACGTTTTGAAGATCCTAATACATTTAATTCGATTCCACAACACTTTTAATGCACCTTTATTCCAATTTGCTGTTCCCACAAGCCTAATCATTATTCTCTCAATTGCACCAGCTTATTAAACTTTTTTTTTATAGCTGCAAATAATATCATATTATTATATTATTCATAAATTTTGTAAATATAATTCTCACATTTTTTTTAAATTTACCCTCCCCTCCATTTGTACTCGAAAAACAACAAAAAAAAATTTTTTTTTTTATTTTTGTTTTACGGTTGTCACTTAAATTTTTCATTCCACAAATTGTCGAACGTATTAAGTTCGCTTCGCTATTCATGATCGCATGACAACGAATTCGTCTACTTATACGTTCGATTCGAGAATCATGATAAGGGTATAAACCTTTCACTACCTTAAAATATGATAGAAAATAATTTTGTTAATTTCGTAAGCAATTTTAATAATTAAAATTTGATTGAATATTACTTTTGATAACTAAACAATGGTAAAGTTAGACGACATTCACTTTAAGAAAAAAAAAAGAGTGTGGCAAGATCTAGATTTTGCTTTCTAGTCAGAATGCTTTTTAATATTCGAAAAGTATTATATATATGTATATAAATGTTTTTTCCGATATGTATGAGTACTATATCCATTATATATACATACATAATATAGTTAGGTATTATATTCTATATAGGTACTAAATCCGGATAAACTTTGAAACAAATCTAATGAAATTTTACATAATGGTACCTGACGACGTCACACATATTTCATAGAAGACCACTTTTGGCGTAAAGGTCATTTGAAGGTCAATTTGTCTATTTGAAAATGGTCCTAAAATTTTGCAGTGTTTTCAAGTGATAAAAGCATTATATCTTTTCTCTAAGACAACACAGAGAACCTACTCATTATGTAAATTGTAGAGAATTTATCAGCCTTTAATATGTTTCATCTTAATCGGTGTTACCGTTTTAGAGAAATTAAAGTTCAAAATGAAAATTTTGGTTTAAAAAAAAATCTTTCTCCAGACTTTCTAGAAATCTCCATATTTTAAAATTTTTTAAAGACACTATATATATTTTTATAACATTTAAAAGATTGCATCTACCCCTTTCCAACGGTGTATAACAAGTGCTACATTGAATGATAAATAGCCCTATCAAAGGGTAAAAATTCGTATTGTATAAACCGCGCTAAATTGTAAAACGATTAAATTGTATTAACGGCTGATGAATTCTCTACAATCTGCAAGTTCTCTGCATTATCGTAGAGAAAAAATAATGCTTTTAATAAAACACTGCAAAATTTTAGGACCATTTTCAAATAGCCAATTTGACCTTTAAATGACTTTTGCGCCAAAATTGATCTTCTGTGAAATATATGTGTGACTTGTCATGTAAAATTTTATTAGATTTGGACGTGGCCCCTATTCAAAGCAAAGTTCACCCCTATATCCATATATATATATATACATATACATAATATACGTATTATATTGGTACTATATTATATAGGTACTAAGTATATACAGATTATATATATATTAAAGTCTGTTCATTACTGGACTTTAGACTGTTAACTAATGTAATATCTATTTCGACCCAACTCAACATAATTATCCTGTCAACATAATGTAATAGTATATATATATATTTATTTATTAGTACTAAAATTTTTGTTTATTAATCAAATAAACAATAAAAAATGTTAGTATACATAACACGTTGAATCTATAAAAATCAAAGTGATTAGAAAATAATACTTAACTTATAACTAAACCAGTCAAGTTTGTTTGAATTCATCAAACAATTCAATTAAACTAAATTAACTAGTTCTCTATTGAAGTTCAATAATAAATATTTTGTACTTAAATATTAATGTACTAGCTCCAAAAGATTTTTTTTTTAAATTAGCATGTGGGGATAACATAAAATATTGTTTAATAATTGTATTATCAAAGAATAATTCAAATCTCTGTAACTTAAAGTTAATTTCTTATTCTTATTAACAAATTTTTCTTAATTTCACCATTCTTATAAAATATTTAAATCTGATATACTTTGATACCACAGCATGTCATCAGATATGTTGTCATAATAAATCTGATACCTCTCTGTAGTATACTATAAATTTTGTAGTTCAATATTCAAATCGATCAACATTACTACACAAAAAATAAAAATTATTCAACCAACGAATCTGTGATTAACTAATACTTAAGATTACTTTAACTCATTTAATTTTTATTTATTTTTTTTTTCTTTTATTCATTGTTATTTTTAGTAAAAAATTTTTTAAAAATAAAAATTTGAAATTTCTATCAAACCAACAAAAAAAAAAAAAAACAATGTGTTGTTGTCAATAAAATGTCAACCTTAACAGTGAACTTGTGTTGAAACCAAAAAAAAAAAATATAATTAAATAAATGTTTTTAAAAAAAAAGTGTAAAAATTAAAGAGAATATCTAAAAGTTATGTTGCACAACATTATAAAAATAATAACAAAAAATAAAAATTAAAATAAGCATTAGCAACACCACCTACGCTGTCAAATCTTGACTTCTCATTCAAAAATCTTATTTTTTTTTTTTTGTTTTCTGCCAGAAGTTAATGAGAAACAGAAGATCTTTTTATGGTGCTTTAAGCTATAAAAGAAATTAAAAAATTAAAATTAACTGTAAAAATATTAATTTATTTTTTATTTACGAAATACATTCTATATTCAACTACAAAATATACACCTACAAATTTAACATTTGAAATTTTCATATGATAAATGGTGTTACCACACGTAGAAAAAAAAAACATCAAAAACGAAAAAAAAATAACTCGTGATTTTTTATATATATGAAATTTTTTTTTTTTTTTTTTTATAACAATCGTGTTGCCACTTGATGTTGTAATTGTTGCATATATATACGTGATTGACAGTTAAATGCATCGATATTTTTAGTTTTTTTTTTTTTTTTGATTTTATTGCGTTGGCTTTAAGCCATTTTTTGAATTGTGTTTTTGGTTTTTTTTTTTAAATATGTTATTTAGAAAAAACAAACATTATGTAATTTTAATGTTACAAATTTAAAAAGTAAATAATATAAATAATATGACATCTGTGGCTATGAACATGGTGTTCTTTAAGGACCTTAAATCAAAAATTAAAGGATATATTTTTAATGTATGTATTTTTTTATTATATTTTGTTGTTAATTTTATTAATATTAATTTTTTTTTAAAATTTAATATAAAACTAAGCTTATACTGATGGTCTTCTTTCAGGATAATATAATCTAACAAATGTTTTATAATTAATAATATTTATTATATTACTATTTATATTATAGTCATTTATTTTTTTATTGTGGTTGATAAGTCCACAATAAAGAGCTTACTTATATTGGACTTATCAAACCACATTGGTTTTGTCAAGCCTTCATTCTTTAAGTTCACTTACATAATTATCTTAAGTTCATTTTTTATTATTATTTTTTTAATATATAATTTTGTCTTAATTGTCTTAAATTTTTGTCTAAATTGTCTAAAATTGTCTTATATGTCTTAAATTTACATTTTTGATTAATCCTAACATATTATATACGGAATGATCACATGTGTTGCATACAGAAAATTATTTTTTCAGTAATTTCCTATCCTTTAGTAAATTAATCACGATGTGCAGGACATTCATTGTATCCATTGATTGCTACTAAATTCGTTTAATGGCTACACTTTGCTACCTAGGCCACAATATGTTACAGTAAATTATGAAATTTATCTAATTACAATGTAGTAGTTACTCCGGGATTTTGCAAACATCGCTACCAGCTAAAATAAATATGAATTCATTGCGATGCTGATTGTGTGATGGACAATTAATTTTTTATTTTAACAACTTTTTATTTATTTCTGTTTTAATTACTTTGACCCTTTAAAGAGTTTTTCAACCAATTTTTAATAATCAGTTTTGTTTTATTAATATTTTTATATTATTTTACATTTTCTAATGATTTTTTAATATTTCAAATACCGATATTTAATATCGAACTAATCTATCTGGCCTAATAATAATTAAAATTGCAGCACTTAAATATTAATATGACATTTTATGATGAAAACTTAGTTCTAAATAAATCTAAATATGTAGCAGAAGTCAAAAAATGAAGTAAGCATCACATACGTAATTTATTTTGGTGTGGGTGCATTTTATGAAAAAAACAAATTAAGTTATACAACAAAAAAATATATTTTATCAAAATTCATTCCACAAAATATCCACTTCGCAAAATATTGTTTAATAAAAAATAACATTTCATAAAAAATTGTTGTTTAACAAAATGTCATTTCAAAAATAAAATTCTTCATTAGTGAAAAAAAATCAAATTGTTGAAATGTTTTCTTTTTGTGTGCTGGAGAGTTCGATTTGCAAAATGTACACTTTTATAAAAAAAAATATTTTGATGAAATGCCATAAAACAGCTCGTGTCTGGCTTGATTGTATTGCTTTTCGAGACAGTGAATATGAATCTTTTACTTTTCCATTCCCTTAACATCACTAACTTAGGCCTGTTTTCAGCTTTATCTCATTCTTTGTCATCTTCTACATTTCACTCAGTAGCTCTCTTTAATTTGTAACTGCATCAGTCAGCTAACGACTTTGTTTGTGGCAACCGAATAAATTTCCCAACCGGATAATTCGGTTGCCATAATTTTTGTCATTAAGAGTTGTAGCAATCTTCTTTGTTTGCATTGCGATAACTGATTAGTTGTTTATCATATTCGAACAATTGTTAAATCAACAAATTTTTTCGTTTTGATGTAACTCTATATCGGTCAATGCAACCGAATGAAAGTAGTTGTTGTAGTCAAATCGAAGTTATTATAACCGAATGTTTGTTGAGGAGACCTACATTATTGTTATGCCAACAAATTCATTAACTTTATTTAACTCTATGTCGATCATCACAAATAAATGAAAGCAGTTGCTGTAATTAAAGCGAATCTGTCATAACCAAATGTTTGTTACCATATATACATGTTACAGTAATGAACGCATTCGTTCCCTAGACTGGAATATTATGATGGATTTCATACCATAAAATGGATAAATGTCATCATTACAACTATTGCAAAATATTAAGTTACAAACAGTAGCTTATGCTAACTTTTTATGAATATCGTGCATTTCATTACAAACACACAAATTTATTATAATCAATTTTACTTTATTTTAATTGTTATTTTTTGCATACTTTTTATTTTTGGTTTGTCAAATGTATAACTATTTTAAATGTTTTAAGTATTCACCACCGTTTCGCATATTTTTATTTTTGGTTTAAGAACTTGCTAAAATTTTAAATATTTTTTGTGGTGTAATTTACTACTCAACTAATCTTGCTTTTATACTACCCACGTCGTCGATTTTGTGTAATATATATATGTAAAATTTGAAATGGTTAATAATGAAATGTTCAATGTGCATAGTTTTTAGTATATTGATCCGATTATTGGAAACATATGCGCATAGACCTTATCACAACGATTAGACCGATTTTTTCAAATTACTTAATTTTAAATTATTATTTTAGAAATGAATTATATATTCTTTTTCACTCACAATATTTTATAAAAATTTTAATACAAATTAATACTAAACAATTCTCATATTTTTTGTTAAAGTAAACGAAATGAGGTTGTGCGAACCGAATGATTTTGTAGGACAACTAAATATTAAAAAAATGATTCAATAAATCTAACTTTTCTGTTCTAAGAATCGAAAGCTAATTTCAATTCGATTCCTTCAACGGAATAGAACGCTTGAGATAATATAGGCAATAGAGTTATACCAAAACAGTACGATTCAACCAGCATAACTAATACAACAATTTTAGTTGTTATAACAAACCATTTGTTTACTGTATCAACCCAGATAGTTGTAATTACCGAATTACATTTGTGAGGACAAAATTATTCAGATCTACCAACACTTACATACTTATATAGAAATAATTATTTGACCGAATAAACATTTTCGCATGAAGTTGCCAAAACGGTAAAAGAATTTGTTTCTACCGTACTGCATTTGCATCAAAAAACAATTCGATTGCATCAATTGAAAGTTGGAAATAAGAACAAAAATATAAGCTGTAAGCGGAAATGTCATTTGCACATCAAATGCAAAAGTACCTGACGTCAAAAATTTGAATTTACAAAATTTAAGCATCTGACGATTGCTTGCAAAATTTTATTTTTACTATTGCTACTGATGCGAAATCATCGGACGACTAAAGCAAGCAAACTTTTTTTTACTTTTCTTATAGCGCTTTTGACATTTTGGTGATTAATTATTTTGTTGAAAAAACTTTAAAATGAAGAAGAAATATTGAAAATGCAGACAATTAAAATAAAAAATATTATTTTATTATGAAAAAAAATTAAAATAATCGAATTATTAAGGCAAAATATCAAAATAAAAAAAAAAACACAAAAATAATAATAATTAACCAATATGTAATTTTTTTTAATAATATTTCAATTTTTTTTTACTAATTAACAAATAAAAATAAATTTATTTTAATTTTCGAAAATTCTGCATCTATTTTTAAAAACTACACAATCGCTTTTTTTTTATGATGTTATGATTTGCAAATGACAGTTTCTTTCAGATGATTATTGTTTTTTTCAATTTCGGTTAGCTTACAAAAGCAGTCGCCATCTGTCTGCAATAAAAGGTAAATGGTTTTAGCTTGTTGCGTTTTATGTTACAACACTGCTAAGTCATTTGATGCGCAGTTGACATTTCCGATTACAGCTATAGTAACTGCAACTGAATAGTATTACCGCCAACCTAATCGAAAAAAACTATTTTTATCAGTGCAGCTTTCGATTACAAGTTTTAATAGAATATTTTTCGATCATCAAGTTTCTTCAATCTTCGTTAAGTAAAAAATTAATTTAACTCAATTAACTTATGATTTTTGACAATCAGCTGTTTTCATTCAATCAATTTAATTGAACTAAATTTAATTTTTATCTCATAAAAAGACCTACAATGTAGTAAAATCAAATATGTAGCAGCAAAACAGATAGTATGTGTCATAAAAATTTATTTTTGAATTATGTTGATTACTTCAAATTGATTCAACACCATTGTTCAAGTTAGAAAAAATTACTCATTTATACTTACAATCTTATTCTACTTCCCAATTACGACTAAGATTTTAAATTATGTTGAAACTTCAACCATAACGTTACATATCATGCATAATGCATTAATAACATGTAACGTTATGGTTGAACGTATCATATCTGATATCGTATAGCGAAGAAGAAGAACCGTTCATATGAAACAAACAAAATAACCCTTTAATTTGTATAATTAACATTAAACTTGATTTTATAATCACTTTCATTTCTCAATAAATGCAAGGCATATATTTTTCTATCTATATATTATAAATTTCTTTAAATTTGTAATTTAAATCTAATCATAATTATTTCTTCTTCATATTGAACTATATTCGAAATTAATTGCAATTCACCCATATATTATCAATCATCAAGTAATTGCTTCAACTAACCTAAACTTATAATCAACACCTTAATTTGATATACCTATATATATATATATTTACCAAAAACAAAAATAATCCAAATTTTTAAAAATCCATACTTAAAATAATTATCTGTGAAAACCAATTATACTTAGTGATCTAAATTTTGTTAAACAACAACAACAACATTTAAATTAAAGAGGTGAGAACCTTTAATTTGATTTCCTAAAAGTCGGTCTGCAAAAAAAAAAAAAAAATTTATTTTATTTCCGAAACTAAATCATCTCAATTTATTTTTATTTTAGTTTTTCTCTTCTCTTTATCATTTCATTATCTCCTTTTATTCTCTTTTTTTTTGGTTTTTTGCTCCCCATTGATGACAGTTTTGGTAAGATAATTTTATGTTAATCATCTTCCGGAAATGATTGAACTTTAAACCGGAATATAATGAACAATTTTTTATATATATATATATATATATATATATATATGTACCGTTATATTTACCTATTAGTGTTGGAAGAAATTAAATTTAATTTAACGTATCGAAACCTATTCACAAACATAAAAACACAAATTACAAAAGAAATTAGTGTTCAGTTCCAAAAACAAATTTGTTGTCCAGAAACCACTAATTTTGAGGCAAAAAAAAAAAAACCAAAAAAAAAACTGCTCATCATGGGCAAAAAGCTGTCTTACGAAATTATACATAACCGTATCTCCCGCAGGTGTTAGCTAATAATATAATAAAGTACACAGGTGATTTTTTGTACCTGTATTTAAGTTTTTTTTTTCCCTTTTATTTTGGTTGGGTTTTTTTTTCGTAATTTTTACGAAAATTCAATAAAAGAAAAAAAAAAGGGAGTTGAAATTTTTTTTGAAGCTTTTTCTATATTTACTTTAAACAAAAAAAAACATTTTTTTTCTATATTTTTTTTTAAATAAAAACTAGGCACTCTAATTGCTTTGAAGTGATCATAGGATAGTTAATATCAGAGATGTAAAGTAGATGCTTAGGTTGTCAAAATGCATGACCAAGTTTTAATGACATTTTTTCCCGAATGGGTTAAATAAATGTTAAAAATCAGACAACCTGTAACAACCTATAAACAACAAATAGGTCAGTTGAGTCGTGGTATCAAAATTAAGTTTTAATTGGATTTCCAGAAGCTAACTGGAATGACCACAGCTACTTACCTACCAACATAGTTGTTGTGGCAAAGATCAATATTCGATTTACACAATTAAATGCACAAATAAATTTGAGTGTATGTAATCTTGATTACTAGCTTAAGTTGATAATTCGTATTTCACTTAGGTCCATCATTTTGATCTATCTACTATTTAACTGTCCGCTACTTATTTAGCGGACATCTATACTTTCGACGTATAACAAAGTTTTGATCTACAATCAAATTTTAAAGCCAGTCTAAGCTAACGGTATTCACAACTTCATATTCAAACTATCCAAACGTTCCAAAATGACTAATGTCGATAGGAAATCAGAATCAATTAAATGGAATTGTTTTTGCCAACGAAAATATCATAGAGTTTGCATTGGTTTAGAAAGAAATTGGCAACTTTCTAATATCTAAGATAATTTTGTTTGTGATAATTGTTTACAGTTTCATGAAGTTAATAGGATCAGTAGCTCGGAACAATTTAAAAACATAAATAAAATAATGAAGAACAGTCCCGGATTATCATAAAACCTACAAAAACGCTTGATTCCAATTGCGAAATTTTTTTACCATTTGTTTGACAGGATAGATGATAGTGGATTCCAAATCTAATGATAATAATGGTAGTGAAGAACAAATAAATATTAAACGTACCATAAAACAAGAGATAGACAGAGCAACTTAAAAACTAAACCAATCACTTAAGTTGTCTCTGAAATCGTTGGTAGACCCCGCTATATATCAGAAACACCAGTTATACATAATGATATAGCTGAAAGCCAGAATCGACTACTATTGGACATTAATGAATTGTACATTTCATCAAAAACCACTTCAGCTTATAATCAATCAAGATCCAAGTACTTCATCAGAACTGCGTGAAGTATTAGAAACATTTAAGAGATTAAAAGAAAAATATAACGTTTGCCTAATATAACGATTATCCAAATATACGATTGCCCAAGGAAACTATCAGCGATATTCAAATGCAATGCCCAACATATCCATTATTAATCGTATTCAGCCCAATAATTTCGGCCTTAATGTTTGAGCATTCATCATCTTTGATACCAGATACTCAAAATATTTTAAACAAGAATACATCTACAATAACTGAAACAATATTTAGACTTGAAATTACTTAGGACCGTGTTGCCTGGGAAAATAGGATAAAGAAGTTAGATATGACTAACAAAATTACAACTCTTAATAAGAAAATTCCGTCAACAAAAAAAGTAAAATTCATACAGGACGATGTTTCAACAGTAGCTTTCTTCTTAAAACGTGCTTCACAATATGCTTGTCCATCTTGGATAACTACTTTTTTCTACAAAAAATTTTCAATCAACGTCTGTAGCTGTAAACCTGTATCATCCAACTCAAGCAGTTATAGAAAAATGAAGTATTAATGTTTTAAAATACTACAACCTACTAAATATGCATGGTTAGTGATAATTTCAAATACGAATACCTTATCAATTAATCAAATGCGTATATTATTATGGAAAAATAAACCTGAAAATAATAATACTAACCGCTAAAATATATCTTAAGTAATAGAGCCAAAATTGTATTAATGACGGTTTATCTTAAAAATTAGTTTCAAAGTTAACAAAATGATAAGATAACAAAACAATAATTTTTTTATGATGTTTTGCTATTATCCAAATTATCTTATTTGGTTATTGTATTAAATATATAGTTTTCTTATTTGGGTTTAGAACTTGAATATGTTTTTCTATAAATAATTTATTTAAAAAATGGGCACAAAAATCAGTACTTCTCAACTTTTTTTATATCTAAATCGGTAATTTTTTGCGGTAATATTTTGAACTAGCTTGGTAACCCGCCATAAATGACGGAAGCAAAATAAATTCTAGCATTTATTTCCTTCATTAGAGTTTTCATTTCAAGTTTAAGAAAAATACGTATTTGCTTACTAATTTATCATACCTTTTTTTTTTTTGTATTATAACGCTTTTAATTACCATATAAACAGAATATTTGTAGTAAGGTGCAAAATTTTCTATTCCCTAAGGGTCATTTACACGATAATTTTAGCGACATCCTTTTTGCTAACATTGAAAATTTATCGTATAATTCAGAATTAAGTTAATCCTGTTAACATTCAATAGCATTCGCTGCGTAAGCTTAGCGTCAAAGTTTATAGCGAACAAATAATATTTTATAATGAGCCACAACTTTGAACGAAAACAATTTTAAAAACAAAAATAAATAAAATTGTAAATATAAAAAAACAATAATATTGTAGGTACACATAATATTTATTTTGATGAATAAAATAAAAACTTGTGTTTGAGAAAAAATCAAAATAAAAAAATTTACTGCAAATAAATAGGTATTTACAAAACTGTTCATAACTTGTGAACCATTAATCGGTTATTTAAAATTTCATTTCATTTCAAAAAATTCATTATCGAACTGTTCATGTTAAAATTCAAACATAATTATTATTTACAACATACATACATACATTGAAAAGAAGAACAACAATCAATATGTTTTAACCGATACCTATATATATATATACCTACTTACTATATAAAAAAAAAATCATCACTCTCTAAGTCTCTACAACATACCTTTCTACACACTTGAAGAAAACAAATATACCTAAAAATTATAAATTTACAAAGATAAGAAATAAAAAATAATAGTACAAAATTTCATTTAATTTCTTTAAAAATGTATAGGTTGTTATTGTTTTTATGTGTAAATCAGCAGAACATAACCCCATAATATATATACTAAATATTATATACGATCATGAATTTATATATCATATAGATATTTAAAAAAAAACAATAAACAAAAACAAATAAAAATAAATAACAATTTTAACTCATCATCGCATCACATTTCTGGCTAGAGTATATATATATATATGTAAATATATTTCATGCAATGATGTTTTTTCCTGCAAAGGTTCATCATGACAGACAGGGGTTAAAAAAAGAGCACCAAAGCAATTTGTATACATATTGCAATTTGTATATGTGTTGGAGTATTCCGTCGAACTTACAAACATCCAGATAAATGCAGAATAATATATATATATATATAATAAGCTTCACTGGTGCACAGTTTACAGAAATTATTATCGTATTAATATATTAGATAGTCTTAGATAGAAGGATAAAATCTTCAAGTACAGATCTATTCCATGAGTACAAATCGGGTCAGAAATCTTATGATTAATAGTCGTACGACATACTCATACTATACATGATAATGATCGGTAAAGGTAAATTAGGTAATGACGACTATTCAGCATGTCTACCGACACATGCATGTTGTGTTTTAAGAAATTAATAGTAGGCAACATAAAGCAAGATAACCTAATACTTCAGTTTCAAAATAAAAAAATAGACAAGCACAACAGTAAAATTTCATTTACTTATGTTTTTTGTGGTTCACAAAACCATATCTGTTGTAACGTCTCTGATCATTTCCTTTTTAATTTAAATTCAATAGAATCATCGAACTTTTTCTTATGTGTACATTTTTTTGTTTTTCTAATTTCCGATACAACAAAAAATCTACGATTATTTGAAAAAAAAAAAAAAAAAAAAAAAACAATAAAAAAACTTAATTGAACCTGCGAGCTCTATTTTTTTGGTTATGGTTTTTTTTATTTTTTTTTTTTTTTCTTCAAAATCTCAATTTTTGTTTTTATCTTTTCGAAAATAAATTAATATCTAAAAGAAAAAAAACTGATTTTCTATATCCCAATCCTGTCTAATGTTTGTTGTTGGTTCTTTTTTTTCCGAAAACCAATCAGCAACAGAAAAAAAACGACCACTATAAAAAAAAATAAAAAAACACAAATTAAATCCCCAACAGACTAGACACCATAATTTTTGTAAAACTTTCTCTCTTGTTGCAATAAAAACCTAAAATCATGATTTTTTTTTTTTTTATTTTATTGTAAAACAACTACAGCATAAACAACACAAACAACCACACACACACACACAGGCCAAAAAAAAAATGTAAGGAGAAATTATTACATGAAAATTCTGTGGTTTAAGTTTTGCCAAGCTCTCATGTGTGCAACAACAAAAACCAAATATAATAGTAATTCCCCAAAAGTTGAGTTATGTATCGATTCAAATTCAAATTCGAAATTTGAATCTGGTTGAGTTCAGTCAGTGAATAGAACTTTTTTTCTGATTTTTTCTTTGTTTTTGTTTTTGTTGGTCACTTTTGTTAATTCCAATTATTGGATTTTTTCGACTTTTTTTTTTTATACTTGAAAGACACACAATTTTTTTTTTTGTTTTGATTTTTATTATTTTGTTTTTGTTTTTTTTTTTTTTTTAATCCACAATTTAACTCTTCTAAAAAGAAGTGATGCATTGTTGTGGTCAACTATATGTACAACAACAACAATATAAAAAAAATTGAAATTCAGTTAACTAAAACAAAAAAAATTGTGAAACAAAAAAACAGTAATGACAGTAAATACCGTTTTGAAATAAATAAATCTTTTATTTTAACTGTAAATTACAGCTTTCAGTGTAAAGAGTAAAAGAAATAATAAAACAATTTTGGCTTTGTTGTGAAAAAAAAAAATTAAAACAGAAAAGAATAATCGGTTGTGTATAAACAAATAGAAAAATTTAAATCACAATTGTTCAATATTGGACCGGGCTAATCCTATAGAATTGTAAATTGTAGTTAATAATAATAAAATCGGAAATATTGTTTTGATTTGAAAATAATATTTGAAACAAAATGCAATAACAACAACAACAAAAATATTTACAAAAAAAAAACATTGGTTGGGAATGGGTTAAACAGAATTATATTCTATTAGTAAAAATTTAAATTTTTTTGTTTTATTCCATTTAAATTTTGTATATTCAGGATCACACCTTAGATATTTTACACTAACTGATTAGATTAGATTTTATTAAGGTAAATGAAGTTAATTTGGTCATGCTAATGAACTTTTGTGATCGGTAAAACATGTATTTAAACCATTTAATATAATTCAATTTAAATATTATTTTTAACTAGCTGTACTGTTTCGCGTTGCTGCCCCCTTTCCATAAACATTTGTTTTAATCCGTTTTATTTTTGATATTTATTTATCTTTATTTATCTGGTGACTTTGATTTACTATTCTGGTTTGAATGGCTGCCCTATAATATTTCTTAAGCTAAATACGTTACAGACCTGCAAATGTGTATATATAAGTACTCTCTCACAAATAAAAGCAAATATGTTTTTTACCACTTTCAAAAAAATTGTACTGGTTTGGGTAACTGCCATACAAGTCCTAAAATCCACAGATTTTTTGATTTTGCTAAAACATTTGGTTTACACTGTGCAATTTTTAGTCGAACTTATTCATTTTAATATGGTCAATATTTCAAAGGGTCGTTTTAATTCTATTTATGGATTCGAGGGTTTTGTGGATACACGATATTTTTTATTTTTCCGTCTGTTGCGTTTTCCGACGCATGAGCAACTAATCACATACAGTTATCGTCCATGTGATTAACACGGATTCTCCAAATCTAGTCCACACTATAGTCCATACGATAATTGTCGACAATGCTTGCAAATGAATTTTTTTAATTTTGTTATTTTTTCGATATTTTTAATATTTTATTTATTAAATGAATTTGTGTGGACTTAGTTTAATATAACAATAAGTTTTAGGAGTTGTTTCGTTCATCACAACACTACTTGAACTCATCAGTAGATATTTGTAGTGTTAGACTATACATACAACTAATTATGTTTGCTTTGATTGATTTTATAACTTATTATTTATAGATGTTATTAATACATCTGTGAGTTATAAAAATTGACCAAAATGTTAACGTAAAAGTTTAATATGTTCATTTGTTTACTTTGTAACTAGAATATTAGAATTATAAATTTATAAATGGCATCAGTTACAATCGATAAATTTGACAATATTACTGTCGAATTATCTGCAAATTTGTTCAATCTTCTATCTCCAGCATATTTTTTAAATTTAAATAATTTTGTCTATTTGTGTGAGTTATGATTTGTAAGCAATTTTTATATGATTTACTTGTAATCTAAGTATGTAATTAAATTAATAAGATCAAAATTTAGCATACACTTATAGACAATCATCATCCTAAGTACTATAAATAAGCAATAAATTAATAAATAAATAAATAAAATCTCCTTGTTATATGTGGTAAAAGTGTTGTACAGTAAATATGCGGTACAGAATAGCACTTATTATGCTTTATTTTTTGGTATACCATCTGTTACAATTTTCAATTCGATATGCTCATTTCCGTAACGAACTAGAAATTTTCTTCCTTTTATGCAGAATACAAAAATCTATGTACAGTTTATTTTTAATATTTTTTTTAATCAAATGCGGCTTTTAATCAGCAAATGATGGTTTTCGACAAAGGACACAGCCAAATGATGGCTTTTAATCAAATGCTCGTGTAATCTTGAAAAAGATAAAAATGAATTTTCTTTCTTGTTCTAATCCATTTTTTTCTATTACATTTTTTATGCGACGAACCTGATCAATTGTGGAGTGTCGAGATCTAAATTGCCCATCATCGAATCGAATCGAATCAACGAATAGTTAATAAAAAAAAATTTTCATTTTTATAAATTTTCGTAAAGTCAGCATAATTTCAATATCGGATCGCGTGCAGATTACAGCATGTCTAAATCAATATATTAAATTTTTGTTTTATTTTTGTTTTTCTTCTTTTTTTTTTAGCATTGATTTCTCCTTCAATATATTTCAGATTCATTTTTTATATCTTACTGGTTTTTGTTTTTCTCAATAGTAGTTAAATTTATTTTACTTTTGTTTTCGTTTTTTGTTTTTTATATTAAACAATTTTTAATTATTGTAATAGAAATAAAAAACAATTAAATTTTTTTTTTCAATTCAAAAAGAAAAACAAAATAGTGGAAATAAATAATTGTAAAAATTTCATTTTCAATAAAAAAAAAAACAAAAAAAAAACAAAAGAATATCATATCAGCAATAAAAGGGTCAATGAACCGAATCTGTACTTAACTATATTTTTCCTATATGTATGTACGAATAAATTATATTATTCGTCTTAAATTTTTGATTAACTTACCTGTTATTAATATTTACTTGTATATATATATATTTTTAATGTAGAATTATTTATTTTTTTGTTGTTTATTTATTTTTGCTTTTCAAATCACAAAAAGTGAATAAAAAAATTATGAGATAGGCAAACACACATGTTTAATTACTTTTATTGATTTTTGTTTTTATGGAAAATTAAATAAAAAATTACGGTAATACAAGTCATTATTCATTAGTGACAGTTAAGCTCTAAATATATGTTTGTGTGCAAGTAATGACGGATGTCGACAACGTAAAATTTTGTGTAATTATAATTCGTAATTGAAAGTAAAAGTTTTGGAATTTTATGGATTTTTTTTTTTTTTTTTTTTTTTTTTTTTTAGGTTTATAGACAATAAAAAAATGCTTTTTATACTTATTTTGGAATTACCATTTGTTTATCTATAATTTTTGACAATTTGATGTAAGTGAAGTGGTATATTAAGTTACAGGTATATGTAGGATATGTAATAATGGAAATATTTTGGGAGAAATCGGAATAAAAAATAAATAAAAAATTAATCCATTATTTATCAACAGAGTTCTGATTATTTTATGGGATTCAGTCAATAAAAATCTTCAAATTGGTAGACAGAAGTAAAAGTTTTTTATAATTTTGTATTTTAATAATTACATTACATTAATAATTACATTAATAATTACCATTATCATTATATTAATATCGTGATTATATATAATTTGAATAGAAAACAATAATAGAAATATGATCATGTTTTGTGACTCTTATATTTTCGATTGATGACATTGATAGAATAGTTATGGTGCGATATTTTATATAAAAATCACAAATTTTGTCTAGACAACACTATATTACACTATATAACTACACTATAGAACTACAAGCTCAGTTATTATAATTAAAATTTTATTAATCATTGCCATATTCTCTTAGACCGATCGCACGTGATCGTATGAAAATATCGCTGAACCGATAGTTCGAAATTGGCGCGAGGGCAAAACTATCACGTGCGTAATATGCATTTCTGTTAGACTTTTCATACAAAACGACAGCCATTTATTATATTCTCAAACATTGAAAACAATAGAGCATGTATTTTTTGATAAAAAAAAACGAATTAAAATGAATAAATTAAATTTATAAAATATTTAAGTACTAATAAATAATTTTTCATTAATATTTTTGAATTTTTATTAAAAATTGCAAATAAAAACATTTATAATACTGTTCTACAACATTTATGTGTTATAATTTTTATACTATTAACAATATTTTAAAACTTTAAACTAATTCCATCAAATTCTAATTTTATAATACCCAAAAATTTTATAAGGCATATTTTGGTTATTTACCAATAATCTTTTTTGACAGTACTACCAGTATAATAAAATGTTCGATAATTTCGCTTACAGTGTCTAACAGGAATACATATTCAGCTAAATGTAACGCAATGAATTGAATGGGTCTAACAAAATATCAGTGAATGTAAACTTCAAAAATACAAAAAAGAGATCTGTAGTGCAACCAATCTCACAAATCAAACCCCATCAAACTGTGATACATTATTTTCGTAGCGTTTTCTAAAATGTTCACTTTCCATAGAATATGAAATCAATATGGAATATCAATCAATATTCCATTTATAATAAAGTTGAAATTTTCCATTTAAAATAAAGTTGAATTTACTGATCAAACATTATAGACTTAAAAAATGATTGTATTTTCTGCACTAGCCCAAAATTTATTAGATTAGGTATCAGATTAGATATCGTTTGAAACCTAATGTTTGGCTGAACTTATAAAGAAAACAAATATTAAAGAAAAATATCATTAAATCTGCCTAATCACAATTCGCCAAACTGTGTATTGTGATTATGTAGGTCTATATTACCTCCATATACATGCTGTCGAATATTATTTTTAAATAAAAAAAAAACGAAAAGCTCATCCATAATTAACTTTTAAAATCTATTGATATTCATTTTTTTTTATTTATCACTTTATCGCAGTCATTTTTCAAATATCAATCATTTTATCAAATCATTTTTTCTAATATCATTTGCGAATAACCAAAACTATCTTTAACTTTTATAACTAAAACATTATTTTAACGCTCTTATCAACTTTTCGACACAATCCGACTTAATCTTAATAAGCCATACCTAATTTAATTTTTTTTCGGTCAAACTCTAATACATCTGATATCAGAGGAGGTAATTTATTAAACAGCTTAGTAACAATTATTTTATATAAATGGCAAAAATGAAACTTCTTGAACTCAGGAACAATAACTAATCTTTTACTGTTAGCTCTCAGGTCATAAGTGATAGTGTATCTTATTTACGATACCCTAACCTAAGGAAACATATTTTTCATTTTATAGAAATAAATATTTTTTACTGTAGTAAAACATCAAATCCATTAAATCGATTGTATGTATGCGAAATGCAATACATATAATAAATATGTCTTATGTTGCATGTTTTTGAGAAACCAACAAAAGCTGTATTTTATTCAAGTACGCCCTACTCCAACAAACTATTCCATATTGAAGTTTAAAATGAAATTAAAAAGTGCATAATAAACGTTAGTTGTCACACTTTTGGGGCTATAAAGACTAACATGGTTTTCTGATAACATTATTAAAATAATAGTGTAGTCAGACCATTCTAGAATCAATAAAGAAATTCGCTTATTTATAAAGGACGAATCATTCTTTGTTTTGAAACACCCAGAACTACAAACACAACTGGTTAAATGTTCAATTATAAACTATAGATAATTTCAACCAAATGGGCAAATAAATAATTCGGTCATCATGTATAGCAAAAGTGATGAAAACTGTTTTATCTCTACTTCTTACTTTCGGACAAAATAACTAAAAAATATTTAAAATATATAAATAGCTATTAATAGATAGAGTAGATGTTTTTTTTTTATATTTATTATATTTTCAGGAAAACATTAAAAATTAGTTAATCTGTAAATTTCAATCATGTCAATTGAAAGACTAGTTTCGTTTTCTTATTTCTTTGTAAAATTTGACATACAAATATGATTTTGAAAATTAACTTTTGTATAATAACAATTAAAGTTATATTTCTTCTTCTTCTTCTAAAAAAAGCATTGGTATACAGCATCTGTCAACTACCCCTCATGCAAATTTTTTATGAAATTGTTTAAAATATCGCGGGCGCTATACGTTGAAATTCAAATTTCACATTTTGACAAGCACTTACAAGTACTTACAATATCACATTTTGACAAGCACTTACAAGTACTTACAATATCACATTTTGACAAGCACTTCCAACAACAACAATATTTCATTTTGTAGTAATTGTTTTAAAAATTCAAACAAGAATAAATAAAGGCCGGTGTCAATTTCGGATATTTCGGTGGATCATACTAACGAACGTACATACATCATACACTAGCGATCTTGTTTAGATAAAAAAGTGTCAGTCCACTTCTGGATGTTAGCGATGACATTATTAGTTATTTTCATGATGTTATCAAAATTTTTCCATGCTTCTGTTTGGATCAATTCATTTATATATGGTTTACATATTCCGTGTTATTATTTTATTTGTCATATATACTTTTAGTACTAGTAACAATTTATGCATACATTTAAACATAAAATAAATTATCATTCATTAATATAAATAAGACAAATGTACCGAATCAGAAGTTAAAAATTGATAGATTTTGTCTGCATTATAATTTCCTATAATGTCCGCAGCCATGACAAATTTGTTTTCCATCGAAATGTACATATATTTTGATTAAGATTATAATTATTTTAATTACAAATTATAAAGTACAAATAAATTTTTTTTTTTTTACTGCCACACCATTCATTCTAACATTGGTCAATATTAACTATACTGTAATTTTAATATCAACACTATAATAATATATACTGATAAGGCAGCTAGTTAAGTCTTCAATTTTTACGATGATGAGTGAATAAAGAAATAATAACATTATTTGAAATATTTATATATTTTATTTATGAAATACGTATGTACATTTGGTATTGCATTAAAAAAATATATTTATTTTATTTTTCAATCATTTTGCCTATTATGGACGCTAATTACTACTGTTCTACTATTTGCTTTGTATTTAAATTCTTTTGAAAAGTTCAAATTTCAATCGTTCTCCGTAAAATATGATTACGGCGAGAATATTTTTTGTAAACATAGTATATCCGGTTTAAACCATTGCTTTATACACGAATAGAATATTTTTGAAATATTTTCGTTTGAAATTAAATGAAAACAAAATTAGGAAAAAATAAATTACATTAGGTGGTCAACCTTTTTATCATGCGATTACCTTTAAAAATATTATTTTTGAATTTTTGCTGATAACATTTCTAATAGTAAACATTTTGTTTCGTATTGAATTCTTTAGGTTATATTAAAATATGTATACATATATAGATTATATTAACCTTGAAAAATTAGTGAAGATTAGAAATTTCTTTAGAATTAAATATTTTGAATATTTCAAAACCAGAATGAATTTTGGACAAGATAATTTTATACAATGAATGATTCAGGAATTTTAATATGACGCTGAGATTTTTGATTAAATCATAACGAAACACTTGTAAAATTAAACTAGTTTTTAGTTATTTTTCGTTTGTTAATTTGATTATATTACATGAATAGCTTGAGTAGAAGTGAAATTATTTGATTTATTATCAACATTTACGTATAGAATATATATATACACATTCAATGGCTAAATTTAATTCATAACATAACAATATATTCGATACTTGTTACTTCTAAACCTCTTAACGTTCAATTCAATGTATAATCAATGCAAAACAAAAAATGTATAATTATTATTAATTGAATATAATTTAAATTATACACAATAGTGATTTACAAGTAGTATAGCTGCCAGGGATATCGACTTTCGTAAAATATATTTTAGGTGTATCACAAATTTGTACTTAGATATTTTTGAAAAGATAATTACAAAAATTATTTTGCCTTAGGTAAATTTTTACCTTATACAACTAATTTTTCCAAACATTTCTATTTTATGCTTGATTTTTTCATTTGATTGTACAAAGTATGTATTGACCAGTTAGTAGAGGTGATCACTTGATATTTCTTCCAAAGATAGGATTCGCCTTTTTTTTGTAAAGCTCATTCTAATTCAAATCATTTTTAAGGTGCCTATTATGTATTTCGATCGAAATTAATCGAATCGTTCATCGTTATCGTTAAAGTTATTCGATTGTGATCGTTAGTGTCATTATGTATTTCGATGAAAATTTGATCGAAAGTGTTTAAAAATGCTGCCATTGTAAAATTCAAATCTACGATGAAAATGACATATGTTTCATTCTTGAACTGTCAAATTCAAATTATTATACGAAAAAAAAACAAAACAATAGTTTTATATTTAAAATTTTTAAGTTGAAAATAAATTGAAGTGTTTAAATAAAATATATTTATAAAATTATCAGTTTTTAAAAATAAAATTATTTGAGCAGAGTTAAATTTTTCAATTTCTAATAGCGCTGAAAAGCGCTATCAAATTGCAGAATTAAAAAACAAGCAAACATATATTCGGGATTATTCTAATCCACTAGATTTGGAAGATTATACCTATGTTATTTAAACATGAATTTGATGAGTTATTATCTACATTATTAAAACTATTAAATTAGAACAAACATTGAAATAACCAATAAGTAACACGTCGATTCCAAATATAATTAAATTGGTTAGTGTATTAAGATTCTGTGCGGTTTGTACCAAGCAAATGATTTTCAACGTAGGAAATGATTTTCATGTCAGACTAGCACAGCTAATTTTTTTTGGTTCTTAAAGAAGTTTTATATGTATTTGCAAACATTATTTTTATGATTAAAGCAGAATTACTGAAATAATTGGAGCAGTAGATGGAAAGCTTATTCAAATTAAATCACCGAAGCAAAACGTACAACATTTATGTTATAGTAGAAAGGGATTTTTTAGCATTCATGCAATTCTGATAAGTTTATACTTTATTGTAATTAGTTTATATTTCAATCAAAAATTATTATGAAGAATAAAGTGAAATACCTACTTTCATTTCAACTTTTAAATTTATTTTTATTTCAAAAAATATCATAAATATGAAACAAAACACCAAGTGTCCAATATAAATAAAATAATATAATGTCCAATATAAATAAAATATATTTGTATCTCTTTTATTTTATCCTTTCAATTCAAAATTGAAATAATTTGTACAAAATCTCTCTTTCGATGTCTCTTTCGTGGTCAAATTTTACATCGATAAACTTTATCGATTTCGTCGACAATTTCTGAACGATATCGTAATACATAATGGCAATTTTACATTTTGACATTTCGTTCGATCAAATCGTAATCGTTATCGAAATACATAATAGGCACCTAAGCTTCAGCATTGTAATACTACTGACAGACCCGTAATATCAATATTATAATATCAATATCTCTATATTATCATAATATCAAAAGTAGTATGACAGAAACCAATGTAATATTCATATTTTATTATTATATGAAAATTAAAATGAAAGATACATTTTTTTTTTGCATTAATGTTAAATTTTCGAAACAATAAAAAAATTATTGAAATATTAGCAAGTGATTAACAGTTAAAAAATTTTATTTATTTTTTATTTTATTGTTATTTTTATCCATTTTTAATTAGACTTGACAATATGTTTTTTATAAAACAAATTTTGTTTGATTTTTAAAATAATATGTCAAATCAATATCTACAAATATCTATTAAAAAAACAATTGACCGATTTTCCACCAGACTGCTCCGATGAGCAACATTGCCGTGTTGATTCGTAATAGTATGCCTCTGTTCATAATATCAATACCATACGTTTATAATAGTACAATATTATTTATTAGTACACATGATTCACATATGAGTGGCATCATGATATTAGCAATATTACAATATCGAATATCGATATTACATGTCATGTACAACGCATGACATATTTTAATCCAATTAATGGGCATTTTTTTCAGTTAAAATTTATATATCGTCTCATCAAGATTATAGACAAAAACTAAAATCCTGTAAGTATACTTAGATTTTAAAATAAATCTCCGAATGCCCATTTTGTTTTTATTGGACGTTTTCATATGCTCCAAGCACTGTCAGAGCATACAGAGTGTAACCGGCTATACTCAGAGCACTTTGATTTAATAAATGAACAACACAGAACTAAAGTTGATAAAATATAATTAAAAAAACAAAATAGAACTATATTTTTTTCATAATTTTATTGATAGTTTATTAAAAATATTAATATAAGATACCTTTTTGGTATATAAAATAAAAACATTTAGAAATATCAAAACAATAATACCTCCTTGGTAATACACTAATTTGTACTTATATGCAAATTTAACAGCACACTAACTAAATATATATGTATATTATATAATAATGTAAATTAATTAATAAAAAATAAAATATTTTTTTTTAAATTGGCAAACGCCAATATTTCAATAATTTGTATTAAATTTCAAAGACTTAAATTTTGACAGATAGTCGAATTTGAAATTCATTGCTCGGCAATTTTATAACCAGCATAGAGATTACGCTGTAAGCTCACCCTAATTAAAGAAATTGGCACAATTTTTAACTCTGAGTGTTCCGAGCTATAAAATGAATACGAATTTGTTTTTACTAGATCGTGATCTGCTCCAATTTACTTTATGAAAATATCCATTAATTGTCAAAGTAATTTAAAAAATAATCAATTTCTACAAAAAATAAACAAAATGATTACATACAAATTTTATCATTAATTATTAATCATATATTATTCTGCATTTATCTGGATGTTTGTAAGTTCGACGGAACGCTCCAACACATATACAAACTGTATATGTATAAAAATGCATATATATACAAATTACTTTGGTGCTTTTTTTTCACCCCTGTCTACCATGCTGAACCTTTGCAGGAAAAATTGATTGCATGAACTATATTTTTTTAATTTAATGTTAGTCTTCTTCGCAAATAATAAGGAAAAATAATAAATAATAATAATAATATAAATAAAACAAACAATTTTTTTGATTTATAATAATAAGGACTAATAGAAATTTAATCAATAGTTTAATATGGTATAATAACCAAAAGGCAAACAGCATTTAACACAAAAAAAAACATAATTCACTCAAAGGTTATTCTTATTACTTAAAATTATACATAATAATACACATGTGTATCAGCATATTTGTATTGTATAATATTATACATTATACTACTTTATTGCTTCTACCTTTTATTTTTGTCATTATTGTGTGCGTAACTCACTTCACTCAAAAAAAATTATTTTTGTTTTTTTTTTGTTTTTTTTTTTATTATTTGCTGTATCTGTATTCTGTATGTTCTATATGCTCCATTCCAAAAATATTATTTTATTTTCAGTGTTAAGTGTTCACTTTTCACTTCACTGTTCAGGTTCACTGTTCAATCAATAGAACTTGACAGAAGTAGAGTAGGATAATTAACTCTACTTCTACGCCGGATAATAAAACATTGTTTTTTTTAAATTGAAAATTATTGATGAAAATGTTTTTGTATTTTTTGTAAATTTTACCAATTTAGATACAAAATTTTGAATATATAAATTATGAATATTTTTTAAAAATAACACAATACCATAATAATAGTTTATTCATATAGCAAAATAAGATCCCTATACATTATACAAAAGACAAAATTTATATGAAAATAAGATCCCATTTTTAAATTTGCTCTCCCGGAGGACTCAATAACGCTAATACGGTATAATTTATACTAAATGGAACCCAACTAACGAATTATAACTAAATGGAAGTGAGTACGAGTATACCATACAAAAATACAAACATTTTATACAAATTTGTTGGTATGGTACTTCTTTTTCTGTTATATAAAAAAAAAAAAGATTAGTGTTAGGCCAATATAAACATAAATAAAAAAAAAATAAATAAAAAGTGATATAAACATAAGTACTGTAATTTCGGAATAAAGAATCTAATGAAAGAAAAAAAGAAACTAGGATTTATTTTGCTTCCGTCATTTATGACGGGTTACAAAGCTAGTTAATCATATAAAGTTACCTAACCTCTGTAAAAAATTGCTAAACTTTGTATAAATACAAAAATTTAAAATAATTTTTTTTATAAAAAGGACAATAAATAAATCAAGATCACAAGATCACAAGATCACGATTCAACTCAAACTTGTTCGATTCAACACAACTCAATTTGGTTTGTTCATTAAACTGTTCTAGAACGATCTAGAGTAAAAACGAACAATTTTTTGTGTTGAGTAGTTTCCGTTAGTTGACCTTTTTTGTCCAGAAGATGTAGGTTGTCCAAAACAGTTCTAAATTTATTTAGTCTATTTTTTTAAATTGATATTTTTTGTTCTGAATATTTTTGAGAACAACAATTTTGAGGCACTTTTTTTGCTGTTTTTTATTTGAATTTTGACAGTTAAAACAAAAAAAATTGAGAGTAAACAAAAATTAGAAAAAGAAAGTTCAAAAAAAGTTTTCATTAGATTTTTCTGTTCTAAGTAGTGCATTTAATTGTCATTGTCCAAAACAGTTCTGTTTGATTCTGTTCTAAATCTACAGAACAAACTCATTATAATTTTAACAAATTATATTATTTATTTATTTAGACAGTGTACCTAATTTTAAAACTTTACAAATTTATCGGCAGACATTTTATTTTTAAATAAATTTATTGTTCATAATTAAGTTGAGTGGAAATGATTTTTTTCGTGGACTCCAACTCAAATTAGTTAAGTACTTTAACTGCAAGGTTCTTTGTTCATTATTTTTTTTGTTATCAACGTACTGTTCTAATGATATATATCTATTCTCTATATATATGTCATTAATTAATATACGAATATTGATGTAAAGTGAAGGTTAATATCCACTAAATCATGAAGTTGTATGCTATTAACCATTTAGAGCGATTGACACACCCATCGGTTTTTATCCAGTCCGCGATCGTTAAAACCATCAATCTACGTTCTATATAATATTCGCACTGCCTCATGATTTAACCATCGGCTTGGAACATCGCTTTCACATTGCGTAGCGGATTTTCAAACTGTCATTTTACATGTTTCTAAACCCAGTATCCCTTATTAATCAGTTCTAATATTCGAATCGTATAATTGCAAACGATTATCATTTTCTAATTACATAATCGAATTTAATATATGTTATTTAATATATATTGTTTATTTTTCGAAAAATAAAATACTTAACGAATAATAAATTATATACATATATATTTATATCTATAAAACAGCTAACTATGATCACAAGGCCATCAGAGGCCAGAAATTCAACTTCAGTCAGTAATTTTAATTATTCGAATCACATTAATTCAATATTTTATTTCTAAGTAATGATTCTATTTTCAATAACTTTCTCTAAATAAATTAAAAAAAAAAAAAAAAAAAAAAAATTAAATTTTAATTCCAGTTTTTTTTTTTTTTTTTTATTAATTTCTAATAATTGAATGTTTCAATATTCAAATGCAAAATTTGAACTTGATTTCTATGTAATTTTATAGTCTAGTATTTTTGTTTTTGTATTTTTAATTAATTAAATTAAATTTTAAGGTCAAATAGTAACCATTTCAAATTCCATTCACAAAATGATTCAAATAATTTACAGCGTAACTATACAATTTAAATTAGTGGGTTGCAATTAAGTCGACTCTTCAATATGGTTTTTTTGTACTCAATTTTTTATCAAATTCTTAAGTGAATTTATTTTTACTTGTCGTTTGGTGGTCTGGCCTATAATTAGTAGGTGTCTTTTTAATTTAGAAAAAAAAAATGTATTTCTATAGAAATTGAATGAATCATAAAATATTTCTTACTGTAATTAGAAGAGAGTGAAATCAATTGTTAGTTACGTGATTGCATGCACATATCATTTTTAATTATTATTAAAATATTTTTTTTTTCTAATTCTTATTTTTATTTAATAACATTTAATTTTTATTATTTGTTGTTTTTGTTTATTTTATTTAATAATTAAATTAAAAATATTACAATTTGTTTTAAGAATATCTTAAGGAAAAAAAATGTATTTATATTGAAGTTACTGTCTTAATACTATCGTAACAGTATACATAATATTTTTCATTTGATTATGATGTGATGACGAAATTAGAATTTCCTATGGTTCCTATATAGTTCAAAATCGATAGATGAATTTTGTATTTGATGAGAAAAGTGTAAATTTTTATGCTTACAGCACCACATTATAAATGTGATGCCAAGACATTCAGGTAAAAAAAAACTCGAAAATGCTACCATTAAAGAGGAATTTACATGGGAATTCGTCTTATGGGAAATTTTAGTGGTAGTACTAGAAATCATAAAATAACGCAAGATTTTTTTTATTTTTGTTCAAAGGGAGTAATAAAACTCCATCTTTTTTACATCATTTAGTAAAATTTTTCATTCTTTAATATGCATTTAAAAAAATATCTTCCACGTATTTTTCCAAGATTTTTCAAACAGATTTGTCTCACTATACATTCACAGTATTTTTGGATGTCATCATAGCTTGTTATTATTGTATGTGCTTACACAGCTATTAAATGAATTTTTTAGACAAACACTAACATTTTGAAACAAATTAATTTTTTTTGTTTATGTTCTTGTCAGTAATTTAGGTAGGACCAAATGGAACGGGTATATTGTGTTTTCAAGTGTATATTTATTTATTAATTTTCTGGTGGGTACTAAGTTATTAAATGTCGAAAAACTAATACTATTTTCATGAACTAAACCTTCTTAAACAGCTCCATATTTACATATAAGTTATTACCAAATTATCAATATCATCAATGTCCTGTAACCTCATCCGTGGGGCAAATTAATTACCAAATTATGCTTTCAAACAATTATTTTGATTAAAAATATTAATTTTTTTGTGAATTTATTTCTTGCCCAAAATCGTGCTCTTTGACATAGAATTATTGAAAACCTATTTGACCTTGATAAACAACAAAATGATGGACGATGTTATTTGATTAAATTTATTTAAAAATTTGTAATTTTCTTGAACTTTCGAGACACAAATTGTCATGATTATTAAGATTGTACACTAGAAATACGTGTTTTCTAATAAAATTCTATGTATGTAGATTCTTTAGAGGAAATAAAAAAACGAAAAAGGACGAAATGTCGCATGCATGGAAAACAAGTCAAGTTATTCTGGTGTGTCGTAAAAAATTAAATTGACATTAAATAACTTAAATTATAAATGGAAATTCAATTTCAATGAGTTGTTGATTGAATGACGACAAAAAGAATTTTATATTTCGGAAATCTGTACATTAATTAAATCCTTTTTATCCTTATCAGACACTATCAGATTAAATTTTA